>CM026557.1:26537790-27137790 GCA_015143295.1 Tetracentron sinense | reverse complement strand
GCATTCTTCTATTAATGCGAAGAAATCGGGTAGGATCACGTTGTCTAGTATGACAAAAACAATACCAACTCCTGACTTGTTTTCCTTCGGATCGATGTGCTTGATTCCATCGGGGTTTCTTGAAGCTCCATCAAAATACATCTTCTAGCCTGGTTTGACATGTACCTGCATAAATTTTTCGTCAGGGAGGTCGGTGACCAGTGGAGAGTCTGCGGGAACCGGATGTGCTGTAAGGAATCTCAACTCGCGCAGATTTCTTGGAGGGGGTATTTCGTGAATGACCTTTATTTTAGTAGGGTCAATCTCGATTCCTCTATAGTGTGCCACAAAGCCTAGGAATTTTCCTGATACAACTTCGAACTCGCATTTGAGCGGGTTCATTTTAAGCTGGTGCTGTCGCAGCTTGTCGAAGATTTCCCAGAGGTCATCCATATGATTGCTTTGTTGTCTTGTTTTGACAATCAAATCGTCGACATAGCACTCAACTTTGTCATGGAGAATATCCCCAAATATGATGGTCATGACCCTTTGATAGGTTACTTCGGCATTTTTTAGGCCGAATGACATGACTTTGTAGCAGAACACTCCCTTAGGGGTGCAGAAGGCAATGAATTCTTCATCTTCCGGAGACATCTTGATTTGGTTATAATCGGAATATCCATCCATGATGGATAAGGTTTCAAAGTTGGTTGTGGCATCGACCATCATTTTTGTGATAGGCAAAGGAAAGTCATCCTTAGGGTAGGCTTTATTCAAATCTCGGAAGTCTATGCAAACCCAGTCTGTCTGTTCTTCTTCTTTACGGGAACAACATTGGTAAGCCAAGTAGGGTATTGAACCTCTCTTATGAACCCGACTTTGAGGAGTTTATCTACCTCGGCTTCAATTTGGGCAACCAGTTCTGGGTGAGCTCTTCTTTGTGTATGCTTGATTAGACCTGACATCATCTCGAATTGTAAGATGATGGACTGTAATTTTCAGATATAGGCCAGACATTTCTATGTAATTTCAGGCAAAGACATCCATGTACTCTTTCAAGAGACAATGATATTCCTCTTTTTCTATTTGAGAGAGTGAAACACTGATGAGTGTTGGCCTTGGGTCCTATTCTGAGCCGAGGTTAACTTCAAGGAAATGGACCTCACAAAACTGGCAATGGGTGAGCTTCAAGGATCTCTTATGACCCATGAGGTTATAATGAAGGGTCAATAAGATGATGAGCCAAAGGCCAAGAAGGCCTAGTCTTAAAATCCTCTCAATTGGATAGAGTGATGAAGAAGAAAGTGAGGGAGATGAAGATATAGCCCTCATGACTAGAAAATTCAAGAAGTTCCTAAAGTACAAAAAGAATTTCAAGAAGAAATCTTACAAGAAAGAGTTCACCAAGGAAATCTCCAAGTGTGAGTCTAGCAAGAAGGAACAAATAATTTGCTATGAGTGCAAGAAGCCGGGACACATCAAGACGGAGTGTCCTAAACTCAAGAAAAGCAATAGATTCCGAAAGAGAGCCATGAAAGCAACTTGGGATGATTCAGAAGAAGTGGGTCGGAAGACTCAAGTGATGAAAAAGTTGCAAATTTGAGCCTCATGGCTAATGAGGATGAGGTAAACTCTTCTCCAAATGAATCTCTCTCTTATGATGAAATTAGAGATGCACTTGATGACTTGTATTGTGAATTTAGAAGAATTGCCCTAATGAATAAATCTTTCAAACTGATGTGAAAATTTACAAAAAGAGAAGGATAGCCTACAAGATGAGAATGAGGTATTGAATGTAAAAATAAAAAAAATCAATCCTTACTTCATCACTCATCAAGTGAATGTGATGAGCTTAAAGCTAAGGTCAAAGACTTGACTAAAACAATTCTCACATTCACTGATTGTCAAAAGAATCTAGAAAGACTTTTAGCTCAACAAAGATGTGTATTTGGCAAAGCCGGATTAGGCTACAATCTCTCTATAAAACAAAAGAATTACCAAAATTTCTTTGTTAAGGCAATTGACTCCTTAACTAAACCATCTAGTGCTTTTTACTCTTTTAATAAAAAAAGATGGTTAAGAAGATTTGGGTTTCAAAGGGAACATCCCCTCCCAAAACTAACCATAAAGGACCCAAGATGGTTTGGGTACCAAAGGGAGTTACATAAACTTGTCTTGTAGGTATGCCTCAAGTCAAGCTCCTCCAAGACAGCATGGTTCTTGGGTATCGGATGCTCAAGGCACATGATCTAGAACAAAAAACTTTTTATCTCATTCACTCCTAAAGATGGAAGGCATGTGACCTTCGGGGGACAATGCAAAGAGGAAGATCATCGGAATATGTAATATTGGTAAGAACATACAATTCCATATTGTTTAAAAATGTTTTACTTGTTGATGGTCTTAAGCATAACCTTATTAATATTAGCCAATTATGTGATAAAGGATTGAATGTGTCTTTTAAATCAAAACTTTGCATGATTAAAGATAAAGATAACATTAATACTATGTTCATTGCTCATAGAAATGAAAATGTTTATACACTAGAATTTGATGAACTACTATCTCAAAATATGATATGTTTTTCTGCTTTAAATGAAGCCAGCTGGCTTTGGCATAGAAGACTAGGACATGCTAGCATGGATCTTCTATCAAAATTATCTAAGAATGATCTAGTAAAATGACTACCTGGAACAAAATTCACCAAAGATAAAATTTGTGATGCTTGCCAACTAGGAAAACAAATAAAATCATCATTTAAGAAAAAGAAAGAAATTTCAACTACTAGGCCTCTAGAACTCTTATACATGGACTTATTTGGACTAAATGATGTAGCTAGCCTAGGTGGTAAAACATGTCTTTGTCATTGTGGATGACTATTCAAGATTTACTTGAGTATTAATTTTATCACACAAAAGTGAAGCACCTACTTTATTTGAAAAATTCTGTAAAAGAGTGCAAAATAAAAAAGGCTATACCATTATCAATGTGAGAAGTGATAGAGGAAGTGAATTTAAAAATAAAGAACTTGAACTATTTTCTGAAGAAAATGGATATTTCATGATGGAGTAGTTGAAAGGAAAAAAAGGAGTAGTTGAAAGGAAAAAATAGATATCTTCAAGAAATGGCTAGGACTATGTTAAATGAACACAAATTACCAAACTACTTTTGGGCCGAAGCCATTAATAACTCATGTTATATAATTAATAGAGTAGTAGTAAGAAATAAATAAAATAAGACCGCCTATGAGCTTTGGAAAGGAAGATCTCCAAATATAGGATACTTTTAAAGTGTTTGGATGCAAGTGTTTATATTAAATGATAAACACTACTTAAAGAAATTTGAACCTAAGTCAATTGAAGGAATCTTCCTAGGATATTTCATGAATAGAAAAGCTTATAGACTTTAACAAGAAATCTTTAATAGTAGAAGAGTCTATTCATGTAGTCTTTAATGAATCAAATCCATTTGAAAAGACTAAAATTGATGAAGATGAGATTAGTATTAAGGTTGAAAATCTTTCAAAAGAAATCTCAAACTTAGAAATTAATAAAGAAAAGTGTAATGAACAAGAAGACTCCAACAATAATGATAATTCTATTGAAGTGGAAAATGAGGAAGAAAATAATTATTAACTTTCTAAAGTATGGAGATTAATAAAAGATCACCCTAAAGAACTAATACTTCGTAATGTAAAACAAGGGGTTAGGACTAAAAGAAATATTTGTAATAACATTACCTTCCTATCTCAAATTGAACCCAAGAATGCCATAGAAGTCATTGAAGATGAATCTTGTGGAATTGCAATGCAAGATGAAATAAATCAATTTGAAAGGAATCAAGTATGAAATTTAGCACCTAAGCCAAAAGATAAATCAATAATTGGTTCTAAATGGATCTTTAGAAATAAAAAGGATGAATCTGAAAATATAATCAAGAATAAAGCAAAATTGATAGCCCAAGGTTACAACTAGGAAGAAGGCATAGGATATGAAGAAATATTTGCCCCAGTTGCAAGACTTGAAGTCATTCAAATGCTACTTGCCTTTGAAAGTTATAAAGACTTCAAACTCTTTTAAGTAGATGTAAAGAGTACTTTCTTGAATGGTTATATTTCTGAAGAAGTATATGTAGAACAACCTCCATGCTTTAAAGATCATGTAAAGTCCATGTTTTTTGTGTTGGCAAATTCCGGTGTCAAAACAAGTGAGTCAGGTGTCTAGGTGTGTATCTTGTGTCTTCACCGTCAAGCATCCGCAAACAAGTGAAGTTGAAGACCATTGACGAACCGTTGAAGACTTGGTTGATCATCTCCTTTATAGGATGGTAAGTGACCTAGATACCATATTACCTTAGGTGAGAATTGACTTAGAATAAATCCTAATATGATGCCTTAGGTGGTAAGTGTCCTAGACTAATCTACGGACCCTAAGTGATGAGATAAGTAGTACAAAACATGTTAAATATTAGGATTGAATGAGAGACCTAGAAGTCCCTTAGTTACCTCATGGAAATGCCTAATTATCATGAAAAATAAGTCCAAAAGGAATAGGGAAAGTTGAAGTGTGCATTAAAGGATTAAAAGAAGAAAAAATGAAAAGAATGCACTCCGGGGTTGACCCTGACCATTGGGAGTCGACCTTGAAGAGCCCTCTTTTTGTATGAGGAAAATAGGAAGAGAGATGAAAAAATGAGGGTTGACCTTGAAGGATAGTTGGGTCGACCAAACTGCACACTTGGGTCAACCCAACTATCCCCTAGGGTCGACCCTGATATGGGAAATCATCCTAATTCGATTTTTTTGCTTCCCTCCTTGGTTTTAAACACTTTCATCAACTTCCATTTATGGGTTTTGAGTTCCATACATATGGGGAACCCCTCTAGTTCGTGGAGCACAACCTTGGGAGTGTGTAGAGAGGTTTTTTGAGTTTCTCCAAAGCTTATAGAACCTATGGAATCTATTTTTCTCAACCCCTTTTGTTAGTGCATTAAACCTAGAGTTTACAAGCCCAAAGTTCTAATTTTGCTTGTTTGGACTTGTCATTTGAAGGAGTCCATCTAGGTGTTGATTTCTATCAAACCATCAACCCATTTTGAATAGAACACCTTGGCCAGAGTGTTCTGGAGCCTTTGCGAAGGAGATCGATCTGAGACGGATCGTGGATATGTGAATTGGTCGGTGGAATCCGAAGCCGTCATTGACGGAGATCGATCGGAAGATCGTGGACTGTTTTCGAGACACAAAGAGAAGTACGAGCGGCTGCGGTTGATCATGGGACTTGTGAGTACGTGATGAATTTTTGAGGCGTGGAGGACTAAGAACTGAAGGATCGTAGTGTCGAGTCCGAAGGAGTTAAGTTCGAGTCTTGTAAGTTCTTCTTTACTTTGTCTTAGTAATTCTCATGGCTGGATTAGGTCCCGTGGTTTTTCCCGGAAGAGTTTTCAAGTAAAAATCCTTGTGTTGTGGTTTGTTTGGCTTTCTATTTTCCACACTTAAAGTACATCATCCCTTCATTTATAACTTAATTGTTAAAACATCAAAAAGGGTAGATAGAATTATAGGGAGCCCAATCCATCCCCTTAACTTTGTGAGATCTCAACTCAAACCTTAGAATTGAGGTTCACCGAATTAGATTTTACAGATCATATATTTCCTAATCATGTATTTAAATTATCAAAAGCCTTATATGGATAAAAGCAAGCTCCTAGAGCTTGATATGATAGGTTAAGTGGGTTATTGGATGAAAATGGATTCATTAGAGGAAAGATTGATACTGTCGTGCCCCAAAATACCCCCTAGGAGTTAAGGGATACTTTAGGTGTGACTATACATACCTGTCAAACCATCCTGTAATGAACTAGGCTAACCTGATACAATAGCAACAACAATCAGAGTGCGGAAGCTATATCATGAGTGCGGAAGCATGAACTAACTTTTCCTTTTCTTCTATAACCTTATCAATATTCCAAGTTTTATACAAAACATATTAGTAAGGGTGGACATGCCCACCTATCAAAATACAAAAGACATACTACAACTCTATCTCGCTTAATAGTCACCCCCGTGGGGCCAGTGGTCTAAGTCCCTCACCTCAGCCTGAGGCTCTACTACCGAATCCTCATATGGTTCTTCCTTGTCATAGCCCTCCTTAATCCAAGGACATGGGGCACAGATGTCAAAAGGGACCTATGCACCTGCCGACATAAAAGTATGGCTAGGCATGGAATACTCAGTGAGTACAAGCCACTAACTAACCAAAGCAATAACAATCACACTAGAGTAATGAGATATAATTCATCATTTCAATTTAAAACGATAACAACAACATATGACATTCACAGCATTGTAAGTTAAGCAATGTAATAATCTTGACATGCTTGAATGAATGCGAAAAATCCCGGTAAAACTCGTACTTTAAAATCATGTCTTATTCTTGAAAATAGCTCTTCGTGTTTCTTGCAAAACTTACTTGTCAGTGTTTGAAAACTTGTTCTTGTATTGGCCTTGTTCGTGAGAATCATGCATGCTTGTCTTGTCTTGCTTGGAATCACTTGTCTTGCTTGTTCTTGTCTTGTTCTTGCTTGTATACTTGTGAGCCAAAGGTTAGTGACCTTGAGGCGACTTGTGAGCCGAGAATATAAATTCCCTTCAGCGAAATATATATATAGAAAATGGTACACCAACATCCTTATCTTGTTTTCTTGTTTTCTTGTGAGCCAGGTATGACATATCTTGTGATATGCCCTACCCTTGACCGGCCCAATGTCCGCCTTTATCAACTTGCTTGTTTTCCTTGTGAGCCAGGTATGACATATCCTAGGGATATATACCCTACCCTTGACCACCCGGTGTCCGGCTTTATCATGCGTTTCGTAAAATCAAATTTCTTGTTCTTGTCTTTTCTTTCAATTACTTATGCTTTTAAGAAAACCCGATTCATTCATGCATGCGTGCTTGTGTGTGGCAAAGGTGATGATCATGATGACATGTACACTCAATGATAGCATGTAACATTTCAATTCATATTGTGAACATGTGAGAATTTAAGGCAACATATAAGGCATGTAATCGAAGTCATCATTTAAGGAGAAACTACATAAATCATATTTAAAAATCTCCATTTAAATTCTTTGTATTCTTATTCATGCAATTTCTCAAACAAGTGGCATTCATCATATTTTATGCTTGTTTATTTTATGTTTTCTCATTCAAACATTTCATCAAACACATGGTGTGTTCATTATGTGTACTAATCCCTTCATCCATTTTCATCACACATCATCCACCCTACTTAGTTTATTTTAGAATATTTCAAGGAATCAAAGTATTGAGGTAAGAATAGGATACTCATTATCAATCATAGCTCATTTCAAAAGAAGACCTAGGTTACTACTAAGTTAGTTAGTAAGGGTGTACTAACCTTAAGGATTTTCCCCAAATCTTGAAGAAAACCCCTTGATTGTGAGTTCTTGAGTAGGGATCTCCTAGCTTGATGGAGGATGATCCTTGCTTGAAGTCTACAAGCTTTGAGCTCCCTTAATCTCCCTTTGATCTTGCTCCAAAATCCCTCTTAGCAAATCCCCAAGTCTCTCCTTTGCTTCTTCTTCTTCTCTAATCTCTCTTAGGTCTCCTTTAGGTTTAGGGTAAACCATAACCCCCCAAGAGGCCCCCTATTTATAGGAAAAAGGGGAGAAACCGTAAAAATCCTATAAAAATTTTCTGGGTTCGCGACCTACGATCGGTCGTAGGTTTTTCTACGATCGATCGTAAATGTTCTACGATCGATCATAAGTTTCTACGATCGATCGTAACCGTTACAGAGATTTTGTCCAAATTCCTGAGATTCTACGATCGATCGTATCTCACCTACAATTGTTCGTAGGGTCTATACGATCATTCGTAACTTTGCAGAAATTTTCCAGATTTTTCCCCTTTTGTATTTCGGCTATAAATTTTGACTTGTTCGTTGGATTTTGACGATTCAACTTGCGTTGGATTCTTCATTCGAAAAGGAACCTTTCTGGCATTTTAGAATTTTAGAATTCATCTTTATTTATGGACCAAATTGCCCCTAAAGTTAACTGATCCGAAAATGGAGTTCCGTAACCCGGATTTTTAAGAGATTCGACTTTGGAAATCCAACCTATAACTCAAGAAAATGACTTTAAGGTTTTAATACATGCCAAAAATATCCGGGGTGCTACATCCTCCTGCCTTTATAAAATTTTCATCCTCGAAATTTAGACGATTCATACATCTACAAAATAACAACAAAATTTTTACATGGCAATAAATAATAGTTTATGCAAACAACTCCGGGTATTTTTCTTTGACTTCAGCCTCGCACTCCCATGTGGCTTCTTCTCGAGCGTGATGTTGCCATTGCATGAGAACTTATGGGATAGTCTTGTTGCAAAGCACTCGATCTTTCCAATCCAAAATCTGAACCGATTTCTCCACCAGTGTGAGATCCTCCCTGACTTCAACCGGATCAAGCTCGATGACATGGGATGTGTCAGGGATATATTTCCGGAGCATGGAAATGTGGAACACATTGTGGACCGCCGCCATATGAGCAGGCAAGGTAACACGGTAAGCCACCTCACCAACTCTAGTGATGATCTCGAACGGACCCACATATCTCAGACTGAGCTTTCCTTGCTTCCCAAACCTCGTGACACCCTTTGTTTGTGAAATCTTAACAAATACAAAATCACCAACTCGGAATACAAGATCCCGCTTACAGATGTCGGTAGAGCTCTTCTATCTAACCTGTGTGGTCTTCAACCTTTCACGGATAAGCTTGACCCTATCGGCTGTCTACTCAATCAATTTTGGGCCCAATACTTTCCTTTCTCCATCTTAATCCTAATACAACGGGGATCTACAACTTCTTCCGTACAAGGCCTCAAAAGGCGCCATTATAATTGTTATTGTAAACGAATTCAACAATGGTAAGTGGTCTTCCCAACTGCCTTTAAAATCTAGCGTACAAGCTCAGAGCATGTCCTCTATCACCCGATTCACTCTCTCAGTTTGCCCGTCGGTATGTGGATGGAAAGCCATGCTAAAGTCCAAACGGGAACCCATTGCACCTTGAAAGCTTTTCCAAAATCTGGAAGTGAATCTAGGGTCCCTGTCTGATACAATGTTCACTGGCACCCCGTCCAACCAAATGATTTCCTTGATGTATAACCGCTAACTGATTTGAGTTGAAGGTAGTCCGGTATGGCAGGAAATGGGCGGACTTTGTCAATCTGTTGACTACAACCCATATAGCATCCGATTTTCTTGCCGTTCGTGGTAATCCTACAATAAAGTCCATGAAAATGTTCTCCCACTTCCACTCGAGGATAGGGAGGGGCTGCAACAGACTTGATGGTCTTATGTGCTCTGCCTTGACCTGCTGGCACACTAAACACCGAGACACATACTCCGCTCGCTTCATGTTCCGCCACCAGAAGAGTCTCTTGAAGGTTCGGTACATCTTGGTTCCTCCTGGGTGTACCGTGTACTTAGAACGGTGGACTTCATCCAAAATCTCTCTCCGGAGGTCAACGTCGGCCGGAACACAAAGTCTTCCCTTGAATGTGATCGCCCCTTCACCGTTAGTGGCGAACTCAACAATTCCTTTGCTAACCGCCTTATCACGGAAAGCAATCAACTCGGCATCCGCTACTTGCAACTCTCAGATCCGATCTATGATGCACGGCTTCACCATGATATTTTCCATCAATGGCCCATGCGTAGGTGGGCTGAACCAAATGTCAAGGTTGGAAACATCCTCCAACAACCTCCACTACTTTAGCATCATATGAGCCAAAAGTCCAGTAGGCTTCCGGCTAAGAGCATCGGCTACAACATTTGCCTTGCCCGGATGGTATTGAATGGAACATTCATAATCTTTCAAAAACTTCACCCATCTCCTTTGCCTTAAATTCAAATCCTTCTGAGAGAACAGGTACTTCAATCTCTTGTGGTCGGTGAACACCTCAAACTGTTCCCCATAAAGATAATGTTGCCAAATTTTCAAGGCAAACACCACAGTGGCAGGTTCTAAGTCGTGAGTTGGATAATTCTTCTCATGATCTTTCAATTGCTTTGAGGCACAGGCAATAACCTTGACGTACTGCATGAGCACGCATCCCAACCCCACATAGGAGGCATTACTATAGACGACAAAACCACCGCTCCCGGAAGGCACTGTGAGGACGGGAGATGTAGTGAGCCGGTTCAACTCTTAGAAGCTAACTTCACATCTGTCGCTCCAACTAAACTTGACATTTTTTCTCGTGAGATAAGTGAGCGGTGCAGTCAAATTGGAGAATCCCTCAAAAAATATCTAGTAGTAGCCTGCCAACCCGAGGAAACTCTGAATTTTGGTGACACTTCTGGGTCTTTCCCAATCCATCACTGCCTCTATCTTTACTGGATCAACTGAGATGCCTTCAGCTGACACCACGTGACCTAGCAATTCCACTTATTCTGGCCAGAATTCACACTTGCTCAATTTGGCATATAGTCTATGCTCTCTCAACATCTCTAGAGCAAGGTAGAGGTCTCGTGCGTGATCTTCCCGTGTCTAGGAATACACCAAAATATCGTCAATGAACACAATCATGCATCGATCCAAGTATGATCGGAACACCCGGTTCATTAGATCCATGAACGCCGCCGGTGCATTCGTTAACCCAAAAGGCATGACAAGAAACTCGTAATGCCTAAACTCAGTCCTGAAGGCTGTCTTCGAAACATCTTCTGCCTTGATCTTCAATTGGTGATATCCTGCTCTAAGGTCAATCTTGGAGAAAATTTTCGCTCCCTTCAATTGGTCAAATAAATCGTCTATCTGTGGTAAAGGATAACGATTCTTGATTGTGACCTTGTTCAATTGCTGGTAATCGATGCACATCCGCATTGATCCATCCTTCTTCATGAAGAGTACAGGAGCTCCCCTTGCTGACACACTTGGTTGGATGAAACCAAGTTATTGTAACTCTTCAATTTGCTTCTTTAACTCCTCAAGCTCTATTGGGGCCATCTTATATGATGCTCTTGAAATCGGAGCTGTGCCCGGAGTAAGCTCTATTGTGAACTCGATCTTTCGATCTGGAGGTAACCCAGGCAATTCTTTCGAAAAAACGGAACTCACTAACGATTGGGATGGTTGAGGAGTTCTGTGTCTCTGGGTTCGCTAAGCTCAAGGCTGCGAGGAGAGCAATATCTCTTTCCCTCAATCCTCAAAAGTGAAATGGCTTTATTCCTTCTGGCTTAAAATTTACCATCTTCTCAAAACTTGTCACTTGCCCGGGGTGAGTTGATAGCCAATCCATCCCAAGGATGACATCGAAGTCTAAGTCTTGGAAATCTAGAATGTTGAGGTTGGCTAATAGTTCATTCGGCCCCACTTGCACCACACTATCCTTGTACAATCTATCCGTATCAACTGACTTGCCTAGCGGAGTCACAATAGTTAACTCCCGCTCCAATGGACTAGACTCAGACGAAAAACCCTTCGTAAAACTTGGTGAGATGAAGGAGTGAGTGGATCCCGTGTTGATCAGCACTCGGGCTAGGCATTCGTTCACCAATAAAGCTCCTGTGCGATTAAATAATTAATATCAATAGATTTCAAGCATACATACATCATACATAGGTAACTAAAAAAATCACATCATAGTAAGCATTTTCAATGTAAAACTTTAACATTTTCACGTACCTTGCACGACATCATCCGATGCACGTGCGTCTCTCTCTGATAAGGCAAAGACTTGGCCTTGAGTTGCTTGACGAGATGGCCGTGTAGACTGTGTGGGCTTCGATGCCGGTGAAGAGCTCTGCTGAGATGACTACCTGACAGGGGGCCTACTCCCCTGAGACTGAGCCGGGAAGTGTCAGTAGGGATAATCTCGAATTATGTGGCCTTGGTCGCCACAATGAAAACAGCTTCCCGTAACCTTCCGGCATTCCCCTGCTGGATGTCTCCTTCCACAAAGGGTGCAGATATCATATGCATTGGTGGAAGGTGCATAACACGTAGCCTGTGTCATTGCAGGGCTAGGAGCCTGAGTGAGAGCTAGGCGTAAAGCCGGTGGAGCAAAAGAGCGGTGAGCCTGTGGTGCAGAATACATCCTCTGTGATTAAGCTGGCGCTGCGGACTGGTACGACATAGTTCTAGCTCTCTTTTCTGCCGAGCCACTAGACTGGCCCTTCTCCATTCCTCTTCTCTTGAAAAATTCTTCAGAATTCGACTCTACGAAAAGTGCGTTATCCACAACTTCGGAGTATGTCTCATGTCCGCACATTGAAACTCGATCCTTGAGGTAGGCCTTCAAGCCGCTCTCAAATTTTCAGGCTTTCATAGCCTCTGTCGCTATCATATGCGGAGCAAATCTTGATAGCTCCAAAAATTTTGACTCATAAGCGGCCACCGACATATCACCTTGCTCCAAGGTAATGAACTCAACTTCCTTTTTCTCTTTCATGCCTATTGGAAAGTATTTCTTGTAGAAGACGTCTAAGAACTCTCCCCAAGTCCAGTCTCGACCCTGTCGGGTCAAATCTTAGGTCTTAGGTGCGGACCTCCACCAATGATCGGCCTCGCCTTCAAGCATAAAGGTGGCCCAAGTGACCCTTTTCACATCAGCAGGTGTCAAAACAAAGAAGATCTTTTCAAGTTGCTGGATCCATCCTTCGGTGACTAGTGGGTCAATACTCCCACAAAATGTTGGAGGCCTCATCCTCCGAAAGCCTCTATTCCGGCTTGTGCTCAGTTGGGAGGAGCGGTTATAAGTGCGGCATTAGGAGGAGTAGCCGGTTGCCTCGCTGCTAGCATAGCCAAAGTCTCAGCTATTGAAGCGAAAGCTTGGGCAAAGTCGGGTTGATCATCACCCGATAGAGCATCACTTCCATTGCCTCTTGTGTTGTATCCGCGACCCCGAGTATTGCGTCTCATGACTACTCCTGAGAACGACAATACAACATGAGTCTAACTTGGATACACATTATTAACAATTTCACCAATTGCTCAATACATATTCACTAAGCATAGAATAATGCACACATGGTTTACATAATGATGTCATAACATACAATCCGTGTTCCTAGCCTAGGACTCTAAGTTTGGTTGAAGTTCAACCAGTTTTGACTAAGACTAACTTGTTAGTCTATACTTGGAATACGTCTCTTTCATAACACCTAATGCCTTGTTCAATCATGGTATCGAGTACTAAGTGACCCTAGGGACTCTAATGACTAGAGCTCTGATACCACTTTTGTCGCGCCCCAAAATACCCCCTAAGAGTTAAGGGATACTTTAGGTGTGACTATACATACCTATCAAACCATCCTATAATGACCAAGGCTAACCTGATACAATAGCAACAATAATCAGAGTGCGGAAGCTATATCATGAGTGCGGAAGCATGAACTAACTTTTTCTTTTCTTCTATTACCTTATCAGTATTCCAAGTTTTATACAAAACATATCAGTAAAGGTGGACATGCCCACCTATCTCGCTCAATAGTCACCCCCGTGGGGCTAATGGTGTAAGTCCTTCGCCTCAGCCCGAGGCTCTACTACCGAATCCTCATATGGTTCTTCCTCGCCATAGTCCTCCTCAACCCAAGGACCCGGGGCACAAATGTCAAAAGGGACCCGTGCACCTGCCAACATAAAAGTATGGCTGAGCATGGAATACTCAGCAAGTACAAGCCACTAACTAACCATAGCAATAACAATCACACAAGAGCAATGAGATATAATTCATCATTTCAATTTAAAATGATAATAACAACATATGACATTCACAGCATTGTAAGTAAAGCAATATAATAATCTTGACATGCTTGAATGAATGCGAAAACCCGGGTAAAACTTGTACTTTAAAATCATGTCTTATTCTTGAAAATAGCTCTTCGTCTTTCTTGCAAAACTTGCTTGTCAGTGTTTGAAAACTTTTTCTTGGAATGACCTTGTTTGTGAGAATCATGCATGCTTGTCTTGTCTTGCTTTGAATCACTTGTCTTGCTTGTTCTTGTCTTGTTCTTGCTTGTATACTAGTGAGCCAGAGGTTAGTGCCCTTGAGGCGACTTGTGAGCCGGGAATATAAATTCCCTTCAGTGAAATATATATATAGGAAAGGGTACACCAACCTCCTTGTCCTGTTTTCTTGTGAGCCAGCTATAACATATCTTACAATATGCCCTACCCTTCATCGGCCCGATGTCCGCCTTTATCAACTTGCTTGTTTTCCTTGTGAGCCAGGTATGACATATCCTAGGGATATGCCCTACCCTTGACCGGCCCGGTGTCCGGCTTTATCATGTGTTTCGTAAAATCATATTTCTTGTTCTTGTCTTTTCTTTCAATTACTTATGCTTTTAAGAAAACCCGATTCATTCATGCATGCGTGCTTGTGTAGCAAAAGTGATGATCATGATGACATGTACACTCGATGATAACATGTAACATTTTAATTCATATTGTGAACATGAGAGAATTTAAGGCAACATATAAAGCATGTAATCGAAGTCATCATTTAAGGAGAAACTACATAAATCATATTTAAAAATCTCCATTTAAATTCTTTGTATTCTTGTTCATGCAATTTATCAAACAAGTGGCGTTCATCATATTTTATGTTTCTTTATTTTATGTTCTCTCATTCAAACATTTCATCAAACACATGGTGTGTTCATTATGAGTACTAATCCCTTCCACCATTGTCATCACACATCATCCACCCTACCTAGTTTATTTTACAATATTTCAAGGAATCAAAGTATTGAGGTAAGAATAGGACACTCATTATCAATCATAACTCATTTCAAAAGAAGACCTAGGTTACTACTAAGTTAGTTAGTAAGGGTGTAATAACCTTAAGGATTTTCCCCAAATCTTGAAGAAAACCCCTTGATTGTGAGTTCTTGAGTAGGGATCTCCTAGCTTGATGGAGGATGATCCTTGCTTGAAGTCTTCAAGCTTTGAGCTCCCTTTGATCTTGCTCCAAAATCCCTCTTGGCAAATCCCCAAGTCTCTCCTTCTCTTCTTCTTCTTCTCTAATCTCTCTTAGGTCTCCTTTAGGTTTAGGGTAAACCATAACCCCCCAAGAGGCCCCCTATTTATAGGCAAAAGGGTACAAATCCTAAAAATCCCGTAAAAATTTTCTGGGTTCGCGACCTACTATCGGTCGTGAGTTTTTCTACGATTGATCATAAATCTTCTATGATCGGTTGTAAGTTTGTACAATCTATCATAACCGTTACAGAGAGTTTGTCCAAATTCTTGAGATTTTACGATCGATCATATCTCACCAACGATCGTTCGTAACTCTGCAGAAATTTTCCAGATTTTTCCCCTTTTGTATTTCGGCCATAACTTTTGACTCGTTACTTGGATTTTGATGATTCAACTTGTGTTGGATTCTTCATTCAAAAAGGAACCTTTCTGGCATTTTATTATTTTTGAATTCATCTTATTTTTGGACCAAATTACCCCTAAAGTTAATTGATCCGAAAATGGAGTTTCGTAACCCGGATTTTCAATAGATTCGACTTTGGAAATCCACCCTATAACTCAAGAAAATGACTTTAAGGTTTTAATACATGCCAAAAATATCCGGGGTGCTACAGATACAACTTTATTTGTTAAGACCAAAAATGATGATATGTTAATTATTCAAATATATGTGGATTATATCAGTTTTGAATCCACTAATGAATTACTTTGTCAAGATTTTGCTAAATATATGCATGATGAATTTGAAATATGTATGATGGGAGAATTGACATCTTTCTAGGACTTCAAATTAAGCAAACTACTCAAGGAACTTTCATTAATCAATCCAAGTACACAAGAGAGTTACTTAAAAAGTTTGTTATAGATAATGGAAAAGAAATGGATACTCCTATAAGTCCATCTACCAAACTTGATAAGGATAAAAAGGAAAAAATGTTGATGAAAAGAATATAGAGGCATGATAGGAAGTGTACTTTACTTGACTACAAGTAGGCCTGACATTATGTTTAGTATTTGCATATGTGCAAGATTCCAATCTAATCCAAAAGAATCACATATGAAGGTTGTCAAAAGGATATTTAGGTATCTACTAGGCCTAATTGATTTAGGTTTATGGTATCCAAAGAACACATCACTTGAATTAGTTAGCTATTTAGATGCTGACTTTGCTGGATGCAAAGTTGATAGGAAAAACACAAGTGACACCTGTCACTTCCTAGGACACTCACTTGTTTCATGGTTTAGCAAGAAATAAAATTTAGTAGTTCTATCTACAGCTGAAGCTGAAAATGTAGCTACAGGAAGTTGTTGTACACAAACTTAATACATGAAACAACAATTAGAAGACTTTAAAATTTTCTACACTAAAATTTCAATTAAATGTGATAACACTAGTGCTATTTCTATGACTAAAAATCTCATTCTACACTCAAGAACTAAACATATTGAAATTAGATAACACTTTATAGGAGATCATGTTCAAAGTGGAGATGTTGTATTGGAATTTGTTGATACAAATAACCAATTGGCCGATATATTTACAAAATCCCTCCAACATGATAGATTTAGTACCTTGAGAAGAGAACTAGGGATAGGTAAGCCAAATTATCACTTATGATATCCCATGATGATAAATAGTGATTAAAAATGAGCTTAGTGCTTAAAACTTTTATTTGATAATATTAATTAAAGTATGATCAGAAATATTAAAATATTGAGTTGAATGATTAATCATGATTAATGGTGCTTAAACGATGTATTAGAATGGTTACTTCATGAAAAATGCATTGGTGATTGGATTTAGAAGAAAACAGGAAATTTTCTGATTTTTTCTTCTATCCAGTCGACTAGATGGAGTCATCCAGTTGATTAGATAAGAGGAAAAACTGGCAATGCCCCATCCAGTCGACTAAATGGACTGGGCTATAAATATAAACCCTAAAATTCCCAACTTATCCAATCATTTTAAACATTTCCAAGTCCAAAACCGTGTACAATTCTTCCCTCCAAAACCCTTTTCCAAAAATCTAACCATTCCAAACCTTCATTAATTCTTCAAAACTCTTTCCATTTCATTCAATCCAATACAAAATGGCTAGTACCAAGAATCCTAGTAATGAACCAAACCCTAAAAGGTAAAAACCAGACAAAGGAAACCTCTTCCTCATCTACCAAAGGTTATTCGAGGTTCAGATCACCCAAGTTTGAGAAGAATTTCAAGGACATCATCAATCTAAGAACCGCAGTATATGGTAAGTTCCTCAAACCTTCCATTTTAGAATCTTGGGGTTTAGAAAAAATCACCGAATACTTCAAAGCCCTAGATTGGCTTTCTTTCCTTCAGGCCAATGAGCCTATGTATCTAGAGCTTATCAAGCTCTTCTATACTCACCTGCAATACAATTCCTCATCCCATGAGATTACCTCTTATCTCTGTGAAAAAGAAGTTTTTTCCTCTGGTGAATTTACTACTCTTCTTGGACTTCCCGTAGGGGATTTTCAATCCTACTCTGTGAAAGAATGGAATGTCCATAAAGGTTTCGATCCCTTGGAAGCTTTAAAGCTTATTTGTGTCAATCGAAACATCTCAAAGGCTTTCCAACCTAAAATCAAAGACCTTACACTTGAAACTAGAATCATTCACCACATAATTTCTCACAACATAATCCCTAGATCAGGCAGTAGGAATTATGTAACCTATTTTGATGTATTCCTTATATGGTGCATCCTCACCACCAAGCACATTGATTTCTCATACCTTATCATTCTCACCATGATTGATAGTATGCCTAAGAAGAATGTCTGCCTTCCTTATGGCCAAACTCTCACCTACCTCTTCAAGTATCTTGAGTTGCCTCTAGACACTATCCCTGGCAAAATAGCCTCTATAGACTATGATTTCTATGGTCCTCCCACCTTAATGAGAATGGTCTACCGATGGCACAATGTCATGACAACCTGGATACCCAAGCCTGCTATCATTCAGTTTTCCGCCTGTGCTCCAGCCTCTCAGCCTTCAATTCCTTCAGTTTCAGAGTTTGCTTCTTCTAGAAAGTATTTTGTTGCTACTCCTTCAGCTGATCCTTCTACAACTCCTATTAGTGAGCCCATCATCTCCACTCCAGCAGTTCCAGACTCTATTGCTCCAGAGACCACATCTGCTCCTGATCCATCATCTTTAGCTATTCCATTTGAGACCCTGGTAGAAGCAGCAGCAGCAGAGCATTTTTCACCTGAGTATTTAGTGAACTCCCCAACTCAGTCTCCTGTATCATCTTCACCAACCAGAGTTCCTCCACACCACTTTGAGGTAGGAGTGAGCATGAATCTCCCTTGAGACCATCTTACGATAGTGATCTCCTCAGTCTTATGATGGGGAAAATTGATTCCTTGAGTTTGTATGGTTAGCTTCCAATCTAAGGTTAGGGAGAGACTAGCCTCATTAGAGAGCCATGCAGTAGGATTCTAGTTTGAGGTGAGAGTCAGATTAGTCTCTCTTGAAACCTATGTAGTATGGCTTCATTCAGAGAGTGGAGACAGATTCGAAGCTACTATTGCTAGACTTGAGGATTTAAGTGTTGAGACAAGAATAGTAAAGGATAGTGGATGCCACCACTTCTATTTTTTAGAGGAGAGCAATGGACATTGCAGAGCAGCTAGTCAAGATAGATGATGCTATAGGTATCATCAAAGGGAGAGCTGAGTCTTCAGATCAACATCTTAGGGCACAGGGCCCTACGGTTCAATATATAGCATCTATGATTGGAGCTCAAGAACCTATTATACTTTGGATCAGCATCTCATTCCATTATTTCGTCATCATCAAAAAGGGTGTGATTGTTAGCCTAAAGGTTACAACCTTAGGTATCCTCATTAATTTTGATGATAACTTCAATAATGAAATGACTTTTGTACTACTAATTTCTACTCTTAAGTGTTTATGAAAAATAGTGTACAAGAGCTTTAGCCAACCATTCAACTCCAAAGTCATGAAATTATCATCCAAGTCAAATTAAAGAGGCACAAAGCATATCAAAGTCTAAAGAAGCTTCAAATCATACTAGAAGATCAAGTTAAAGCATATCCCAAAATCCTCAAAAAAAATGAAGAACAAGTCTTGGAAGTTCTCAAGATTGGAACTATTATTGAAGATCCAAGAATCAAGTTTGAAGACTCTCAAGAAGGTATAAGAAGTTTATTTTTTAGTTTTGAAAGTTCTTAGGACTTATGTAAAAAGCCCTCAATAGTTGGTTGTTGAAAAGCTCAAAAACCTAGATTGACCATAGGTTCCTTAAAACCTAACTGAAAATTAGTTTAATAACCTAAAAAGAAGATAATTATCTTTATAAAGATAAGGTACAAAACCTTGAAATTCAATCCTATCATTTAGGTTATGAAAAAAAGGAATTCAGGCAAAATTTACACCATCCAGTCGACTAGATGAAGGCCAAAATTGTTTTTGCCCTTTGTACCTTATGATCAAATTGAAGATCATTTTAAAGATCATAAAAGGATGTTAATTATCTTAATAAAAATGAGGTAGAAGACTTTGGAATTCATTCCCATATTTAAATTATTGAAAAATGGATTCTGTGTAAAAATTGAACTATCTAGTTGATTAGATGGAGTCATTCAATCGACTAAATGAAGGCCAAAAATGCAACCTAGCCACTATGTGTCGCAACCCAAAACCCACCCTAGGAGTTAGAGTGAATCTTGGATGTCTCATCATGACTTGCTTGACCAAAACAACCTGCACAAACCTAGAGCATGCACAAAAGAGGACAATAGTAGCGGAAACATAAACTATAAAGCACAGTGGAAGTCTAACAAACCTCTATGTATATACATGCAACCCAAGTTTGATACAAAAGGAAATCAAAAGAAAGTGCGGACATGCCCGCCAAAATGCATGGATATATCTCTTTCAACTCACCCACAGCTATATCACTCAGAATCTACAACCATCTAATAGTAACCCTCGACCAGAGGTTCCTCTACGTACTCCTCCTCCACCCAAGGGCTCGGAGCACAGACATTGAATGGAGCAGCCGCTCCACTATCACCTGCCGACATAAGAAGTACGGCTGAGCATGGAATACTCAGCGGGTACCAAATACTAACCAATAGTCATAGCATAAAAATGGCAATACATAAATCAGGAGCAATTCATATATATTAAACAGGAACAATTCATTTCATACAAGGAAGTAAATCAATTTATAATCATGCTTGCATTTCGTAAAAAGCCGATAAAACCGTTGAAAACACCGTGCACTTGACTTGACTTAAAGTACCATTTTCGTGCTTGAAAACTCGTCTTGTCTATCTTGCTTGATTCTTGTATATCGTGCCATGTCATGCATGTCATGTGTGCTTGCTCGTAATCATGTAACTTGTGAGATACACTTGTCAGATGTACTTGTGAGATGCGCTTGTGAGATGCCTTGAGAGGGAAGGGAGACCCTTCCTTATGCAATGCACTTGAGAGGGAATGGAGACCCTTCTTTATGAGATGCATGTACTTGCAAGGGAAGGGAGGCCCTTCTTTATGCTATGCACTTGTGAGTGAGGGAGACCCCTCGTGGAATGTTTGTTCTTGTTTTCTTGAGAAAAAAAAGGTAAAACATATCGTAGGATATGTCCCACCTCTCAACCTCGTTCTTGAAAGCCTCGGTAAATTCATATCATGCATGCCGTGCTCGTGGATTCGTGTGCATACTTACATTGGAATTTAAAGATGACATTTGGGGATTTCACAATATATAGCATGTTGCAAATTAAACAATAAGCATTTATGACATTTTAAAGAATACAAGAACTCACACTATCATAAGCGCTAACAAGTTCATAAGTAATTTAGCATGCATTTTCTTAATTTATCATTCGTTTTATTCACCTTGGCATTTCATCAAACATAGGGTGTGTCCATTATTTATTTCAACCTAAATCATGCTTTTCTAGGTGGGTTATGCTCACATCATACATGTTTGTTCATTATGGATACGATGCCCTCCCCATTTCATTCATCACATCGTTTCACACGGCATCCAATCGCCCATTTCATCTCCATTCACAATATCCATACATCCCAACTCATAGCACAAGTATAGATGAAGGAAAATAAAGAAACATGGAGGAAAAGAGGAACTATAACTAGGAGGGTAGCAAGAAGTACCGACCTTGATCAATGAGGAAGAAACTCCTCCAAAAACGTTCGTGAGGCACTGCCCTAGCTTGGAGAAACTCCTACTCGCGTGCTTGAACCGGAATCTTGAAGCAATCCAAGCTTGAGGTGATCTAAGGTTCACAAACCCTTTGATTTCTTCTCCAAAATCAAACCCTAGGTTAGGAAGACCCTTCTCTTCTCTCTTCCTCTCTAATATCTTCTAAGTGTGGTAAATGAGCCCTAAAGGCTCGGGCAATCCTATATAGGAAACGGTTTAACGCCCAAAAGACAAAAATGCCCTTCATAAAATTCTGCAAAAAAATGCGAAGACCGAGCGATTGGTGTTTATGACCGATCGATCGGTTGCCTACCGAGCGATCGGTATGTTGACCGAGCTCTCGACCAAAAATCAACTCTCTGGAAAATTTCCTCATACAAAAATCTTGACCAGTCGATAGCTACCGATCGATCGGTTTTGGACCGAGCAATCGGTGCTCTGCAGGTCCAGACTGTTTTGGCCATATCTTTTGACTCGTTCGTCGGATTTAGACGATTCAACTTGCGTTGGGTTCATACTTCGAAAAGGAACATTTCTGACATTTCAACATTTTCAATTTCTTTCTTATTTATTAATTGTACTATATTAAAAGCAATTTAGCTGCGAAAGTGCTAAGCATTAAGCATGAAAAAGTCCGGGGCTCTACATCCTCCCCCCCTTACAAAAATTTCATCCTTGAAATTTAGACGATACTTGCATTACAAACCAAAACAAAATTACAAGTCATATACAAAACCTATACAAAACTCATTCAAACAATTCCGGGTACTTCGCTTTGACTTCGGCCTCTCGCTCCCACGTAGACTCTTCTCGAGCATGATGTTGCCACTGCACGAGAACCAACAGAATCGTTTTGTTGCGAAGAACTTGATCTCTCCGATCCAATATGTGAACCGGCCTCTCAACTAAAGTGAGGTCCTCTCGAATTTCCAACGGTTCCAAGTCTATGACATGCAAAGAATCTGCAATGTACTTCCGAAGCATAGACACATGAAAAACGTTGTGAACCGCGGCCATGTGAGGTGGAAGAGTTACCCTGCAAGCAACCTCACCAACTCGCTTGATGATCTAAAATGGGCCAACATATCGAGGACTAAGCTTGCCTCGCCTGCCAAATCTCATAATCCCCTTGCTAGGAGATACGTTCACAAAGACTTGATCCCCAACTTGGAATTCCATGTCCCTTCGGCGTGTGTCCGCATAGCTCTTTTGACGATCTTGACCAGTTTTCAACCGATCCCGGATGATCTTAACTACTTGCAGTTTGCTCGATTAACTCCGGACCAAGTACTTTCCTTTCTCCTACCTCATCCCAGTAGAGAGGAGACCTGCAACTTCGCCCGTACAAAGCCTCGAATGGAGCCATTTGGATACTCGCCTGATAGCTATTGTTATAGGTGAATTCAACTAAAGGCAGGTGTTCTTCCCAAATGCCCTTGAAATCCAGCATACAAGCCCGAAGCATGTCTTCTATAACTTGGTTCACCCTCTCAGTTTTTCCATCCGTCTATGGATGAAAAGCAGTGCTGAAATCAAGTCGGGAACCCATAGCTTCCTGAAAACTTTTCCAGAACCTGGACGTAAATCTCGGATCCCGATCTGACACAATACTAACTGGCACACCGTGAAGCCTAACAACTTCCTTGATATATAGTGCGGCCAACTGGCTAGAGTTGAAAGTAGTTCGGTAGGGTAGGAAATGAGCAGACTTTGTCAAACGGTCCACCACAACCCATATCACATCTGAGCCCCTTGCCGTCTTTGGCAATCCAACTATGAAGTCTATGGATATGTTCTCCCATTTCCACTCGGGAATAGGAAGAGACTGTAATAGGCCGGCGGGTCGCATGTGTTCTGCTTTTACCTGCTGGCATACCAAGCACCGTGCCATATATTCTGCAACATCCCTCTTCATATTCCGCCACCAAAAGTGACTCTTGAGGTTCTGGTATATCTTGGTACCCCCTGGATGCACCGTGTACTTTGCCCGGTGGGCTTCATCCATAATCTCCCTCTGAAGATCTGCATTGGCTAGGACACACAGCCTTCCCTTGAATGTGATAGCACCTCGGCTAGTGAGAGAGAAGTCCTCACTACCCTTGGCAACTTCCTTATCCCGATAAGCCAATAATTCAGCATCCGTGGCTTGATATTCTTGGATCAAATCTATAATGTATGGCCGAACCGTGACATTTGCCAAAATAGGACTACGAACAGAGTCATTCACACTGATGTCCAAATTTGCCAAATCTTCAAGTAGCTTCCATTCCTGCACCAACATGCATGCTAATAACCCCGGAGGTCTTCTACTCAAAGCATCAGCCACTACATTTGCTTTACCCGGGTGGTATTGAATGGTACAATCATAGTCTTTCAAAAATTTCATCCAACGCCGTTGCCTTAGATTCAACTCCTTTTGGGAAAAGAGGTACTTGAGACTCTTGTGATCTGTGAACACATAGAACTCCACCCCATAAAGGTAATGACACCAAATCTTAAGTGCAAACACGACCGCTGCAAGCTCCAAGTCGTGCGTGGGATAATTCTTTTCATGCTCTTTCAATTGCCTCGATGCATAGGCAATGACTTTCTTGTGTTGCATGCGCACACACCCAAGTCCAACGCGTGAGGCATCACTATACACCTCATACCCATAAGGTCCGGATGACACAGTAAGGACAAGGACAATAGTAAGCCTCTTCTTCAGTTCCGTGAAACTGATCTCGCACTTATCGCTTCACACGAACTTCGTATTCTTTCTTGTCAGGTAAGTGAGCAGTGCCGCAAGGCTGGAGAAACCCTCCACGAATCTCCTGTTTTGCCGAGAGGAGTCGAAATGGCTAACTCCGGTTCTAGCTGACTAAGCTCCACGGAAAAGCCTTCTGAAAAGCTCGGCGAGACAAACGAATGAGTAGACCCGATATCAATCAACACTCTAGCCAAACATTTGTTGACTAGTAGGGTTCCTGAAATTTTAGCTAGCTAAGTCAATCCATGCATCAATAGCGTATACATATAGGTATTTATATATAACATGCCATATACGTACACAAAGAATAATAAATAACAATTTAATTTACGGGTAATTAAATAAATTACAACTGCGTACCTTGCACTACATCATCAAATGCAAGTGCATCACCCTCTGTCAAGGCAAAAACTCGCCCCTGGTTCACCTGGCGAGGCGGAGGTGTAGACCGGGTAGTCTGGGATGACGCCTGGTATGATCGTGCTGGGCGTGCTGGGCGTGCTGGGGGCCTAATCCCCTGAGACTGGCTTGGTAAATGTCGACTGGGGCAATCCCTGATCATATAGCCCTGGCGGCCACAATGAAAACATCCACCCGATGCCCTTCGGTAATCTCCTACCGGGTGCCTTCGGCCGCACGAAGTGCAGACCTCGTGTGTATAGGTCGGAGGGGCCGGAGGTGGAGCATACCTCACCGTCTGAGGTGCAACTGGTTGTGGAGCTGGAAGAGCCTGAGGTCACGGTGCCTGAGGCACATACTGCCATGGAGCTAGAGGCACATAAGATGGCCTCATCAGTGGTGCTGGCCACGTGTACTGATAAGGGCCGGTATGAGCCTGCCTCTCTGGAGGTGCCGAACTATTAGGTTGGCCTCTCGCCAATTCCCTCTTCTTGGATACCGCTTCAGAATTGGCCTCGACTAATAAGGCCTTGTCTACTACCTCAGGGTAGGTAGCATGTCTGAAAACCGAAACCTTCTCCATGATAACATCCTTGAGCCCTTGCTCAAACCTTCTTACCTTCATTGCCTCGGTGGCAACCATGTGAGTCGCGAAGCGTGATAGCTCTGAGAACTTAGCCTCATAAGCGGCTACAGTCATCAAACCTTGCTCCAGGTTGATGAATTCTCTTTCTTTCTTTTCCCGTGCTCCAACAGGGAAGTACTTCTTATAAAAAGTATCCTTGAACTCCTCCCAAGTCCAAGGTTGACCCTGCATGGTCAAATCTCGTGTCCTCAAGGCGGACAACCACCAGTGATGTGCCTCCCCCTCTAGCATGAAAACTGCCCATGCTACTCTATCCTCCTCTGTGGGCGAGAGGACCGCAAAGATCTTCTCCATCTGGAGGATCCACGCCTCCGCAGCAAGAGGGTCCACACTCCCATGGAATGATGGAGGCCTCAATCTCTTGAATGCCTCAACTCCAGCTGTACGATGTACTGGAGCTGCGGGCGGTGGAGTAGGTGCCGCCGACGATGGTATAGCCTGCCGAGCCGCCAGAATGGTGAGCGTCTCAGCAATAGAGCCTAAGACCTGAGAGAGGTCCGACTGCTCATCCTCATCTCGTGAAGAAGAAGAAGCTCTGGTGTGTGGTCCACGACCCCGTGTGCCCCGCCTCATGACTAAAGTCGTGAGAACAATAGCACCACATGAGTCTCACTTGAAACCACAATTTATCGCATTTCCATTTCACAATAATTCAAGTCGCATTATGTGTATAATATAATACTAATATACATCGCATCAAGTCATCAGAGTATTTATGATATTATACTTTGGCGTTCTAGCGTTCCTAAGACGCGTACTTGGTTGAAGCAACCATTTTGACTTAGACTAAAGTTTAGTCTTACACTTGGATCATGACTCGCTCCCGACTCACTTCCTTCCTAACTTGTTTCCTAACATATGCTCTTGTCAAGCCGTGGTATTAGATTCTAAATGACCCTAGAGACCTAATGCCTTTGCTCTAATACCACTTCCGTCGCGACCCAAAACCCACCCTAGGAGTTAGAGTGAATCTTGGACTACTCATCATGACTTGCTTGACCAAAAAAACCTGCACAAACCTGGAGCATGCACAAAAGAGGACAATAGCAGCAGAAACATAAACTATAAAGCACAGCGGAAGTCTAACAAACCTCTATGTATATACATGCAACCCAAGTTTGATACAAAAGGAAATCAAAAGAAAGTGCGGACATGCCCGCCAAAATGCATGGATATATCTCTCTCAACTCACCCACAGCTATATCACTCAGAATCTACTACCATTTAATAGTAACCCTCGACCGGAGGTTCCTCTAAAGGTTCCTCTACGTACTCCTCCTCCACCCAAGGGCTCGGAGCACATACATCGAATGGAGCAGCCGCTCCGCTATCACCTGCCGACATAAGAAGTACGGCTGAGCATGGAATACTCAGCGGGTACCAAATACTAACCAATAGTCATAGCATAAAAATGGCAATACATAAATCAGGAGCAATTCATATATATTAAACGGGAACAATTCATTTCATACAAGGAAGTAAAGAAATTTATAATCATGCTTGCATTTCGTAAAAAGCCGATAAAACCCTTGAAAACACCGTGCACTTGACTTGACTTAAAGTGTAGAGCCCTAGACTTTTTCATGCTTAATACATGACACTTTCATTGCCATTTTGCCTTTAAAGAGGTATAATTAATAAATAAGGAAGAAATTGGAAATTTCGAAACTTCAGAAATGTTTCTTTTCGAAGTACGAGCCCAACGCAAGTTGAATCGTCAAAATCGGACGAACGAGTCAAAAGATATGGCCAAAACAGTCTGGACCTGTAGGCAATCGTAGCTCGGAAGGCGCTAAGGACGTAGCTCTGATAACGTACTCTGATAACGTATACGTTGTGCATCCGTCGTGCAGCAGATAACGTGTATGTTGTACAGCTCCACGGGCACGTTGTACATAAGACAACGGACAACGTACTCAGCACTATACACAACACAACGTGACAACATGTTCGGCACTGTTCACAGCACAACGTGTTCAGCACTGTTCACAACACAACGTGTTCGGCACTGTTCACAGCACAACGAGCTCAGCACTATGCACGACACAACGGACAACGAGCTCAGCACAACGAGTTGGCGCTATTCACAGTACAACGAGTTGGCGCTATTCACAGCACAACGAGTTGGCACTATTCACAGTACAACGAGTTGGCGCTATTCACAGCACAACGAGTTGGCACTATTCACGGTACAACGAGTTGGCACTATTCACAGCACAACGTGTTCAGCACTGTTCACAGCACAACGTGTTCAGCACTGTTCACAGCACAACGTGTTCGGCACTGTTCACAGCACAACGTGTTCAGCACTGTTCACAGCTCAACGTGTTCGGCACTCGTGTTTTCGCAGAAATTTCAGTAAGGGTATTATGGTCTTTTGGTCGGTTCACTCTAACCTTAAGAGTTTAACCCGAGCCTTTAGGGCTCATTCTTAACACTTAGAAAGATTGGAGAGTTAAAGAAAGGGGATAAGGAGATCCTAAACCTAGGGTTTCCATTTTGGAGAGAAATCAAAGGGGTTTTGAAACCCTAGATCAACCTCAAGCCCGTTTTCTTCAAGATTTCGGTTCAAGCATTCGTGGGGCTCGCAATCCAAGCTAGGGCAGCACCTCACAGTCGTTTTTGGAAGGGGGTTCTTCCTCATTTCATCAAGGTCGGTACTTCTTACTACCCTCCTAGTTATAGTTCCTCTTCTCCCTTTATTTCTTTTGATTTTCTTTCATTTACACATGTGCTATGAGATGGATGGTTGTGAATGGTGAATGGAGATGGAATGGGCGATTGGATGCCAAGGGTTGTGTTGTGATGATTAAAATGGGGAGGGCATTGTATCCATAATAAACACACCTTTATGATGTGAGTAAACTCACCTAGAAAAGCATGATTTCTGTTTAAATGAATAATGAATAATGAACACGCCATGTTTGATGAAATGCCAAGGTGAATAAAATGAGTTGTAAATTAGAAAATGCATGCCTAATAAATTATGAATATTGATAGGGCCTATGATAGTGTGTTTCTTGCTTTCCTTAAATGATATGAATATTACATTGCTCAATCATTGATGTTATATGTGTTTTGAAATTACCCAAATGTCATATTTAAATTTAAATGCAAGTATGTACACGGTTTCCACGAGCACGGCATGCATGACATGATTTATCGAGGTTTTCAAGAACATGGTTAGAGGTGGGACATATCCTACGATATGTTTTACCTCGCTTTTCACAAGAAAACAAGAACCAACATTCCACGAGGGGTCTCCCCTCACTCACAAGTGCATATCATGAAGAAGGGCCTCCCTTCCCTCGCAAGTACATACATATCATGAAGAAGGGTCTCCCTTCCCTCGCAAGTGCATTGCATAAAGAAGGGTCTCCCTTCCCTCTCAAGGCATCTCTCAAGTGCATCTCACAAGGATATCTCACAAGTGTATCTCACAAGTTACATGATCACAAGCAAGCACGCATGACATGCATGACATGACACGTATGACACGCTCGACAAGATCAAGCAAGACAAACACGACAAGCTTTCAAGTACGAAAAGATATTTCAAGTCAAGTCAAGTGCACAAGATTTCAAGGGTTTTACCGGCTTTTATGAATGCAACATAATGAATTATATTGCTTTACTTTATTGACATGATATGAATCATTCCTGCTTTATATGCGTGAATTGTTTCCTGCTTTATGTATGCTATCCGTATGCTATGACTGTTGGTTAGTGCTTAGTACCCGCTGAGTATTCCATCCTCAGCCGTACTTCTTATGTCGGCAGGTTCTGAGGGAGCTGCTGCTCCATTTGATGTTTGTGCTCCTGGTCCATGGGTGGAAGAGGAGTACGTCGAGGAGCCTTTGGAGGAACCTCCCGTAGAGGGTTATCAGTAGGTGGTGTTAGATTCTGAGTGGATTAGCTGTGGGTGAGATGAGAGATATACATTCATGTATTTTGGCGGGTCTGTCCGCACTTTCTTATGGTTTCCTTTTGTGTAAACTTGGATTCGTATATACATAGAGGTTTGTTTAGACTTCCACTGTGCTATGTTAGAGTATGTTTCCGCTGTTTATATCCTCTATTGTATATGCTCTGTGGGTTTTTGCAGGTTGGTTTGTCAAGCAAGTCATGTAAGCCATGATTAATCATCCAAAGTTCACTCTAACTCCTAGGGTGGGTTTTGGGTCACGACATAAAGTACCATTTTCGTGCTTGAAAACTCGTCTTGTCTATCTTGCTTGATTCTTGTATATCGTGTCATGTCATGCATGTCATGCATGCTTGCTCGTAATCATGTAACTTGTAAGATACACTTGTCAGATGTACTTGTGAGATGCGCTTGTAAGATACCTTGAGAGGGAAGGGAGACCCTTCTTTATGCAATGCACTTGAGAGGGAAGGGAGACTCTTCTTTATGAGATGCATGTACTTGCGAGGGAAGGGAGGTCCTTCTTTATGCTATGCACTTGTGAGTGAGGGGAGACCCCTCGTGGAATGTTTGTTCTTGTTTTCTTGTGAAAAACGAGGTAAAACATATCGTAGGATATGTCCCACCTCTCAACCTTGTTCTTGAAAGCCTTGGTAAATTCATATCATGCATGCCGTGCTCGTGGATTCGTGTGCATACTTACATTGGAATTTAAAGATGACATTTGGGGATTTCACAATATATAGCATGTTGCAAATTAAACAATAAACATTTATGACATTTTAAAGAATACAAGAACTCACACTATCATAAGCCCTAACAAGTTCATAAGTAATTTAGCATGCATTTTCTTAATTTATCATTGGTTTTGTTCACCTTGGCATTTCATCAAACATAGGGTGTGTCCATTATTTATTTCAACCTAAATCATGCTTTTCTAGGTGGGTTATGCTCACATCATACATGTTTGTTCATTATGGATACAATGCCCTCCCCATTTCATTCATCACATCGTTTCACACGGCATCCAATTTCCCATTTCATCTCCATTCACAACATCCACACATCCCAACTCATAGCACAAGTATAGATGAAGGAAAATAAAGAAACATGGAGGAAAAGAGGAACTATAACTAGGAGGGTAGCAAGAAGTACCGACCTTGATCAATGAGGTAGAAACTCCTCCAAAAATGTTCGTGAGGCACTTCCCTAGCTTGGAGAAACTCCTACTCGCGTGCTTGAACCGGAATCTTGAAGCAATCCAAGCTTGAGGTGATCTAGGGTTCACAAACCCTTTGATTTCTTCTCCAAAATCAAACCCTAGGTTAGGAAGACCCTTCTCTTCTCTCTTCCTCTCTAATATCTTCTAAGTGTGGTAAATGAGCCCTAAAGGCTCGGGCAATCCTATATAGGAAAGGGTTTAACTCCCAAAAGATGAAAATGCCCTTAATAAAATTCTGCAAAAAAATGCGAAGACCGAGCGATTGGTGTTTATGATCGATCTATCGGTTGCGTACCGAGCGATCGGTGTGTTGACCGAGCTCTCGACCAAAAATCAACTCTCTGGAAAATTTTCCCATACAAAAATCTTGATCAGTCGATAGCTACCGATCGATCGGTGCTCTACAGGTCCAGACTGTTTTGGCCATATCTTTTGACTCGTTCGTCGGATTTAGACGATTCAACTTTCGTTGGGTTTGTACTTCGAAAAGGAACATTTCTGACATTTTGAAATTTTCAATTTCTTCCTTATTTATTAATTGTACTATATTAAAGGCAATTTAGCTGCGAAAGTGCTAAGCATTAAGCATGAAAAAGTCCGAGGCTCTACACTATGATCATCCAGACGAGTAGAAGACCCGAGAAACGTAATAAATGCTCCTCAATGGCTATTTTAAAATGGAAAGTTTGCATTAAATGATCCTCCAACAACCATAAAATTTTATGGGCTATAAAATGAGATCTTGTCTGAATGAAAAATAACTAATGATCAATGTCGCACCCTAAAATCCCACCTAGGTTAAAGTGAGACATTGGCACGTGACTTAACCATCAAACCATCATAACATCCTGTCATAAAGCATTTAAGGCAATCTAAATTATGAACTTGAAAATTTTTCTTCAATTAATCATGATCAAATCCAATATCTCAAATTAAAACTAAAACATATTAAATAATTCGAATCATCATCCTGATTCTCAACCATCAATCCAACCTAACCATAAATCTAAGATTAAATTTATTACAATGTCTTGAACTTCAAATCTAAATACTGATAATTTAATTCCCAGAAAATGACCAACGATTGAAGTTTCATTCACCCTCAGGATAATCACTTGTTGGATCTTCCTCTTCCTCTTTATACTCTTCCTCTTCCCAAGGTCATGGGGCACAAATATCAAACCTTGAACTTGCCAACAACAAAGTCATCGGCTGAGTAACAAGTTAATCCACGTATATAAACTCCTAACTAACAATAAAAAAAATTAATATAAATCATAAATTATGATTTAACAATACCTGTAAGCATATAAACAATTCAAAGAACGGAAACATAATTTTAAATCAATTCTTGTACATGATCACTTGTACTTATCTTTCTTGCTTATCTTACTTGTCTTTCTTGTTCGTGAGTATATCCAACAACATGCATTGTGCAATAACTTAAAATAACTCTACCCAATATATTGGATAGAGACTAACATATACCCTAATTACCAAGATACCACATAGTTTACACATTATCCGGTGCATATGACTTGTCTACACATTATGTGACGCCCCAAACTTGCGCCTAGAGAATCAAGTTCCGAGATGCGCGTCCATTCGTCAAATCATGCAAGCGGAAGACTTTACCTGCGAAAATGTGGGAAATTTAAACATTTATCAGATGCTTCTAAAAAGAAAATAACACCTGTCATCACAACAGCCATCATACAAACCATATACCTGTATTTTTTACATCAAGTTTGTTTTACAAAAGTAGGCGCCTCTTTCACGCCGGGTACAATTTATACAAGCTTCTGAATTGTCCAGTTGGACTTTTCACTTACTGGTCAGCAGCTCCGAGATCTGCTGACATAAAAAGTCAATGAGCTATGAAGCCCAATAAAACCACAATCTTTCTAAACAATTTTCCACATAATAACATACATCAATAATGATATAATAAACAATTCAATTTCTATGTTACAGTAAAATAGAACAGTATATAATAAACTGTGACCCAAGGTCACTTAGGGTTACGTCACCCTAACCGAGGTTTCCCAACCTCAAATTACTTTCCAATTATGGGGTTCAGTTATGAATGTATTCATATTACCAAGTTATCTTTCAATCATCATCATGTTTTATTTCGAGTTCTGAGACTCTATTAACTAGCCACAGCCCACAAATGTTCAGCTTAAAGTCTCTAAATCATAACCATACATAGAGCCATTTAGACTCATACACATTGTTCCAACTTTCACCCAAACATGACCAAACCTTGGGTGTACCAACCCAACTCACCTGGAATCTGACAATTCCATACCGAACCCTGAGTACACCAACTCAAACAAATACACCAACCCTGAGTATACCGACTCAGACTACTTCGTATCTGAAGCTTACACACACAACATGGGCATCGTCCAACCAACCTGCCTACCATCATCTTTTGGCTAGTCTACGGAAGAACCTCGACATCTTTACCAATGTCGTCATCTCCTAACGTTCCACCAAGAAAGGACCCCGATAGACACGGTGCCAACATCTTCTGACCCACCTAGAGAGGAACCTCAGACACTATCTAATGTTCAGCCACTTTAAACTCCCTAGGACTCCGACATCTCCTGACTATCAGTCACGGAGGAACCACGGGCCATGCAGGACACTGCCACTCCTGACCTAGTCCAAGAGGCACCACGGATGACCTAGACAAACTGACCGACATCTCCCGACTATCAGTCACGGAGGAGCCCCGGGCCTTACTGGACACCGTCTCTCCTGACCTAGTCAAAGAGGAACCATGGACTATACTTCACCCTGGTTAGATTTTCTAACCATAAGTTAACCCCAGTTAACCCAAGCCTCACTTGATTAACTGAATACTTGGGCCTCGCGCCCGTGAACCAACTCCGGTAACACACCGTCCCGTTAGGGAACGTTTCCAGGCTAATGGATGTCTCCATAGCCTTACACGACATGCAAAACAACTTTTTGTCACCTTAGAGTGCCGATACAATTTAACTGAGACTCGATCTGTGCTCCCCGATGGACCACATAAAATCACAACCTCACATAGGGGTCTCCGACCCATTTTCATTCTCGCCAAAAGATATGCATATACTTTAGATAAAAGAATATAGCAAAATAAGGTAAAAAAGAGAAGAAAAGAGAGGGATTTTACTTGCTTCATGCTTTTCGAGGCGACTGACTCAAAAAGGGACTTTGCCAATGCGTCCAAGACGTTGAAAAACCTCAAGGACCCACTTCTCTCTTCTTTCTCTCTCCTCTTTCTCTCTCCTCACTTTCTCTCTCTAAAATATTATGTGGCAGAACCTCCCCCTGTTTACAGAACGTGAGAAAATGGGGGAGGCTGGCCTCCATTATATAGATAAGGTCATGTGCATAGCACATGACCATAATAAATGGTCCCATTGACTAAGTCAACGGTTGACCATTTTACTATTTTTCTGCCTTCTCTTGTGTATACGACCTCCGTAGTCTTACTTAATGACATCCGATTTTGACGAAACTTTAGGTAACCAAACATGGGGCAGTCCGACACCTACTGTAAAACTTTCAGGGAAAAATACTGAGTTTTGACAGCTACACTTTAGTCCGGAAGAAATTTGCAAAACCCACTAATTTTCTGATTTCGGACACAAAACATGTTGTCATTTCTTCATATGAGATAATTAACTACTGAAACGACAGACGGTCGTCCTCACGACCGACCGACATGCTGTGGTATCAGCTGCATGGATTTCTATTAGAATCCCCAATAATTATGGAGTCCCACTAAATTCTGGAAAAATCTGAAATTTCCTGGTTTTCTCCATTTTCTTACATTTAAGACTCCCGCGGTCTCGCAAATCAATACACGAAGGAACTGGAACGATAGTTGATCGTCCAAACAAAACCCATTTTTTACCAATTTAATAAATAATTAACTAATTAACCTCCATTAAGGACCCATAAACGCATAATTTTATTATCTTAAAATTCTGGGTTGTTACAATCTCCCCTCCTTACAAAAAATTTCGTCCTCGAAATTTACAAGTACACTAGTCATCAAATGGCTGAGGATGATTGCTCCTAATGACATCTTCAAGTTCCCATGTGGCTTCCTCTATGCCATGGTGTTCACATAAAACTTTAACTAGCTTAATCATTTTGTTTCGTAACACCTGCTCCTTGTGGTACTAAATTATCACTGGCTTTTCTTCAAAAGTTAAGTCCTCTCTGACTTGAATTGGTTCATATCGTATCACGTGTGAGGGATCAAGTACATATTTTCTCAACATGGATATGTGGAATACATTGTGAACCCTTTCCAGCTCTAGTGGTAACGCCAAACAGTAGGCTACACCTCCTATTTTAGCCAAAATCTCAAAAGGTCAAATGAATCGCGGACTTAACTTTCCCCGCTTTCCGAATCGTACAATACCTTTTGATGGAGAGATTTTCAAGAAGACATGGTCGCCGACTTGAAACTCTAAGTCTCGGCGCTTTCCATCTGCATAGCTTTTCTGTCGACTTTGTGCAGATAATAACCTCGATCGAATCAACTTGATCTTCTTTGTTGTTTCTTGCACCAACTTAGGTCCTAGTAGTTTACGTTCCCCTACTTCAGTCCAACATATGGGTGACCGAAAACTCCTGCCGTACAAGGCCTCGTAAGGAGTCATTTGAATACTTGCATGATAACTGTTATTATATGCAAACTCGATCAATGGTAAGTGATCATCCCAATTTCCCTGAAAGTCCAGACTGTAAGTGCGCATCATATCTTCTAGAGTTTGTATTGTGCGCTCAGACTATCCTTCGGTTTGCAGATGATAAGCTATACTCATGTTTAGCTGTGTACCTAAAGCTTCCTACAAGCTCCTCCAAAATCGGGAAGTAAATCGCGGATCATGATCTGACACAATAGATACTGGCACACCATGCAGCTTCACAATCTCCTTGATGTACAACTTTGATAAATTTTCCAGGGTTATTGTATCCTTGATAGCGAGAAAGTGAGCTGATTTCGTCAATCAATCAACTATCACCCAAACGGCGTCATGTCCACTCCTTGTTTTTGGTAACCCCACCACAAAATCCATCGTAAGGTGCTCCCATTTCCACTCGGGAATAGGCAATGAATTTAACAATCTAGGTGGTTTCTGATGTTGTACCTTGACTTCCTGACAAACAAGGCATCGAGATACATACTCTGTAATTTCTCTCTTCATGTCGTTCCACCAGTAGTTATTCTTCACATCATGATACATCTTTGTACTTCCATGGTGCACCGCAAAACGAGATCGATGTGTCTCATTGAGTAGTTCATTCTTCAACTCAAGATTTCCAGGTACACAGATTCGACCTTTGAGTCGAAGTATTTCATCTTCAGATTCTTCAAAATCACCCATTTTTCCTTGAAGAATCTTATCTCTGATGACTTTGATCTCCTGATCTTCCAACTGTGCTTCTTGAATCTTCTATAATAACACTGGCTTCACCTGAATACTAGCTAACTTGGCACTATTACCCTGGAACCTAAGACTCAGATTCCAACTCTTGAATTCTTCAATCATCTTCCATCGCTCTGCCCTCATATATGCTACAGATCCAACTGTCTTTCTACTCAGGGCATAAGCAACCACGTTACCCTTACCAGGATGATACTGGATTACATAGTCATAATCCTTTAAGAATTCCATCCATCTATGCTGTCGCATATTGAGTTCCTTTTGGGAGAATAGATACTTTAAACTCTTGTGATCACTATAGATCACCAACTTCTCTCTCCGTAAAGATAATGCCTACAAATTTTTAGTGCGAACACTACCGTAGCTAACTCCAGGTCATGCGTGGGATAATTCCGTTCGGGAATCTTGAGTTGTCTCAAACCATAAGCAATGACCTTCTTTTGCATTAAGACACAACTGAGTCCCTTACCGAAAGCATCACAATACACCTCAAATCCTCCAGATCCTGAGGGAGTTGTCAATACTGGAGCGGTTGTTAATCTCTTCTTTAATTCTTGAAAGCTTCGCTCTTGAGATGCCATCCATTCGAACTTCACATCTTTTGTAACGCCCCAAAATACCCCCTAGGAGTTAGGATACTTGGGCGACGTGACTTAACCTTAATCAATCCTGCAAAGAGTATACAAGGCATGTAGAGCCCCGGACCTTTTCACAGTTAATACATGACACTCTCGTTGTCATTTTTGCCTTTTTAAGAGGTATAATTAATAAATAAGGAAGAAATTGGAAATTTCAAAACGTCAGAAATGTTCTTTTTCGAAGTATGAACACAACGCAAGTTGAATCGTCAAAATCGGATGAACGAGTCAAAAGATATGGCCAAAACAGTCTGAACCTGTAGGAAATCGTAGCTCGGTTAGGCACTAAGGACGTGCTCTGACGTCGTACTCTGATAACGGAGCACAGACAACGTACTCTGATAACGTATACTATGTGCATCTGTTGTACAGTTCACAATGGGCACGTTGTGCAGCTCACCACGGGTACGTTATACAACTCACCACGGGCACGCTGTACATAAGACAACGGATAACGTGTTCAGCACTGTCCACAACGGACAACGTGTTTGGCACTGTTCACAGCTCAACGAGCTCAGCACTATGCACAACACAATGGACTATGGGCTCAGCACTATGCACGACACAACGTGACAACGGGTTCGACACCCTTGACAACGGACAACGAGTTGGCACTGTTCACAGCACCACAAGTTGGCACTGTTCACAGCACCACGAGTTGGCACTGTTCACAGCACCACGAGTTCAACACTCGTGTTTTTACAGAAATTTAGTAAGGGTGTTATGGTCTTTTGTCAGTTCACTCTTACCTTAAGAGTTTAACCCGAGCCTTTAGGGCATCATTCGACACTTAGAGAGTTTGAGAGAATAGGAGAAAGAGGAGAAGGCGATTCCAAACCTAGGGTTTCCAGTTTGGAGAGAAATCAAAGGGTTTTGAGACCCTAGATCACTCCCAGTCCGGTTTTCTTCAAGATCTCGGCCCAAGCTCGTGCAAAGCTCGCGATCCAAGCTAGGGCAGCAGCTACACAGTCGTTTTGGAAAGGGGATTTCTTCCTCATTTCTTCAAGGTCGGTACTTTTTACTACCCTCCTAGTTATAGTTCCTCTTCTCCCTCTATTTCTTTTGATTTTTCTTTCATTGATACATGTGCTATGAGATGGATGAATGGTGAATGGAGATGGAATGGGCGATTAGATGCCAATGGTTGTGTGTGATGAACAAATGGGGAAGGGCATTGTTCCAATAATGAACGTACATGTATGATTTGAGAAAAACCCATCTAGAAAAGCATGTTGTAGGGTAAATCCATAATGAACACACCATGTTTGATGAAATGCCAAGGTGAATAAAGTGAGCTGTGAATTAGGAAATGCATACCTAAGAAATTTTGAATATTACTAGGGCCTATGATAGTGTGTTTCTTGCTTTCCCTAAAGGATATGAATATTACATTGCTCAATCATTGATGTTATATGTGTTGTGAAATTACCCAAATGTCATATTTAAATTTAAATGCAAGCATGTACACGGTTCCCACGAGCACGGCATTCATGACATGATTTATCGAGGTTTTCAAGAACATGGTTAGAGGTGGGACATATCCTACGATATGTTTTACCTCGCTCTTGGCAAGGACAAGTCAAACATGCATTATCATAAGAAGGGTCTCCCATCCCCTCGCATAGCATGACATGACACGCATAGCATAGCATTCACATGACACGTATAACTCTGCATGGCATTACACGCATGGATGCTAGTTGCGACGGGCTATGAACGGCAACTAGGCATTCACATTCCGCATGGATGCTAGTTGCGACGGGCTATGAACGGCAACTAGGCATTCACATTCTGCATGGATGCTAGTTGCGACGGGCTATGAACGGCAACTAGGCATACCCATCTGCATATAGGGTACTAGTTGCGAAGGACTATGAACGGCAACTAGGCATGTGAACATGTTTAAATTATGAACAAGCAAGCATGATACTCGCATGACACGCATGACATGACATGGCACGCATGATGCAAGCATGACAAGCATGACACGGTTAACAGGTTCACAATCACGCAAAGGGTATTTCAAGTCAAGTCAAGTGCACGATGTTTTCAAGGGTTTTATCAGTCTTTCTGAATGCAAGCATGAATATAAATTGCTTTACTTCCTTGTATGATATAAATTGTTCCTGTTCTATATATGCAAATTTGTTTCCTACTTTATGTATGCTATCTGTATACTATGACTGTTGGTTAGTATTTAGTACCCGCTGAGTATTCCATGCTCAGCCGTACTTCTTATGTCGGCAGGTTCTGAGGGAGCTGCTGCTCCAGTTGATGTTTGTGCTCCCGGTCCATGGGTGGAGGAGGAGTACGTCGAGGGGCCTTTGGAGGAACCTCCTGTAGAGGGTTACCATTAGGTGGTTGTAGATTCTGAGTGAATAGCTGTGGGTGAGATGAGAGATTATATCCACGTATTTTGGCGGGTCTGTTCGTACTTTCTTTTGTTGCTTTTTGTATAAACTTGGATTTGCGTATGTATATACATAGAGGTTTGGTAGACTTCCGCTGTGCTTTATGGTCATGCTTCCGCTGTTATCCTCTATTGTATATGCTCTGTGGGTTTTTGCAGGTTGGTTTGTCAAGCAAGTCATGTAAGCCATGATTAGTCGTCCAAAGTTCACTCTAACTCCTAGGGTGGGTTTCGGGTCGCGACAAGGCATGCCAACTAATGATCAAAATTTTTTTTTTTAACATAAATGTAATTCCAAGTGTCAACGTAAAACAATGACTGGATAAAATACAATAATCACAAGGGTGCAAATGCTTGAGTTACCCACTCAAGCTCACATGAAATATCCCCAAAAGGAAATCCCAAAATACATTTCTCTCTCTCATCCAAACCTATGGCCACAGGCCAGCCCTAACATCTGGCTAACCATCCGAATAACCTCCTGCTCTCCCTGAGCTGCCTCAGTATAAGGGACCAGAGTCCATATGTTGTATAGTGTACCTGCTGACACAAAAGTACGGCTGAGTATAGAATACTCAGCGAGTACAAGCTACTAGCTAACAATAGTAATAACATTAATATGTCATACATGATACAGCTCATCCAAAAGATACATAATCAGAGTGCGGAAGCTAAAACGACATAACAACGTAAAGTAAATCATGAACATCATATTTTAACTTACGCAGTGTAAATTCGTATTCAAAAGTAATGACTTGTTCTTGAAAATACTTTTTATGGTTTTTAAAACTTGCTTGCCGTATTTACAACTTATTCTTGTCTTATTCTTGTATCGTGGGAATCACACATGCCTTGTTTTGTTCCTGTTTAGCTAGTACCCGAACTATGAAATGGACGGACATACTAGGTTCTTGTTATTCTTGCTTGTCTTGTTTAACCAGTACCCGAACTATGAAATGGACGGACGTACTAGGTTCTTGTCATGCTCGACTAATGCCCGGACTATAATGGAACGGAACACATTAGCCTCGTGTCTTGACTTGACTAGTGCCCGGACTATGGTAGAACGGAACACACTAGTTATTCTTGCTTGACTAATGCCCGGACTATAATGGAACGGAACACATTAGTCTCCTTGCCTTGCCTTGACTAGTGCCCGGACTATGGTGGAATGGAACACACTAGTATTTTTGCCTACTAATGCCCAAACTATAATTGAACGGAACACATTAGTATTCTTGCTTACTAATGCCCGGACTATGATTGAACGGAACACATTAGTATTTTTGCCTACTAATGCCCGGACTATGATTGAACGGAACACATTACTATTCTTGCTTACTAATGCCCGGACTATGATTGAACGGAACACATTAGTATTTTGCTTGACTAATGCCCGGACTATAATGGAACGGAACACATTAGTCTCCTTGCTTGACTTGACTAGTGCCCGGATTATGGTGGAACGGAACACACTAGTTAATCTTACTTGCTTGTCTTGCTTAACTTGTGAGCCAGGTATGACATATCCTAGGGATATGCCCTACCCTTGAAATTTATGCTTGTTTATTCACATTTCTTATTCGTGTCGTTTTCTTATGTACATATACTTGAAAGGTCGATTCATGCATGCATGTGTACTTATGGGTGTAGTTTGTAAACATAATAATAATAGCATGGAAAAATTGAGGATAATAGATAGCATTTGAACAATTATAGGCACATGAGAGACTTAAGGAATTCGTAAAGCATATCATCATTTTTACAATTCTTGGGGAAATATCCCTATCTCATATCTCATAGATTAGGTTTTACATTTTACATAAGCATTTAATCAAACATCTTACATGCCACTTTTTCTTCATTTTCATTAATTTGTTCTTAGCCGTAGGTTTTTCTCTCATTCATGCATTTATCAAACACATAGAGCACAACTCCTTTCTAACCATTTGATTTGCTCTTTTTATGGTTGTAATTTCATCAACATTCAAGTGTGTTCATTATATATACAATACCCTTCCACCATTTCCATCACATAACACCCATCATATCCATTTGGCATCCATCGCCTTAATCACACATTCCCACATCCATCATTCCTTCTTTATCTTGACTAAATTTAGGGATTTAATAAAACAAATCAAGAAGAGAATGAACTAAAGAAATCTACAAGTATGCTTTTAAAACAAACCTAGGTTATTACTAAAGTAGTTAGTAGGGTGTACTAACCTTGAATAGGGGAAGAAACCCTTGAAAATGTCGAGGAAAAACGCTGCCGAGCTTGAAGAATGTGCTCCTCACGTGCTTGAGCCGTGGATTGAGAAATCCAAGTTTTGTGATGCTCTAGGGTTTCTAAACCCTTGATCTTTCTCCACTTGATGCCCTAGGAGAAAACCCCTTTTCTCCCCTCTTACTCTCTCTCAAAATATTGCTAAGGATGTTTGTGAACACCCTTGGCTCGAGCCAACCCTTAAAAATAAGGGTGGAGTGGTCAAAAGACCAAAAAACCCTTAATAAAATTTCTGCAAAACACGTAGGACCGATAGACGACCGATAGATGACCGATCTACCGGTAGTGGACCGATCGATCGGTGCTTATGACCGATCTACCGGTAGTGGACCGAGCGATCGGTAGTGATCGGTGCTCTGCAAAAATACGCTTTAGTATTTTGGCCATAACTTTTGACTCGCTCGTCCGATTCTGACGATTCAACTTGCGTTGGATTTTTATTTTGAATGGGAACAAATTTTATGTTTTACAAAAATTATAATTCTTCTTTATTCATAGACAAAAATGCCCTTAAAGCGGACTGGTCTGCAATGGGTTGCGACAGCCCAGATTTTCAACAGTCCCGACTTTGGAAATTGGACTTTTGACTCAACCCCGACTCAAAATCAGGGAAAGTGATCAGCATGAACCTTGAAGAGGGTTCTATTGCCTTTCCAAAAATTCAATAATCACTCGATTCTAAGCAACGATGACTAAACTAGAGCCCTTTAAAGTTGAGGCAAATGCCGAGACATACCTTTTCACCACCTAGAACACCTCGAATGTTTTCACACTCTTTTCCCTTGTGTCCAATACCCTACTCACACCTCATAAATCCTTCTCCATAGGTTTTTAACCCACCTAGCTGATCATTGCATTCACGCCCACATGCATGAGAAGCCCCGACCTCTTTATGCCTCGCACTAGCACTATTCACAACACTACTCACCTACAACCCATTAAACACTTAGGGTATTTTATGCCCTTGATTTTAACCACTTAGAGTATCTTTATACTCTCTTTTTAAGACTCAAACCATGTACCTAAAACCGTCACTTGACTAACCATAATATCAAGAACACAATGAGAGGGCTTAGGCCTTTACACACACCATATAAGGGCACTATTCACTAACACTATTCATAGCATAGTGAACTCGGTTCCGGGGTTCTACATCTTTCTTAGTCAATTCCGTTAATGGAGCTGCTATCTAGAGAAACCTTCTACAAATTTGCGGTAGTACGCAGCCAATCCTAGAAAACTTCAAACTTCGGTAACAATGGATGGCCTTGCCCAATCAGTTACCGCCTGAATCTTGGAGGGATCAAAAAATATTCCATTTCTTGACACAATATGCCCAAGAAAGGCTACCTCTTCCATCCTTGGAGAACTTAGCATACAACTGATTATCTCTTAATGTTTGTAGCGTAATCCTCAAGTGCTCAGTGTGCTTCTCACGACTAGGTGAGTACACCAAGATATCATCAATAAATACCACAATAAACTGATCCAAGTACGGCCTGAAAAGATGATTCATCAACTCCATAAAGGCCGCAGGCGTATTTGTCAGTCCAAAAGGCATTACCAAGAACTCGTAGTGACCATACCAAGTTTGGAATGCTGTCTTCTAAATATCTTCTTCTTTGACCCTCAATTGGTGATAGCCGAACCGTAAATCAATCTTTGAAAACACTTGGGTGCCTTACAACTTATCAAATAGATCATTGATCCTGGGGAGAGGATACTTATTCTTGATCGTCGCTTGATTCAGCAGACGATAATCTATACACAAACGCAGACTCCCGTCTTTCTTTTAGACAAATAACACTGGTGCCCCCCATGGTGAAACACTAGGGCGGATCAAATCCTTATCTAATAGGTCTTGTAATTGAATCTTCAGTTCTTGCAACTCAGCCAGAGCCATCCGATATGGTGTTTTAGATATCGAGTCTACACCCGGAGTAACATCGATTGTAAAATCAATTTCTCTAGTAGGAGGGAGTCCTAGTAATTCATCAGGAAACACATCTCGAAACTCTCTGACCACCGGGGTATTCCCTAAAGTGTCATCTTCATCTTTATCGACCACCACTGCTGCTAAATACCCAGTACACCCCTTATCTAGAAGGTGACATGCTCTAATTGCTGATATTAGCTTGGGTGCTTGACCTCGGATAATCCCCTGCATTTTGAACTCTGGGATGTCCGGAATTCGATATATCACTTTCTTGGCATTACAATCTACCACTGCATGGTAATTAGCCAACCAATCCATCCCTAGGATAACATCATAATCCTTCATGTCTAACACGATAAGATCTACTAACATCCGTACACTATTGACAAGTATGGGACACCTATCATAGACTGTTTTTGTGCACAGAACTTTCCCTGATGGTGTAGATATAGACATCATGCTTTTGAGTGTATCAGGCTTGTAACTTATGTGTTTAGCAAAACGAGTAGAGACAAACGAATGTGTAGCACCAGTGTCAATCAAAGCATAAGCAGGTACTTGAAATACTAAAAGTTTACCTTCGATGACACCTTTGGTTTGTTGTGCCTCTTCTTGGGTAATTGCAAACAATCTTCCTTTTCCGCCTTCCAACGCTAGTGGTTGAGCCTTGGGGCAATCCTTCTTGAAGTGTCCAGGCTTTCCGTATTGGAAGCAAACCTTCTTTCTACAGTCCTTGGTCAAATGGCCCTGACCACATTTCTCACACTTAAGCCCTAATCTTCCTATAGACCCTTGGCTTTTCATGTCCTTGAACTTTCTTTTCCCACCAAATTGCTGGTTATTCTCCTTTTCCAGGGCTTCCCAACTGTCCCTTTGCCTTTGCCAGCACTAGACTGTGCCAGTTCTTCATGCACTCGCTCTACTCTGAGCGCTCTGTCTAATATCTCTGAAAATGAGGTAAATTGTTGAGCTGCTAACTTCCCTCTGATAGCCGGCTTCAATCCTTCTTCAAATTTCTCAACTCTCCACTGCTCATCCTCGACAAATCTCGCAGCGAACCTCGAGAGCTGATTAAACTTCTGTTCATACTCGCTGACCGACATATTTCCTTGGGTTAGCTGAAGAAACTCCATCTCCTTCCGTTTTTTCATCGACGCTGAAAAATAGCGCTCATAAAATAATTTTGTAAATTTTTCCTAAGTCACGGGCCTCTGATGCAGTGGAACTATCCTTTCCACTGTGGTCCACCAATGTTCCGCCTCTCCTTCAAGTAAAAGGATCGCGAACTCGGGCTTGTCATTTTCTGGCAAGGACATAGCCCTAAAAACTTTTTCCAGACTTCTGATCCAATTTTCTACCTTCAACGGATCAGTCGTGCCTGAAAAGGCTGATGGTCCAAGTCTTTTAAACTTTTCCAATCGAGTCACATTCCCATGCTCTGGCATGGTAGCGATGGGGATACGACTACCATTCCCATTTCCATTCATATTCTAGGCCTATTGCTGCTGAATTAGGTTAGCTAGGGCTGTAATAGCCCCGATTGCCCTAGCCAAGGTATTCTCAGGTGCTCGTCGAGGTGGCATGATTCACTTATAATTATAAAGTAACGAACTTTTAATAATAAAATGAAACTGAAATGCACTGAGAATTTGATATCCAAAAAGAGACATTTCATTCATTTCATCTTTAATATATATACACCACACCATGTACATGAACATACTACATCATAGTATACAAAACATCATATCCGCTATACAAGTATATACACTAAAAATCTATGAGTCGAGTGATAAGAAGACCGCCTAGGGCATCTACTATACTCCAAAACCATACAGATGCGCTACAGTCTCCCCTCTTGACTCCCTACTCTTGCATCTAAACCTCAGTCGAGGTAGACGGACTACTCGCCTCCACCGACTTCTTCTTACTCTGCTTACGGTTGTTCAAAATCGCACGATACTCTCGTGCCGTAAGCCTCTTAGATGATAGGTGTGGAGGTATCCAACCAGTCCCATCCAGACTAGGTCTAATGTCTGCAAGTACCCTCTTGACCTGCCTCAAAATCTCACGACGTACCCGAGTCGGTACCGCAAGCTTCATCGGAGTAGGGGGTGGCATCCAGGCAGTTCCGTCCGGATTTATCGGGACAGCCTTTGGCTTTATGGCCTCCATGATTCGTTGAGTCATCCCAAGCCGTTCTGGATAACAGCGACTCAATATGGCTACCATCTGCTCATAATGCTGCCAATCCTCCTTGGTGGGGACTCTATGCATTAACGGCATCCCTACACATACACACAATTTCCAAATCACTATCTGATTTCGAAATAGGTGATGTACAGCAATACATCTAGCTATACAACTAAAAATCATGTCTACGGTATTTTATGAAGAAGTATGGTTTGTTATGATGGTTATTGCTCTTAGGCTCTGATACCAATTGTGACGCCCCGACCCCACGCCTAGGGAATCAAGTTCTGAGACGCGCGTCCATTCGTCAAATCACGCAAGCGGAAGACTTTACCCACAAAAATACAGAAAATTTAAACATTTATCAGATGCTTCTAAAAAGCAAACAACACCTATCATCACAATAGTCATCATACAAACCATATACCTGTATTATTTAGATCAAGTTTGTTTTACAAAAGTAGGCGCCTCTATCATGCCGGGTACAATTTGTACAAGCTTCCGAATTGTCCAGTTGGACTTTTCACTTTTTGGTCAGCAACTCCAAGATCAGCTGACATAAAAAGTCAGTGAGCTATGAAGTCCAATAAAACTACAATCTTTCTAAACTATTTTCCACATAATAACATGCATCAATAATGATATAATAAACAGTTCAATTTATATGTTACAGTAAAATAGAATAGTATATAATAAACTGTGACCCAAGGTCACTTAGGGTTACGTCACCCTAACCGAGGTTTCCCAACCTCACATTACTTTCCAATTATGGGGTTCAGTTATGAATGTATTCATATTACCAAGTTATCATTTCAATTATCAATCATGTTTCATTTCGAGTCCTGAGACTCTATTAACTAGCCACAGCCCACAAATGTTCAGCTTAAAGTCTCTAAATCATAACCATACATAGAGCCATTTAGACTCACACACACTGTTCCGGCTTTCACCCGAACACGACCAAACCTTGGGTATACCAACCCAACTTACCTGGAATCTGACGATTCCATACCGAACCTTGAGTACACTAACTCAGACAAATACACCAACCCTGAGTATACCGACTCAGACTACTTCGTATCCGAAGCTTACACACACAACATGGGCATTCGCCCAATAAGGACATACTTTTCCATTCAATTGACTGGCAACATCTACCGTGTATTCGCTGCCATCGACCTGGGTATCAGTCATGAAGGCACCCCGACCAACCTGCCTACCGTCATCTTCTGGCTAGTCTACGAAGGAACCCCGACATCTTTACCAATGTCGTCATCCCCTGACATTCCACCAAGAAGATACCCCGATAGACACGGTGCCGACATCTTCTGACCCACCTAGAGAGAAACCGCGTACTATACACTATCTGATGTTCAGCCACTTTAAACTCCCTAGGACTCCGACATCTTCTGACTATCAGTCACGAAGGAACAACGGGCCATGCAGGACACCGCCACTCCTGACCTAGTCTAAGAGGCATCACGGATGACCTAGACAAACAGACCGACATCTCCCGACTATCAGTCACAGAGGAACCCCGGGCCTTACTGGACACCGTCTCTCCTGACCTAGTCAAAGAGGAACCACGGACTATACTTAACCCTGGTTAGATTTTCTAACCACAGGTTAACCCCAGTTAACCCAAGCCTTGCTTGATTAACTGAAATACTTAGGCCTCGTGCCCGTGAACCAACTCCGGCAACATACCGTCCTATTAGGGAACGTTTCTAGGCTAATGGATGTCTCCATAGCCTTACACGACATGCAAAACAACTTTTCGTCACCTTAGAGTGCCGATACAATTTACCTGGGACCCGATCTGGGCTCCCTGATGGACCACATAAAATCACAACATCACATAGGGATCTCCGACCCTTTTTTATTCACGCCAAAAGACATATATATACTTCAGATAAAAGAATATAGCAAAATAAGGAAAAAAAGAGAAGAAAAGAGAGGGGTTTTACTTGCTTCATGCTTTTCGAGGTGACTAGCTCAAAAAGGGACTCCGCCAATGCGTCCAAGACGTCGAAAAACCTCAAGGACCCACTTCTCTCTTCTTTCTCTCTCCTCTTTCTCTCTCTTCCTTTCTCTCTCCTCACTTTCTCTCTCTAAAATATTATGTGGCAGAACCTCCCCCTGTTTACAGAACGTGAGAAAATGGGGGAGGCTAGCCTCCATTATATAGATAAGGTCATGTGCATAGCACATGGCCATAATAAATGATCCCGTTGACTAAGTCAATGGTTGATCGTTTGACTATTTTTTAGCCTTCTCTAGTGTATACGGCCTCCGTAGTCCTACTTAATGACATTCGATTTTGATGAAACCTTAGGTGACTGAACTTGGGGCTGTTCGACACCTACTATAATAATTTTGGGGAAAAATATTGAGTTTTGACAGCTACACTTTAGTCCACTAATTTTCTGATTTCTGACACAACATGTTGTCGTTTCTTCATATGAGATAATTAACTGCTGAAACGACAGACGATCATCCTCACGACTGACCGGCACACTGTGGTATTAGCCGCATGGATTTCTATTAGAATCCCCAATAATTATGGAGTCCCACTAAATTCCAGAAAAATCTGAAATTTCCTGGTTTTCTCAAGTTTCTTACATTTAAGACTCCCGCGGTCTCACAAATCGATACGCGACAGAACTAGAACGATAGGTGATCGTCCAGCTAGTCAACCCACACATTGTGCATGATTTTCAAGGAAAAACACTGAAGTTTTACTAGTACAATCTAATCCCAAACAAAACCCACTGTTTACCAATTTAACAAATAATTAACTAATTAACCTCCATTAAGGACCCATAAACGCATAATTTTATTATATTAAAATTCTGGGTCGTTACACATTATCCGGTGCATACGCTTGTCTTGCCTGGATCTTGGGCATGTTGGTACTCGGGCAGTGCAAAACTCAATCATACAGTCATGCTTGTGTGCTTGTATACTTCTATAATACTTATGATCTTACTTTTTTTATAATGCTTGTATATATTTATTTTCATGAATGAGTGTGAGTGAAACAATGATAGCTATTAATAAAATCGCACCCAGAATTATTGGTCAAAGGCTCTCGAAGGCTCATCATTACGACTAACACCACCATGATAATACCCCTAAGTCACACAACCATAATTCACGGTTTGATTTAACCAACATCCATCATCATGCAATTTGTCAATCATACATCAATTCAAGCATATACAATTTCTCTTAATTGATCAATACAAAAATATGTTCTATAAGGTTTCCAACAATAAAATAATGAAATAATTCTATTTAATCAGGTATCAATTTTTGGTATATAATTTTTGATACACATCAATTTCATAAAACCCTAATTTTTTAACACATCACAAATTCTAATCAAATTCATAATCATTTCATTAAATCCAACCATCATCCCTTCCTCCATTCTCCATCATACATAACACCACAAAATCTTTTCATTTCCCCTTGTTGATATACATAATAAGAATCATAAGGAAACATCTCTAAAAAAAATCATAAACATCTTTCATAAGGGATTTATATTGCATAACATGTTTGATCTTGTTTTCTTACTTTAAATCCAACTAGTTCTCCTTGTTTAAATTAAAATCATCATATTGATAGGAAAGAATCTATATTTACCTCTCTCAATCACTTCCCTACGATCAAGCGCTTGCGAATGGGATCAATCTAAGTCTTTACGCCCTTCTCCTTGTAAGAACCTTTGATTTTTCCTCTTAGATCTCTCAAAATAACCTTCTCTCTCTCACTTTTAGGTTTAGAAAGTCTTAGAAACCCTCAACCCAAGAACATGAGGATTATTTATAGTATTGGGGGCCCTAGGGATTCAAAAGTTGAAAAATCATGGGAACCCGAGAAAAATCGGCGTTTTGGATGATCGATCATGGGCGGCGATCGATCGCTGCCGGTGGGCGATCGGTCGCTGCCGGTGGGCGATCGATCGGCCAGTGTGCTGATCAATTTTTGCTACTTTTTGACTATCTTTCTTTTCATGCAATTTAATTCTAAAAATAACTTTAATTAAGTGATTTATTTGGGTTTTAAAATACATACTTTTCACATTAATTTTTATAGGCCTAATTGCATTAAAATTAAACACATATCTATATAATTTAATAAATAACACGAATGTCAAGATTGATAAATTCGGGGCTCTACAATCAATCCATACACACTTATCATTCACTATAAGCTGTCTTATCACATTCTTAGTGAAAAACCTAAAATTTCCAAACTCTCTGTTCTTGAGCTATTCAACTCCGATTATTGTGAAATTTTATTAGAGCTTTATTGAAATCTTATTCAGCTCAATCAATGAGCATTTTTCAGATTCAAATCCAACTACAAACTATTGTATTGTAAAGTCAAGAATCTGAGGATTCTTGCACTGGAGTTGAGGGCTTCGTGAAAGATAAGGGAGGATTGTTCCCTTGCAAGAAAGGTCTGATTCACACCTGGAAGTTGGATTGTAAAGGTAGGATCCTCGCCATAAAAGGATTGTAAAAGGTTTGGGCTTCACCCGGAAGAAGTTTGTACAATTAGTGAATTGTGGTGAACCCTCTAGCAGAAAAAGATTTAGGTAGGGAGTAGGCTGGATTTGCCAAACCTTGATAACAAATCTCTGTGTTTGCTTCTCTAACTCTTTCCTTTATTTCTCTAAATTGATTTATTTAGATTTGATAGTTGCATTCCCTTATTAATTTAAATTCCACGAAAAGGGGCTAAGATAGAAATTTAAATTTGCCAAGACCCTATTCACCCACCCTCTAGGGTCAATACTAGGGCAACACATCTCTAGTCCAGTCTTTAGAATCCTTAGTGACAGTTACTTCACCGAGAATATTCACGGGCGTAGTCCACTCATTCTCAATTGATATCCAAATTCTCTCGTTTATCAATTTGAGAAAGGCTCTCATTCGAGCTTTCTAATAAGCATAATTATTCTCATCAAATAATAAGCAACGAGAGATAGAACCACCCTCTCTTAGAGTAGTGATTGATCAAGGACTTTAAGCAAGATCACACTTAAGGGTTTAACCTTGTAAGTGAACCCACTCTGATACCAATTGAAATAACCTTTGTTCAATGATTCCTTTGACCTAGAGGGTTAGTGAATAGGTCTTCATAGCAATGTCTACCAATTTTAATTTGCATGACAGTTTATTAGAGAATGGTAAACAAAGTAACAATCTAGTGCGGGAATAAAGAAGACAAGCAATCCACAACACAATAGTTTTTACGTGGAAACCCTTCTGGGAAAAACTATAGGACCTAGTCCAGCACAAAATCTACTAAGAGAATTACAAGACTCGAATCTTACCCAACCGGACATAACACACTGTTCCTCGCTACAGATTCCTCTTCTTGAAGTCCATGAACCAATTGTTTGATCTCTACCACAGCAACTATGGTTCCTCACCGGCCAACGCTTCTCGAAGTTTCCAACCATGATCTCCAAAGATCGATCTTCGTCCTCAACTGCTTTGGCTCACACTAACTAACACTCACACAAAGCAAACACGGGATTTTGAAGGTTTAACAAACCTCTAGAGGGATCTCGATGAAGGTAGAGTCAACCAATACAAGTATCAAGTTTTTGGAGTTAAACTTGCATCACTAGATCTTGAGAGAGGAGAACAATGGGTATCCACCAAAAGGGGATTATGGAACCCTAGATTACTCAGAGAAGTTTCTACTCTTTCTCACCAAAACCTTAGATTGAGCTAAGGGATCATTACTTAAATTGTCATTGCCAAAAGAAGTTCAGAATCGAATTTAGAATCAATTAAAAAACACGGCCAGAGGGGAGTTTGAACCGCTTGAAGAATGGCTTGCGAACGGTGTGTTAAGGAGGCTACTAGAATTGTAAATATAATGGACCATTCGAATGGCCAACCAGGGGTTCACATCCGTTCGAACGCCCTCAAGGGCGTTCGAACTGTCTGTGCAAAATTTTACATATTTAAGCACAAAACTCATTCAATTTGGTAATAACTTAACTTGGGTCAATTTCTAGTCACCTAAGGTATATGATAATATCATCTAGGAAAATTCTACCTATAGTAACCACTAGGTATGTAGGTCACTTACCATCCTACGGGTGCGCAAAGCTTTATGAACTGTACTTCACTTGAGTCTTTGGAGCTTCATCTTCATATGTCTTCAACAACCATAGGAACAGCGACACCAGACTTACATTGACACAATTTTGATATCGGTGTGGGCACAGATTTTTGCCCCCACAAGGAATTTTGTTTGAGTCACCACTTATTAATTCTGAGGGTTAAGTCTCGGATATGGATAAGGTCTTATGGTCTACATGAGAGTCTAGGTAAGATGTTCGATTAAGTCTCAGGGAAGGTGTTAGGAACCTTGGAACCCCCATTTTATAATGGTTACCTACTCTTTAGGTATAAACCAAATTAATATCAAATTTTATATCAAATATCTAAGTTTTAGAGTATACTAATCCAAGAAAGGAAAAATCCTAACTAGGGTCGAACCTGGGTAGGGTTCCCTACGTACTCACATGGGGTGAGATCAGATCGAGCGTAGTTCTGACACATGAGCCCATGCCGAGGCTAGAGGAGTGTGTGTGCACTGGGGTGGCTAGGTCTTAATCCGGTGACTAAGGTTTGAGTCACCAGGTTGGTCAAGTACACGGTTTATGGTTTGGGCCTGGAGGCCAAAGATTTAGGCCCAGAGCCCGGAGGCTAATATATGGGCCTAGAGGCCAAGGGTTGAGCCTGGAGGCTAAGGCATGAGCCTGGAGGCAAAGGGTTAAGCCCGAAGGCTGAAGATTGGACCCGAAGGCCAAGGATTGGGATCAGAGGCTAAGGCATGGGCACGGAGACCAAGGTTGAGCTCGGAGGCTAAAGATTAAACCCGAAGGCTAAGGGTTGGGTCTGGAGGCTAAGGCATGGGTTCAGAGGCCAAGGTTGAGCCCAGAGGCTAAAGATTGGGCCTGGAGGCCAAGAGCATTGGCTTGAAGGCCGAAGGTTGCTTAACCGGAGTTAGGTGGTGAGTTAACCATGGTTGTGGCTGCCAACCATTGTTCAAAAGGTCCAACTTCAGATTTTTGTTTAATTCTGTATTTTTATATTTTTAGAAATTTTTTAGATTTTTTCCAAAGGTTAAATAATTTAAACCATGGTTAAGGAGTTAACCGGGGTTAAGTTTAACCCTAGTTAAGGTTTTGGTTTGGCAGGAGTGGGCCTAGTGAATGCAGTAGGGCCTAGACTTGTCTCCTACTGATCTGGGCCCTGTGCAAGGCTACTACTATATAAAACACTGGAATTGGCGGTAGATACAATACCGCCAATTCCATTTCTTCACAAAGTGAAATTGGCGGTACTGTGAGTACCGTCAATGTCACTGTTTTTGAAACAGTGGCTTTGCAGCCAAGGTGAAGGTCAGGGGTGAACCCAAGAGGGTCCTGAACCCTTGAGGGTGTTCAGGGGACTTTGCCAAGTGTCTTGAGTTTGGTGTGGGCCTTGGGTCTGGTCTGGATTGGGCTCTCAGTGGCCATTTTTAGTGAGAACCAGAAAACTCAGAATGTCAGTAATCTGTTTACCAACATTTTGGACAATTTCTAAATTTGTTCATTTTAACCATGATTAAGTTGGTCTGGTGAGCCTTGAAGAACCAGGAATGGGAAGGAGAGGTCCCAGGGACCTAAACCAGGCCCTAGAATGGACTAGGGCACACCCGAATAAGGCCTAAAGCTATTGCAAAGAAGAAGGCCAGGAATGGCGGTACTACGATTACCGCCACCTGGTTTTCTCAGATTTTGAATTTTCCCTCCATGGTGCTACACTACCATGCTTCTGAGGGCTCCCTCATGGATTAGAGGTTCTTTAGAAGACTAGGGGAAGGACCTTGCAAGGCTTGAAGGGCCACGTGGCCATGGTATCTACCCTTGAGAGGGTCCCCATGCCTACAAGGAGGCAAGGGGACCTCTATCCTTAGGTTTACAATACAAAAACAGTCCCTTGGAATAGGACCAGGGGCTCACAAGCTTTTTATAGAAGAAAAGGAGAGGTGGAGAAGACCCCTACCCTAATGGCACGTCTATAACAGTGGTGGTGGTGGCGCCTTTGATGGTGGTGCACAGCTGGAGGGGCCCTCTTTAGAGGGGAATATCCTTGGGAGCTTCTTCTGGATTGGATCTCACACACAAAAGACTAGGAGAATGCTGAGATTTTTTTAGGGTTTTTTTTGGCAATTTCAGATTAGGGAGGGTTTTCTTACTCAGAACTTAGCATGAAAAGAGAAATCTTGGGGGAGCTTAGATTTTATAGGCAAGAGGTTTGGGGACATTAAGGGGATAAGGACGGAGGTGGGTGAGGTCACAGGAGGGAGTGGGGTGGCCAGAAGACGTGCCTGATGCACTGGGAGGAGTAGGTTTCACGTAAAACACAAATTCCAGGAATGGCGGTAGAACCAGTACCACTATTCCCTTACAATGCATTAAAGATAATGGAGGTAGAGTTTCTAATGCCATTTTTTATTTTTCTCAGAAATGGGCCTGGCCCAACTTAAATGCTCTTGCACGCGGTATAAATTTTTCTACAAAAGGAATTTCGGTAATTGGATTACCGACATTCTCAGAAAGTTTGAATTTCAGGGCTAGCCCACCACCTAAGGCTTGGTTAGGGTTTGTGGGCCTTGTATGGGCCCAGGTCTATTTGTCCATGAGTCTAGGCCCTATGGACTTTGGGGTTGGACTAGGGTTGACTAGGGTTTAACTAGGGTTTAACCTATGGTTTACCTTGGGTTAGACTAGGATAGACCTAGGGTTCGACCTAGGGTTGGCTTAACTAGGGTTGGACCAATGATTTACCTAGGGTTTAACGAGGGTTTGACCAGGATTGTCCTAGGGTTAGGCCTAGGGTTTAACTAGGGCTAAGGTCAGGGTTGGCCTAGGCTGACCATGGTTAAAGAGGGGTGTAAAAATTGGGTGCTTACGGCTGCTCCTCTTTGTCAGAGAATGCCAAGTTGGAAATTAAACGTAAAAACTGAAATTATCCTATTTTTACATCGATGTTGGATTTTGGGAATGCAATATGATATGCATGCATGCTGTGTACATGAAGGTGCAATCGGTGCTAAGTGGGAGACAAATGCAGGCTTACATCTGCTGGGGAGATGGGCGACATGAGGCATGATCAGATTACTCATGCTGGGGAAGATGTTATGGAGAGATTGCATGTCCTGGATGTTGGCCAGGTAATGACCCTAAAGAGGGGGTGAATAGGGTCTATGGCAGATTTAAAAATTTCAGACTCTAAGTTTGTAAAGTGAAAATAATTTTTATTACAACTAGAAATTAATCACAGCAATATAAAACATAAAGGAGAAAAGTTAGGGAGTCAAACACAAGGATTTGTTCACGAGAATCAGCAAACCCAGCCTACTCCCTGCCTCAAGCTATTCCAGCTAGAAGATTCACCACGATTCTTTAAATCGCTCAGAATTCTTCACAGGTGAAGCCTAAGCCATTACAGCCTCTCTTCTAGTCAAGATGGAACCTTACACTCCTTTCTTTAGGTTGGGAGATAACTTTTACACTGTAAGAGCACTTCCCCTCTCTTGTTGAAATTGAAGCAACAGCTTAAAATGCAAGAATCAACGATTCTTGACTTTCTTTTACAATGAAAGATTTATGTATATACTAATCAGAAATAAATGCTCCTGATATGAGATGGATAAGAGTGGACAAAAACTCTAATGAAATCTCTCAAATAAATGGAGTTGAATAGCTCAAATGAGAATTTGGGGATTTCTAAGTGTATGATCGATGATGAAATCAATGTAAGTAAAGGAGTAGATGATTGGAGTTATTGCATTGATCAAGTTGTTTATTTTGTTCATAATGAACTCCTTTTATAGCTCTTGATGTAATATATCCGTTGGTGAAGCATTAAATGCATATTAGGTTGTTGAAAAATAGCCGTTACAACATTTTTCAAAACCAGGCTTCATTTCGTTGACGAAACTGGGTCACCTAGTTCATTTCGTCGCCGAATCCAAAAATAGTAAACTCAAGAATTTTTCTTGTCTCCATTTCGTCGCCGAAGTTAGATCACTTATGTGATTCCGTTGGCGAATTCAGAGCAAACTCTTTTTTTCTCTTTTGGATCAGACCTTGATGATGGGAATGAAATCCTAGGTCATTTGGCTTTCCTTTAACATGATTTTTATGAATTCCTAAGGCCTTAGAATGATGTCCAATATATGTCTTAGGCTCTTATGGTCAATCTAAGTATTTTGAGCATTTAACTTACCATACATTGAAGACTTCTTACATAAGTCCTAGACACTCTCATAGAAAATAAAAACTAAATTCATATACTTCTTGAGAGTTGGTCTTCGACTTGATCTTGGATCTTATGATTTGGCTTTGTCTTCAAGAGACCCGACTTGGACTATGAGCATAATTTTGAATCTTCAATTTTACTTGAGTTGATCACTTTCTTGAATAACTTCCATTCTTTTTATCTTGAGTGAAGTGCTGATTTTCTTATAATTTGAAATGTTCATGCACTAAACAGAATTATTAGTACCATAAGTTTCATTTCATTATTGTGTTATTATCAAAATTATTGAGGGTACCCAAGGTTGTAACCTTGAGGCTAACAATTTTTTCCTTTTTTATGATGACATAATAATGTAATGAAATGAGATTGAGCTCTACCTCAGTATGTCTTTTGAATAAAGCTTTGAGGTTGGCTCCCCCTAAACATATGCATTCATATAAAAATTTGGAAATTTAAGCTTATATGCATATTTTAGATTCTTCATAGTTATTTAAGTATGGAATCATATTAATAACTGACAAGAATATCTTAAACAAAGATTTCATTTATATCATGAGAATATGTAAAGTACAATCATTTTAGAGACAATTAAGAATCAAGAGAAGTTTCATGATAAAACTTAAACAAGATAAAATTTTGAACAAAGAGAAGTTCCATAAACATAATAATCATAAATTTCATAAATTCATTTAGTTCAAAAAGTATCACATTCAAAAAGTATTACTTTTCATTCCATGTTCTCTTCTCCCCCATGGCATCATCAAAAAGAAGAAAAATTTATCACAGCCCATCCTCGGCTTGCTTCTTCTTGAGCTCATTCAAAAGATCATTAATAAGGTCCTCCTTCTTATCATCAGATTCATCACTATCACTAGAGATATCAGAGTAGGAAGAGGTAATAGTGTGAATCTTGGAAGAGTTCTTGGAAGATTTTGGAATTTGAGAGGAAGAAGCTTTTCCTTTGACCACTTGAAAAGTCTACTTTTTCGCATTGGAGACTTCAATGGAAAGCTGAGTTGCTTGAGTGGCCATCTGGTGAATAATGGGGGTCTGGTCTTCTAGAAGGGAAGACATCTGGGAGATGAGAGGACCTTGAGTCCTGATCTACTTTTCAGTGAAATCTGTCTTTCCTTTGAGCATTGTCACTCCATCACTCAGCTACAACCCGTGCTCCATAGCATCTACAGTTTTCCTTTCTATGAGGGATAAAATAGAATCCATTTGGTTCTTGATTACTTCTCTTGAAATCTCAATCTCATCCAAATGAGGCTCTATAGAATTAGCACTCTTCCTGATCTCACTCTGGATGCTATCCATCCTAGACTCAAGTGAGGTTAGCTCTCTCTGGTGTCTGAATGGAGGCTCTGCAAGTTGTCTCTAGTCTCTGCCTAAAGAGCAGTTATACTGACTCTGCTCTCTACCATGAATGAGAGCATAGACTCTCTCATATCAGCCTGAAAACTCAGCTGACTCTCTCTCATTTCCAATTGAAACTGCTCCAAGCTAGTAGCCATGGAGGCTATCTGCCCTAACATCAGGCTCAACTGATCATCTTATGTTGAAGGTCTGCTGGGTGGCTCAAAAAATGGTCTTGAATCCTCAAATTGAGGTGAGTCCTATCTCTGATGAGAAGACTCAGGAATCTCATCCTCTGCCATTATCTCAGGCCACTCAGGCTCTGCCTCTGATTTTGCCACTATCTCTGGTGATGCCTTTGCCTCTGGTGTTGCTGCTGCGGGGAAGGAATGGAGTCAGGAGCAGGAGTAGAGATGGGAATGGAATCAGAAGCTAGAGTAGGAATGGAAGGAGGATCTCAAGATGGTTGACTGGAAGGCTGAATGGAGGAAGGCTTAGGAATCCAGTCCTTCAAAGTATCATGCCATATATAGCCCATCCTTTGGATGGTAGCCTTGCTATAGATGGTAGAATCATTAACATTGAGTAGGTCTGTATAAGAGGAAAGAGGGATTTTGAAATATTTGAAAATTTTGGTCAAGGCTTGACCAAAAGGAAGACATCCTGACTTTCTTTTATGAGCATCATCCATGCAGTGGACAATGATATATGAGAGGTCTATGGGTGTGGAAGTGAGAATACACCACATCAAAAAGACATCAAAATAAGTCAAGTATTCCCTACCACCTGCTCTAGGGATTAGGTCATAAGTTATGATATGGTGGATTAGTCTAGAGGTCAAGGTGAGTTCTTTGACTTTTGGTTGGAAGGGAGCAGTGATGTCCTGGTTAATACACATGAGTTTCAGTGCATCTACCACATCAAATCCATTATACTTGGTCCATTGCCCATTTACAAAAGATTGGAAGGAACATTTTGGGATTTTAAGAATAGTTGATAGATTTTCCAAATGAAATGAAATTTCCTTCCCATGGACATAGGAGGTGATTATTTGGGAGGATTGATTAAACTTGAAATGAGTATAAAAATCCGAACAAGTTCGGGATACATGGTTTTATTAGAAGAGATAAAAAAATCCCATTTAAGGGCTAAAAACAGAGTATGAATGACACCTAAATCATATAGTTCTAAGTTTACAAAGTTTGCAACCTTTCCATATAAGGGAGAACAAGAGAGGAACTTTTCTCTGAAAATCTTCTCGTACTTGGTTGACTTGAACTTGGCTGGAGCAGACGATGAGACCACTTCTTTTCCTTTGGAAGTGCGAGCTCTCTTCAATGGTGGTTCTTCTTATGTGTTTTTCGTGCGAGGAGGCATTTTCATTAGGTGAAAGAGTGAGTATTAGGTTAGGAATTGATTTTGTAGTGATTTGGGATTGATTTGATTTGAAATGAATGAGGTTTGGATGAAAGTTCAATGAAATAGTAAAGAGGAGAGAAAACCTAGCTTGGGTGCTTTTGAGAAATGATTTGAAAAAAATCAGATTTGGGGTTTTAATATATACCCAATATCAATTTCATCGCCGAAATGAGATTGACCTCTTAATTTCGTCGCCGAAATGATGATAAAAAACAAACTGTTTTGAGTTTGGAATGAATTCATCACCGAAATTGAATAGTTAATTCAATTTCATCGCCGAATTGGGTACAGGAATACAGGAAGCTTACTGTTTCCATTCAACTCAAGATTCGTCTCTGAAATTCAAAGTCTCTTCTAATTTCGTCACCGAAATCAATATAAACTTTGAAAAAATATTCAATTTTTTATTTTAAATCCATTTTTCCTAAATTTATTGATTGATTTTATCATCCAAAAACTATATAAACCATCCAAATCATACACCTAACATAATTAAACAATTTTTCAAATATCAATACACAAGCTTTCACCAAAGACCAATTTTGGCATAAATATGATCAATTAAGTTCATTTAGACTAGCCATTCCCAATTCCAATTCTCTTCTTAATGTACTAAATCTTTCAGATTGAAAGGGTTTTGTAAATATATTTGCACATTGGTTGTTTGTATCTACAAACTCCACTATAACATCCCCATTTTGTACATGATCTCTTATGAAGTGATATCTGATTTCAATGTGTTTTGTTCTTGAGTGTTGAATAGGATTTTTAGTCATGCAAATAGTGCTAGTATTATCACATTTTATTGAAATTTTAGTATAGAAAAGTTTAAAGTCTTCTAATTTTTGTTTTATGATATTTGAGTATAAAAACTCCCAGTTGCCATATACTCAACCTCAGCTATAAATAAGGCTACTGAATTTCGTTTCTTGCTAAACCATGAAACAAGAGAATGTCCTATAAAGTGATAAGTTTCATTGGTGCTTTTTCTATCAACTTTCCATCCAATAAAGTCAGCATTTGAATAAGTTATTAGGTCTAGACTTGTGTCTTTATGATATCATAAACCTAATTCTATAGTGCCTAGTCTAGGGGGATTCGGATAAAAATTTATGCAGAAACTGGATCCCCTAGATCTTAATACCATAGAAAGCATCAAAATTATCTAAGATTTTTAGTCATATCACATTGGTGAATGCTTTTCACCGGTGAAACTTAAATCCACTCGAATCGTTAGAACTCTTTGTAGAGATTTCTCTGAAAAATTACTAAAAGCTAGATCCTTGTTCTTCGCTATCCCCACACCTTTGAAATTATTGAAGCAATAGGAAGAAGATGGATCAATGGTGTAGACCTTCTATCACAAAAAATACTAAGGTTCAAAACCCTAGAAAAGCAAAACCCAATTTACACCACCTATATGGCTCACGAAAATCCCTAGGGGTCTCCCTAGGGTCTCACGATTTTGAGAGAGAGAGGAGATGAGAGAAAAAATTCTGGAAAAAAGTGCTTAATGGTCTAGGGTGTTGGGGTAGATATAGACTAGGATCCTATCCTAATCCTATTCCAACTTGATCTTATCTAGTAGGATTTATTAATTAACAATAACTCTTATTATTAATTAAATAAGCTCCTACTTAATCTATAACTACTTTAGTTATAGTAATCCTACTAATTAAAGAGTACCTATTATAAGAGGATTCCTTAATTAAAAGGGATAAGTCAACATCCTAACTCAAAGAAGGAAACCTAGTCAAACTAGGAGACTAACACCAAGGGGCGGCGTGAACTTCTATGGGGCGTGGACTTTGGGGAGTTAAAACTCCCTTTTGTAATCTAATTACAATTCCATCTTAATCCTTAATGCAATCCAACCATTGGATTTAAATTCCATAATTAAAGGAATTATATTTCAACAATTATTCAATTAAACAAATCCTAATCCAAATTAGGATCCCTCAAGTGGGCGCCCCACCCTAGGATTTAAACCCATGGGCTTTGGCCCATATTAAAGGTCCATTTTAATGAGTTTATGGATATGGGTCAAACCCATTTCTCCTTTAATTATGTTAATTAAATAATTGCTAAAATAATCCCTAGATTTAAATTAACAATTAATTTAAACCATAGATTAACTTTTAATCTATTTAATTAAATGATTAACTTTTAATCAACTATTAAGCTTGTATTTCTTATGTGAGCACCTCCATAGATTGCTCTGGGACATTCTTACCCTGACTTACCCAATATTATCCAATTGACCCTAAACGGGAATTACATCGGAATTGCAAGTGACTTGAGATATCCATGTTGCAATTGAATCCCAGTGTATAAACATTAACCACTACGGATCCCACCACATGAACTTTTAAATTTGATTTATCCTTCCAAATACATTATCCCTAATAGGCCTTCGAAATTGACATGCTATCTAACCCATAGCCCATTGCAAATCATCCGGGTTTCCAAGACTTATGATTAAGCCATGAGAAAAAATTTCTCATGAAAAACATTTTGAGAAAATCCTTTTATAAGTATAATACCTTTTAGTAAAAGTATATTTCAAACCTTATTTTGTTTTCAAAATCACCTGCGCAGGATTTGAACTTAATCAACTGTCTTACCCAGAAGTTGGATAATCTCTCAAATTAATGAGCATGGATTTCTTGTTTGAAATTCAACATGACTCGAACAACTTTCTGACTATCCAACTGTCACTGTATTGTATTCCCTAAGTTAGAAAATACATTGGTAGAATCAAAACAGTCAGATCACCGCTCAGTTATAGATGAACTCATCAGATCTAAGGATCATCGAAACCGTTCAATGTGAATGAGAGACCAACTATCTGATAATATGTTTATGCAAGAGGTCTCTCATTGAATGCAATCAGTCAGTGTACATTTAAGCACCCATATGCTGATGTATAGTCTCCACTACAATAGTTCGAGATAGAACTACATCTCAACTATTGAGAACATCTTAGAATCCTGGCAGCCATATAAGTGAAGTGCCCAGCTTCACCCACAGCTGTGACTATATAAGGTATAAGGAACCGGAAAATTATATCTGCCTGTGATAATCTAATCACATAATTTCCTATGGACCTTTATCGATATCTCATATCGTATAGATCATCTCATGATCTTGGTCAATTACCCATAATGAATACACAATAGATTAAGAAGAAGTCTTTATTAATCAAATTAATAAGAATCTAACAATCTAAATGACTTTTCTGGGCATCATGTCTAACAATCTCCCACTTGCCCTAAAAGTCACTGTGCCATAGATTTCAATCTCATACTATTTAAGTGTGTTACAAATACTTTATCTGATAAAGCCTTAGTCATCGGGTCAGCAACATTAAGTTGAGACCTTATCTTTGTAACCACTACATCTTGCCTCTATCTCTCAATAATCTCATTAATGAGAAGATATTTCCTCTATGTGAAAAGTAAGTACATAATTCCTAGTCCTTTTCAGGTACTTCATGATATGCTTCACTGCAGTCCAATTATCTCATACTTGGATTGCTTTGGAACCGACTAACAACTCCCACTGTATGACAGATATCTGGTCTAGTACTTAACATGGCATAATGAGGCTCCCAACTGTCGAAGCATAAGGGCAACTCTTCATCTGCTTGATCTCATCAGCTGATGTAGGGGCCATCTTTTTAGAAAAAGTAATACCATGTCTAAAAGGAATGAGTGTTGTCTTACAATCACTCATACTGTACCTAGACAAAATCTTGTCTATGTAGGAAGTTTGGCTTAATCCCAACATTCGGCATTTCCTATCTCTTAGAATCTTTATTCTAAGAATATAGGATGCCTCTCCTAAGTCTTTCATTGAGAAATGCTGAGAAAGTCATATCTTGACTGATGACAACATCCCTACATCATTCCCAATGAGTAGGATGTCATCTACATAAAGAATTAGGTATACTACCGCTCTCCCACTGTCCTTCTTGTAAATACAAGATTCTTCTAAATTCTTTTGGAATCCAAATTCTTTGATCAAAAGATCAAATCTTTGGTTCCAGCTTCTAGAAGCTTGTTTCAAACCATATATCGACTTGTTGAGCTTGCATACCATGTTCTCTTGGTTAGGAGCAATGAAGCCCTCTGGTTGCTTCATATAGATGTCTTCATCTAACATTCGATTAAGGAAAGCAGTTTTGACATCCATTTTCCATATCTAATAGTCATGGTATGCAGCTATAGCTAGCAATATCCTGATGGATTTGAGCATAGCTACTGGAGAAAAGGTATCCTCATAATCAACTCTTTGAATTTGAGTATAACCTTTTGCAACAAGTCTAGCTTTGTAGGTCTCCACGTTACCATCGGCACCCTTCTTCCTTTTGTAAATCCATTTGCATCCAATTGTCCTTATACCATCTGGTGGATCTACTAAAGTCCAGACACCATTGTCATACATAGAATCTATTTCAGCATTCATGGCTTTATTCCATTGAGATGCATCTACATCCAATGTAGCTTCCTGGTAAGTTTTAGGATCTGTATCCTCATTATCAGGGGTAACTAGATAAACTTCATTATTGTAATACTGAAGTCTATCCGGTGGGCTAGAAACTCTTTCTGACCTTCTCAGTGGAATAGAATTAGGAAAAATTAAAGTGGAAGGATTAGGTTCGGGTTGGATACTGGTTGTGTCGTCTTTCATCTCATGAAATTCAACCTTCTTAAGGAGATCTATTTCTTCCTCCAAGAAAGTGGCATGAAGCCTAACAACTATTGTTTGGTCTACCTAGGATAGACTTAGATGGAACCCGATTCATAATATAAATGACAGTTTGTATAGCATATCCCCAAAGATATAAAGGAACATCGGCATGGCTCATCATAGAGCGAACCATATCTAATAAGGTCTGGTTTTCTCTTTCAGAAACTCCATTTTGTTGAGGAGAAGCAAGACTTGTCCATTGCGAGATAATCCCATTATCCCTTAAGTAATCCATAAACTCGTTGGTGAGGTATTCACCACCTCTATCTGATCGAAGTGTCTTTATGGATTTGTTAGTTTGAGTCTCAACTTCTAATCTGAATTTTTTAAACTTTTCAAAGGTGGCAGATTTGTGTTGCATCAAATGGACATATCCATATCTGGAATAATCATCGGTAAATGTGACAAAATACCGGTATTGACCTCGTGCAACAAAGTTAAATGGACCACATAGATCACTTTGCATTAGTCTTAGCTTTTTTTCGGCTCTTCCTACCTATTTAGGGTAAGGCTTCTTGTTCATTTTCCCTTCGAGACAAGACTCGCAAGTAGGGAGTGGTTCTACCTTGAGAAAATCAAGGGGACCATCTTTTACTAATCTCTTGATCCTATCAAGATTAATGTGACCAAGTCTCTTATGCCAAAGATAAGTAGACTCAGTGCAATGTCTCTTCATTCTAGACATTCTAGATGATGAGACATTGTCACTTTGGAGACAGTCATTATTTACCAACGGAAATATTAGATAAAGATCATTAATGAGATTACCATTTATCAAGACCATTCCATCTTTCTTAATTTCAACAATTGAATTAAAATTTATAGAGAATCCATAAAATAAGAGTCTAGATACTGAAATCAAATTACGATGTGCAGAAGGCACATAAAAGTAGTCTTCTAAAATTAATGTATTTCCATTAGGTAAATAAAGAGTAAATAAGCCGATTGACTTCACTGCAACATTTGCACCGGAGCCAACTTTAAGCTTCTGCTCCTATTTGGTCGGCTTTCTGGTTTTCTTGAACCCCTACAAACAATTGCAAACATGCACAGTGGATCCAGAATCCACGCAACATGAGTTAGGAGGACCGTCCAGAAAGTTAGACTCAACAGTAATATGTACTTCAAAGTATCTCATACCTTGAGTGTAGCACCCCGGACTTTTTCATCCTTAATGAATAGCACCTTCGTAGCTAATTGGCCATTTTTGTAGTCTAATTAATAAATAAGGGAGAAATCGAAAATTCCGAAACGTCAGAAATGTGCGTTTTCGAAAGACGAACCCAACGCAAGTTGAATCGTCGAAATCCGACGAGCGAGTCAAGAGATATGGTCAAAACAGTCCAGACATACAGAGAACCGATCGCTCGGTCCAGTCAGCGATCGATCGGTCCATAACCGATCGATCGGTAGCTATCGCGCGGTCAGAAATTTTGTATGGGGAAATTTTCCAGAGAGTGAGTTTTTGACCGGTCGATCGGTCATAAACACCGATCGCTCGGTAGGCAACCGATCGATCGGTCATAACCACCGATCGCTCGGTCCTCGCGTTTTACAGAATTTTCACTAAGGGCATTTTCGACATTCGGGTGTTATACCCTTTCTTATATAGGATTGCCCGAGCCTTTAGGGCTCATTCTCAACCCTTAGAGTCTCTTGAGAGATAGAGAGAAAGGAGAAGGTTTTTCCTAAACCTAGGGTTTCCATTTTGAAGAGAAATCAAAGGGGTTTGAGACCCTAGATCATCCTCAAGTCTATTTTCTCCAAGTCTCAGCTCAAGCTCGTGTGGGGCACTCTCCTCAAGCTAGGGCAGCAACTCACGGTCGTTTTGGAAAGGGGGATTTCTTCCTCACTTGATCAAGGTCGGTACTTCTTGCTACCCTCCTAGTTATAGCCTCTCCTTTCCTTATTTCTTCTTGTTTCCTTCATATATATATATATATATTATGAGATGGGTTGTGAATGGTGAACGGTGAATGATGAATGGAGATGAATGTTGGCGATTGGATGCCGTGTGTATTGATGTGATGGATGAACGGGGAGGGCATTGTACCCATAATAAACATACATATGTGATGTGAGTAAAACCCACCTAGAAAAGCATGTTGTAGGGTTAATAAATAATGAACCCACTATGTTTGATGAGATGCCAAGGTGAATAAAATGAGTGATAAATTAAGGGAATACATGTTTAATTATTCATGAAATTGTTAGGGCATATGATAGTGTGTTTCTTACATTTCTCAAAATGTGCGACTTATTACTTGTTCAAATCGTGATATGCTATGCTTTGTAAATTACCCAAATTGTCATATTTAATTCCAAATGCAAGTATGCACACGATCTCACGAGCACGCATGCATGACATGGATTACCGTCGTTTTTCAAGAATGGGATTTAGAGGTGGGGCATATCCTACGATATGTTTTACCTCGCTTTTGGCAAGGACAAGTAAATCATGCATTATCATAAGAAGGGTCTCCCTTCCCTCGCAAGTACATACATATCATAAGAAGGGTTTCCCTTCCCTCGCAAGTACATCTCACAAGGACATCTCACAAGTGAAAGGACATGACATGAGCATTTAGAAAGAAGGGTCTCCCTTCCCTCACAAGTAGTTTACTCTTCCAAGCATGATACAAGCATGACATGACACGGCATGACAAGCATGAGCATTTTAGGAAGAAGGGTCTCCCTTCCCTCACAAGTAGATTACTTTTCCGAACAAGCAAGCATGACAAGACATGGCATGACAAGCATGGGCATTTAGGAAGAAGGGTCTCCTTTCCCTCACAAGTAGTTTACTTTCCAAGCAAGCATGACATGGCATGACACGCATGATATGACAAGATAAGACAAACATGACAAGTTTCAAGCACGGAAATGGTATTTCCAATCAAGTCAAGTGCACGATGTTTCAAGGGTTTTATCAGTCTTTCTGAATGCAAGCATGAATACAAATTGCCTTACTTCCTTGTTTGATATAAATTGTTCCTGTTCTATATATGCAACTTGCTTCCTACTTTATTTATGCTATCTGTATACTATGACTGTTGGTTAGTATTTAGTACCCGCTGAGTATTCCATGCTCAGCCGTACTTCTTATGTCGGCAGGTTCTGAGGGAGCTGCTGCTCCATTTGATGTTTGTGCTCCTGGTCCATGGGTGGAGGAGGAGTACGTCGAGGAACCTTTGGAGGAACCTCCCGTAGAGGGTTATCAGTAGGTGGTGTTAGATTCTAAGTGGTTTAGCTGTGGGTGAGCATGAGTGATTATATCCATGTATTTTGGCGGGCATGTCCGCACTTTCTTTGTTTTGTTTTCTTTTGTATTAAACTTGGACCATGTGTATATATACTTAGAGGTTTGTTAAACTTCCGCTGTGTTTTATAGTTATGCTTCCGCTGTTATCCTTTATTGTATATGTTCTGTGGGTTTTGCAGGTTGGTTCGTCAAGTAAGTCATGTATGTAGAGCCCCGGACCTTTTCACATTTATGCATGACCCTTCGTAGCCATTTTTCCTTTAAAGTAATGCAATTAATAAATAAGGAATAAATTGGAAATTCCGAAATGTCAGAAATGTTCGTTTTCGAAGTACGAACCCAACGCAAGTTGAATCGTCGAAATCGGATGAACGAATCAAAAGTTATGGCCAAAACAGTTTGGACCTGCAGACCACCGATCGCTCGGTCCATGGAGCGATCGATCGGTCCAAAACCGATCGCTCGGAGGCTATCGACTGGTCAAGATTTTTGTATGGAGAAATTTTCCAGAGAGTGAAATTTTAACCGATCGCTCGGTTATGAAACCGATCGATCGGTAGGCAACCGATCGATCGGTCATTTACACCGATCGCTCGGTACTCGCGTTTTTATAGAATTTTCACTAGGGGCATTTTCGGAATAAGGGTGTTATACCTTTTCTTATATAGGATTGCCCGAGCCTTCAGGGCTCATTCTAAACACTTAGAAGAATTGGGAGATTAGAAGAGAGGAGAAAGGGTTCCTAAACCTAGGGTTTCCATTTTGAAGAGAAATCAAAGGGGTTTGAGACCCTAGACCATCCTCAAGCACGTTTTCCTTCAAGATCTCGGCTCAAGCTCGTGTGGAGCTCGTGTTCCAAGCTAGGGCAGCAACTCACGGTCGTTTGGAAGAGGGATTTCTTCCTCATCTCTTCAAGGTCGGTACTTCTTACTACCCTCCTAGTTATAGCTTTCCTTTTCCTTTGTTTCTCCTTATTTTCCTTCATTTATATATGTGTTATGAGATTGGTGGTATGTATGGTAAATGGAGATGGATGTTGGCGAATGGATGCCGTGTGGATGATGTAATGAAAGAATGGGGAAGGGCATTGTACTAATAATAAACATACAAGTGTGATGTGGGTATAACCCACCTAGAAAAGCATGTTGTAGGGTTAATAAATAATGAATGTACCATGTTTGATGAAATGCCAAGGTGAATAAAATGAATGATAAATTAAGAAAATGCATGTTTAAGGTTTATGGAAATTGCTAGGGTTATGATAGTGTGATTGTTCGCTTTCCCTAAATGATATCAATATTAAATTGCCCAAATCATTGATGTTATGTGTTATGAATTACTCAAATGCCATATTTAATTCCAAATGCAAGTATGCACACGACCTCACGAGCACGCATACATGACATGAATTACCGAGGTTTTCAAGAATGGGATTTAGAGGTGGGGCATATCGTACGATATGTTTTACCTCGCTTTTGGCAAGGACAAGACAATCATGCATTTTCATAAGAAGGGTCTCCCTTCCCTCACAAGTGCATACATAACATAAGAAGGGCCTCCCTTCCCTCGCAAGTACATCTCACAAGAACATCTCACAAGTGAAAGGACATGACATGAGCATTTAGGATGAAGGGTCTCCCTTCCCTCACAAGTAGTTTACTTTTTCAAGCAAGCATGACAAGACATGGCATGACAAGCATAATAATTCTAGGAAGAAGGGTCTCCCTTCCCTCACAAGTAGTTTACTTTCCAAGCAAGCATGACATGGCATGACACGCATGATACGATAGGATAAGACAAACGTGACAAGCTTCCAAGCAAGGAAATGGTATTTTCAGTCAAGTCAAGTGCACGGTATTTTCAAGGGTTTTACCGGCTTTTATGAATTCAAGCATGATTATATACTCCTTTACTTTATTGTCCTGATATGAATTATTCCTGCTTTATATGCATGAATTGTCTCCTGCTTTATATATGCTATCTGTATGCTATGACTATTGGTTAGTGTTTAGTACCCGCTGAGTATTCCATGCTCAGCCGTACTTCTTATGTCGGCAGGTTCTGAGGGAGCTGCGGCTCCATTCGATGTTTGTGCTCCTGGCCCTTGGGTGGAGGAGGAGTATGTCGAGGAACCTTTGGAGGAACCTCCCATAGAGGGTCATCAGTAGGTGGTGTTAGATTCTGAGTGGATTAGCCGTGGGTGAATATGAGTGATTATATCCATGTATTTTGGCGGGCATGTCCGCACTTTCTTTGTCTTGTTTTCTTTTGTATTAAACTTGGACCATGTGTATATACTTAGAGGTTTGTTAGACTTCCGCTGTGTTTTATAGTTATGTTTCTGCTGTTATCCTCTATTGTATATGTTCTGTGAGTTTTTGCAGGTTGGTTCGTCAAGCAAGTCATGTAAGTCATGATTAAGTCGTCCAAGATTCACTCTAACTCCTAGGGTGGGTTTTGGGTCGCGACAGAAGTGGTATCAAAGCCTAGGCTTTAGGTCTTTAGGGTCACTTAGAATCTTATACGACGGCTTGACAAGAGCATATGTTAGGAAACAAGTTAGGAAGGAAGTGAGTCGGGAGCGAGTCTGGTTCCAAGTGTAAGACTAAACTTTAGTCTTAGTCATAATGGTTGCTTTAACCAAGTATGGGTCCTAGGTACGCTAGAACACTAAAGTATAAGTATAATGTGATGAATACTCTGATGACTTGATGTGATGTATATTAGTATTATACAACTAATACAAATTGAATTATTGAGAAGTGACATTGAAATAAACTGTGGTTTCAAGTTAGACTCATGTGGTGTTATTATTCTCAGGACTTTAGTCATGAGACGGAACACACGGGGTCCTGGACCACATACCAGAGCTTCCTCTTCTTCACGGGATGAGGATGAGCAGCCGGACCTCTCTCAGGTCTTAGGCTCTATTGCTGAGACACTCGCCATCCTGGCGGCTCGGCAAACTATACCGGCATCAGCGGCACCTACTCCACCGCCCGCAGCTCCGGTACATCGTACAGCTGGAGTTGAGGCATTCAGGAGATTGAGGCCCCCATCCTTCCACGGGAGTGTGGACCCTCTTACTGCGGAGGCTTGGATCCTCCAGGTTGAGAAGATATTTGCGGTGCTCTCTCCTACAGAGGAAGAGAAAGTGGCATGGGCAGTTTTTATGCTAGAGGGCGAAGCCCACCATTGGTGGTTGTCCGCATTGAGGACACGGGACTTGACCATGCAAGGTCAACCGTGGACTTGGGAGGAGTTCAAAGATACTTTTTACAAGAAGTATTTTCCGATCGGTGCACGGGAAAAGAAAGAGAGAGAATTCATCAACCTTGAGCAAGGTTCGATGTCTGTGGCCGCTTATGAGGCCAAGTTCTCAGAATTGTCGAGATTCGCGCCTCATATGGTTGCTACTGAGGCAATGAAGGCGAGAAGATTTGAGCAAGGGCTCAAGGATGTTATTATGGAGAAGGTTTCCATTTTCAGGCATGCTACCTACCCTGAAGTGGTAGACAAGGCCTTATTGGTCGAGGCCAATTCCGAAGCGGTGTCTAAGAAGAGAGAGTTGGCGAGAGGCCAAGCCAATAGTTCAGCACCTCCAGAGAGGCGGGCCCGGACTGGTCCTTATCAGTATACATGGCCAGCACCACAGATGAGGCCGACTTATGCGCCTCCAGCACCCCGGCAGTACGTGCCATAGGCACCTCGACCTCAGGCTCTTCCGGCCCCACGGCCAGTTACCCCTCAGGCAGCGAGGTATACACCACCTCCGGTCCCTCCAGCCTACACATATGAGGTCTGCACTTCATGCGGCAAAAGGCATCCGGCAGGAGATTGCCGAAGAGCATCTGGTGGATGTTATCATTGCGGTCGCCAGGGCCACATGATCAGGGATTGCCCTAGCCGGCATTTACCAGGCCAGTCTCAGGATAGTAGGCCCCCGACACGCCCAGCAGGATCATACCAGGCGTCATCTCAGACTACCCGGTCTACACCTCAGTCTCGCCAGGCGAACCAGGGGCGTGTATTTGCTTTGACAGAGGGTGATGCACTTGCATCTGATGATGTGGTGCAAGGTACGCGTTTGGAGTTAAATTCTTTATTCGTGATTATTATGTTATGCTCTATTCTCTGCATACGTACTTGGCATGTTCTATATGTATATATACCTACATGTATACGCTGTTGATGCTTGGATTAACTCCACTAGTTAAAATTTCAGGAACCCTACTAGTCAATGAGTATTTGGCTCGAGTGTTGATTGATACCGGGTCTACTCATTCGTTTGTCTCGCCGAGTTTTTCAGAAGGCTTTTCTGTGGAGCCTAGTCAGCTAAAACCGGAGTTAGCCATTTCGACTCCGCTCGGCAAAACAGTGTTGGCAGATAAAGTGTATAGAAATAGTGCGGTCCAAGTTGGAAGCCACGAGTTGGCGGTTGACCTCATCGTCCTTGGATTCCAAGACTTTGATATTATATTGGGAATGGATTGGTTAGCAGCACATCATGGGCATGTAGCTTGCTTTGAGAAGATGGTACTCTTCAAGCCGGTAAAAGGAAAACCATTTCACTTTCGGGGGTTGAAAAGTAGAGACATTGCCCGTTTTGCGGCGTTGAGCTTAGCTAACCCCGAGGCAAAGGACTCATCGACTATTCCGGTTGTGAGTGAGTTCCTGGATGTATTTCCAGAGGAGTTGCCAGGATTGCCTCCAGACAGGGAGATTGAGTTTATGATCGAGCTTGCACCAGGCACAGCTCCTGTATTCAGAGCTCCATATAGAATGGCCCCTATTGAACTCAAGGAGTTAAAGACTCAGTTGGAGGAATTGCAAGGCCTTGGCTTCATTCGACCAAGTGTCTCACCATGGGGTGCCCCGGTGTTGTTTGTTAAGAAGAAAGATGGCTCGATGCGGATGTGTGTCGATTACAGGCAATTGAACAAAGTCACTATAAAGAATAGGTATCCCTTGCCTAGGATTGATGACTTGTTCGATCAGTTGAAGGGAGCGAGATTTTTCTCAAAGATAGATCTTCGATCGGGTTATCACCAGTTGAAGATTAAGGCGGAAGATGTTCCCAAAACTGCTTTCAGGACTCGATATGGACATTACGAGTTCTTGGTGATGCCTTTTGGACTCACGAACGCGCCGGCAGCCTTTATGGATTTGATGAACCGGGTGTTCCGGCCATATCTTGATAGGTGCGTGATTGTATTTGTTGATGACATTTTGGTTTATTCCCAGACACGGGAAGATCACACACGCGACCTGCGCCTTGCTTTGGAAATGCTAAGAGAGCATAAGCTATACGCCAAACTTAGCAAGTGTGAGTTTTGGTTGGAAGAGGTGGCATTCCTAGGCCACGTTGTATCGGCGGAAGGCATTTCGGTGGATCCAAAGAAGATAGAGGCAGTCATGAATTGGGCGAGGCCCAAGAGTGTCACGGAGATACGCAGTTTTCTTGGGTTGGCAGGCTACTACAGGAGATTCGTAGAGGGTTTCTCCAGCCTTGCAGCACCGCTCACTTACCTGACAAGGAAGAACGCTAAGTTTGTATGGAGCGACAAGTGTGAGATCAGTTTCACGGAACTGAAGAAGAGGCTTACCACAGCTCCTGTCCTTACGGTGCCATCCGGACCTTATGGGTATGAGGTGTATAGTGATGCCTCACACGTTGGACTTGGGTGTGTACTCATGCAGCACAAGAAAGTCATTGCCTATGCATCAAGGCAGTTGAAGGAGCATGAGAAGAACTATCCTACGCACGACTTGGAGCTTGCGGCGGTCGTGTTTGCACTTAAGATTTGGCGTCATTACCTTTATGGGGTGGAGTTCTATGTGTTCACTGATCACAAGAGTCTCAAGTATCTCTTTTCCCAAAAGGAGTTGAATCTAAGGCAAAGGCGTTGGATGGAATTTCTGAAGGACTATGATTGTACCATTCAATACCACCCGGGTAAAGCAAATGTAGTGGCTGATGCTTTGAGTAGAAGAACTCCGGGGTTGTTAGCATGCATGTTAGTGCAGGAATGGAAGCTACTTGAAGACTTGGCAAATCTGGACATTAGTGTGAATGACTCTGTCCGTAGTCCTATCTTGGCAAATGTCACGGTTCGGCCATACATTATAGATTTGATCCAAGAATACCAAGCCACGGATGCTGAATTGTTGGCTTATCGGAACAAGGAAGTTGCTAAGGGTAGTGAGGACTTCTCTCTCACTAGCCAAGGTGCTATCACATTCAAGGGAAGGCTGTGTGTTCCAGCCAATGCAAATCTTCGGAGGGAGATTATGGATGAAGCCCACCGGGCAAAGTACACTGTGCATCCAGGGGGTACGAAGATGTACCGGAACCTCAAGAGTCACTTTTGGTGGCGGAATATGAAGAGGGAGGTTGCGGAATATGTAGCACGGTGCTTGGTGTGCCAACAGGTGAAAGCAGAACACATGCGGCCCGCAGGTCTATTACAGTCCCTTCCGATTCCCGAGTGGAAATGGGAGAACATATCCATGGATTTCATAGTTGGCTTGCCAAAGACGGCAAGGGGTTCAGATGCGATATGGGTAGTAGTGGATCGTTTGACGAAGTCCGCTCACTTCTTGCCTTACCGAACTACTTTCAACTCTAGTCAGTTAGCTGCTTTGTACATCAAGGAAGTGGTGAGGTTGCACGGAGTGCCTGTCAGTATTGTGTCGGATCGGGATCCAAGATTCACATCACGATTCTGGAAAAGCTTTCAGGAAGCTATGGGTTCCCGACTTGATTTCAGCACTGCTTTTCATCCACAGACGGATGGACAAACCGAGAGGGTGAACCAAGTAATAGAAGATATGCTTCGGGCTTGTATACTGGATTTCAAAGGCAGTTGGGAAGAGCACTTGCCTTTGGTGGAGTTTGCCTACAACAATAGCTATCAGGCGAGTATCCAAATGGCTCCGTTCGAGGCTTTGTATGGGCGAAGCTGCAGGTCTCCTCTCTACTGGGATGAGGTAGGAGAAAGAAAAGTACTTGGTCCGGAGTTGATTGAGCAAACTGCTAGTATAGTCAAGATCATCCGGGATCGGTTGAAAGCCGCTCAAGATCGCCAAAAGAGCTATGCAGACACGCGCCGCAGGGACTTGGAATTTCAAGTAGGGGATCGAGTCTTTGTGAAAGTATCTCCTAGCAAAGGGATTATGAGATTCGGCAAAAGAGGCAAGCTTAGTCCTCGCTATGTTGGACCGTTTGAGATTATCACGTGGGTTGGTGAAGTTGCTTATCGAGTAGCTCTTCCACCTCACATGGCCGCGGTTCACAACGTTTTCCACGTGTCTATGCTTCGGAAGTACATTGCGGACCCTTCGCATGTACTAGAATTGGAACCGTTGGAAATTCGAGAAGATCTCACGTTGGTTGAGAAGCCGATTCACATATTGGATCGGAGAGATCAAGTGCTTCGCAACAAGACAATCCCTTTGGTTCTCGTGCAATGGCAACATCATGCCCGAGAAGAAGCCACGTGGGAGCGTGAAGCCGAAGTCAAAGCAAAGTATCCCGAGTTGTTTAAATAGACTTGTGCATATGGCTTGTAATTTTGTTTTGATTTGGTACATGTATGTATCGTCCAAATTTCGGGGACGAAATTTTTGTAAGGGGGGGAGAATGTAGCACCCCGGACTTTTTCATCCTTAATGAATAGCACCTTCGTAGCTAATTGGCCATTTTTGTAGTCTAATTAATAAATAAGGGAGAAATCGAAAATTCCGAAACGTCAGAAATGTGCGTTTTCGAAAGACGAACCCAACGCAAGTTGAATCGTCGAAATCCGACGAGCGAGTCAAGAGATATGGTCAAAACAGTCCAGACATACAGAGAACCGATCGCTCGGTCCAGTCAGCGATCGATCGGTCCATAACCGATCGATCGGTAGCTATCGCGCGGTCAGAAATTTTGTATGGGGAAATTTTCCAGAGAGTGAGTTTTTGACCGGTCGATCGGTCATAAACACCGATCGCTCGGTAGGCAACCGATCGATCGGTCATAACCACCGATCGCTCGGTCCTCGCGTTTTACAGAATTTTCACTAAGGGCATTTTCGACATTCGGGTGTTATACCCTTTCTTATATAGGATTGCCCGAGCCTTTAGGGCTCATTCTCAACCCTTAGAGTCTCTTGAGAGATAGAGAGAAAGGAGAAGGTTTTTCCTAAACCTAGGGTTTCCATTTTGAAGAGAAATCAAAGGGGTTTGAGACCCTAGATCATCCTCAAGTCTATTTTCTCCAAGTCTCAGCTCAAGCTCGTGTGGGGCACTCTCCTCAAGCTAGGGCAGCAACTCACGGTCGTTTTGGAAAGGGGGATTTCTTCCTCACTTGATCAAGGTCGGTACTTCTTGCTACCCTCCTAGTTATAGCCTCTCCTTTCCTTATTTCTTCTTGTTTCCTTCATATATATATATATATATTATGAGATGGGTTGTGAATGGTGAACGGTGAATGATGAATGGAGATGAATGTTGGCGATTGGATGCCGTGTGTATTGATGTGATGGATGAACGGGGAGGGCATTGTACCCATAATAAACATACATATGTGATGTGAGTAAAACCCACCTAGAAAAGCATGTTGTAGGGTTAATAAATAATGAACCCACTATGTTTGATGAGATGCCAAGGTGAATAAAATGAGTGATAAATTAAGGGAATACATGTTTAATTATTCATGAAATTGTTAGGGCATATGATAGTGTGTTTCTTACATTTCTCAAAATGTGCGACTTATTACTTGTTCAAATCGTGATATGCTATGCTTTGTAAATTACCCAAATTGTCATATTTAATTCCAAATGCAAGTATGCACACGATCTCACGAGCACGCATGCATGACATGGATTACCGTCGTTTTTCAAGAATGGGATTTAGAGGTGGGGCATATCCTACGATATGTTTTACCTCGCTTTTGGCAAGGACAAGTAAATCATGCATTATCATAAGAAGGGTCTCCCTTCCCTCGCAAGTACATACATATCATAAGAAGGGTTTCCCTTCCCTCGCAAGTACATCTCACAAGGACATCTCACAAGTGAAAGGACATGACATGAGCATTTAGAAAGAAGGGTCTCCCTTCCCTCACAAGTAGTTTACTCTTCCAAGCATGATACAAGCATGACATGACACGGCATGACAAGCATGAGCATTTTAGGAAGAAGGGTCTCCCTTCCCTCACAAGTAGATTACTTTTCCGAACAAGCAAGCATGACAAGACATGGCATGACAAGCATGGGCATTTAGGAAGAAGGGTCTCCTTTCCCTCACAAGTAGTTTACTTTCCAAGCAAGCATGACATGGCATGACACGCATGATATGACAAGATAAGACAAACATGACAAGTTTCAAGCACGGAAATGGTATTTCCAATCAAGTCAAGTGCACGATGTTTCAAGGGTTTTATCAGTCTTTCTGAATGCAAGCATGAATACAAATTGCCTTACTTCCTTGTTTGATATAAATTGTTCCTGTTCTATATATGTAACTTGCTTCCTACTTTATTTATGCTATCTGTATACTATGACTGTTGGTTAGTATTTAGTACCCGCTGAGTATTCCATGCTCAGCCGTACTTCTTATGTCGGCAGGTTCTGAGGGAGCTGCTGCTCCATTTGATGTTTGTGCTCCTGGTCCATGGGTGGAGGAGGAGTACGTCGAGGAACCTTTGGAGGAACCTCCCGTAGAGGGTTATCAGTAGGTGGTGTTAGATTCTAAGTGGTTTAGCTGTGGGTGAGCATGAGTGATTATATCCATGTATTTTGGCGGGCATGTCCGCACTTTCTTTGTTTTGTTTTCTTTTGTATTAAACTTGGACCATGTGTATATATACTTAGAGGTTTGTTAAACTTCCGCTGTGTTTTATAGTTATGCTTCCGCTGTTATCCTTTATTGTATATGTTCTGTGGGTTTTGCAGGTTGGTTCGTCAAGTAAGTCATGTAAGTCATGATTAAGTCGTCCAAGATTCACTCTAACTCCTAGGGTGGGTTTTGGGTCGCGACATTGAGTACTTCCGCTACCCTTCTTAAGAGTTGCGAGGTGAGTCCTACAACTCTTCTTCCAGTGGCCTATTTTACCACAGTGGAAACACTTTCCATTACCCTTGTTTTCTTTGCCAGTTTTTTCTGAAGAACCTTTGGCAACTCTTGTCTTACCCTTATTGTCTTTAAACTTTCCTTTGCCTTTATTTCATTTTCTAAACTTTTTAGATTTCTTGGAGGTATCAGGTTTATCGACGATTAAAGTTTCACCTTTAGTTGAATTTTTGATCAAATCTTCTGCAGCCACAAGTGAGTTCATAAGCTCACTTAGTGACATTTCACTCTTGTTCATTTTATAATTTAACACGAACAAATTGAAGAACAAATTGAGTGACTGTAGAACAATGTCAACTTGAGTGATGGCATTCATCTCTCCACCAAGAATTTCCAGTTCATCCAATAAGCCTATCATCTTTATGATGTGCTCCCTGACTGGAGTTCCCTCAGCCATCTTAGTGTTAACAAGGGATTTCAACTTTACTTGTCGAGCTGACCTATTTTGCTCACCAAACATCTCATGAAGGTTTTTCAAAATGTCAGAAGCCTTATCTATGTGTTCATGCTGGCTTTGCAAAATGTTATACATCAAAGCCAGTATGTAACACCTTGGTCATCTGATTGGACCTCTCCCATTGCTCTAACTCAGCCTTTTGGGCCAGTGAAGCATCTAGAGGAAATTCGGGTTTAGGTATCTTAAGACATAGGTCAAGGTTATCCACGGCAAATACAATTCTAATATTTCTTTTCCAGTCTACATAGTTCCTACTAACTTTTCATTACGAATAATTTCAGTCAATGGGTGTAGGCCTGTTATGATCTAATCAAATGACAAATAAGATAGTATTAGGGATCAATTGTATTCATTAATACCAATTAGATTATGGGTCTATTTCTAATGGTATTGCCAATTTGGGAAGAATCAATTGGCATCGAAAACCTAGACACTGGCTTAATGTGATCTTGCCTTTGGGCATATCATCACTTCGCCTTGAATAGGTAGATAGAAACTATCTTCTCCATTTTCACAGATCTCATCTTGTGAATTCTGGAGTATTCGATCTACTATCTGATCTATAAGGGATGTTGTACTCCCGCTTTGGCGTTATTGTATAATATCTCTTATTCATGTGCCCACCTACCATGAACCTAATAAACACCTAGTGAAAGCTCACGCTTTGGCGTTATTGCTCCCACTATTTGCTTATTCAGTTTTCACCATGTTCACTCATAGGTGAGAGGGATTGGGCCCGGGTTTGGCCTGTCAGCTTACTCACACTCCCCACTATAGGATCACATAGTGTATGGTAGAAGATCATAATACTTAGGGAATTGTCCCCAGTCTTATATACACATGATATATCAAGGGTAATTATTTCAATAGAATAATTAAACATATAAACAGATATCATCTTATGATAAAATAAACAACTATCATCTCATGTTAATAAAACAATAATATACGAGATTAATCGTTATGGGTCAATGAATTAAAATGCATGGATGCAAGAGAATGAGATAAGAATAAAGGCAGCTTTCAAACTCCTTTGCGATCCCTTCCTTTATTATCTTATCGAGATCACATCGCAACATCCTCCTTCGTAGCATCTCCACCAATGCATTAAACAGAATTTAAATAGCATTAGGGAAACCAGTATTCCATTCGCCCTTTTTAGGGAAACCGAATGAATCTACCCTGTACAAAATGCCAAAACCTACTACATATTATCCTCTAATATGAATGCATGAATGATAAACAATTTATCATAAAATATGATCCATAACTATAATCTCATATAAAATAGATGCTACATGGTGATGGAGTACTTTTCTTATTTTAAAAGGATTTAAAATTTGATAACAATTATCAAATCGCTCGATTAAAAATCTATATCTTATAAAGATGAAACCCCGAAAAAAATAGAATAATTATATTTTCCATAAAACCATTTTCATAAAATTATTTTTAAAATATAAGATAGAAGTTTCTTAAAATCTCTACAAAATTTTATTTCTTTCCCGAATGCAAGATCCTTTCTCGAATGCAAGATCCTTTCATATAGATTGGTTCTACTATTATCCGAGATTTGTTCTACTATTATCGAGGATTAAAATAAAAAATAAGAGAATCAAAAATCCTAAATATGATCATATCATAAATTAGGGTTTTATAATTTTTCGAATAAAATCTATTTATGGGAAAAATCATTTATTAATTATTTTAAACAATTAATAAGTATATATTAAACGATCAAATCATTTAAAAGGAATTTCAAAATAAACTCTTTATTTCGAATTTAATGATATCATATGTCATACTAGTTTTTAAAATTTATTTAATTATCAAATCTCATTCAATAATATAATAAATATTTATTTATTTATCTCATGAACAAATAAAATAATAAAAACTACGAGCAATATTAAATAGATCTAAATTAACTCATCTCAAAATCATCCATTTAATTACCTTATCAATATAAACAAAAAATACTCCTAACCATGAGATTTGATACCACTTGAAGGGGGATCCAGATAAAAATTTATGCGGAAACTGGATCCCCTAGATCTTAACACCAAAGAAAGCATCAAAATTATCTAAGAGTTTTAGTCATATCACCTCGGTGAATGCTTTTCACCAGTGAAGCTTAAATCCACTCGAATCGTTAGAACTCTTTGTAGAGATTTCTCTGAAAAAATACTAGAAGCTCGATCCTTGTTCTTCGCTATCCCCATGAAGCTTTAGAATCTCCTTTGAAATTATTGAAGCAAGAGGAAGAAGATGGATCAATGGTGTAGACCTTTTATCACCAAAAATACTAAGGTTCAAAACCCTAGAAAAGCAAAACCCAATTTGCACCACCTATATAGCTCACGAAAATCCCTAGGGGTCTCCCTAGGGTCTCACGGTTTTGAGAGAGAGGAGAGGAGAGAAAAAATTCTAGAAAAAAGTGCTTAATGGTCTAGGGTGTTGGGGTATATATAGACTAGGATCTTATCCTAATCCTACTCCAACTTGATTTTATCTAGTAGGATTTATTAATTAACAATAACTCTTATTATTAATTAAATAAACTCCTACATAATCTATAACTACTTTAGTTATAGTAATCCTACTAATTAAAGAGTCCCTATTATAAGAGGATTCCATAATTAAAAGGGATAAGTCAACATCCTAACTCAAAGAAGGAAACCTAGTCAAACTAGGAGACCAACACCAGGGGGGGCGTGAGCTTCTATGGGGCATGGACTTTGGGGAGTTAAAACTCCCTTTCGTAATCTAATTACAATTCCATCTTAATCCTTAATGCAATCCAACCATTGGATTTAAATTCCATAATTAAAGGAATTATATTTCAACAATTATTCAATTAAACAAATCCTAATCCAATTTGGATTCCTCAAGTGGGTGCCCCACCCTAGGGTTTAAACCCATGGGCTTTGGCCCATATTAAAGGTTCATTTTAATGGGTTTATGGATATGGGTCAAACCCATTTCCCCTTTAATTATGTTAATTAAATAATTGCTAAAATAATCTCTAGATTTAAATTAACAATTAATTTAAACCATAGATTAACTTTTAATCTATTTAATTAAATGATTAAATTTTAATCACTTATATAATTGATTAACTTTTAATCAATTATTGAGCTTGTATTTCTTATGTGAGCACCCCACAGATTGCTTTAGGACATTCTTACCCTCGCTTACCCAATGTTATCCCATTGACCATAAATTGGAATTACATCGGAATTGCAAGTGCCTTGAGATATCCATGTTGCAATTGAATCCTAGTGTATGAACATTAACCATTACAGATCCCGCCACATGAACTTTTAAATTCGATTTATCCTTCCAAATACATTATCCCTAATGGGTCTTCGAGATTGACATACTATCTAACCCATAGCCCATTGCAAATCATCCTGGTTTCCAAGACTTATGATTAAGCCATGAGAAACAATTTCTCATGAAATTTTTTTTGAGAAAATCATTTTATAAGTATAATACCTTTTAATAAAAGTATATTTCAAAACTTATTTTGTTTTCGAAATCACCTGCGTAGGATTTGAACTTAATAAACTGTCTTACCTGGAACTTGGATAATCTCTCAAATTAATGAGCATGGATTTCTTGTTTGAAATTCATCATGACTCGAATAGCTTTCTGACTATCCAACTGTCACTGTATTGTATTCCATAAATTAGAAAATACGTTGGTGGAATCAAAACAGTCAGATCACCGCTCAATCATAGATGAACTCATCAGATCTAAGGATCATTAAAACCGTTCAATGTGAATGAGAGACCAACTATCTGATAGTATGTTTATGCAAGAGGTCTCTCATTGAATGTAATCAATCAGTGTACATTTAAGCACCCATATGCTGATGTGTAGTCTCCACTACAATAGTTCAAGATAGAACTACATCTCAACTATTGAGAACATCTTAGCATTCTGACAGCCATATAAGTGAAGTGCCCAGCTTCACCCACAGCTGTGACTATATAAGGTATAAGGAACTGGAAAGTTACATCTGCCTGTGCTAATCTAATCACATAACTTTCCTACAATATAATGAATACACAATAGATTAAGAAGAAGTCTTTATTAATCAAATTAATAAGAATCTAACAATTTAAATGACTTTTCTGGGCATCATGTTTAACACTTAGTAAGTATCTAAAGATCATTTTTACAGAAATCATATGTGATTCTTTTGGACAAGCTTGTAATCTTGCACATATGCATACACTAAACATAATGTCAGACCTACTTGCTGTGAGATACAGTAAACTTCTTATCATGCCTCTATATTGTTTTTATCAACATTTTTGCCCTTTTCATCTTTATCGAGTTTAGTGTATGGACTCATAAGAGTATCCATTACTTTAGCATTTTCCATTCCAAACTTTTTAAGCAATTCTCTAGTGTACTTGGCTTGATTAACAAAAGTTTCTTATTTTATTTGCTTAATCTGGAGTCCTAGGAAGAATGTTAATTTTCTCATCATACTCATTTCAAATTCATCTTGCATAGTTTTAGCAAACATTTTACATAGGGATTCATTAATTTGTTTATCCAAATATGATGTCATCTACATAAATTTGAATTATTAGTATATATATCATCATCTTTGGAGATTATAAATAAAGTAGTATCAATTTTTTCTCTAATGAATCTATTTTCTGTTAAGAAACTGCTTAGCATACTAAGCTCTAGGAGGTTGCTTTAATCCATGTAGGGCTTTGGTTAATTTAAAGACATGATTTAGAAATCTATGATTTTCAAAACAAGGGGGTTGATTTTCATATACTGTAAGCACCCAATTTTTACACCCCTACCTTAACCATAGTTAAAACCTTTAACCATAGGTTATCTCCAGCTGAGTCCCAGTCAGCCCTTAACCTTAGTCAAACCCTAGGCCTAACCCTAGGACAAACCCTGACTCTAGGCAAACCCTAGTCAAACCTAAACCTCAGTCAAACCCTAGGCCTAACCCTTGAAAGTATGCCTCTTTTTAATTTTAGAAAAACAGTTCTTAGGGGGCATACAACGAATCCCAAGATCTGATTAAGATTCTAATTGATTTTATTCAATGAATAATGAAACAACAATTGCCTTTGCAACTTTGAAATCATTAAGTCAAATCCACGATAGAAACGATACCGGCAAAACTTCACAAGTGCCAAGCCTCATTCACAATCCACATGAACCTTCTTTTTCCTTTAAAGCTTTCTCTAATGGAAGCTTATGGCCCTTCCAAATTTCCAGCTCTTGGATCTTGAACTAAAGATCCTTTCTTGATGATCAAGAAAGATTGATCTTCTTCTTCTTGATATTCACAACTTAAAACACATGAGAAGAAAAGTGGGAAAGGTAACCGTACACCTTAACAAGAGGAGAGGGGGGCGTGAACTTGAGGAGAGGGACAGAGAAATCGTGAGATCAAGAGTAGTTCCTAAGAGTGGGCATCCACCTATATGTAGGCTCTCTTATGGATAGTTTGCAACCCAAGAATCCATTTCCTAATCCAATTAGGATTCCTGAATAGTTTCCTTTCTTGATTTCTCCTAATTAATTAGGATTAATCATTAATAGAAACTAACCTTATCTAATAGTAACCAACTAACCTTATCCTTAGCCAATAAGGAATCTTGATTAGTAACAAACTAATAGAATCCCATTAATTAGGGAATCCTTAATTAGTAACTAACTAACCTTATCCAATAAGGAGATTAGTTATTAGAAACTAATTAAAACAATATCTCCTCCTTGAAGTGGGTGTCCCACCCTAGATGGGCCCACTTCCACACGCCCCTAGGGTTTCCAAAACCCTTTAGGTCACTTTTAATCTTTTGTTAAAATCTCCAATGGGTCCTACCCATTTGGTTGATCACATCTGTAAAGTCCATGTTTTAGTGTTGGCTTATTCCGGTGTCAAAACAATTGAGTCTAGTGTATCTTGTGTCATTGCCTTCAAGTATCCACGACAAGTGAAGTTGAAGACCAAAGAAGATCGGGTGAAGACTCGGTTGATCATATCCTTCGTTTCACTCCTAGGATGGTAAGTGACCTAGATACCATGTTACCTTAGGTGGGAATTGACTTAGAATAACCATAATATGATACCTTAGGTGGAAAGTGACTTAGAGTACCCATATGGATCCTAGGTGATTAGATATATAGCCCAAATCAAGTTTAAAGTTCTTAAAAAACTAAGGTTGCTTGTAAGAGGCGTATCTCCCAAACCATAGCTCGGATTTTGCTTTATAACATATCAAATCGACCGCGTCAAAAATATCTACAACTTTCATGAAGGATGAAAGAGCTAAAAATGGGTTTTTAAAAATGGTTTTTCACCTCAAGGTCAACCCTGAGCACTTTGGGTCGACCTTGAGTCTCAAATATTTACTATGGGAAAAATTGGCAGAGAATGCAAAAACCCAAGGTCGATCGTGGAAGACACTTGGGTCGACCGAACTTCACTGTTGGGTCAACCCAAGTGACTCCCAGGGTCGACCTTGATATGGGATTTCATTCCTTTTTCTTTTTTTTTTATGTTATTTTGAGTTTTGGCAACTTCTATACTTGGGTTTTGGGTTCTCTATTTAACTAGAACTATTCTAGTTCGTGGAGAGCAACTTTGGGAAAGTATAGAGCGTAATTTTAACTATCTGGAGAGTTAATAAAGGCTCTAATTTTTATTGTCTCTCCTCCACTTTATTAGTCCTTCTTCCATCCTAGTTTTTGCAAGCCATTGTCCTATTCTTGCTTGCTTGGACTTTCCCATTGATGGAGTCCATCTAGGATTTGATTTTAATCAAACCATCAATCCGTTTTGGAAAGAACAAATTGGCCGGAGTGTTTCGGAGCCTTTGCAAAGGAGATCGATCTGATAAGGATCGTGGATGTATGATTTGGTCGGGGGAATCTGAAGCCATCATTGACGGAGATCGATCGGAAGATCGTGGTTGTTTTGGAGATCTAAAAGGAGTTCAAGCGGCTGAGGTTGATCACAGGACTTGTGAGTACGTGATGACTTTTCGAAGCGTGGAGGACTAAGAATTGAAGAATCGTAGTGTCGAGTCCGAAGGAGTCAAGTTCGAGTCTTGTAAGTTCTTGTTGACTTTGTGTTAGTGATATCTCTTGGCTGGACTAGGTCCCGTGGTTTTTTCGGAAGGGTTTCCACGTAAAAATCCTTGTGTTATAGTTTGCTTGTGTAGCACCCTGGACTTTTTCATCTTTAATGAATGGCAATCTCGTAGCTAATTGGCCGTTTCGTAGTGTAATTAATAAATAAGGGAGAAATCAGAAATTCTGAAACATCAGAAATGTGCGTTTTTGAGAGACGAATCCAACGCAAGTTGAATCGTCGAAATCGGACGAGCGAATCAAAAGATATGGCCAAAACAGTCGGGATCAGCAGAGCACCGATCGCTCGGTCCATGGAGCGATCGATCGGTCCAAAACCGATCGATCGGAGGCTATCGACTGGTCGAAAAATTTGTATGGGGAAATTTTCCAGAGAGTGAGTTTTTGACCGGTCGATCGGTCAATAACACCGATCGCTCGGTAGGCAACCGATCGATCGGTCATAACCACCGATCGCTCGGTCTTCGTGTTTTTTCAGAATTTTCATTAAGGGTTTTTTCGTCTTTTGGGGTTTAAACCCTTACCCAAAAGGGCTTGCCCGAGCCTTTAGGGCTTCATTCACAGCACTTAAGGGATTTTGAGAGATAGAGAGAAAGGAGAAGGGGATTTGCAACTAGGGTTTTCCATTGGAGAAGGAATCAAAGGGGTTTAAGAACCCTAGCTCACCCAACTCGTTTTGCTTCAAGTTCAAGGCTCAAGCTCGTGTGGGGTTCCCTTCTCAAGCTAGGGCAGCACTCTCTACGGTATTTTCAAGAGGGTTTCCTACCCAATCAAGTATAGTTTGAGTAAGGGCTTTCTTCTTCCAAGTTGGAGTTTAAATCAAGGTCTACACCAAGATCAAGCTTCGATTCAAGGTTAGTACACTCTACTAACTTTCTTTAGCAATAATCTAGTTTTTCCCCTTTGACATTATGATGTTGGTCTTGTATCTTCCCTTACTTGAAATGTGCTATACTTCCTAAACCTAAACAAGATAAATGTGAATGTGGGGTTGTATGTATGAATGGTGGATGTAGAGGCGATTGGATGCCGTTGGACGTGGTGAAATGTGGGTATGGAAAATGGTGGAAGGGCACTCTATGAATAATGAACATACTTGGATGTTGTGTTGGAAATTTATGCGCTAAAAAGGGGAAATAAAACTACTAAAATGTTGCACACCGGATGTTTGATAATATGCCTAAACCAAGAATCAATGAAATTGATAAAGGAAATGGATGTAAGCTTTATGTAATTATTCTTGTAAATGATGACTTGACCAAATGCCATGTTGATCACCTAAATGCTTAGATGTTATACTATGAATTGAAATATGATGCGATATCCCTCTTGTTACACGTGTCCCCATGATTGTCACTATTGGCACGCACACGAGTATACATGCATGCATGAAACCGGGTTTTCCAAGATTGTATTTATACATGTTGAATCAACAACAAAACAAGAACATGACAAGGAGGTTGGTAGCCCAAGGAAGGGTGCTAGCCTCTGGCTCACAAGAGAAATGGAACAAGAACATGACAAGGAGGTTGGTAGCCCAAGGAATGGTGCTAGCCTCTGGCTCACAAGAGAAATGGAACAAGAACATGACAAGGAGGTTGGTAGCCTAAGGAAGGGTGCTAGCCTCTGGCTCACAAGTATACAAGTCAAGAACAAATCAAGACATGAAATACAAGACAAGACACGACACACATACATGATTTGACCGAGACACGAAAAAGGTTTCCGAGACATGAGCTTTACCGAGGTTTTTGCATTCATACACGCATGTCAAGATATGGTTATGTATCTTATGCTTTCACTATTGCTTTAAATAATATCTTGTATTGCTCACTGTTGTTATGCTTTCGCTATTGTTATGGTTAGCTAGTAGTTTGTACTCGCTGAGTATTCCATGCTCAGCCGTACTTTTATGTCGGCAGGTACTGTGGAGGTCCTCGACCCTGAGCCTTGGGTCGAGGAGGAGTATGTAGAGGAGAGGGAGCCACCTATCCCATGGCAGTCTCTAGAGGTTGGGGACTTGGAGGTGTGGCCATACCTCGACCACTGTTGAGAGGAGAGGGTTAGAGAGTTCCTTTTTGTATTTTGATAGGTGGGCATGTCCACCTTTACTTTGATTGTATTTGGTATATGTTAACTTGGAATACTATTTGGAGTTATAGAAGAAAAGAAAAAGTTGGCTTATGCTTCCGCACTTATGTTTAGTTTTCGCGCTCTGATTATCATTGTATTATATTATGTTTAGCCTCTTGCATTACAGGATGGTTTGACAGGTACACGTAGTCACCTCTAAAGTATCCCTTAACTCCTAGGGGATATTTTGGGGCGCGACAGAGGTGGTATCAGAGCTCTAGGCATTAGAGTCCCTAGGGTCACATAGGAATGATCCCATGATTGAACTAGGTATTAGAATTACCTTAAGGAGTTGTATTCCAAGTATGGACTAACAAGTTAGTCCTAGTCAAAGTAGGTTGAACTTCAACCAAACATGGAGTCCTACGCTAGGAACATGGATTGTATGTGATGCCATTGTTGTGTATACCATGTGTGCGTTAATTGTGTTATGCTTATTAAATATGCTTGATGAATATGTATTGAGTGAATTGTGAAAATTGTACTAAATGCGTATCCAAGTTAGACTCATGTTGTATTGTCGTTCTCAGGAGAAATCATGAGACGCAATACCCATGGTCGCGGGTACAACACGAGGGGCAATGGAGGTGATGCTCCATCGGGTGATGATCAACCCGGCTTTGCCCAAGCATTTGCATCCATAGCCGAGACTTTGGCTATGTTGGCGGCAAGGCAACCGGCCACTCCGCCTAATACGACACTTATACCGGCTCCTCCTAACCGAGCCCAAGCCGGGATAGAAGCTTTCCGGAGGATGAGGCCTCCAACTTTTTGTGGAAGCATTGATCCACTTGTCGCCGAGGGTTGGATTCGGCAACTTGAGAAGATATTCTTGGTATTGGCACCTACGGAAGTAGAGAGGGTCACATGGGCTGCCTTTATGCTTGAAGGCGAGGCCGACCATTGGTGGAAGTCTGCACTTCGGACCCGAGAGTTGACCCGGCAAGGCCAAGAATGGACATGGGAAGAATTCTTGGACGTTTTCTACAAGAAGTACTTTCCGGTTGGGATGAAAGAAAAGAAAGAAATTGAATTTATTACCTTGGAGCAAGGTAATATGTTTGTAGCGGCTTACGAAGCTAAGTTCTCAGAGCTATCTCAATTTGCTCCACACATGATAACTACCGAGGCTATGAAGGCCCAAAAATTCGAGAGGGGGTTGAAGGCCTACCTCAAGGATCGTGTCTCAATGTTCCGACATGAGACATATTCAGAAGTTGTGGACAAGGCATTGTTGGCCGAGTCGAATTCCAAAGAGTTCTTTAACAGAAGAGGAATAGAAAAGGGACAGTCTAGTAGTTCAGGGGAGAAGAGAGCTAGGACTATGTCTTATCAGTCCGCAGGGCCGGCTCAGTCACAGAGGAGGTACTCGGCACCACAGGCTCCCCGCCCTTGTGCTCCACCGGCTTTTCGCCCGGCTACCTTGTATGCTCCTCGCCCCGCAGTGACTCAGGCTATAGGTTATACTCCTCCCACTTATTCACATGATGTCTGCACCCTTTGTGGAAGGAGGCATCCAGCAGGGGAATGTCAGAAGGCTACAGGAGGCTGTTTTCATTGTGGCGACCAGGGCCACATGATTCGGGATTGTCCCCGACGTCGATTGCCAGCTCAGTCTTCGGGGAGCAGGCCCCCGATTAGGCAGACATCTCAGCCTAGCTCTTCTCAGGCTTTGAGGGCCTCACAGTCTACCCGGCCTCCTCGCCCAGCCACTCAGGGCCGAGTCTTCGCCCTATCGGAGAGAGACGCACGTGCATCTGACGATGTCGTGCAAGGCGCTTTATTAGTGAACGAGTGTCTCGCCCGAGTGTTGATCGACACAGGATCCACTCACTCCTTTGTGTCACCTAGTTTCGCGAAGGGATTTTTGACTGAGGCTATTCCGTTAGAGCGGGAGTTGACCATTACAACTCCACTCGGTAAGTCAGTTGACACAAACAAGATATTCAGAGATTGTGTGGTTCAAGTAGGGGAGAATGAACTAGTGGCCGATCTTATCATTTTGGATTTCCAAGATTTAGACTTTGACGTCATTCTTGGTATGGATTGGTTGGCAAACCATCACGGGCATGTTGCGTGTTTTGAAAAGATGGTGAATTTCAAGCCGGAAGGGGGTAAGCCTTTTCACTTCCGAGGATTAAGAGAGAGGGACATTGCTCGCCTCGCAGCCTTGAGTATAGCACACCCAGAAGCACAAAACTCATCGGCTATTCCAGTTGTGAGTGAGTTCTTAGATGTGTTCCCGGAAGAACTTCCCGGATTACCTCCTGATAGAGAGATTGAATTCGCTATAGAGCTTGCTCCGGGTACCGCTCCGATTTCAAGGGCACCATATAGAATGGCCCCTATAGAGCTTGAAGAATTAAAGAAACAGATTGAGGAGTTACAACAACTTGGTTTCATCCAACCAAGTGTCTCACCGTGGGGAGCTCTGGTTCTCTTTGTGAAGAAGAAGGACGGGTCTATGAGGATGTGTATAGACTACCGTCAGTTGAACAAAGTAACTATCAAGAATCGTTATCCCTTGCCAAGGATAGACGACTTGTTTGACCAATTGAAGGGAGCGAGATTCTTCTCCAAAATTGATCTTAGATCGGGGTATCACCAATTAAGGATCAAGGCGGAAGATGTTCAGAAGACGGCTTTCAGGACTCGGTATGGGCATTACGAGTTCCTTGTCATGCCTTTTGGGCTGACGAATGCACCGGCGGCATTCATGGATTTGATGAACCGGGTGTTCCGATCTTACTTGGATCGATGCGTGATTGCATTCATTGATGACATTTTGGTGTATTCCCAGACACGGGAAGATCACGCACGAGACCTCCGCCTTGCTCTGGAGATGTTGAGAGAAGCATAGGCTATATGCCAAATTAAGTAAGTGCGAGTTCTGGCTAGAGAAGGTCGCATTTCTTGGACACGTGGTGTCGGCCGAGGGCATTCTGTAGATCCAGCCAAGGTTGAGGCAGTCATGAGTTGGGAGAGGCCCAAGAGCGTCACAGAGATACGTAGTTTCCTCGGATTGGCAGGCTACTACCGGAGATTTGTGGAGGGATTCTCCAGTTATGCTGCACCTCTCACCTACTTGACAAGAAAAAGTGCAAAGTTCAGTTGGAGTGACCGATGTGAAGTAAGTTTCCAAGAGTTGAAGAAACGCCTCACCACAGCCCCTGTCCTTACTGTGCCATCTGGACCTTTTGGGTATGAGGTGTATAGTGATGCCTCGCACTTCGGACTCGGGTGTGTCCTAATGCAACACAAGAAAGTCATTGCCTATGCATCAAGGCAGTTGAAAGAGCATGAAAAGAACTACCCCACTCACGACTTGGAGCTTGCGGCGGTCGTGTTTGCACTCAAAATTTGGCGACATTATCTGTACGGGGTGGAGTTCTATGTGTACACGGACCACAAGAGCCTCAAATATCTCTTTTCCCAAAAAGAGCTCAATTTGCGACAACGGCGTTGGATTGAGTTCTTAAAAGACTATGAGTGCACGATCCAATATCACCCGGGAAAAGCAAATGTGGTGGTAGACGCTTTGAGTAGGAAACCATCGGGGTTGTTGGCTCACATGTTGGTGCGGGAATGGAGACTGTTAGACGATTTGGAAAATCTGGACATCAGTGTGAATGATTCTGTCCGCAGTCCTGTTTTGGCAAATGTTACGGTTCGGCCGTACCTTATAGATTTGATCCAGGAGTACCAGGCCACAGATGCTGACTTGTTGGCTTTTCGGGATAAGGAAATTGCCAAGGGTAGTACGGACTTCTCTCTCAATAGCCGGGGTGCTATTACATTCAAGGGAAGACTTTGTGTCCCAGCCAATGCAGACCTTCAAAGAGAGATCATGGATGAAGCTCACCGTTCAAAGTACACAGTGCATCCTGGGGGTACGAAGATGTACCGGAACCTCAAGAGTCACTTTTGGTGGCGAAACATGAAAAGGGAGGTTACGGAGTATGTGGCACGGTGTTTGGTGTGCCAACAGGTGAAAGCGGAGCATCTGAGACCGGCGGGTCTTTTGCAGTCTCTCCCTATTCCCGAGTGGAAATGGGAACATATCTTTATGGACTTTATCGTGGGATTACCGAAGACGGTCAAGAAGACCGATGCTATATGGGTAGTTATTGATAGACTCACGAAGTCCGCTCATTTCTTACCATACCGGACCACATTCAACTCCAATCAGTTAGCGGCGCTATACATCAAGGAAATAGTCCGATTGCATGGGGTGCCAGTGAGTATTGTGTCGGATAGAGACCCAAGATTCACATCCAGGTTTTGGAAAAGCTTTCAGGATGCTATGGGTTCCCGACTAGACTTTAGCACTGCTTTCCACTCACAGACCGAGCGGGCAAACAGAGAGGGTGAATCAAGTGATAGAAGACATGCTCCGAGCTTGTATGTTGGATTTTAAAGGAAGTTGGGGAGGATCACCTACCTTTGGTGGAATTCGCCTACAATAACAGTTATCAAGCAAGCATACAAATGGCACCTTTTGAAGCCTTATATGGAAGAAGTTGTAGATCTCCCTTGTATTGGGATGAGGTTGGAGAAAGAAAGATTTTGGGCTCCGAGTTGATTGAACGAACCGCGGATAGGGTCAAGCTTATACGGGAGAGGTTGAGACCGCACAGGACAGACAGAAAAGCTATGCCGACAACCGAAGGAGGGATCTTGAATTCCGAGTCGGTGACCGTGTGTTTATCAAGATTTCACCGACCAGGGTGTTATGCGATTCGGGAAAAGAGGCAAGCTTAGCCCGAGATATGTGGGTCCGTTCAAGATCATTACTCGAGTCGGTGAAGTTGCTTAACCGTGTGCGTTGCCCGCTCACATGGCGGCGGTCCACAACGTGTTTCATATCTCCCAGCTTCGGAAGTACATCCCGGATCCTTCTCACGTCATCGAGCTTGATCCGGTTGAGATTCGAGAGGATCTCACTTTGGTTGAGAAGCCGGTTCATATTTTGGATCGAAGAGACCAAGTACTTCGCAACAAGACTATTCCGCTAGTTCTCGTGCAATGGCAGCATCACGCTCGAGAAGAGGCTACATGGGAACGTGAGGCCGAAGTCAGGGCGAAGTACCCCGAGTGTTTGAATGATTTTGTGTACGACTTGTAATTTGGTTTCGAATTGTTATGCTAAGTTGTTTAAATTGTAAAGCACGCATTGCCCAAATTTGAGGATGAAATTTTTGTAAGGGGGGGGAGAATGTAGCACCCCGGACTTTTTCATCTTTAATGAATGGCACTCTCGTAGCTAATTGGCCGTTTCGTAGTGTAATTAATAAATAAGGGAGAAATCGAAAATTCTGAATGTCAGAAATGTGCATTTTCGAGAGACGAATCCAACGCAAGTTGAATCGTTGGAATCAGACGAGCGAGTCAAAAGATTGGCCAAAACCAGTCGGGACCAGTAGAGCACCGATCGCTCGGTCCATGGAGCGATCGATCGGTCCAAAACCGATCGATCGTAGGCTATCGACTGATCGAAAAATTTGTATGGGGAAATTTTCCAGAAAGTGAGTTTTTGACCGTCGAGTCGGTCAATAACACCGACGCTCGGTAGGCAACCGATCGATCGAAGCCATAACCACCGATCATGCTCGGTCTTCGTGTTTTTCAGAATTTTCATAGGGTTTTTTCATCTTTGGGGTTTAACCCTTACCCAGTAAGGGCTTGCCCGAGCCTTTAGGGGCTTCATCACAGCACTTAAGGGATTTTGAGAGATAGAGAAAAAGGAGAAGGGGGATTTGCAACTAGGGTTTTCCATTGGAGAAGGAATCAAAGGGGTTTAAGAACCCTAGCTCACCCACTCATTTGCTTCAAGTTCAAGGCTCAAGCTCGTAGTGGGGTTCCCTTCTCAAGCTAGGGCAGCACTCTCTACGGTATTTTCAAGAGGGTTTCCTACCCAATCAAGTATAGTTTGAGTAAGGGCTTTCTTCTTCCAAGTTGGAGTTTAAATCAAGGTCTACACCAAGATCAAGCTTCGATTCAAGGTTAGTACACTCTACTAACTTTCTTTAGCAATAATCTAGTTTTTCCCCTTTGACATTATGATGTTGGTCTTGTATCTTCCCTTACTTGAAATGCACTCAGGGCCGAGTCTTTGCCCTATCGGAGAGAGACGCACGTGCATCCGACGATGTCGTGCAAGGCGCTTTATTAGTGAACGAGTGTCTCGCCCGAGTGTTGATCGACACAGGATCCACTCACTCCTTTGTGTCACCTAGTTTCGCGAAGGGATTTTGACTGAGGCTATTCCGTTAGAGCGGGAGTTGACCATTACAACTCCACTCGGTAAGTCAGTTGACACAAACAAGATATTCAGAGATTGTGTGGTTCAAGTAGGGGAGAATGAACTAGTGGCCGATCTTATCATTTTGGATTTCCAAGATTTAGACTTTGACGTCATTCTTGGTATGGATTGGTTGGCAAACCATCACGGGCATGTTGCGTGTTTTGAAAAGATGGTGAATTTCAAGCCGGAAGGGGGTAAGCCTTTTCACTTCCGAGGATTAAGAGAGAGGGACATTGCTCGCCTCGCAGCCTTGAGTATAGCACACCCAGAAGCACAAAACTCATCGGCTATTCCAGTTGTGAGTGAGTTCTTAGATGTGTTCCCGGAAGAACTTCCCAGATTACCTCCTGATAGAGAGATTGAATTCGCTATAGAGCTTGCTCCGGGTACCGCTCCGATTTCAAGGGCACCATATAGAATGGCCCCTATAGAGCTTGAAGAATTAAAGAAACAGATTGAGGAGTTACAACAACTTGGTTTCATCCAACCAAGTGTCTCACCGTGGGGAGCTCTGGTTCTCTTTGTGAAGAAGAAGGACGGGTCTATGAGGATGTGTATAGACTACCGTCAGTTGAACAAAGTAACTATCAAGAATCGTTATCCCTTGCCAAGGATAGACGACTTGTTTGACCAATTGAAGGGAGCGAGATTCTTCTCCAAAATTGATCTTAGATCGGGGTATCACCAATTAAGGATCAAGGCGGAAGATGTTCAGAAGACGGCTTTCAGGACTCGGTATGGGCATTACGAGTTCCTTGTCATGCCTTTTGGGCTGACGAATGCACCGGCGGCATTCATGGATTTGATGAACCGGGTGTTCCGATCTTACTTGGATCGATGCGTGATTGCATTCATTGATGACATTTTGGTGTATTCCCAGACACGGGAAGATCACGCACGAGACCTCCGCCTTGCTCTGGAGATGTTGAGAAAGCATAGGCTATATGCCAAATTAAGTAAGTGCGAGTTCTGGCTAGAGAAGGTCGCATTTCTTGGACACGTGGTGTCGGCCGAGGGCATTTCTGTAGATCCAGCCAAGGTTGAGGCAGTCATGAGTTGGGAGAGGCCCAAGAGCGTCACAGAGATACGTAGTTTCCTCGGATTGGCAGGCTACTACCGGAGATTTGTGGAGGGATTCTCCAGTTATGCTGCACCTCTCACCTACTTGACAAGAAAAAGTGCAAAGTTCAGTTGGAGTGACCGATGTGAAGTAAGTTTCCAAGAGTTGAAGAAACGCCTCACCACAGCCCCTGTCCTTACTGTGCCATCTGGACCTTTTGGGTATGAGGTGTATAGTGATGCCTCGCACTTCGGACTCGGGTGTGTCCTAATGCAACACAAGAAAGTCATTGCCTATGCATCAAGGCAGTTGAAAGAGCATGAAAAGAACTACCCCACTCACGACTTGGAGCTTGCGGCGGTCGTGTTTGCACTCAAAATTTGGCGACATTATCTGTACGGGGTGGAGTTCTATGTGTACACGGACCACAAGAGCCTCAAATATCTCTTTTCCCAAAAAGAGCTCAATTTGCGACAACGGCGTTGGATTGAGTTCTTAAAAGACTATGAGTGCACGATCCAATATCACCCGGGAAAAGCAAATGTGGTGGTAGACGCTTTGAGTAGGAAACCATCGGGGTTGTTGGCTCACATGTTGGTGCGGGAATGGAGACTGTTAGACGATTTGGAAAATCTGGACATCAGTGTGAATGATTCTGTCCGCAGTCCTGTTTTGGCAAATGTTACGGTTCGGCCGTACCTTATAGATTTGATCCAGGAGTACCAGGCCACAGATGCTGACTTGTTGGCTTTTCGGGATAAGGAAATTGCCAAGGGTAGTACGGACTTCTCTCTCAATAGCCGGGGTGCTATTACATTCAAGGGAAGACTTTGTGTCCCAGCCAATGCAGACCTTCAAAGAGAGATCATGGATGAAGCTCACCGTTCAAAGTACACAGTGCATCCTGGGGGTACGAAGATGTACCGGAACCTCAAGAGTCACTTTTGGTGGCGAAACATGAAAAGGGAGGTTACGGAGTATGTGGCACGGTGTTTGGTGTGCCAACAGGTGAAAGCGGAGCATCTGAGACCGGCGGGTCTTTTGCAGTCTCTCCCTATTCCCGAGTGGAAATGGGAACATATCTTTATGGACTTTATCGTGGGATTACCGAAGACGGTCAAGAAGACCGATGCTATATGGGTAGTTATTGATAGACTCACGAAGTCCGCTCATTTCTTACCATACCGGACCACATTCAACTCCAATCAGTTAGCGGCGCTATACATCAAGGAAATAGTCCGATTGCATGGGGTGCCAGTGAGTATTGTGTCGGATAGAGACCCAAGATTCACATCCAGGTTCTGGAAAAGCTTTCAGGATGCTATGGGTTCCCGACTAGACTTTAGCACTGCTTTCCACTCACAGACCGACGGGCAAACAGAGAGGGTGAATCAAGTGATAGAAGACATGCTCCGAGCTTGTATGTTGGATTTTAAAGGAAGTTGGGAGGATCACCTACCTTTGGTGGAATTCGCCTACAATAACAGTTATCAAGCAAGCATACAAATGGCACCTTTTGAAGCCTTATATGGAAGAAGTTGTAGATCTCCCTTGTATTGGGATGAGGTTGGAGAAAGAAAGATTTTGGGCTCCGAGTTGATTGAACGAACCGCGGATAGGGTCAAGCTTATACGGGAGAGGTTGAAGACCGCACAGGACAGACAGAAAAGCTATGCCGACAACCGAAGGAGGGATCTTGAATTCCGAGTCGGTGACCTTGTGTTTATCAAGATTTCACCGACCAAGGGTGTTATGCGATTCGGGAAAAGAGGCAAGCTTAGCCCGAGATATGTGGGTCCGTTCAAGATCATTACTCGAGTCGGTGAAGTTGCTTACCGTGTTGCTTTGCCCGCTCACATGGCGGCGGTCCACAACGTGTTTCATATCTCCCAGCTTCGGAAGTACATCCCGGATCCTTCTCACGTCATCGAGCTTGATCCGGTTGAGATTCGAGAGGATCTCACTTTGGTTGAGAAGCCGGTTCATATTTTGGATCGAAGAGACCAAGTACTTCGCAACAAGACTATTCCGCTAGTTCTCGTGCAATGGCAGCATCACGCTCGAGAAGAGGCTACATGGGAACGTGAGGCCGAAGTCAGGGCGAAGTACCCCGAGTTGTTTGAATGATTTTGTGTACGACTTGTAATTTTGTTTCGAATTGTTATGCTAAGTTGTTTAAATTGTAAAGCACGCATTGCCCAAATTTTGAGGATGAAATTTTTGTAAGGGGGGGAGAATGTAGCACCCCGGACTTTTTCATCTTTAATGAATGGCACTCTCGTAGCTAATTGGCCGTTTCGTAGTGTAATTAATAAATAAGGGAGAAATCGAAAATTCTGAAATGTCAGAAATGTGCATTTTCGAGAGACGAATCCAACGCAAGTTGAATCGTTGGAATCAGACGAGCGAGTCAAAAGATATGGCCAAAACAGTCGGGACCAGTAGAGCACCGATCGCTCGGTCCATGGAGCGATCGATCGGTCCAAAACCGATCGATCGGAGGCTATCGACTGATCGAAAAATTTGTATGGGGAAATTTTCCAGAAAGTGAGTTTTTGACCGGTCGATCGGTCAATAACACCGATCGCTCGGTAGGCAACCGATCGATCGGTCATAACCACCGATCGCTCGGTCTTCGTGTTTTTTCAGAATTTTCATTAAGGGTTTTTTCATCTTTTGGGGTTTAAACCCTTACCCATAAGGGCTTGCCCGAGCCTTTAGGGCTTCATTCACAGCACTTAAGGGATTTTGAGAGATAGAGAAAAAGGAGAAGGGGATTTGCAACTAGGGTTTTCCATTGGAGAAGGAATCAAAGGGGTTTAAGAACCCTAGCTCACCCAACTCATTTTGCTTCAAGTTCAAGGCTCAAGCTCGTGTGGGGTTCCCTTCTCAAGCTAGGGCAGCACTCTCTACGGTATTTTCAAGAGGGTTTCCTACCCAATCAAGTATAGTTTGAGTAAGGGCTTTCTTCTTCCAAGTTGGAGTTTAAATCAAGGTCTACACCAAGATCAAGCTTCGATTCAAGGTTAGTACACTCTACTAACTTTCTTTAGCAATAATCTAGTTTTTCCCCTTTGACATTATGATGTTGGTCTTGTATCTTCCCTTACTTGAAATGTGCTATACTTCCTAAACCTAAACAAGATAAATGTGAATGTGGGGTTGTATGTATGAATGGTGGATGTAGAGGCGATTGGATGCCGTTGGACGTGGTAAAATGTGGGTATGGAAAATGGTGGAAGGGCACTCTATGAATAATGAACATACTTGGATGTTGTGTTGGAAATTTATGCGCTAAAAAGGGGAAATAAAACTACTAAAATGTTGCACACCGGATGTTTGATAATATGCCTAAACCAAGAATCAATGAAATTGATAAAGGAAATGGATGTAAGCTTTATGTAATTATTCTTGTAAATGATGACTTGACCAAATGCCATGTTGATCACCTAAATGCTTAGATGTTATACTATGAATTGAAATATGATGCGATATCCCTCTTGTTACACGTGTCCCCATGATTGTCACTATTGGCACGCACACGAGTATACATGCATGCATGAAACCGGGTTTTCCAAGATTGTATTTATACATGTTGAATCAACAACAAAACAAGAACATGACAAGGAAGTTGGTAGCCCAAGGAAGGGTGCTAGCCTCTGGCTCACAAGTGAAATGAATCAAGAACATGACAAGGAGGTTGGTAGCCCAAGGAAGGGTGCTAGCCTCTGGCTCACAAGAGAAATGGAACAAGAACATGACAAGGAGGTTGGTAGCCCAAGGAAGGGTGCTAGCCTCTGGCTCACAAGAGAAATAGAATAAGAACATGACAAGGAGGTTACCGGCTCACAAGAGAAATGGAACAAGAACATGACAAGGAGGTTGGTAGCCCAAGGAATGGTGCTAGCCTCTGGCTCACAAGAGAAATGGAACAAGAACATGACAAGGAGGTTGGTAGCCTAAGGAAGGGTGCTAGCCTCTGGCTCACAAGTATACAAGTCAAGAACAAATCAAGACATGAAATACAAGACAAGACACGACACACATACATGATTTGACCGAGACACGAAAAAAATTTCCGAGACATGAGCTTTACCGAGGTTTTTGCATTCATACACGCATGTCAAGATATGGCTATGTATCTTATGCTTTCACTATTGCTTTAAATAATATCTTGTATTGCTCACTGTTGTTATGCTTTCGCTATTGTTATGGTTAGCTAGTAGTTTGTACTTGCTGAGTATTCCATGCTCAGCCGTACTTTTATGTCGGCAGGTACTGTGGAGGTCCTCGACCCTGAGCCTTGGGTCGAGGAGGAGTATGTAGAGGAGAGGGAGCCACCTATCCCATGGCAGTCTCTAGAGGATGGGGACTTGGAGGTGTGGCCATACCTCGACCACTGTTGAGAGGAGAGGGTTAGAGAGTTCTTTTTTGTATTTTGATAGGTGGGCATGTCCACCTTTACTTTGATTATATTTGGCATATGTTAACTTGGAATACTATTTGGAGTTATAGAAGAAAAGAAAAAGTTGGCTTATACTTCCGCACTTATGTTTAGTTTCCGCGCTCTGATTATCATTGTATTATATTATGTTTAGCCTCTTGCATTACAGGATGATTTGACAGGTACACGTAGTCACCTCTAAAGTATCCCTTAACTCCTAGGGGGTATTTTGGGGCGCGACAACTTGTTTCTCTCTATTTTTTCACTTTAAGTTCATCATCCCCTAAGTTAATAACTTAATTGTTAAAATATTAAAAAGGGTAGATAGATTTGTAGGGAGACCTAACCATCCCATTGACTTTGTGAGTTCTCAACTCAAACCTTAGATTTGAGGTTCACCGAATTTTTTTCAATATCTAATGTGATTCCACCTTTTAGAGCTTCACTATACCATATAGTGATTACTTAGAGAAATTAATTATTTTAATTAATAATTAAATTAAATACTTTAAGAAGGCCTTTGTTTGTGGGATCTATAGGGATCTCCTATTTCCAATTGTGGGACCAAGTACTCAACCTTTCGGTTAAAGCATTGTTACTAGGAAACACTTTTCCTATTACTCCATTAGGATTATAGAATTTCATCTATATCCCTGGATTTCCACCAATCACAATTATGTCCATTAACACTGTGATTAACCTCCAGAAAATAGAGAATTACTTGCAGGTTTTTCTATCTCAAGATTTGTTTCCAAATACATCCCTCCACTTCCAATATTGTTATAAGCTTACGGGACAATATCTAATACTGTCTTTAATTTCGGGCTTATATTGAGAACTCATTCTCTTTAATACTTTTAGTCAAATTTGGACTTTCAAAGCTATTTTAGAAATTCTTTAAAAGAAATAATAATAATAATTACATTTCTTTTATACATAAAATAAACTCCTCGATAAAATCATTTCATCGATAAATACTAGCGCTGGGTTTTTCAAGTCCGGTTTTGACAAGTATCAACTCAATATTAATTACTCTATAAGAGTAGTGGAATCCTTGTTGAGCGTACACACATTTCTTCTAATATATCGTATATAACCCAACGAGCCCGTATTTAGTCCGCTGTGTTGGACATTGACGATTGGCTACATCAAAGCTATATAGGCAATTACTAAAGAAGATGTTGACCTCTCAGGTTAAGGATAATCTGTCAAATGGACTACCCTAAATATAAAGACAATATATTTCTAAGGGTATCCACTGAGCAATCTAGTTGCAATATAAGTACTTCTTACTTATATCCACATCTTAGTCCAGAGACCATTCTCTCAATGATTGAGATTCATCACTCCATCATATGGAACTAACAATGTATAAGTTAGTAGGAATACATTGTCCAGATGTATCCTGAATAACTTAGAACACTTTTAGGTCTACAAGAAATCGGAAAACCATATCTCCTTAGTAATTAGTTAATAACTAATTGGATGATTTTCCTACAATTTTAACTAAGGGACAAAGTAGTCTCATCCAATGAGATACTTTTAATATGTTACCAAATGCAGAAGATAATGCGTGAATGTAAAATATGCTTTTATTGAATAAGTAGACTAATACAATTCCGGAATGACTTTCGTGCGCATATATGTCTAACAATCATAGGTAAACCCTAGTCTAACCCTAGGCCTAACCCTAGGTAAACTCCAAGCCCATTTCTAGGCCCAAGGACCCAAAACCGAAGCCAAACCACCCTATAGGCCCAAACTTAGGCCCACAAGCCTTAAAAGCCCGTTAGTGTGGGCCCACTGTGAGATTTTTGAAAATTCAGGGAATGGCGGTAATAACCTTACCGCCATTTCCATATTTAGCAAAATGAACAATGACCCAAGCTAATCGTGTGAGGATTGGGCCTGTTTTAGCATAAAACTGAAAATTGCGGTAATGTTATTACCGTCATTCTTGGTTCAGGCTAAACCAGGAATTGCGGTAATAACTTTACCGCCATTACTGAGTTTCGGTTCTCAGCAGCTGGTACCCACTCTAGCCTCTCTTCCTCCGTGCCCCCAGTGTCTAGCACGCCTGTGGTTATCCCTAAACTACCCCAAGGTTCATCTTACCCTATATAACTCCCCTTGTTCTTGGTTTAAACTCATGCCAAAAAACCCAATAGTGAACCCCTATTCAGATTCAGCTAGCTCAGTCTATCCCCTTCGACCTTTGTATTCCATCTCAGGAAGGTCCTGGATCACCCCAAAGAGCTCCTCAGGCCACCCCAACCTTCTATAGTTGGGCTCAGTCCTCCACCACCACCGTGTGGTTCAACTCAATTAGGTTGGGATCCCCCACCCTTTTTTTTCTTCTGTGAATCAATGTAAGACCCCTTAGTCCTACTCTATAGGGTTCTTTATTTCTATTTTCTTTTTTGTTCATCGTACAGACCAAGGATAAGGGGTTCCCCTACCTTCATCATATGTATGGGGAACCCCCTTGAGGTTTCAAGCATGGGTACAAGACCCCCACCATTATGTCACTCCCCTTAGTCTTTTGAGGGTCCCTCAAACCATGAGGGATCCCCTGGAACATGCTGGTGCAGCCTCCAGGGGAAAAATTCATTTCTAGAAATTTTCAGGAATGGCAGTAGAATAATTACCGCCATTCCTGGCCCTCTACTTTGCAGCACTATTGCACCCATTTGGGTGGGGCCCTGGTTCAATCCAGGGCCATAGTCAAACTCCCTATCCTCTCTTCTATCAACCCTGGTCCTTCCAGGGTTACCATTATTGCTTAACCATGCTTAAATCACCCAAAAGTGGAGATTATCCATATTGGCGGTAGACAGTCTACCGCCATTATTCAATACCAAAAACAGTGTGTTCAGCCCACTGTGGGACCCACTCCAAACCACTCCCTGAGCCCACCAAAGGCCCAGGACATTCCCTGGACTTTCCTCTTCAACCCTGTGGGTCCAGAACCCCTTGGATTCATCCGTAACCCATGCCCTAGACCAGCAAAGTCACCCTAAAAATGTCTGGTAATGGCGTTAATATCTTTACCGCCATTATCTATTTTTTGTGTTCTTAGGCTTTGCATAGGGCCCAGACCAGGTAGGAGGCCATTCTAGGCCATGCCAAGCTATCTGGGCCCACCTTGACCTATCTAGACCTTTAACTAGGGTTAAGTCAGTCTTGGTTAATTTTTAACCATGGTTAAGCACCCCTTAAACCTTGGAAAAATCTGAAAATTTTCAAAAATATTCAAAACTTGCTAAGTGTCCAAAGTAATTTTGCTTTGGCCCTCTTACCATGGTTGACTTCCCATTTAACTCTGGTTAGCAACCTTAACCTCGGTTAAACCCTTTTGGCTTACCGGGTCTAATCTTGCAACCTACCGAGCTCATCCTTGGCCTATCAGGCCCAACCTTGTTACCCTCAACTATGGTTAGCAATCCCAACCATGGTTAGTTTGATATTTAACCCCAATTAGCAACCCTAACTTGGGTTAAATCAACCCTTGGTCTACTGGGCCTATACCTTGCAATTGACCAACCCGGTCAATCGAAACCCTAGTCTATCAGACTAGTCCATAAGCTACACTTGGTGGACACACCCCTAGCCTTAGCATAGGCCCATGTGCCAAAACTACACTCGGTCTGATCTCACCCTTGTGAGTACGTAGGCAACCCAATCCAGGTTCGACCCTAGTTAGCTTTTCTTTTATAAATTAATATTATCTTAAACACTTAGGCAGTTGAACAACTTTGACTTGAATATTTACTTACACCTAGCAAATAGGGAACCATTGTAAAATAGAAGTTTCGGGATGCCTAACACCTTCCCCAGACTTAACCTAACCTCTTACCTAGACCTCTACCATAAATCAAGACCTTATCCATCACTCAGGGACTTATCCCTTCTGAATTAATAGGTGGTGACTCTCGATATAACCCTTTGTAACCCAGATTGAAATCCTGCGCTCACATATACTTCTTCAGTTATAAACCCATTTAGGAAAGCACTTTTCACATCAATTTGAAATAATTTAAATTCTTTGTGACTAGCAAATACAAGTAGTATTCTTATATCTTCTAGTCTAGCAACCAGGGGAAAATATTTCTCATAGTCTATGCTCTCTTCTTGGTTGTAACCTTGAGCTACTAGTCTTGCTTTATTTTTAATTACATTTCTATTTTCATCCTTTTTATTTCTAAAGATCCATGTAGTACCAATTATTGATTTATCATGTAGTCTAGGTAATAGATCCCACACTTGGTTTCTATCAAATTGATTTAACTCTTCTTGCATAGCAATGCCCTAAGATTCATCTTCAATAGCTTTCAAGGAATTTTTAGGTTCAATTTGACTTAGGAAATGAATGTTAATTAAATATCTTCTTGTTCTAACCCCTTGTTCCATATTTCCAAGAATTAATTCTTTAGAATGATCTTTTATTAATTTCCAAGCTTTGGGATGTTCCAAAAAAAAGCTTTGGGATGTTGATATGATTCTTCATCCTCATTTTCTTCTTCAATGATTTTATCATTAGATTCTTCTTCCACTTGGTTATCTTTATCAACTTCATTAATTTCCAAGTTAGAGATTTCTTTTGGAAGATTTTCTGTTTCATCATCAATTTTAACATCATTAGATGGAGTCTTGTTAAATGGGTTTGATTCATCAAACACCACATGAATTGATTCTTCAACAGTTAAAGATTTCTTATTAAAAACTTTATAAGCTTTGCTATTGATAGAATATCCTAGGAAGATTCCTTTTACAGATTTAGGATCAAATTTCTTTACATGGTGTTTGTCATTTAGTATAAAGCATTTACACCCAAACACCTTAAAATATCCTATATTAGGGGTTCTTCCTTTTCAAAGCTCATAGGGAGTTTTATTTAATTTGTTTCTAATAACTACCCTATTGATTACGTAACATGAAGTGTTAATGGCTTCAACCCAAAAATAGTTAGGCAGTTCATTTTCACTAAGCATTGTCCTACCCATTTCTTGGAGAGATCTATTTTTCCTTTCAACTACTCTATTTTGTTGAGGAGTTCTAGGAGCTGAAAAATTATGGTTAAAAATATTTTCATCACAAAATATCTCTAGTTCTTTGTTTTTGAACTCTCTTCCTTTATCACTTCTTACATTATTTATGGCATAGCCTTTTTTATTTTGAACTCTTTTGCAGAAATTTTTAAATAAAGAGGGTGCCTCACTTTTGTGAGATAAGAATAACAATATTTTCATTTCTATGCGCTATAAACATGGTGTTGAAGTTATCTTTGTCCTTAATTATATAAATATTGGATTTGAAAGAAACATTTAATCCCTTATCACATAATTGACTTATGTTAATGAGGTTATGTTTAAGATCATCTACTAGCAAAACAATTTAAATAAAAATAGAGTTATTCTTACTAATGTTACCTATTTCGATGATCTTTCCCTTTGCATTGTCTCCAAAGGTCACATGTCATCCATCTTTGAGAGTGAATGATATGAAAAGCTTCTTGTTCCTAGTCATGTGCCTTGAGCATCCACTATCCAAGAACCAAGTTGTCTTGGAAGAGTTTGACATGAGACCTACAAGATAAGGTCAAGTAACTCCAAGATATAATCCCATGTGTACCCAAACCGATTCATGGTTGGTTTTGGGAGGATAAGTTCCCTTTGGAATCCAAACCATCTTTGGTCCTTTGTAGCTAGTTTTAAAAGAGTATGTTCCTTTTGGAACCCAAACTTTCTTAACTATATTTTTTCCATTGTAAAAGGCAATAGAAGGAGGAGTTAAGTTACTACTTGATTTAGTAAAGAAGTTTTGATAATCCTTTTGTTTTGATAAAGTATTATAGCCAAGTCCGGGTTTACTAAACACACATCTTTGTTGGCCTAATAATCTTTCTAAGTTCTTTTAGCCATTAGTGAATGTAAGAATTGTGCTTGTGAAGTATTTGACTTTAGCTCTAAGCTCATCACATTCACTTGATGAGTCATGAGGTAGATTTTGAAATTCTTTTAATTTTTTATTCAATGCCTCGTTCTCATTTGCTAGGAAAGTCTTTTCATTTTGCCAGAATTCACAAAAATTTGTAAGAGTAAGGATGACCTTTTTGAAAGATTTGTTCATTGAAGCTATTCTTTTGAATTCAATATATAACTCATCAAAGGCATCTCTAATTTCATCATATGAAAGAGATTCATTAGGGGTAGAAGTTACCTCTTCCTCATTTGCCATGAGGCACAAGTTTGCCACTTCCTCATCTCTTGAGTCTTCCGACCCGCTCCTTTCTAATCATCCCAAGTTGTCTTCATAGCCCTTTTCTTAAATTTGCTCTTCTTGAGTTGAGGGCAATCGATTCGGATGTGGCTGGGTTTCTTGCACTCAAAGCATGTGAGAGGCTCCTTCTTGCTTGCTCAATTTTAGACACCTCCTTGGAGAACTCCTTCTTGTATAGTCTCTTTGTAGAACCCCGGATCTTGATGGCCATCTACGACGAATGATATCATATACTAAAGCATTTAAGAATGTATTTATGGTGTATGGGTGTTTGGAATGAAATAGGCAAGAGTATAGAATACTCTTGAGTATTGACAAGGGTTATGCCTTGGCATACCCTCGACTCTAAATAGCCCTAGCGTTCACGCCACTCGTCGGAATCAAGCGATTCTTAGATTTTTGGAAAGGTAATTGAACCCTCTTCGGAGTTCATGTTGATCACTTGTCTTGATTTTTAGTTGGTGTTAGGTCAAAAGACCGATTTCTGAAGTCGGGTCGGTTTAAAAATCTGGATTGACGAAACCCAATTTCGGATCAGTCAGGTTTAGGGGCAAAATGGTCCAATAAAAAGGTAGAATTGGAAGTTGTGAAAAAATAAAAGTTGTTCTCCTTCGAAATATGAATTCAACGCAAGTTGAATCGTCAAAATCGGACAAGCGAGTCAAAAGTTATGGCCAAAATACGAAAATGCAAAAATGCTGAAAACTTTCTGCAAAAGTTGCGATCGCTCGTAGGGACCCTACGAACGATCGTAGCGGAGCTACGAACGATCGTAGAGATGCTACGATCGATCGTAAATCCCCAGAAATGCTGGAAACTCTCGGGTGAAACTATGATTGATCGTAGGAATCCACAATCGATCGTAGAAGGCTACGATGGATCGTAAATCGCTACGAACGATCGTAGATACGCGATTTTACTTTCTTGGATGCGATTTTTAGGGGGTTTTTCACCCCTTACACTATAAATAGAAGGCTTAGAGAGGGTTTTTGGGTTACCCTAAAGCAAGGAGAGTCCCTAGAAAGAGAAGGAGAGGATCTTGAGCACTCCAAAGAGGGTTTTGCTTGAAACCAAGAAGAGCTTCAATCAAGGGTTGGATCTTCCCCAAATCAAGATTGGATCATTCCAATCAAGTGAGGATTTTCTCAAGGGGTTTCTTCCTCAATTCTTCAAGGTCGGTACTTCTTGCTACCCTCCTAGTTATAGTTCTTTCTTTTACTTTATTCCTCTTTAATTTCCTTTATTTACACATGTGCTATGAGGTGGATGGTTGTAAATGGTGAATGGAGATGGAATGGGCGATTGGATGCCAATGGTTGGGTTGTGATGATTAAAATGGGGAGGGCATTGTTCCAATAATAAACAAACAAGTGTGATATGAGTATAACCCACCTAGAAAAGCATGATTTAGGTTTAAATAAATAATGGACACACTCTATGCTTGATGAAATGCCAAGGTGAATAAAATGAATGTTAAAGTCAAGAAAATGAATGCTTAAATTATGTAACTTGTTAGGGCTTATGATAGAGTGAGTTCTCATTTTCCCAAAAATGTCATGAGTGATTATTTGTTTGAAATCGCATATGCTACATATTGTGAAATCCCTCAAATGTCATATTTAATTCCAATGCAAGTATGCACACGATCTCACGAGCACGCATGCATGACATGTTTTATCGGGGTTTTCAAGAACACGGTTTAGAGGTGGGGCATATCGTACGATATGTTTTACCTCGCTTTTGGCAAGGACAAGACAATCATGCATTATCATAAGAAGGGTCTCCCTTCCCTCGCAAGTGCATCTCACAAGGACATCTTACAAGTGAAAGGACACAAGCATGACAAGACATGGCATGACAAGCATAAGCATTCTAGGAAGAAGGGTCTCCCTTCCCTCACAAGTAGTTTACTTTCCAAGCAAGTATGACATGACATGACACGCATGATACAAGCATGACACGCATGATACGGTAGACAAGGTTTCAAGCATAAAAAGGGTAATTTCAGTCAAGTCAAGTGCACAAGATTTCAAAGGTTTTACCGGCTTTTATGAATGCAACATGACGAATTATATTGCTTTACTTTATTGTCATGATATGAATCATTCCTACTTTATATGTGTGAATTGTTTCCATCTTTATGTATGCTATCCGTATGCTATGACTGTTGGTTAGTATTTAGTACCCGCTGAGTATTCCATGCTCAGCCGTACTTCTTATGTCGGCAGGTTCTGAGGGAGTTGCTGCTCCATTTGATGTTTGTGCTCCTGGTCCATGGGTGGAGGAGGAGTACGTCGAGGAGCCTTTGGAGGAACCTCCCGTAGAGGGTTATCAGTAGGTGGTGTTAGATTCTGAGTGGATTAGCTGTGGGTGAGCATGAGCGATTATATCCATGTATTTTGGCGGGCATGTCCGCACTTTCTTTGTTTTAATTTCTTTGTATTAAAACTTGGACCATGTGTATATACTTAGAGGTTGTTAGACTTCCGCTGTGTCTTATAGTTATGCTTCCGCTGTTATCCTCTATTGTATATGCCCTGTGGGTGTTTTGCAGGTGGTTTGTCAAGCAAGTCATGTAAGTCATGATTTAGTCGTCCACGATTCACTCTAACTCCTAGGGTGGGTTTGGGTCGCGACACTCTTCTTGAAGTTTTTCTTGTATTTGAGAAACCTTTTGAACCTTCTAGCCATCAAGGCAATATCTTCATCATCACCGCTAGACTCTTCATCACTCTCTTCCACAAGAGAGGACTTAAGGGCCAGCCCCTTTTTGGCTCTTGGTTCCTCTGTAATTTTGTCCTTCATTATGACCTTATGAGTAATGAGAGATCCCAACAGCTCATCCATAGGCAGCTTGGTGAAGTCCTTTGCTTCTTGGATGGTTGTAACTTTTGGAGTCCACACCTTGGGCACCAAACAAAGAACCTTCCTTACATTCTCTGCATTGGTATACACTTTACCCAAAGATTTCAGTCCATTAATAATGTTAGTAAATCGGGTAAACATGTCACTTATTGATTCTTCTTTTTCCATTTTAAATAATTCATACTTGTGAACAAGCATGCTTATCTTTTCTTCTTTAACTTGATTTGTTCCATCATATGTGACTTAGAGTTTATCCCAAATCTCTTTTGCAGAGTCACATTCAGATACTCTGTTAAATTCCTGAGAGCTTAAAACCCAATAAAGATTGCTTATAACTTTAGTATTGATTTGGATGAGTTTAACATCCGCCTCATTCCATTCTTCCTCAGTCTTTGGAATTTGCACCATTTCATGAGTTTTTACGGGAAGATAGGGGCCCTTGACTATTATCCTCCAACACTCATAGTCTAGAGCTTGGATGTAATACATTATTCTATTTATCCAGTAGTTTAAATTTTCTCCATTGAACAATGGAGGTTTGATGGTTGACTGACCTTCTCTTAAACTGGTTGCAAAATTTTTTTTTTCCATTAATATCATTTGCTCTAATATATTTTAGATCTATCAAGAGTATTAAGCTCTGATACCAATTGTTGGTTAGGTAATGACTTGACCTTAAAGGGGGATGAATAGAGTCTATGGCAGATTTAAAATTTTTAGACTCTAAATCTGTAAAGTGGAAATAATATTTATTGTAACTAGAAATTAATCACAGCAATTTAAAAAATAAAAGAGAAAAGTTAGAGAGTCAAACACAAGGATTTGTTCACGATGTTCGGCAAACCTAGCCTACTCCTCGCCTTAAGCTGTTCCGGCTAGAGGATTCACCACGATTCTTTAAATCGCTCAGACTTCTTCATAGGTGAAGCCTAAACCATTAGAGCCTCTCTTCTGGTTGAGATGAAACCTTGCACTCCCTCCTTTAGGCCGGATTACACTGCAAGAGCACTTCCCCTCTCTTGCTGAAACTGAAGCAATAGCTTCAAATGCAAGAATCAACGATTTTTGACTTTCTTTTACAATGAAAGATTTGTAGATATACTAATCCAAAATAAATGCTCTTGATATAAGCTGGATAAGAGTGGACAAAAACTCTAATGAAATCTCTCAAATAAATGGAGTTGAATAGCTCAAATGAGAATTTGGGGATTTCTAAGTGTATGATCGATGATGAAATCAATGTAAGTAAAGGAGTAAATGATTAGAGTTATTGCAGAGATCAAGTTGTTTATTTTTTTCTTAAATAAACTCCTTTTATAGCTCTTGATCCAATATATCCGTTGGTGAAGCATTAAATGCATATTAGGTCATTGAAAGATATCCGTTACAGCGTTTTTTAGAATCAGGCTTCATTTCGTCGACGAAACTAGGTCACCCAGTTCATTTCATTGCCGAATCCAAAAATAGTAAGCTCAGGAATTTTTCCTGTCTCCATTTCTTCACCGAAGTCAGATCACCCCTGTGATTTCGTCGACGAATTCAGAGCAACCTCTATTTTTCTCTTTTGGATCAGACCTTGATGATGGGAATGAAATCCTAGGTCATTTGGCTTTTCTTTAACAAGATTTTTATGAATTCCTAGGGCCTTAGTGTAGTACCCCGGATCTCACCATCACTATTCATGTGAATAAGGTAGTGGATAGTGCTATGAATAGTACCTACAGCTTGATGCATAAGGTATGGTCTTGAAAGATTCTCAATGAAAATGGGAGATGGGGCCTTCAAAATTTGTATGAACAATGCATGTTAATCTGTATAAAGGCCTTAGAAATGTTTCCTAGGTTATGGGTGTTGAAAACAAAAGGTGGAAAAGGTTCTAGGCGTTGAAAAGAGGGAAGTCTGTACATACCCTCAACTTTGAATAGCTCTAGTTTTCTCACCTCTTATCAGAATTGGGTGATTCTTGAACCATTAAAACTGTATTAGAATCCTCTTTGAGGTTCATGTTTAATGTTTTTCCATATTGTGAGTCTAAGATAAGTCAAATGTGAGTTTTCCATCATTTTTCTGCTGAAATTCCGGACCTAGTCACCTTTATGGCCACTTTGGACCATGAATAAGGAAGAATTAGGAGTTCTATAAAACATAAAAGTTGTTACCCTTTCAAAGATGAGTCCAACGTAAGTTGAATTGTTAAAATCCAATAACCGAGTCAAAATTTATGGTCAAAATTTATGGTCAAAATACCAAACCGTAAAAATTCTGGGCAGTTCTTAGGATTTGGACGATCGATCGTTAGGAGCCCAGAAATCTGAATAGCATTTGGGAACGTGGAAGATTGATTGTTAGAGAGAGATTTTGGCTTTTTAAAGGCCCGGAAATGAGGGTTTTTAACCCCTTGGCCTATAAATAGGAAGCCAAGTTGGGGGTTTTTGGGGAACCTAAACTTAAGAGAGAGATTGGAGAGAAAGAGAAGGGAGGTTGCGGATTTGCATGAAGGGTTTTGAGATTAAAGGATCAAGAGGAGATCAAGATCAAGGTTGATCTTCCCCAAATCAAGCAAGGGTTGCTCCATATCTCAAGTTGGTGTTCTTCCTCAAGCTTGGGACCCAACCCAAGGATTTTCTTCAAGATCAAGCTTTGATCTTCAAGGTTAGTACACCTTCACTAACTAACTTAGTATTAACCTAGCTTTTCTCTTGGATTGATTATGATTGAGCATGTGTAACCCCAATTGCTTACCTTAGAACTAATAATTTCCTAAATCTATACAAGATAAATTAAATATGGAAGGGTGGATGGAATGTATGGGTGATGTTGGATGTTGAGGCGATTGGATACCATGTGATGTGATGAATGTTGTGTGATGAAAATGGTGGATGGCAATGTACACATAATGAACACACTCAATATGTTTGAAGAAATGCACGTATGGACTTGAGAACTTAAGACTAAGGAAATATGAAATTAAGGCTTGAAGAAATATTGAATGCAAGGTGTTTGACAAAATGTTTGACAAAGAAATCATGAAATAAATGCCTAGGAAAATGTTGAATATCATGTGTTTGACAAAAGGCTTGTATGAAATTAGAACCAAGATTATGCCATATGAATTAGGGACTTTTCCCCAACTAATTGGTAATCATGCTAATAGGCTTTACATGTTCCTCAACTCTCACATGTTATAGAGATCTTGAAATGCTATATGATGCTTAATTTCATGTCACCTATTGATTATACACGAGTGCTAAAAATTGAATAACAAGTGAAACTCATCAAGAATAATACACAAGAAATCGTAAGAACCTCTCACAAGAAATGATTACAAGAATGGAATGTCAAGGAGGTTGGTAGCCCAGGGATATGCGGGTGCTAACCTCTGGCTCACAAGTTGCTCACAAGAAAGGTTCACAAGTACATTGTCAAGGAGGTTGGTAGCCCAGGGATGTGTGGGTGCTAACCTCTGGCTCACAAGAAAAGGTCTCACAAGAAAGACTCACAAGTACATGGACAAGGAGGTTGGTAGCCCAGGGATATGCGGATGCTAACCTCTAGCTCACAAGTTGCTCACAAGAAAGGCTCACAAGTACGTTGTCAAGGAGGTTGGTAGCCCAGGGATATGTGGGTGCTAACCTCTGGCTCACAGGTTGCTCACAAGAAAGGCTCACAAGTACGTTGTCAAGGAGGTTGGTAGCCCAGGGATATGCTAGTGCTAACCTCTGAGTCACAAGTTGCTCACAAGAAAGGCTCACAAGTACGTTGTCAAGGAGGTTGGTAGCCCAGGGATGTGCGGGTGCTGACCTCTGGCTCACAAGAAAAGGCTTATACGTTGATATATGGTCAAGGAGATTGGTAGCCCAGGTTGTATGGGTACTAATCTCTTGCTCACAAGAATAACGAAAGAAGGACTTATAAGAACTCACACAAACTCATAAGAATTCACAAGAACTCATATGATTTGTATGTTGCTTTAAGAATGAATTATGAACTGCACTCTTTGATTAACTATCATGATAGCATGTATGCTTGTTATTACTGTTGTTAGCAAGGAGCTCGTACTCATTGAGTATTCCATACTCAACCATACTTTTATGTCAGTAGGTACACACATTGACATTGTGCCCCGGGTCCTTGGGTTGAGGAGGACTATGGCGAGGAGGAGCCATATATAGAGGCGGCTCATGTAGAGCAGGAGACTGCTCTAGTTGTCACCCATATATTAGGAGTCTTGGTATGTGGCCAATGGTTGGGATGAGTGAGAGAGAGACATGTATTTTGGGTCCTTATGTCTGGGGATGTTTGTCTCACTTGAGTTAAGTAAGGAGTGCATGTTCATGTTGTAAATTCTATTAAATTATTGTAATCAATTGCACTTGGAATATAGTTAAGTCATTAAAGAAATTTTTAGTTCACTATTTTGCATGCCTTATATACTCTTTGCAGGTTTGATTTAAGGTTAAGTCACGTCGCCAAAGTATCCTAACTCCTAGGGGGTATTTTGGGGCGCAACACTTATAATGATGTCTAATATATGTCTTAGGCTCCTATGGTCAATCTAAGTATTTTGAGCATTCAACTTACCATACATTGAGGACTTCTTACATAAGTCCTAGACACTCTAATAGAAAATAAAAAATACATTCATATGCTTCTTGAGAGCTGGTCTTTGACTTGATCTTGGATCTTATGATTTGGCTTTGTCTTCAAGAGACCCGACTTGGACTATGGGCATAATTATGAATCTTCAATTTTACTTGAGTTGATCACTTTCTTGAATAACTTCCCTTCTTATAATCTGAAATGTTCAAGTACTAAACAGAATTATTAGTACCATAAGTTTCATTTCATTATTGTGTTATTATCAAAATTATTAAAGGTACCCAAGGTTGTAACCTTAAGGCTAACATCGGAGGCGCTAGCCAGATGGATTAAAGTGGCATTGCCCAGAGGCATTGACCAACTGATAGGAAGAGCATCACCTGGAAATGCTAGCCAGATCAATTGGTGTGGCATCTCCCAGAGGTGCTAGCTAAATCGATCCAAGGACACGCGGAGTATCAGGGACACACAGGGTATCGAGGATGCACTAAACAATAGTCGGTAGGACATTCGGGTGTGTCAGCATGTTGACAAAGATGCGGCATTGGCGACATTTTGTCAATGGTACACACGATGATGTCAGAGACACATGGGGGTATCGAAAGGGGAATATACAGGTGTGTCGGCATGCTGACAAGATGCGGTATTAGCCGGTGCTTTGTCAATGGTACACATGATATATCGGGGACACATGAGGGTGTCAAGAAGGGCGACATACGGGTGTGTCGGCATGTTGACAAGATGTGGCATTAGCCGGCAGTTTTCAATGGTACACACGGTATGTCGGGGACACACAGGGGTGTCAAGAAGGGGGCATGTGGGTGTGTCGACATGTTGAGAAGATGTGGCATTAGCCGGTGGTTGTCAATGGTACACACGGTATATCAAGGATACACGAGGGTGTCAAAAGGTTTACGACAAGTCCCGGAGGCACTGGGTGGATTGATATTTGAAATTGAGATGGCATGGTCTGGAGGAACTAGCAAGAGAGATATTGAAATGGCATGTCTTTGAGGCATTTTCCGGAGAGATATTGAAATGGCATGTCCCAGAGGCATTAGCCGGATTGATAATGAAATGGTAAGGAGGTACTAGCCAGATTGATATTGAAATGGCATGTCTCGGAGGCACTAGGCGGATTGATATTGAAATGGCATGGAGAAGATGGATATTGCTCACTTTGAGGTGCTAGGAAGTCATACAGGGGATGAAGACGAAGATGCTTTATCATGACTCTCTCGACTACGACTGGATGAGCAGCATCGACTCCTTCTGGTTGTCTTACCGGGCCAACTTAATGCTGGTTGGTATAATCGGATCTTGGAACCAGAAACTTTGTTTTGAAACCTATTTTAGAAAAGTGTTATGGACTTTTGCAAAACTTTTAAACTTTGACAGAAGAATACTTAGCTAGTTTTCAGATTTGCTAGTAAATTGTCTTTGTTAGGGCTTAATGGGGATATGTAGGTTGTCTTTTACTCTCAAAAAGTAGAGTATGACTTAAAGAGGATTTGGTCTCACTGGGGATGCTACTGCGGGTAAATAAGTCTTTCTTGCTGCTATTGAAGACTTATATCGGGAAAGCTGTTGAGGACTGTTATCTGGAGTCTGGTAGGGTGTAAAGACCTGCTAGAGATTTCTACTGGGGATCCGCTGGGGATTTTTGTATTAACGGTCTACTGGGAATTATTCCCAAGGGAATCTCTGCTGCGGATAGTCGGGAGTCCGGTGTAACTGGTTGCTGCCGGATTCTATTGCCAAACTACTTTTCTCCCTTTTTTACCCTTTGAATGACCAAGTTATGGCATTCGCATAATTTTTTTACGCAATGAGGCCATTGCTAATTTTTCTCATGTCTGCGAAGCCGATTGATTTTATCCCTTTTTAGCCCCTAGTCGCAAGACTAGGTCTGGGGTCGCGTGATTTTTGCACAATGAGGCCATTGTCAGTTTCACTCATGCCCGCGATTTGTTAGGGATCTGGATCTTCTCCCTTCATTGCCTTGGATGACACTCCGCTGACGATGTAGAAGTGGTATAACGCTTGCACTCATAGTTTTTAAGGAATCTAGGAGGACTTAGAGTGCGACGAAATATAGGCTAGGGGACCAAAGTTTGGGACTGCTCCTGCTACAATTAATTTGCACTCTCTTGGAAAATTTTTTTTGCTCCACTAGGGAAGTCTCCTCTTTGGTAGAGGCTGACCTTAGGGGATTTTTCTCTGTTTGAAGTTGATTCACTTGGGGAGTACTGAGAAAAATTGACTCTACGGGGGAAATTTTCAGGAGAGGTTGTCACCGTAAAATTTCTATATAGGGGCTGATTCTGCTTGGGCAGAGATTCAGGAGAGATTGTCTCTGTGGGGAGTCTCTGAATTTGAGAATGTTTTGACTTCTATTTTGGATTTTTCTTTGATGAAACTTTTATACTTATGAGGCTGACTCTGTTGGGGAAATGGGGAAAGTTTGACTCTGCTAGGGAGACTCCGGAGAGGTCTTGACTCCTTTGGTGACCGCACCTGATTGTCAGGTTGCCTATGTACCCTTTGCAGGATCAGGTGATGACATAGTTCAAGATAATGACACAGATGGCAAGAGAGTGTGTCCCTGATGAAAGGTTTTTGGAAGAAAGGTTGTTATGCTCAAGGGGTTAACTAGCGGATTTCATTGATTTGAAATGGGTTTATATTGCTAGGGATAAGGAGGGTGCCAAGGATGGCCTTCTGTCATTTCCCGAATAATTTACAAGTGCAAAGTGCCTATCAAATCTAGACCCTAAGCATAGTATTGTTTGACTTTATCCATGTTTAAGAGCTCTGGGAGGTCTTCGCCATCCATATGCCGAGTCGAAGGGTGCTACCGAAGAACTTTTCTCGGACGATGTATGGGCCTTCGTAGTTGGGGGTGAACTTACCCCTGGGGTCAGGGTGGTTTGACAATATTTTCTAGAGAACAAGGTCACCGACTTCGATACTTCGGGGCTTAACTTTCTTGTTGAATGTCCTAGCCATACACCTCTGGTAGGGTTGACAGTGGTTGATGGATTTCAGTCACCATTCTTCTATCAGATTTAACTGCTCATACCGGGCTTGTGCCCATTCTGCTTCTGAGATTTCTGCTTCCATTAATACTTGGAGTGATGGAATTTCTACTTCGATGGGAAGGACTGCTTCCATACCATAAGCCAGAGAAAATGGTGTTGCCCCAGTTGAGGTTTGGATGGTTGTTCTGTAGGCCATGAGTACATATTGGGGCATCTTATGCCAGCCAGAGTAAATGATTGCCATCTTTTCTATGATTTTCTTCACTTTTTGTTGACGGCTTTGAGTGTACCATTGGTGTGGACTGTATGGTGTGGAATTGTGATGTTGTATCTTGAATTTCTGGTAGAGATCAGTCCCCCTGTTGCAGAAATTGAGAGCAATGTCTGTTACAATCTTGTACAAGACTCTGTATCAGTAGATGATGTCATTTTTTAGAAAGCGTTAAACCACGGAGGCAATGACATTGGCATAAGAGGTTACCTCGACCCATTTTGTGAAATAATCAATTGCTACCAGAAGAATCGATGTCCATTTGATGCTTTCGAGGCTATGGGTTTGATGACGTTGATGCCCCAGGTTGAGAATGCCCATGGAGCAGTGAAATTGTGCAACCTGGTCGATAGTGCATTGATCTTGTTAGCATATATTTGGAATTGGTGGCATTTTTGTACATGCCTGCAATAATCAGATTCCATTGTAGACCAATAGTAGCCCAGTCTAAGTATCTTTTTAGACAGCATTAACCCGTTCATGTGTGGGCCGTAAGTTCCTCCATGTTCTTCAACTACCTGTGTAGCTTCACGGGTGTCGAGGCATCTGAGCTAGATCATATTCGGTGATCTCTTATACCTAATTCCTCCAGAGAGGACAAACTAAATTACCAGTCTTTTGATTGCCCGACGGTCTGTTTTGGGTCGGAAGGTCCCATCCTCGAGATATTGCTTGATTTCTGGATACCAAGGCTTGTTGTCTGATACCTTTTCTATCTCAAGGCAGTAGGCCGGTTGATCTTATTGCTAGATTTCGAACCATTGAGACAAAAGTAGCCAGTGCATCAGCAAATCTATTGTGGGTCCTAGACCTATGATTAAAGGTGATTCTTCTGAACTGAGTGATCAACACATTGAGATAGGCTAGGTATGGGACTAGCCTAGCTTCTCTGATGGCCCAAGATTCATTTGCCTGGCAGATTACTAAAGATGAGTCACCGTAAACGTCTATCTCTTCGCTTCCGATTCCTATGGCTTCTTTTAGTCTGACTATGCAAGCCTCATATTGTGCTTCATTGTTCAAGCATCTGAATTTCAGTTTAACTGAGATAGGGAGGTGGGCTCCTTTAGGAGAGATCAGGATTGCTCCTGCCCCATGTCTATGACTATTAGTAGCTCCATCAAAATATAACTCTCAACTGAGGTATTCTTGTTTTTCACTCTCTGCATATAGGATGACTTCATCTGGATATTGATCATATACTGAAACGTAGTCTTGTGCTAGACTGTGGGCCAGGTGGTCTGTAATTACCTGCCCCTTGATTGACTTCTGAGTCATGTAAGTGATGTCAAATTCAGATAACATCATAAGCCATCGGTGTCGCGCCCCAAAATACCCCCTAGGAGTTAAGGGATACTTTAGAGGTGACTACGTGTACCTGTCAAACCATCCTATAATGCAAGAGGCTAAACATAATATAATACAATGATAATCAGAGCGCGGAAACTAAACATAAGTGCGGAAGCATAAGCCAACTTTTTCTTTTCTTCTATAACTCCAAATAGTATTCCAAGTTAACATATACTAAATACAATCAAGGTAAAGGTGGACATGCCCACCTATCAAAATAAAAAAAGGAACTCTCTAACTCTCTCCTCTCAACAGTAGTCGAGGTATGGCCACACATCCAAGTCCCTATCCTCCTGAGACTGCCATGGGATAGGTGGCTCCCTCTCCTCTGTATACTCCTCCTCGACCCAAGGCTCGGGGTCGAGGACATCCACAGTACCTGTCGACATAAAAGTACGGCTGAGCATGGAATACTCAGCGAGTACAAACTACTAGCTAACCATAACAATAGCGAAAGCATAACAACAGTGAGCAATACCAGATATTAATTTAAAGCAATAGTGAAAGCATAAGATACATAGCCATATCTTGACATGCGTGTATGAATGCAAAAACCTTCGGTAAAACTCATGTCTCGGAAACCTTTTTCGTATCTCGGTCAAATCCTGTATGTGTGTCGTGTCTTGTCTTGTATTTCATGTCTTGATTTGTTCTTGACTTGTATACTTGTGAGCCAGAGGCTAGCACCCTTCCTTAGGCTACCAACCTCCTTGTCATGTTCTTGTTCCATTTCTCTTGTGAGCCAGAGGCTAGCACCCTTCCTTGGGCTACCAACCTCCTTGTCATGTTCTTGTTCCATTTCTCTTGTGAGCCAGAGGCTAGCACCCTTCCTTGGGCTACCAACCTCCTTGTCATGTTCTTGTTCCATTTCACTTGTGAGCCAGAGACTAGCACCCTTCCTTGGGCTACCAACCTCCTTGTCATGTTCTTGATTCATTTCACTTGTGAGCCAGAGGCTAGCACCCTTCCTTGGGCTACCAACCTCCTTGTCATGTTCTTGATTCATCATATACAAATACAATCTTGGAAAACCCTGTTTTATGCATGCATGTGTGGTGTGTGTAGCACTTGTAATATCATGATGACAATATGACATGAAGAGTAGTGTATAGCAATTCAATCCACAGTATAACCATATAGGAATTTGAGTAATCTACGTGGCATTTGAATAGTTCATCATTCATAAGAACACATGCATAAGGCCTACTTTCATTTTCTTCATTTATGTCATTTATTCCTAGTTTAGGCATTTTTTCAAACACATAACATGCAAGGTTCCTTAATGGTTCATCTTCTTCTTTTTAGTGCCTACTTTCCATCCAAAAATCAAGGTATGTTCATTATTGGTAAAATGCCCATCCTCCATTTTCCATTCTTCACACCACACATTCATACACCATACATTCGGCATCCCATCGCCTCAATCAACCTCTCATCCATGCATCCACACCATTTTCCTCACCTTGTTTATATTTAGTGAATATGATACATTTCATAAGGGAGAAATGCATAGTAGCAAAATCATATAGTTCATAGAAAAACTAGGTTATTGTTAGGGGAAGTTAGTAGGGTGTACTAACCTTGAATCAAGGCTTGATCCTTGGTAGGGACCTTGATTGAAGCTCCAACTTGAAAGATGAAGCCTTTGCTTGAAAGAAGCTTGAGTTGGGGAAGAAATCCCTTTCAAAAACGTGAGTGAGGGCTGCCCTAGCTTTGAGAATGCACCCCACCCGAGCTTGAGTTGAAATCTTGAAGAAAACGTGCTTGGGGACGATCTAGGGTCTTCACCCCTTTGATTTCTTCTCCAAAAGAAACCTAGGTTTAGGAAACCCTTTTCTCTTCTGTCTTATCTCCCAAATCTCTCTAAGTATAGTGAATGATGCCCTAAGGCTCGGGCAAGCCTTAACGAGAAAGGGTTTAACCCCCAAAAGACAAAAAAGCCCTTAATGAAAAATCTGAAAAACACGAAGATCGAGCGATCGGTGGTTATGACCGATCGATCGGTTGCCTACCGAGCGATCGGTGTTTATGACCGATCGACCGGTCAAAAACTCACTCTCTGGAAAATTTCCCCATACAAAATTTCTGACCGTGCGATAGCTACCGATCGATCGCTGACTGGACCGAGCGATCGGTGCTCTGTATGTCTGGACTGTTTTGACCATATCTTTTGACTCGCTCGTCGGATTTCGACGATTCAACTTGCATTGGATCCATCTTTCGAAAACAAACATTTCTGACGTTTTGGAATTTCCGATTTCTCCCTTATTTATTAATTAGACTACAAAAATGGCCAATTAGCTATGAAGGTGCTATTCATTAAGGATGAAAAAGTTCAGGGTGCTACAATCGGGATGTCCTCCTGATGGTGTTTCTCTTCATACTCTAGCAGGCATTTACTGATGTAATAGATGGTCTGTCTATCTCGTCATGCTGTCTCAGGATGCACCTCATGGAGGATTCTTGTACTGAGATGTAGCAGTGGTCATCCCGGTGTAGGAGGCACAAGTACTAGAGGATGAAGGATATACTGCTTTATCATGTCAAAGGCTTTTTGGTACTCGTCTGTCCAGACTGTAGGTACATTCTTCCTGAGAAGCTTAAAGATTGGCTCATATATCGGAGTTAACTAAGAGATGAAACAATTGATGTTTTGAATTCTGCCAAAAAATCCTCAGATTTGCTTTTTAGTTTGAAGAGTTGGCATTTCGATAATAGCCTTGGCTTTAGCTGGATCGATCTCGATACCTCTTTTGCTGATTATGAAATCAAGGAGTTTTCCTGATGAGGCTCCAAAGACACATTTGGCCAAGTTCAGTCTTAGGCCAAACTCTTTGAGTCTGTCACACAACTTTTTCAGGTCTTCAGGGTGTTGCCTAATAGTAGGTGATTTGATGATCATGTCATCTACATAAACCTCAGTAGTCTTGTAAATCATGTCATGGAATAGTGCCGTCATGACCCTCTGATAGGTTGCCCCTGCGTTCTTGAGTCCGAAGGACATTACCTTGTAGCAGAATGTGCCCCAAGGTGTAATAAAGAAGGTTTTCTCCATGTCTTCTTCAGCCATTCTGATCTAGTTGTACCCGAAGAAACCATGTATAAATGAGAGTGTCTCATGCCCTGCTGTATTGCCGACCAGGATGTCGATGTGTGGGAGAGGGAAGTTATCCTTAAGACTAGCCTTGTTCAGCTTCCGGTAGTCGATGCACATTCGGACCTTGCCGTCCTTCTTGGGTACCGGCACAATGTTGGCTAACTATTCAAGACAGGTTGCTACTACCAGGAAGCCTCCTTTGATATGCTTTTCTACTTCTTCTTTGACCTTCTGTGACCATTCGGGCCTCATCCGTCTCACACTACAAAATTGCAGCCCTTTAGCGGTGGTTCAAGAAAATCGCAGCTTAATAGTATCTAGGATGGCGCTATTATAATACTACCATAGATTTCTATTTTCGGCACCAAATTAACAACGATTTTCAAATAACCGTCGTTAAAATTACATTTGCACGGTGATTTTCTATGAAACCGGCGTTGAAATATTTTCCACCATCACTTTATTTAGGCCCCGATAGTTTCTCCTCAATTCTCCTTTCCTTGCGTGATTTTCTTCTTCTCTCCCCTCTCCCCTCATCCCTTCTCTTGCTCCCATATTCTCCGGCCACCTCCACCACCTCCGGCCATCTCCACCACCTTTGTCACGGTAGCCACCACCTCACGGTAGCTCCACCACCCTAAACAGCTTGACCACCCTCTACAGCTCCACCACCCTCAACGGTAAGGCCTCTCTCTCCCTAGTTCTTTCTCTCTTTGTGTAATCTCTCTGAAATCCTCTCTCTATGCAGCTCCACCACCTCTGGCCACCTCTGTGCAGCTCCACCATCCTCAACAGCTCCACCACCCTCAACGGCACAACGGTAAGGTTTCTCTCTCTCCTTGGTTCTTTCTTTCTCTCTATAATCTCTCTCAATCCCTCTCTCTATGCAGCTCCGGCCACCTCTGTGTAGCTCCACACAACTTCGGAAGCTCCACCACCTCCAGCCACCTCTATGCAGCTCCACCTCATGGTAATCTCACTCTCTGTAATCTCTCTTTGTAATGCATGCATGCATGTACTCTCTCTGTCTTTTTACAAATTTAGGGTTTTGTCTGTAATTTCGTTTTGGGGTTTTTCTAATTTTATAATTTCTTTTTTGGGTGTTTTAATTTCTCTCTGTAATTTAAGGTTATTAATTAATTAATTTGATATTTGAATCATGCATGCATGCATGAATTATTTGAATTATGTGTTAGTGGACATTAATTAATTTAGGGCAGTGATTAACACACCCCGCATTAGAATAGGTAATCTAATGCAATGGCCATGTGTCCCTTTTAACACTCCTTAAACTATGGTTAAGCTTAAGAAAATTAAAATAAATATTTGTGTGTTTTTGATTTTTAAAAACCATGCTTAGATTGCTTAACTATAGGAGTGAGTGAATCTTTAACTACAGTTGATGTGTGGTAAAAAAGGGGCATTGACCAATAAAGACTGTATATTAGAATAGGTAGTCTACTGGGGCGGTAAGTTATGTATTTCTCATCAAGGGTAGTGATTAGCACACCCCACATTAGAATAGGTAATCTAATGCAATGGCCATGTGTCCCTTTTAACACTCCTTAAACTATGGTTAAGCTTAAGAAAATTAAAATAAATATTTCGGTTTTTTTGATTTTTAAAAACCAAGCTTAGATTGCTTAACTATAGGAGTGAGTGAATCTTTAACTACAATTGATGTGTGGAAAAAAAAGGGGCATTGACCAATGAAGACTGTACATTAGAATAGGTAGTTTACTTGGGCGGTAAGTTATGTATTTCCCATTAAGGGTAATGATTAGCACACCCTGCATGTCTAACAATCTCCCACTTGCACTCAAAGCCAATCTCATATGTAACTAATACCCATTATCTCTAGATGTTTGTCAAACACCTTCTAAGGAAGAGCTTTAGTAAACTGGTTTACCACGTTATCCACTGACGCAATCTTGGATAACTCGATATCTCCTCTCTTGACAATGTCTCGAATCAAACAGAATCTCCTTTCAATGTGCTTAGTCTTTTGGTGTGCTCTAGGCACTATGGCTTGAGCTACTACACCACTATTATCACAATAAAGTGTGATAGGAGATTCAATTGAGGAAACAACAACAAGTTCAAGAATGAACTTCTTTATCCACACTGCTTCCTTTGCAGCATCACATGCAGCAATGTACTCTGCTTCAGTTGTTGAGTCAGCAATTGTTGTTTGCTTGCAACTCCTCGAACCAAAGTCTCCTTTCCCAAGAGTAAAGCCAAATCCTGAGGTGGACTTTCTATCATCTATATCTGCCTAAAAATATAAATCTGTGTACCCTACAACAGTCAGATCTTCTCTACTATAAACCAAACAGTGATGCATAGTCCTCCTCATATACTTGAAAAATGTGCTTAACTGCTGTCCAATGCTTAGGACCCGGGTTTGATTGATATCTACTCACAATACTCACTGCGTGACAAATATCAAACCTTGTGCACAACATAGCATACATGAGACTTCCCACTACTGATGCATATGGGCAATGGCTCATCTACTCTCTTTCATCATCAGTCTTTGGAGACTTTGATTTAGAGAGACTAATTCCATGCCTCAATATTTGTGTAAGATCTTGTCAATATAATTGACTTGGGACAATCCCAGCCTTACTTTCTTTCGATCTCTAAATAATTTAAGACCAAGAATATAGGAGGCTTCACCAAGGTCTTTTATAGCAAAGTTACATGACAACTAGATTTTAACAGTTGATAACATTCCTACATCATTCCCAATAAGTAGAATTTCATCTACATAAAGAACTAGGAAATTTATTGCACTCCCACTAACCTTTTTGTACACACATGCCTCATCCATGTTTTGGTGAAAACCAAACGATTTGATTGATTCATCAAAACGGATGTTCCAACTCCGAGAAACTTCCTTGAGACCATAAATGGATTTTATCAATTTGCATACTTTATTATTTTGGTTATGGAGTTCAAAACCTTCGGGCTGGTCCATATAAATATCCTCTTGAATGTTTCCATTCAAGAAATCGGTTTTGACATCTATCTGCCAAATTTCAAAATCATAGTAAGCAACAATTGATAACAGAATTCTGATGGACTTAAGCATTGCTACTGGTGAAAAGGTTTCCTCATAGTCGATACCATCTCTTTGACTATAACCTTTCACCACAAGCCTTGCTTTAAAGGTCTCTACCTTTCCATCGAATCCACGTTTCCTCTAGTAGATCCATTTGCACCCAATGGGTCTTATTCCCTCCGGCTTTTCAACCAAGGTCCAAACACCATTCGAGTACATGGAGTCCATTTCAAATTCCATGACCTTATGCCAATTATCAGAATCAATATCACATATTGCCTTTTGATAAGTATAAGGATCATCATCTAAGGAATCTGATTCCATAGAATATACCTCATGCTGATAAGACAATCTATTTGGAGGTCAACTAATCTTTGCACTTCTCCTAGGTTGTTGTGTACTTATTAAAGGTTCAGTTAAGATAGGTTTAACCATGGTCATTTTATTCTGATTTTTCTCCTCAAGATCTATTCTAAATCCACTTTCTCTATTGAGGATAAATCCTCTTCTAGAAAAATGACATTCCTGCTTACAAACACCTTTTGTTGGCTAGGATTATAGAAATAGAACCCAAGAGTTTCTTTTGGGTATCCTATAAATAGACACTTCTCAGTCCTACTTTCTAACTTCTCAAAGTTTTACTTTTGCACATGAACTGGACAACCGCATATCCTGACATGCTTTAAACTAGGCTTTCGCCCATTCCATAGCTCAAATGGAGTTTTGGAAACAGATTTAGAAGGTACCCTATTCAATAGATAGATAGCAGTCTTTAATGCATATCCCAAAGAAGAAATTGGAAAATCAGTATTACTCATCATTGAACGAACCATATCCAATAAGGTTCGATTTCTTCTTTCTAAAACACCATTAAGCTGAGGTGTTCTTGGGGGAGTCCGTTAGGATAAAATTTCATTATCTCTAAGATAATTCATGAACTCATTCGAGAGGTACTCTCCTCCTCAGTCGGATCTGATATTTTTAACATTTTTACCTAATTGCTTTTCTACTTCATTTTGGAATTTTTTTGAACTTTTCAAAAGATTCCGACTTATGTTTCATTGGATATATGAAACCAAAACTAGAAAAATCATCTTTGAATGTTATGAAGTAGATAAAGCCACCTCTAGCTGCATGATTCATAGGTCCACATACATCAGTGTGAATTAATTCCAATATACTACTGACTCTCTTTGGTTTACCTGTAAATGGTCTTTTGGTCATTTTACCTTTCAAACAAGGTTCACAAGTTGGATAAGGTTCAACATATAAATGGTTTAAAGGACCATCTTTTACCAATCTATTGATCCTATCCAAATTGATATGACCTAATCTAAGATGCCATAAGTATGTTGGATTCACATAATCTGTACCTCTTTCCTGAGGCTTCACACTCGTAGACTTATTATCCTCAATGTTATTAACAGAATTGTATATAGGATCAAGATAATAAAGATCATTAGACAATGTGCCAGAAATAATAAATCTATTATTGTACTTGATAACTACACTAGTATCAAAATGAACTGAATAACCAATAGAGATTAAACTAGAAAGAGAAATCAAATTTCTGTTATATGTCTGGCACATATAAACAGTCATTCAAAACTAAGATCCTATCTAAAGAAAATTCTAAAACATAAGTTCTGATGGCGATCGCAGCAATACTTGATTTTATTCCCATCCTTATATTGACTTCCCCATCACTGAGCTTTTTGCTCTCCTAAAACCCCTGTAACATATTGTAAATATGTGAGGTAGATCCAGTATCTACATATTAAGAGTTAAAGGAACCAACACTGAAGTTGGATTCACTGATGAAAGATTCGAACATACCTTCCAAAGGTTTGTCCTTGAGGGATGCTAAGTAAACTCGGCAATTACTCTTCCAGTAACCTGGTTTCTTGCAATAGAAGCAGACATTCTGATTCTTATCCTTGTCCTTCTTATCGAAAGATGCTTTCTTGTTCTTCCCTTTCTTGCCTCTGAGGAACTTGGAGAAATTGGACTTCTTCTTTTTCTTGCCTTTTTCTTTAGGCTTAGGCCTTGAAATTCTAAGTCCCTCTACCACATATGCAAAGAGCTTAGTACGCTTCATAAGGTCTTTAGCTCCTTGCAACATGTTTAGGAGCTCTAGCAGAACAGTCTCCAACTTGTTCATGTTGAAATTCAACACAAACGCATAAAAGGATTCCAGGAGAGAGTTTAGTATCATATCAATTTGACACTGTTGATCAAGATCTGCACAAAGAGTCAAGAGTTCATTAATGAACCCCATCATCTTGATGACATGCTCCCGAACTTGGCTTCCATCAGACATCCTGGTTCCCATTAGTCCTTTCATAGCCAACTGCCTAGTAGTCCTATTCTATTCCCCAAACTTCTCCCTGAGATTTTTCATTATGTCCTTAGCAGTACTAAAACACTCGTGCTACTGTTGAAGGACGTTCAACATAAATGCAAGAATGTAGCATTTGACCAAACTATTTGACTCATGCCACTTTAAGGCTTTCTCAACCTGCTTTGGGGTCTAAATTGGCTCAACAAATTTTGGATAATCGGAAGTAAGAACATAAGCAATCTTCTGAGAGATAAGCACATTGTCAAGGTTTCTTTTCCAGTCCACAAAATTAGGACCAGTCAAATGATTCTCATCTAGAATCTTGGAAAGGGGATTCATGGCTATCTACACAATAAAATAAAGCATAAATAATTACATTATAATTCACACATATATTCATCAGATTTTGGGATTTTAAATCTAAAATGATCCTCTCATCTTTCTTCAAATTTCATAATTTCCTTCATTATATGAAATTAGGAAATAAACCTTTTATTTCAAATGAGTATTGGGATCCTCAAAATACACATGTAATCTTCCATGCTAGGATAGTATTACAAATGCACCATAAGGTGGATAATAGCTATCCATCAAACTGAACATCTCATACATTACTCCTTATATAAATCAGTGATTCTCAATTTTCTTGTGATCTCCAAGGACAACATGACTGTAACCTGTCAGTTGTCATGTTTCCTTGTTTAAGTGAAACTCATTATTCTTGGTTGTTATATGATCAAGTAGGGACGTACCCCCATGCTAGTTGACACTCCCTATCAGGCCATACACAAACCTATCTAGTATAGAAATAATGCACTAGAAGTTTAATTTAAACTGAATTATGTCGAACTCCTATTAGAGAGACAAGACTCAGGCTAATTAATTCCTAGTTGATAATGGAAGGTGTAACGACCCCAAACCCACCTTGGTCATTATAGGACTTTGGGTCCGCCACATTACTTATCCTCGCTTAACCTCCATAGCAATAAGGTAGAACTAAAGGACAATTCTCCCAAAATAGAGATTATAAAATTTCTTTTAATATGGAGTGCATCTCTTCCAACATATAATAACCCAAAATGATCCAAATCCAAAAGCATATACTAAAGCAACATCTTCTAATAAGCCTCAAGTCTATAACAAGTTCTCAATCAACAAGGCTAAACTGGAAATAGTCTAATAGGATGGGAATCGGTCAGGATCCCAAACTCCATCAACCGAAAGGTCACCTTCTTCTGCTTCCTCAAAATACTCATTTTCCACTCCAGGAGAAGCCACCTGATTTTGAGCTAGACCTGTACAACAATAACAAGTTGTCTGAGCTTGGAATTCTCAGCGGATATCCAAACTAACCAAGTATATGTCAAATATCCAAAACATGTAACAATTGTAAAGGTCAATAGCAATTTAATACAACGTGAACATAATCAGAGTGCGGAAACATGTGAACATCATGACTTAGCTTGACCATGTACTTGTGTGACTCTTAAACTTGTGGCTCTTGGACTTGTAACATGAATGCAATGCATGCTTGTTTTCCCATAAAAATGGTATCGAGGTCTTTGTATTTGGATCCATGTAGGTGCATCAACTGAAGCGTATGCCCCCAGAGCTCTTAGATCCCAAATGTCCATGATAATTATCTAGGACTTCAAACCTTATCCATGGAGAGCATCAACGAATACCGGAGCTACTTGAATTTCAGGATCCTTGTAAAACCATGCAGTGTCCTTGTCCTTATACTTGTAATTCAGTGTCCTTGTACTTGTATTTCAGTGTTCAGAGTCCTTGTGCTTGTCCTTGTCCTTGTATTTCAGTATCCATGTAATGTCCGTGTTCATGCAATGTTCGTGTCCATACAATGACTATGTTCATGCTTGTGTATCCGTGAGACTTGTGAACTACCACACACATGCACTTGTGCTTGAGTGTCGTGATTGGTATCCGAGTTCATTCATCACTTAGATTCTGTAAGCACCCAATTTTAACACCCCATCTAACTGTAGTTCAAATCCCTTAACTATGGTTAGACCTTGTCAAAATCCTTAGCATTAGGTAACCCAAGCATAACCCTAGCTAAGCCCATGGTCTATAGGCCCAAACCCTTTAATCCAAGCCCACAAGGCCCAAAAACCCTTAGGATAATCCCATATACCCGAGTGTACAGGGCCCAGCCCATTTTCAAACTAAAATCCTTGATGTAGGTAGACCCTCTATCGACTTCTTAAATTTGGCCTTGTTTCAGGCTGTTGGTAGCCCTTCTACCGACAGTATGTAAGTCCCGAGTTAGCAGTCTGCGATCACCCTGTACACTCTACCTCCACCTCGATTTCTCCCTTCTTAGCTCTTAGTCGACCTCCCCTTGGTCCAATACCCTCCTCTCCCTTCTTCTAAATCCCGTTCAGGTCCCTTAGGAGCTTCCCTATAAAAACAACCCCACCCTTCACAATGAGGGCCGACGTTTTTTTGGAGGAGAACCCCTATTGTAAAACCAAAATCCTTACCCCTCTTCACACCCTTGGTTCGGTTCTAGGCTTCCCCTAGACCTGCCTCTCCCCCCTGCTCGTGCAGCACCACTGGAGCGCCACCACCGTACACCCGAAGGCACTCCCTATTTGGCTAGAAACAGAGCTTGGGTAGGGACTTCCCCTACCCACTTTCCTTTTGTTCTCTCCATCATGTGAGCCCCTGGTCATCTCCAGGGGACCTTTTTCTTTGTTTTGTTATTGCTTAGTAGGTATACAGACCCACACAGGGCGTTCACCCACCTAAACCATAGGTTTGGTGAACCCCTTCGGGTATAGCACCTCTTCGAGGCTCTCACAGCCATCACAGAACCTTCTGGGGGTCCCTCAGATCATGAGAGAACCCCTAGTAGCATTGGTGTAAAACCCTAGTAGCCACAGACCTGATTTTACAGAAATCCAGGAATGGCGGTACTCTCAGTACCGTCATTCCTAAAATGGTCTGATTTCCATTTTGTGGATGATCCCTCTGCCGACCCCTTGATTCTGAGCTTTTTCCAGAATGTCGGTCATACCTCTGCCGACATTCTGTTTTTCACCTGATTTGGGATGGGCGGTAGAATGACTACCGCCAACTTGCACTGTTTGTTACAATGGCTTTACACTCTTGTGGGGCCCACTCCAGGCACCCCCTGAGGCCCACACTTTGCCTGAACTCTCCCCAGGAGTCCCTCCTATACTCCTATGCCTCTGGTTCACCTCGGCTTACAACCTAACCCTAGTTAACAATGGCAAAACACAGTCTTAAAACACTGTCCATAATGTAGGTAATTACATTACCGACATTAAACTTTGTTTTATTTCTGGGTTTTTACAGGGGCTCAGGCCTGGTAGGAGGCCACTTTAGGCCCTGCCTAGCTCCTGGACCCACCTCGGACTATAGCAGACCCTTAACTGTGATTAAATCCACCTTCGGTTAACATTTAACCGTGGTTAAGCACCCTTAACCCCACAAACTTTGGGAAATTAAATGGACATTCCTAAAAATATCATCGGACCATGATACTGACTTTGGCCCTCTCCCTAACGCTGGTTAGCATCCCTAACCATAGTTAAAACTCCTTAACTATGGTTTGCAACCCTAATCATAGTTAAACTTCGGTTTACGGCCTACCGGGCCTAAAAACCAAGTCTACTGGACTTACCTCGGTCTACCGGGCCCCGCCTTAGTCTACCGAGATACAACTCACTCACCCTTTACTATGGTTAGCAACCCTAACTGCAGTTGGTTCGACCTAATCCTGGTTAGCAATCCTAAGCCGGGCCAGACTCCTCCCTAAGCCTACCGGACTACTCCCTAAGCCTACCGGGCTTACATACCTTGCACTTGACCCTCCTCGGTCAACCAACCCTAGTCTACCGGACTAGGCCATATTAGCCACCCTTGGTGTACACACACACGCCCCTAGCCTCGGCACAGGCTCACGTGCCAGAACTACACTCGGTCTGATCTCACCCTGTGAGTACGTAGGCAGCCCAACACAGGCCCGAACCCAATTAGCTTTTCCTTTCTTAGATTAGTGTTCATTTAAACATTTCAGCATTTTAAACAAGATTAACTTTAATTGGCTTAAACCCGGGAAGTACGGAACAGTTGTAAAACGGAAGCCTCGGGGTGCCTAACACCTTCCCCGGACTTAACCGAACCCTTTACCCGATCTCTCTCGTCGACCAAGACCTTATCCAAAACTTCGGGGGACTTATCCCTTCTGAATGAATAGGTGGTGATTCTCAAAAACCCGTGAGCCACAAACAGATTTAAGGAGTGAATATCCCTCGCTCATAACTCTAGCGACTCTGCTGGGGATTGTTTCTAAACATCTTTAGGGTTCAACCAGGAACCCGGGTTTAAGCCAACTAAACCTGAAATCTTGTATAAAATGACTAAGCGTTTAACTAATCACTAATCATTTTACATCTCTTGATTAATTGTGTATTGTGCATCCATACATGTCATAGTAGTGTAATTAATCTCATTCAACCCAATAGACAGGCTTATTACGTTAATGGCTGCTGGATGATCATCTTCAGTGTCAGTGACTTAAACATCTTAGAGGTCCGCGGAGTTACCCCTGTTGGGTGATATCCCACATGGAAGGATTCTGAACGCTCCCGCTTACACCAATCGTCCATTTTCAGGTATGTTCTATACCGGGGAGTCGCATATACAGTGTTAAGTGATCCCCCCATCCTATTAGGAACACACTTGCATCAAATCAGCATTCTTACATGTAGTTTAGGCTTCGGTATAGTCTACAAGCAGTCCATTCTGGAAGGGCTACTACAGACCCTAACCTGCTTGCACCCTATACCTGTCCCCAATCATGATTGACTACTTGGGTACATTCTACCTGGATAACCACCCACTCAGGGGCATGTAATGAGCCAAACCTGTGCTTGTAATAAACTACATCCAACCTTGGTTCCTAACATAGCATATGGGGTCCACATCCTAGGTAAACAGGCCTTCACTGGGCCTGTCCCGACCTTGATCTGATAGGTCCCTTGATTTTCAAACAATTGGGGCTAAAGCACGTCGGATCCCCATCCGTCTGCCCTATCAGATCACGTGTGCCGTGTCACACCCAATCAAAATTTGCATCATCATTTTGTATCCCATCTCATGCACAGTGCACTCACGGAGTCTGTATCATTGTCCAGGTAGATGGCAGGTCCTTCAGGGGTAACTCAGTCAATGGGCCGACAGTCACGGCCCATGCATCTAGTTTCTCAGGGGGCATATGATGACAACCTCCAGGCTTCAATTAGGGCTTTCACCTCGAGTCAGCGTCTCATTTGGGTTCAGTACTACAAAACCAGAAATATCCTAGACCTATCTATGGTTAACCCGGACTCACGCCTCATGAACACTGCTATCCAGTGTTGGAACCCATCTCACATGGTATTTCGTTTTGGTAAGAACGAGCTCTACTCAACACTAGAAGAGATTCAGCGCATTCTAGGATTAAACATGGATGGCAAAGCCATAGTACCGCGCTATAAGAAAATATATCTGGCAGACCTATCTAGGTTCTTGCATATCAAGCCTGCCTGCTTGCAGCCCGGTCCTAACGGCTCTTTTGATCGGATATCCGTGTCCTTTCTCAAAGAAGTACAAGCGAAAATGGAACCCTGACTCCATTTTAGCAGAACTTCCCAGTCTCAATGCCCTTGCACTGATAGTCATGTCTCAGCTGGTGTTCCCAAGGTACCGTCCACGAGTCGAAGCAGTTCTGGTCGGGATCATCGATGACATGCACAACTCCTGCTCGGTTGTACCAGTCATCCTAGCCAAGCTTCTCAGAGCTTTCAACAATTCTGTAAACCGCAGAAAAGGCATCTTCCATGCCAGTACACCTCTCTTGCACCTCTGGTTAATAAGTCACTTGTATACAATCATTTCAATACTGGACGGCATCCGCGATGCTTACAGTCTACCTCGGAAGATTTCTCAGAATCAAGGGCCGATAGTAACTACAGATGTTGGAAAGCTCTACCAGCTCCTCCAAGACCTTTCAGAGGAAGAAATCACTTGGCAATGCAATTGGCTTGTGTTGAACAGGCTACCCCGTGTTGTCATCACCGGCAGACGATGCATGATTCTTGCAGGTCTAACAGGCTCCGCAGTCTATACACCACTCCGAGTCCTCCGACAGTTTAGACTCCCTCAGCGTATCCCCATGATAGACCAACAGGAAAATGATTGGATCACTTTCACAGTGCACTCCGATAACCTCACCCGGCACTTCCAATCAGCTTGGCGCAGCTCCAGGCGAGACCAATGGCCAAACTTCATGGTCTTATCAAGGCCAGCAACCAACTTGGCATACCGACAATAGGTTGATAATCCTGACATTCTACCCGGTATGTAGAGCCCCGGACCTTTTCACATTTAATGCATGACACTTTCGTTGCCATTTTTCCTTTAAAGAGGTATAATTAATAAATAAGAAATAAATTGGAAATTCTGAAATGTTAGAAATGTTCATTTTCGAAGTACGAACCCAACGCAAGTTGAATCGTCAAAATTGGACGAGCGAGTCAAAAGATATGGGCAAAACAGTCTGGACCTGCAGGCAACCGATCGCTCGGTCCATAGAGCGATCGATCGGTCCAAAACCGATTGATCGGTAGCTATCGACTGGTCAAGATTTTTGTATGGGGAAATTTTCCAGAGAGTTGATTTTTGGTTGAGAGCTCGGTCAAAACATCGATCGCTCGGTGGGCAACCGATCGATCGGTCATAAATACCGATCGCTCGGTCCTCGCGTTTTGCAGAATTTTCACTAAGGGCATTTTCGGCATTCGGGTGTTATACCCTTTCTTATATAGGATCGCCCGAGCCTTTAGGGCTCATTCTCAACACTTAGAAGATTTGGGGGATTAGAAGAGAGGAGAAAGGGTTTCCTAAGCTAGGGTTTTGCTTTTGGAGAAGAATCAAAGGGGTTTTGAGACCCTAGATCACTTCAAGTACGGCTTTTCTCCAAGATCACGGCTCAAGCACCCGTGGAGAGCGTTCCCCAAGCTAGGGCAGCACCTCACGGTCGTTTTTGGAAGGGGTTTCTTCCTCATTTCTTCAAGGTCGGTACTTCTTGCTACCCTCCTAGTTATAGCTCCTCTTTTCCTTTATTTCTCTTTGTTTCTTTCATTTGTACATGTGCTATGAGTTTGGAAGTGTGAACGTGGTGAATGGAGATGGAATAGGCGATTGGATGCCGTGTGAAATAATGTGATGAATGAAATGGGAAGGGCATTGTATCCATAATGAACAAACACGTATGATGTGAGTAAACTCACCTAGAAAAGCATGATTTAGGTTTAAAAGAATAATGAATAATGAACACACCATGTTTGATGAAATGCCAAGGTGAATAAAGTGAGTTGTAAATTGGGAAATGCATGCCTAATAAATTATAGATATTGCTAGGGCCTATGATAGTGTGTTTTCTTGTTTTCCCTAAATGATGTGAATATTACATTGCTCAATCATTGATGTCATATGTGTTGTGAATTACCCAAATGTCATATTTAAATTTCAATGCAAGTATGTACACGATTCCCACGAGCACGGCATGCATGACATGATTTACCGAGGTTTTCAAGAACATGGTTAGAGGTGGGACATATCCTACGATATGTTTTACCTCGCTTTTCACACAAAAATAAGAACCAACATTCCACGAGGGGTCTCCCCTCACTCACAAGTGCATATCATGAAGAAGGGCCTCCCTTCCCTCGCAAGTACATACATATCATGAAGAAGGGTCTCCCTTCCCTCTCAAGTGCATTGCATAAAGAAGGGTCTCCCTTCCCTCTCAAGGCATCTCTCAAGCGCATCTCACAAGGATATCTCACAAGTGTATCTCACAAGTTACATGATCACAAGCAAGCACGCATGACATGCATGACATGACACGTACGACACGCTCGACAAGATCAAGCAAGACAAACACGGCAAGCTTTCAAGTACGAAAAGATATTTCAAGCCAAGTCAAGTGCACGATGTTTTCAAGAGGTTTTATCGGCTTTCTACGAAATACAAGCATGATTATAAATTGCTTTACTTCCTTGTATGATATGAATTGTTTCCGTCTAACATATATGAATTGCTCCTGATTTATGTATTGCCATTTTCATGCAATAACTGTTGGTTAGTATTTAGTACCCGCTGAGTATTCCATGCTCAGCCGTACTTCTTATGTCGGCAGGTTCTGAGGGAGCTGCTGCTCCATTTGATGTTTGTGCTCCTGGTCCATGGGTGGAGGAGGAGTACGTTGAGGAGCCCTTGGAGGAACCTCCCGTAGAGGGTTATCAGTAGGTGGTGTTAGATTCTGAGTGGATTAGCTGTGGGTGAGCATGAGTGATTATATCCATGTATTTTGGCGGGCATGTCCGCACTTTCTTTGTTTTGATTTCTTTGTATTAAACTTGGACCACGTGTATATACTTAGAGGTTGTTAGACTTCCGCTGTGTTTTATAGTTATGTTTCCGCTGTCATCCTCTATTGTATATGCTCTGTGGGTTTTTTCCAGGTTGGTTTGTCAAGCAAGTCATGTAAGCCATGATTAGTCGTCCAAAGTTCACTCTAACTCCTAGGGTGGGTTTTGGGTCGCGACACGGTATGCCTGCACCTAGGGAACTACCCACACCAGTTGCCGCTCCATCACAAGGGACCATACCCCTAGCAGAGATGGTGGTTCCCTGGACAGACTTCTTCCTGGAGAGATAGCTCCAGATCCAGTAGAAATAGAAGAAGCTATGGAAAGACTAGATTGCATTCAGGTAGCAGGAGGCAGAACAAGGCCGTGAACTCCTGGCCGTACAAGAATAGGTTGAACAATTGGAACAGACAATCCAATCCTTTCATAGGAGATGCAGAGGCGACGCTAGGGAAACTGCCCCCCAACTTCACTTCCACCAAGAGCAGCTTGATAGTGGAAAGGCGGAGATGACCTCCCGTATCCAACAATTTGGATACCGTATGTTCAACGGTACCGAGACCCTTACGCGCATGGAAGTTGAAGTCACATCCCTCCAGCAACAGATCATGGATCTTGAGGGTGTGCCTCGTCCACTTGGCTTTGCGATCCCTGAAGGGCCTGCCTAGGGTCGAGTCTTTTTCCTCTTCTTTGAATCACACTATGCATGTACTCACTGCACCCGTTGCCTTAACACTCCAGCCCGGTTACGAGTCCTCAGGGATTCCAGAACCCGAAGTATTCGCCATGGCCCAGATGTCCGACGAGCTGACTGTCGAAGATGCTACTGAAGCAAAATATCCAGCGGGAGAGTAGGTCTGCACCCTCTCCAATAGCGCCGAAATGTCATCCAGTCGCCAACCACTAATCCATTGGTGGACTGAGGCTCTCATCATTGAGGCCAGCCAGGGCCGGGGCAAGCACAGTGCAGGATAGGTTGGTCCGAGACAGCAATGAACCAGCATCACCCTTCTCCTCCATCCATTTCTCTTTTGCTCCCGTCTGAAAAATCCAAAATCCAGGCCACTGTTAGCCTCTTTTTGTTTGAGTCTTTTTGTAAACAAGTCATTTTGTTAATGAAAATCAGATTGTTTTAACTCAAAAATCATGTTTTCAAAAAAATATTTCATATTGGCTGATGACGAATCACACGAACTCTTCCCCTGAAAGGCCTAGTGTCCTGAAGCCAAATCATCATTAAAGCATGCTAAGCTGAAGCTAATTGGTTTGCCAGAAAATTACCTCTGACAGGGCTACCCCTCAAACCCTCCTTGAACTCTCCGAAGCGGAGTATGACTCAGAACAAGAAGAGGAACCGCCTCAAGAAATTTTGGACCTCCTCGAGCACAGTGAAGGACTTCTACAATCTAACAGGGAGAACACTGAAACAGTCAATCTGGGATCCACAGGGAACCCCGACTGGTCAAAATCGGCACCAGCACGAACCTTCAGCGGATAGCAGACATGATCAGTTTCCTGAGAAGCTACAGTGATGTTTTTGCCTGGTCATATGCTGACATGCCAGACCTAGACCCAGCATTGGTGGTACATAGACTGCCCCTGAACCCTGACGTCAAACCAGTAAAACAGAAACTGAGACGGATGAGGCCCGAATGGTCGCAGAAGGTCAAGGAAGAAGTTGAGAAGCAAATCAGCGCAGGCTTCCTGGCAGTTGCAAACTACCCTGAGTGGTTGGCCAACATAGTCCCAGTACCCAAGAAGGATGGCAAGGTCCGCATGTGTATTGACTACCGGAGTTTAAACAGAGCAAGCCCCAAAGACAACTTTCCTCTCCCGCACATTGACATTCTGGTCGACAATACTGCTGGGCACGAGACTCTCTCATTCATGGATAGTTTCTCCGGATACAACTAGATCAGGATGGTAGAAGAAGACATGGAGAAAACTGTTAGCCTCAGGGTTACAACCATAAGTACCCCTATTAATTTTGATAATAACATAATAATATAATGAAATATTTAGTACTAATGAAACCATTTAAGTGCGTGAACATTTCAAATTACATAAGTTGATAGCACTTCAATCATGAAAAATGATGGAAATTACCCAAGAGGAAGTTCAACTCACTGAATACAAGATGAAGATCCAAGATAAGACCTTAGTCCAAGTCAGGTCCATTGAAGACAAAAGGGAAAATCACAAGATCCAAGTCAAGCCAAGATCATCTCTCATCATTTTTAAATGTATTTACTTTTTATTCTGAGAATGTATAGGACTTATGTAAAATGTCCTCAAAAGGATGGTAAGTTGAAAAGCTCAAGAATCATAGATTGACCAAGGAGCTTAGGACATTTTTGAAGATCACTCCAAAGCTCTAATTAATCATAAAATTTTGATAAGATTATAGCTAATTGACCTAGGAAATCAATCACATCCCTTCAGTGTGATCCAAGACTGAATTCAGAATTTTTACTCTGAATTCGTCGACGAATTCTCTGGGTAGATTGAATTCGGCGACGAAGTCATTACAGAAATTTTCAAATTCAGTTCTGTTTCTTGATTTCGGGGATGAAATCTTTGGTTGGGTTAACTTCGGCGACGAAGTTATTACAGGATGTTTTAAAATTAAATTCCATCTTTTGAATTCGGCGACGAACTCAAGTGGGAACTCCACTTCGTCGACGAAATCATGTCTGAAACTGAAAAATCTTTGCAACGGCTAGTTTGCAACGGACCTAAAAGCATTTGATGCTACCCCAACGGCACTATTGGATAAAATGGTATAAAAGGAGTTCATTTATGAACATATAACAACTCTTGATCACAGTAATAACTCCCATCTATCACCTATTCACTGCTATTGATTTTCACTTACTCTCATACTTAGAAAATCCTCAAAAATTCTCTCTTGAGCTTACTTGACTCCTACCTACTTTGAGAGACTTAATTAGAGTTTATATTTCACTCTTATTCAGCTCATTTAAGGAGCTTTCTTTTCGGATTTTTAATCCAAAAACTCATTTATTGAAAGTAGTCAAGAATCCAGGATTCTTGCACTAAAGCTATTGCTTCAGTTCTTTCAAGAGAGGATTGTCTCTTGAGAGGTTTCAGCTCGGCCTAAAGGAGAGCTTGTAAGGTAATATCTCAACCTGTAAGAGAGATTGTAAAGGTTTGGACTCCACCTGTAAAGGAGCCAGTGCGATTAAGGAATCTTGGTGAATCCTTTAGCTAGAAGCTGAGGCGGGGAGTAGGCTGGATTGCTAAACCTCGTAAACAAATCTTGAGTTTGCATTCTCCTTATCGCTTCTCTCTTTCCATTAAATATTCCACAGTTCAGCTTGTTGCTTATTTAATAATATTCCGCACTTTTGAATTTGTAGTTCAATTTGTAAAAAAGCCGCCATAGACCCTATTCACCCCCATTTTAGAGTCATTACCTGGCCAACAAAAACCTCCTTTATCACGCCTTGGGGCACATTCTGCTACAAGGTCATGCCCTTCGGACTCAAGAACGCAGGCCACCTACCAGAGGGCCATGACAGCCTTGTTCCACGACATGATGCACAAGTCCACTGAAATCTACATGGATGATCGTCAAATCGTCAACAGCCGAACAACACCCAGAAGATCTGAAGAGAGTCTGTGATTGACTTTGAGAGTACGGCCTAAGACTGAACCCGACCAAATGCGTCTTCGGAGCCTCATCAGGAAAGCTCCTTGGCATGACGGGAGAAGACCTATTTTCCTCTACATGAACAAAACCTCCCCAGTAAGTCGCGGGGCATGAGTGAAAACTGGCAACGGCCTCATTGCGCAAAAAATCACGCGATCCCCAGACCTAGTCTTGTGACTAGGGGTAAAAAATGGATAAAAACCAATCAGCTTCGCAGGCATGAGGAAAACCGGCAACGGCCTCATCACGCAAAAATTATGCGAATCCCATGACTTGGTCATTCAAAGGGTAAAAAAAGGAGAAAGGTTGAAGAGCAGTTTGGCAACAACATCCGGCAGCAATCAGGCTAGCCAGACAAATCCCCTACAGTAATCCCCAGCAGGTGGCATGGAAGAGCAGCTTCCCCAACACTAGGCTCCAACAGAGTTCAGATCCCCAGCAATGATCTACGGCAGTGTCATATCCCTCAGCAGATCCCCAGTAACAGTCTACAATGGCATTACATCCCCCAGCGGATCTCCCCAGTAGAAGCATCCTATTTGCTTCCCCAGCAAGCTTCTCCCCAGTCAGAGTCTAATCTCCAGTAGTGACAAAACAAACAGGTCTACCAATAAGCATCCTCAGCAGTGACAAAGCCTCTTCTGGGTTATACTCTACTCTCCAAGAGCGAAAGGCAGACTATAAAATTCCCAAAGACTTGACTAAGGCACTTTCCTAGCAAAACTGATAGCTAGTTGAACATTCTTTTGTTGAAAGCAAAATTTTTACAAAGGACCAAAAACCTTTTACAAAATGTTTTCAAAAACAAACTCTTTGGTACCCTGACCAGTTTGTACCAGCCTGCACTGAGCAGCCCCAAAAAGACAAAGCAGAAGAAGCCGACACCATGCATCCCCGCTAGTTGTAATCAGCAGAGTCATGGGAAAGCATCCTCGCCTTTATCCCCTGCATGACATCCCTGCATAGCATTACTCTTCTGGTGACCAAACTCCTCAGCATCATCTTTGATCAAAATCCAGCACCTCTTGGCCATTTCAATTATCCGGCTAATGCCTCTTGGGCATGCCGCACCTCTCTTTCGACACCCCCGTGTGTCCTCGACATCCCATGTATACCTTTATAGTGTATACCACCTGCATGTCCTCTCTTTTGACACCCCCGTGTGTCCTCGACATCCCGTGTATACCTTTATAACGTATACCACCTGTATGTCCTCTCTTTCGACACCCCCATGTGTCCTTGACATCCCGTGTATACCTTTACAACGTATACCACCTGCATGTCCTCTCTTTCGATACTCCGTGTGTCCTCGACATCCCGTGTGTACCTTTATAGTGTACACCACCCCCATGTCACCCCTTCAACACCCTGTGTGTTCTCGACACCCCGTTTGTCTCTTCGATCAAACTCGATCGAATCCTTCCGACCGACGCCTCCGGGTTATGCCATCCCTGCATCCATCAATCCCTAGTGAGTAGTCCGAACTACTCGCTCTTCCCCAGCAGTGGCCTTACCACTACATTGCACTCACCATTTGTACTGCATACATACATATCATCATTCTGCATCCTTGTTTCCGAGCTCGGTGTAAAAGTAGGATGATTCCAGTCTTTGCCATTGAAATCACCAACCTTGACATTTTCCAGCAAAGAGGGGCAGCTGTAAGTACCCAATTTTTACACCCCATCTAACTGTAGTTAAAATCCCTTAACTATAGTTACACCTTGTCAAAATCCTTAGCATTAGGTAACCCTAGCATAACCCTATCTAAGCCCATGGCCTATAGGCCCAAACCCTTTAATCCAAGCCCACAAGGCCCAAGAACCCTTAGGATAATCCCATATACCCGAGTGTGCAGGGCCCAGCCCATTTTCAAACTAAAATCCCTGATGTCGGTAGACCCTCTACCGACGTCTTAAATTTGGCCTTGTTTCAGGCTGTCGGTAGACCTTCTACCGACAGTATGTAAGTCCAGAGTTAGCAGTCTGCGATCACCCTGCACACTCTACCTCCACTTCGGTTTCTCCCTTCTCAGCTCTTAGTCGACCTCCCCTTGGTCCAATACCCTCCTCTCCCTTCTTCTAAATCCCTTTCAGGTCCCTTAAGAGCTTCCCTATAAAAACAACCCCACCCTTCACAATGAGGGCCGACGTTTTTTTGGAGGAGAACCCTTATTGCAAAACCGAAATCCTTACCCCTCTTCACACCCTTGGTTCGGTTCTAGGCTTCTCCTAGACCTGCCTCTCCCTCCTGCTCGTGCAGCACCACAGGAGCGCAACCACTGTAGAGCCCCGAATTTCACATGCACTGTTAATGTGAGTAGGGTTGTGAATAGTGCTGTGAACAATGTCAATTCAAGAGTTTTCGTAGCAGTCGGGCCTCCCATGCATATGGGTTGTGCCCAATGGGTTACCTTAGTTGGTTTAAGAACCTAGGATCATGATTTATGAGAATGGTGTAGAGGTGGGATTCAAGGTAGATGGGGTATGAGAATACCCTAAGTGTCAAGAGGAACGTCTTAACATTATCCTCAACTTTGAATAGCTCTATTTTTCTCACCTCTTATTGGAATTGAGTGATTCTTGAACCATTAGAACCGTATTCGAATCCTCTTTAAGGTTCTTGTTTAGCATTTTTCCATATTTTGACGATAAGCTTAGTCAAAAGTGGGTTTTTTGTTGTTTTTCTGCTGAAATTGCATACCAGTCCACTTGTGGGCCCATTTAGACCTTTTAAAACTCAAATTTTGGAGTTTCATAAACATAAAAGTTGTTCCCCTTCAAAAGAAAAATCCAACGCAAGTTGAATCGTCAAAATTGGACAAGCGAGTCAAAAGTTATGGTCAAAATGATACAGCAGGATAAAATCTGTCGGAATCCAAAAAATAGGGGTGCCATCTATCGTAAATAAGTTGCGATCGATCGCAAAATGGTGCGATCTATCACAGATTTCTGCGATCGATCACATTCAGGTATGTTTTTTTGATTCCTTTTGGGTTCAAGTGCGATAGATCGCACCAAAGGTGCGATCGATCGCACTCGCGCCCAGTTTGCTCTTAAAACCGGGATTTTTGGGGATTTTGGGGGAACCTAAACCTAGAGAGGGATTGAGAGGGAGAAAGGGAAGGAAGATTGAGGATTTCCAAGAGGGGTTTTGTGGAGATCAATGGAAGCCCAAGCTATTCCTCAAGTTGGAACTACACATCAAGGGTTTTCTTCAACCTATTCAAGGTCGGTACCCTATACTACCCTTCTAGTTGATCGATTATCTCTATTTTCCCCTTATTTTATGTTTTTTCCTAAATTTATAAACAAGATAAGGAGATGGAATGAATAGATGGTTGTGTGGACGTGAATGGGCGATTGGATGCCGTGGGTTGTGTTGTGATAATTAAAATGGGAAGAGCATTTCACCTCATTAATGAACATACGTGATGTGGATTGAATGAAGAATGATTCATGTAGAATAAAATGAAAGATTTAGGTGTTAACCAAAATACACATACCATGTGTTTGATGAAATGCCTCAATGGAGAAAATGATGATTTGTAGTGGAAAATGTATGTTTAAATGTTTATGGATTTGCTAGGGCTTATGATAGTGTGCTTACTTGCTTTCCCTAAAAATTCGAATGAATGATTACTTGCTCAAATTATTGATGTTCTATGTATTACAAAACCCCCAAAAGTCATATTTAATTTCAAATGAAAGTATGTACACGATTCCACGAGCACGGCATGCATGACATGGTTTATCGGTATTTTCAAGAACAAGGTTTAGAGGTGGGACATATCCTACGATATGTTTTACCTCGCTTTTGACAAAAGGACAAGAACAAGCATTTCTTAGGAGGGAGTTTAAACTTCCCTCCCTTCCATGAAGGGTCTCCCCTCACTCACAAGTGCATTGCATTAAAGAAGGGTCTCCCTTCCCTCTCAAGGCATCTCACAAGAGCATCTCACAAGCGCATCTCACAAGTTACATGATTCCAAGCAAGCATGATCACAAGCAAGAACATGACATAAAAAGTTGCATTACATGAAAAGAAGGGCCTCCCTTCCCTCTCAAGGCATCTCACAAGAGCATCTCACAAGTGCATCTCACAAGTCGCATGAACATGATTACATTCCAAGCATGACATGACATGATACAAGCATGATACGCATGATACAAGCACGACAAGCATGACACGACATGACATTACAGGCATGACAAGCATGACATTGCATGGTAAGAACATGACAAGACAAGTCTTAAACACGAAAATAGTAATTTGAATCAAGTCAAGTACACGATGACTTCAAGAGTTTTATCGGCTTTTCTGTAACACAAACATGAAATATAAATGGTTTTACTTCTTGTTATGATATGAATTGCTTCCTGCTTTATATTGTGATTGATTGCTATGCTATAACTGTTGGTTAGTATTTGGTACACGTTGAGTATTCCATGCTCAGCCGTACGTTTATGTCGGCAAGTACATAGTTCGTTACCTATGCTTCGAGCCCTTGGATCGAGACAAATCATGAAGAGTAGGAGGTTTCTCAGTGTGTTAGCCAGAGGTTAGGGGTTGACAGGTGGCCCTAGGGTTGGGTTGAGTAAGAGTGACATGTATTTTGGGATTTTGTTGGGAATTTACGTGTAAGCTTGAGTTAGTAACTCAGGCGTTGAACTCTTTTGTACTTGTTGGAAATTTTATCAAGTCAATTGTTATGTCAACATTTGGAATACAGTTTAGTTATGAAAGAAATTTTCAGCTCACCATTTAGCTTGCCTTGTATATTCTTGCAGGACAGTTTGAAGGATAAGTAACGAGCCCAATTATCACCTAACTCCTAGGGGGTATTTTGGGGTGTTACACCCACCGTACACCCGAAGGCACTCCCTGTTTGGCTAAAAACAGAGCTTGGGTAGGGACTTCCCCTACCCACTTTCCTTTTGTTCTCTCCATCATGTGAGCCCCTGGTCATCTCCAGGGGACTTTTTCTTTGTTTTGCTATTGCTTAGTAGGTATACAAACCCACACAGGGCATTCACCCACCTAAACCATAGGTATGGTGAACCCCTTCGGGTATAGCACTTCTTCAAGGCTCTCACAACCATAACAGAACCTTTTGGGGGTTCCTCAGATCATGAGGGAACCCCTAGTAGCATTGGTGTACAACCCCAGTAGCCACAGACCTGATTTTACAAAAATCCAGGAATTGCGGTACTCTCAGTACCGTCATTCCTAAAATGGTCTGATTTCCATTTTGTCGGTGATCCCTCCACCGACCCCTTATTTTTGAGCTTTTTCTAGAATGTCAGTCATACCTCTACCGACATTCTATTTTTCGCCTAATTTGGGATGGGCGGTAGAATGACTACCGCCAACTTACACGTCAGTTACAGTGACTTTACACTCTTGTGGGGCCCACTCTAGGCACCCCTTGAGGCCCACAGTTGGCCTGAATTCTCCCCAGGAGTCCCCCCTACACTCCCATGCCTCTGGTTCACCTCGGGTTATAACCTAACCCTAGTTAATAATGGCAAAACACAGTCTTAAAACACTGTCCATAATGTAGGTAATTATATTACCGAAATTAAACATTGTTTTATATCTCAGCTTTTGCAGGGGCCCAGGCCTGGTAGGAGGCCACTTTAGGCCCTGCCTAGCCCCCTGGGCCCACCTCGGACTATACCAGACCCTTAACTGTGGTTAAATCCACCTTCGATTAATATTTAACCTCGGTTAAGCACCCCTTACCCCCACAAACTTTGAGAAATTAAACGGACATTCATAAAAATATAATTAGACCATAATATTGACTTTGGCCCTCTCCCTAATGCTGGTTAGCATCCCTAACCACAGTTAGAACCCCTTAACTGCGGTTAACAACCCTAATCGTAATTAAACTTCAGTTTACGGCCTACCGGGCCTAAAAACCAAGTCTACAGAACTTACCTCGGCCTACCGGGCCCCGCCTTAGCCTACCGGGCTACAACTCACTCACCCTTTACTGTGGTTAGCAACCCTAACTACAGTTGGTTCGGCTTAATCCTGGTTAACAATCCTAACCCAGGCCGGACTCCTCCTTAGTCTACCGAACTACTCCCTAAGCCTACCGGGCTTACATACCTTGCACTTGACCCTCCTCGGTCAACCAACCCTAGTCTACCGGACTAGCCCATGTTAGCAACCCTTGGTGCACACACACACGCCCCTAGCCTCGGCACAGGCTCACATGCCAGAACTACGCTCGGTCTGATCTCACCCTGTGAGTACGTAGGCAGCCTAACACGGGCCTAACCCCAGTTAGCTTTTCCTTTCTTAGAATAGTGTTCATTTAAACATTTCAGCATTTTAAACAAAATTAACTTTAATTGGCTTAAACCCAGGAAGTACGGAACCGTTGTATAACGGAAGCCTCGAGGTGCCTAACACCTTCCCCGGACTTAACAGAACCCCTTACCCCGATCTCTCTTGTGGACCAAGACCTTATCCAAAACTTCGGGGGACTTATCCCTTCTGAATGAATAGGTGGCGACTCTCAAAAACCAGTGAGCCACAAATAGATTTAGGGAGTGAATATCCCACGCTCACTGATTCCATCTTCCGTCAATAAACTCCACTAGGTTACATCTCCCTAGTTAGAGAATTCCCGACATGGAGGACTTCCTCTAAGCATTGGCCAACCCGAATATCAATCACCATGTAACATTATTAAACATAATTCATTTTAACATAATTCATCTATTATCATGCTCATGCTAACATTTATAATATCATTTCTAAGCATAATTCATCATAGCATATCTATTGTACTCATAAAACCTTTCAATATCTTCATTTCCATACTTAGTGTTTCCTAGACATTTCATCAAACATCTATCATGCGTTAGTTACGTATACAATGCCCTTCCTATTTTTTATATTCTATAACCTTAACCTACTCATCCATAAACTACATTCATCCCTTCGAAACTTCACACCAATCCACACCTTCTTAATCCATTCATTCTCCATCTTAGCTCATTCACCATCATTTTCATACATGCATAGTCCATAAACATAATACATAATTTAATTTAAGTTTCCAAAATAAAAATCCATCCATATCCATACTTATTATAAAAATCCAACATTAATCCATCATTTCTTATACCAAATCAATAATCATAATAATGCCAAAGCTAGATTAGAAAGGATATTGACTTAACTTCACATTCCTATTCTTTAATTCATGCATTTTCATGTCAATCTCTTGATAATTCATACATATTATCATCTAAGCATACAAAACATCTTAATAGGGTTGAGTTAGAAGGAATATCGACCTTAGGGATCTTTCCCTTGGATCCAAATCGCTCCGAAGAAGCTTTGAGGAAGCTTTGAGGAAGATCTTCAAGCTCTCTTTACAATCTCCAAGCAATCTCCTTCTTCTCCAAGTAATTTCTCCCTCAAAATCCTAGATTTCCACTTTTCCTTTGCTAAATTAGGTTAGAAATAGTTTAGAACCCTAAAAATCTCGAAATAGAACCCCTATTTATAGCCCCAATGGTTAAAAACCCAAAAAAACACACTTTTTAACAAAATCTGGGCACGCGTGCGATCGATTGCACTTAGACCCGAAAGAACTTCAAAAAAGCTCACCTGAATGTGATCGATTGCAGAAATTTGCGATAGATCGTACTATTTTGCGATTGATCACACCTTATTTACAATAAATCGTACTCCTCCTTTCTGGATTCCGACAGATTTTACCCCGCTTTGGTATTTTGACCATAACTTTGACTCGCTTATCAGATTTTGATGATTCAACTTACGTTGAATTCGTCTTTCAAAGGGGAACAACTTTGATGTTTTACAAAAATCCTAATTTTGAGTTTTAAGTGGTCTAAATGGGCTCTAAAGCTGACTGGTTTGCAATTTCAGCAGACAAAATATTGAAAAACCCACTTTTGAATTAATGTAGATTCAAAATATGGAAAAACATTAAACATGAACTTTGAAGAGGGTTCTAATATCTTCCTAATGATTTAAGAATCACTCGATTCTGATAAACAGTGACAAAACTAGAGCTTCCTAAAGTTGAGGGTATGTTAAGGCATCCCTCACTGCCCCTTGGGTTATTTTCATACTCCATCTACCTAGATTCGAACCCCTACTCTTATCTCATGATTCCACTCCCATATGTTTTAACCCTCCTAGGTGATCATCGAACACACACTAACATGCATGAGAGGCCCTGACTTCTTTATGCCTTGTGCACTAGCACTTTTACATGACTCCCGGAGTTCTACATACACACTTAGGGTATTTTATACTCTGTGATCTTAGATATTTAAAGTACTTGAATCCTCTTGATTTAGATTCAACATGCACATACATCAAACCATCATTTCATGAAGAAACACCCAAGATTATACATAGAGGCCTTGATCTCTATAAGCACTATTCACTTAACACATAGAGTATGTTTTATACTCTTTGCTTGCTTTCCCAAAAGAAAAACACCTCACTCCTTGACTCATACACTAAACTCACAACAAACTCAGCCCATGAGAAAAAACCCTCAAGATAACCAGTTATGCAAGAACACACGCATAAAGATACATCAAAGACTAAAATAACCCTGATAAACTAGGCAATGACATGAAAAAGATTCGGGTCTCTACAGAAGGTCATAGGATTAATAATCCCATTTAGAATCACTTAATATTTTTCTTAAAGGGAATATAATAATCATGCAAAATCATCATATAAATATTTATCATATGAATTATGAAAATTTTCGATAACAAGATTATCAAAGGAGTGATTAACTCCCACTAGCCCTCAGAGGGGGTTTTGATCACTAGGGTTTTCACCCTATGGTCAAAACCTACTCATCCCTATAACCTTAGGGTATTTGGATGTCAGTTTTAGTGATCCATCTTACTTATCAACCTTTTACAACACTTAATATCTTTTTAGACACGATTATCCAATTATCTTGTAAGCAAAGGTTTTAAGTAAAAATCTCTGCATTGGTCACAAACTCCACGTCCAAAAGAGTACTAGTAATGTGTTATGTCTAAATATAAATAATTTACAATTAAAAACAACTCATTAATAAGAGAATAATCCAATTATCCTAAATTTTCATAAAAAGCAATAATCACAATTATCTAAGCTTCCGGGCTTAAAAGAAATATTATTAATCATCACATGAACAATAATATTCTAATTATAACAATATTATAATCTCACAATAGGTTCACAAAAATCATACGACCTTATTTAATTACAACAAAGGAAATAAATAAAGTCCTACAACTATTGAAGATCTTCTATCTCACAATGGTTCATCGGGAAACTCCTTCAGTTGATATACTCCACCATAAATCATCAACCCTATTCTAAAATTACAATTTTTGTAAAATAAGAAAATAGGGAAAGGGAAGGGAAAGAGAAGGAGGTATGATTTGTGGAACTCATCCAACACATACAGTAATAATTATTTATCATGATAAATATAATACATTATTATTTTATGCTAGCCTGGGGCTCTTGAGAATAAATTAAACAATTTAATTTAATATGCGAAAAAGGATCTCTAATTCCTTAAAGGCTTTAACCAAATTTATATATCTATCCCTATCAAATTTCGAGAGGTTTTGAAATCATCAAAAACTTAAATTAGTAATACACTAATTTATAAGGGCTTGATTACTCTCTCAATAAGTAGAGGGGGATCCCTTTTAAAACCATAGGAAAGTGATTATACAATAATCAAGAATCTAAAAAGATTCAACTCCTTGGTGGCCGAAATTTATAGGAGTGGTATACCTTGATTTAAATAATGATTAAAAATAATAAAATCAAAGAGAAGCATAGTCAAGGCTCTGATACCACTGAAAATATGCCTCTTTTTAATTTTAGAAAAACAATTCATGGGGGGCATACATCAAATCCCAAAATCGGACTACAATTCTAATTGATTTTATTCAATGAAGGATAAAAACAACAATCACCTTTTTTGACTTTGATATTGATAAGTTTAATCCACATTATAGAACGATGCCCACAAAATTTCGCAAGTGAAAAGTCTCCTTCGTGATTCACACGAATCTTCTTTAATCCTTTAAAGTTTTTCTCTAATGGAAGTTAATGGCTCTTCTAATTCAAGTTCTATGATCTTTTATTATTTTTTTGATTGCAAGATCCTTTCTTGATTAACAAGATTGGTTCTGATTTTGTTCAAGATCCAAATCAAAACCAAGAGGAAAGAATATTGGAGTATGACCTTACTGTTAGCCTCAAGGTTACAACTCCAAGTACCCTTAATAGTTTCGATGATAACACAATAATGGAATGATCATTATGGTGCTAATTTTTTCATTTAGTCTATGTACTTTAAGAGAAAAAGAACATTAAAAGCATCATTCAAGCTATAGAGAATTGAAAAGATCAAATACTCAAGTGAATCAACTCAAAAGCCAAGTCTTAGTCATTTCAAGGAAAAAGCTTCAAGGACTCAAAGCTAAATTATGAAGAAAAGTCAAGACTGAAGTTTCATCTATTCAAAAAGAAGACCAACTCTCAAAGTAGTCTTGTGTTAATATTAAGAGTGTCTAGGACTACGTAAAGTCCTCAAAATCTTGGAACTTGATTGCTCAAAAATACCTAGATAGACCTTAGGATACTTAGAATAGGTTGGACATCATTCTAAGGACCTAAAAATGATTAAAATAACGAAATTATGAATGCCTAAGGACCAAGAGTTCATTCCAATCAAATTGGTCTCATTAAGATGAGTTTTCTGTAAAAAATCAAAGAACTCGTCGACGAGTTCAAGTGACTCATCGACGAGTGGCCTAAAAGTAACTCAAGTTTGAGCACTATCACTCCACTCAATGATGACTCCTCATTTTTTAGAACCACTCGTCGACAAGTGCCTGTGGGAATTGAACATAACGACTAGTTTTCAAACGACTATTTTTGCATTAAATATTCCCACAACAGCTAGATTGATTGCTTAACTATAAATAGAGTTCATTTATGAACAAACAAAAGGATCTTGAACTTCATTGATTATCAATCCTGATCTAGCATTCAAAACTTTGTTTTTTCATTGAAAACCTAGAATCTCAATCCATGTCTGTTTGAGTTTTCAATTTCAATCATTTTGAGAGATTATAAGCTGTGATTTTTCACTCTTATTTAGCTCATCAAGGAGCATTCAATTTCGGATTCATCATCCAACTCCTTATTGTAAAAAGTTGAGTCAAGAATTGAGGATTGTTGCACTAATGAAGAAGAGTTCTTCTTGAAGCCAAGAGAGGCACTCTCTTGAAGAGGTTTTATACTGAGCCCGAGAAAAGGATTATAAAAGGTGAAATCCTCACCTGAGAAGAAGGATTGTAAAGGCTTACTCTCTGCCCATAAAGAAGAGTACAATTAGTGGAATCGTGTGGAAATCCTTGAAGCGAGAAGCTTAAAGGTAGGGACGTAGGCAAGTTGCCGAACCCCGAGATCAATCTCATGTGTGGTATCTCTTATTTCCCTCTCTCTGTGTTAAACTTAGTTATTGCTTGTAGCATTTCTTTTGATACATTTAAATTCCACATAAATCAACTTAGAAAATTTTTAGATTGCCATTGACCGTAATCACCCCCCCTCTAGGGTCCATTAGATGGGCAACACTTACAACTACCACAAGAGGGAGAAGGGGGCGTGAGCTATTGGTGAGGGAGAGAGAAAACATTGGAGTGGTTTTTTCTAAGGAGTGAACATCCCACCCTTTATATAGACTTGCTTGGATTGCTTTCTTGCAATCAAAGACTCCTCTCTCTTATCCTAATTGTCGCACCCCAAAATACCCCCTAAGAGTTTAGGGATACTTTAGGTGTGACTATACGTACCTGCCAAACCATCTTGTCATGAACAAGATAATTACAGTATTAAAACAATGATAATCAGAGCACGGAAACTAAACGTAAATGCGGAAGCGTAAACTAATTTTTCATTTCTTCTATAGTTCTCAAAATGGTATTCCAAGTGATCATAAATATACAAACATGCCTAAGACTAAGGTGGACAGGCCCACCTATCAAAATGTCAAGCTACATAAAACTCTCTCGTACTCTCCCCTCAACAGTAGTCGAGGTACGGCCACACGTCGAGGTCTCGGTCCGCCAGAGACTGCAGTGGGATAGACGACTCTCTCTCCTCTATATATTCTTTCTCGACCCAAGGCTCCGGGTCGGGGGCTTCCTCAGTACCTGCCGATATGAAAGTACTGCTGAGCTTGGAATACTTAGCGAGTACAAGCTACTAGCTAACCATAACAATAAGAACACACAACAACAGTAGTACAATTTAAAGCAGAAATAGGAGCATCACAAAAGAAATAGCATAAGACACGGTACAATGCAATCATCTTGATGTACGTGCATGAATGCGAAAACTCCGATAAAACTCGTGCTTAAAAACCCGTTTCATATCTCGGTATGCCTTGTAGAAATCATGTATGCGTGCATACATGAATGCCTTGTCATCATCTTGTAAACTTGCATCTTGTAACTTGTGAGCCAGAGGCTAGCACCCGAATCTCCCTGGGCTACCAACCTCCTTGATATATGATTTTCTTGTGAGCCAGAGACTAGTACCCGAATGTTCCTGGGCTACCAACCTCCTTGACAGTATGTGATTTTTATTACTTGTTTAGTTTTCCAGTGAGCCAGAGGCTAGTACCCGAATGTCCCTGGGCTACCAACCTCCTTGACAATATGTGTTTTGGGTTTTCTTGTGAGCCAGAGGCTAGTACCCGAATGTCCCTGGGCTACCAACCTCCTTGACATGCAATATTTTCTTGTTGGTTATTATATGCATATGCTCTTGAAATATCGGTTCATGCAACATGCGTGCTCGTGTACGTTTCAATAGTACAATCATTAAAATGAGGATAACAAGAGAGATATGACATCACAATTCATTCAATTCATAGTACATGCATATGACCATTTGAGTAATTAACATAGTATTTAAATCAATTCACTATTCGTAAGAATACATGCATAAAACCTACTTCCATTTCTAAATTTAAGTCATTTATTCATGGTTTAGGCAATTTGTCGAACACATAACATGTGAGGTTCCTCCATAGTTAATCTTCTTCTTTTTAGCGCATATTTTCCATCCAAAGTGAGTTCATTATTTATACAATGCCCAACCTCCATTTTTCCATTTCACACACAACACACATTCATACACATCGGCATCCATTCGCCTCAATCAATGTCCCATCCACGCATCCATACTATTTTCCTTATCTTGTTTATATTTGATGAATATGATACATTTCATAAGGGAGAATACATAGTAGCAAGAATCATATATCACATAAAAAACCTAGATTATTGCTAGGGCAAGTTAGTAGGGTGTACTAACCTTGAATCAAGGCTTGCTCCTTGGTGTAAACCTTGATGGAAGCTCCAACTTGAAAGAAGAAAGCTCTTATTCGAACTATACTTGATTAGGTAGGAAAAACCTCTTGAAAATACCGTAGAGAGTGCTGCCCTAGCTTGAGAAGGGAACCCCACACGAGCTTGAGCCTAGAACGTGAAGCAAAACGAGTTAGGGTGAGCTAGGGTTCTTAAACCCCTTTGATTTCTTCTCACAAGCAAACCCTAGGTTGGAGTCTCCTCCTCCCCTCTCTCTAACTCCCAAAATCCTCTAAGTATGTGAATGAAACTCTAAAGGCTCGGGAAAGCCCTTATGGGTAAGGGTTTAACACCCAAAAGATGAAAACGCCCTTATTGAAATTTCTACAAAAACGCGAAGACCGAGCGATCGGTGGTTATGACCGATCGATCGGTTGCCTACCGAGCGATCGGTGTTCTAACCGAGCGACCGGTCAAGAACATGCTCTCTGGAAAATTTTTCCATACAAAATTTTTGACCAGTCAATAGCTACCGATCGATCGGTTTTGGACCGATCGATCGCTGAATGGACCGAGCGATCGGTGCTCTGCAGGTCAGAACTGTTTTGGCCATATCTTTTGACTCGCTTGTCGGATTTCGACTATTAAACTTGCGTTGGGTTCGTCTTTCGAAAAGGAATATTTCTAATGTTTCAGAATTTTTAATTTCTCTCTTATTTATTAATTAGACTATGAGAAAGACCAATTAGCTATGAAAGTACTATTCATTAAATATAGAAAAGTCCAGGGTGCTACATTCTCCCCCCCTTACAAAAATTTCGTCCTCGAAATTTGGACGATACATACATGCACAAGACCATAACAATTACAAGGGAATGTCAATGCCCTAAACAAATAACTGAGGGTACTTTTCCAGTACTTCGGCTTCTCATTCCCATGTAGCTTCCTCCCTTGAATGGTGTTGCCATCTTACCAAGACCAAGAAAATGGTCTTGTTGCGCAACACTTGATCTCGCCTATCCAAGATCTACACCGGTTACTCAGCTAGTGGAAGATCCTCTCGGATTTCCACTAGATCAAGCCTATGACATGGGAAGGGTTCGGGATGTACTTTCGAAGCATAGAGACATGGAACACATTATGGACCGCCGCCATATGAGCGGGCAAAGCAACACAGTAAGCCACCTCACCGACTCTAGTAATGATCTCAAACGGGCCCACATACCTCGGACTGAGCTTGCCTCTCTTTCTGAATCTCATAACACCCTTGGTTGGTGAAACCCAAACAAATACAAAATCACCAACTGGAAACTCAAGGTCTCTCATTCGGTTGTCGGCGTAGCTCTTCTGTCTATCCTGTGCGGTCTTCAACCTCTCCCGGATAAGCTTGACCTTATCCGTGGTTTGTTCAATTAATTCGGGCCCAAAATTTTTCTTTCTCCAACTTCATCCCAATACAGAGGGGATCTACAATTCCTTCTGTACAAAGCTTCAAAAGGCGCCATCTGTATACTTGCCTGATAACTGTTGTTGTAGGCGAATTCCACCAAAGGTAGGTGATCTTCCCAACTTTCCTTAAAGTCTAGCATACATGCACGGAGCATGTCTTCGATAATCTGATTCACTCGCTCAGTTTGCCAGTCGGTCTGTGGGTGGAAAGCTATGCTAAAATCCAGTCGGGAACCCATGGCATCCTGAAAACTTTTCCAGAACCTGGAAGTGAATCTCAGGTCTCTGTCCGACACAATGCTCACTGGCACCCCATGCAATCGGACTATTTCCTTGATGTACAATGCTGCCAATTGATTTGAATTGAAAGTAGTCCGGTACGGTAAGAAATGGGCGGACTTCGTGAGTCTGTCGACTACTACCCATATAGCATCGGTCTTTCTAACCGTCTTCAGCAACCCCACAATGAAGTCCATAGATATGTGTTCCCATTTCCACTCAGGAATAGGGAGAGACTGTAAAAGTCCAGCCGGTCTCAAGTGTTCTGCTTTCACCTGTTGGCACACCAAACACCATACCACGTACTCCGCAACCTCCCTCTTCATGTTTCACCACCAAAAGTGACTCTTGAGGTTCCGGTACATCTTCGTACCCCTAGGATGCAATGTATACTTGGACCGGTGAGCTTCGTCCATAATCTCTCTTCGAAGGTCTGCATTGGCTGGGACACAAAGCCTCCCCTTGAATGTTGAAATTTATCCAGATCAATGATCTCTAAGACCTAGAGGGGGGGTGAATAAGTCTATCTAATAATTTCTAACCAAATTTAATTTTTCAATTAATATGTTTAGAAATCAATGAACAATTCACTCAGACAATCCACACAAATCAAACACAGAAGATTTTTACGTGGAAAACCCTAACGGGAAAAAACCACGGGACCTTGTCCAGCAATAAACTTCACTATGAAAAGATATCAAGTACAAGACAAGACCTTACCAAAACAGAAACGACGTTCCTAGGTATAGACTCTTACTCTTGATTTTCATGAACCAGCAGGTTCGATCTCCGCCGTAGCAGCTTCGGTTCCACACCGACCAAATCTTCTCAAGCTACTTCAAAACCACGATCACACACGATCGATCTCCTTCCACGAAGGCTCCGGATCAAACACCGGACACACACACAAGGTGTAGGGTTGTGAATCAATTTAGGAAGTTTCAAACCCTAGAGGGATCTCATACAGATCTGAGATCACACAATGCAAGATCAAAGGTTTAGATCTATACTTGCATTCTCTAGGATCAAAGAAAGAGGAGGGATCAACAAAGATCTAATAGAATAATAGGAAAAACCCTAGAGGAGTTTCTCAGACCTCTACTCTTTCAAAAAAATCAAAGACACGAATTAGGTCTCCAAAAAGTTGTTTATATAGGGTTTAAAAAAGAATCCAGAAAAATAAAAATTCTTTTTACGGGGACCGATCGATCGGTGCTCATTACCGATCGATCGGTCCAAAACGGATCGCTCGGTTCTCATGACCGATCGCTTGGTTAAAAATCATCTCTCTGGAAAAATACCCCATACAAAATTTTTGTCCAGTCGATAGCCACCGATCGCTCGGTAGGCCACCGATTGATCGGTCTCAATACCGAGCGATTGGTTGAGACAGAATTTTTTTCAAACCATATGTCTTTTCATGTTTATTTGATTCAACTAAGATCAAACAACTTTGTTAGGTTTAAAACTATCCTCCTAGGTATGTTTAGAGTTATCTAAGCCAAATCCAACCTGGGTAGGGGTCTCTAAGTCCATTACCTTTCTAGATCCAGAGTAGGAGCTTTTTCTTCACTTTCTTCAATCTTCTTTAAGCTTTAGCTCTTCTCTTCTGACAAGTTGAACATGACTCGACGACTCGACTCACATGACCTATCTAATGATCACGGAATTTGCCAACACCTATTTAGGGATTTACAATCTCCCCCTTTGGCGATTCCGAGACAAAACAAGACTAACTCATATACTAGGTTCAAATTTTCCCAAATGATTCAAAAATGGAAAATTGACCTTTACATGACTCAAAAATAATTACATGACTTTTGACATGTTAGCTTGTCATGATTCACCAAACTTAGAACCTGTTTGCCTGCACAAGCTAAATCAAAAACTTGTGAAGCATGGGAAATAAAATATGGAAAATATCCATAACATGTTAAGTATGTTTTCATAACATCATCCACACAATTATCATCCACGTCCACAAAATTTCCATAACATCATCCACACAATTATCATCCACATCCACAAAATCATCATATCCATGTGTTATCATGCACTCTCCCCCTTTTTGGCTCGAAATGCCAAAGGCGGACTATTAACAATAAAATTAACGCATAAACACAAATGAGATGAGATATAAGAAACCATCCAAATGCAGAAATCCATTACAAGTTAAAACATCCAAATAGGTTTGTACTAAGTACAACCAAGACAAAATACATCGAAATGTCAAACAAAAACTAGAACTAAGATAAACTCCAAAATATACACATGAACCAGAAGGAGTTTCTATCCTAGTACATCAATCTAACTATCACTCCTGCTCATCATCAGAAGTGAGCTGGGACTCATAGTAAGCTCGAAAATCCCGAACATCTCTCTGTACGCCCAGCACTGCTGCATCGAGAGATCCAAGTCTACCACGAACTTCTGTAGTAAACCCCTCGTATGACGAAACATGAGTCCTGAGATCCATCTACATCTCTCGTATCATCCTGGAAAGATCATCCATAGTGGCCGGAGGAGGACGAGATGACCCAGCACCAACTTCTGCTCCCTCCTCTGTATCTCGAACTGAAGCATGTGAAAAACTCTGAGCTAGGGTCTTTTTGTTGATTGGACCCTTAGGAACTCGAGTAGGAACACCAGGAGGAGTGATAACTCCTTGAGAACCAAGAAGTTTAGTGATGAGTGAACCAAATGGTAGGGCTCCAACTGCTGTAACAGTTTGATGGGCTTAGATCATCAAGTCAATGATGTGAGCGGCAAGATCAATATCACGCCCACGTAGAAGACTAAACAGAAACCTAGCTCTATCTTCCCTAAGGTCCGCAGTATGAACCTTTGGATGGATATTTGCACTCATAACTAGGTTTACTAGTCTAGCATCCTTAGTGAGTTTCGCCACTTCAATAAGAGACCCAACCCAAAACGTAGGAGTACCACAAAGAAAGGTAACAACATGTTCCATGGTGTCTTTATCCTCATCATTCTTATAATTATAAGGATAATATGCATTTGGAACTCGAGGACAGCCAAGGAATTTAGAAATCAAATCAGCATTTATGACAACAGATTGTTCTAATGCTCGAGATTTGAATGACCATTTTTTATGGTTGATTTCAGAAAAATTAGAGTAAAATTCCCTAACTAACTGGACAGAAGCACGACCGGATAAGGTAAGTATACCTTCCCATTTACGATCTGAAATGATTTTAGGAAGATAATAATCACCAAAATTGGCAATTTGAATGTCCCTTTCAACCATTACACCTTTCTTGCTAAAATACTCACTATAGAGTTGAGCAGCAGTAGGACTTATGAACTGGGATAACTGACTGGACTGGGAAGATGAAGCTTTACCTTTATTTTTCCGAGTTTTATCAGCCAAAGATTTTTGTCGATTCTCAGTTGTAGAATCTATCATTCTACGAATTGGCCTGTCCCCAATTGAAATACCATGCCCTATTGGAGTGAAAGTAAAAGGCTCTTGGTTTTGCTCATCTTCAGGAGGGTCCTCTTGGTTGTTGAGGACCAACTTTCGGCGTTTGGGAACGCCAGACATGAGATAGGCTAAGAGGATTAAGGACAAAAGGAAAGCCATGGATGAACAGTCGAAGCCCTAGATGAGAAATTCAACCTATATGCAAGAAAACATACAAGGCTTACCTTTTTGATGGTTGGGAAACCCTTAGAGTTGAATGGAATGACCGTAGGAAGGATTTGGAGGAGAGGTAACTGAGAGATCGCTCTAGAGTTCGGAGAAGAAGTGAACAGAAAAAATAGAAATGAGGGTTTTATAACTCTGTTCACGAAAGACCGATCGATCGGTCTTTAACACCGAGCGATCGGTGGTCTGAAAAATTTTACTTTTAAAACCATTTCTCCCCCTCAACCAACGATACATTAAAAACTCATTTTCACCTCAAAATAACCAATTCACCAAAAAATTTGCAATAATTGATTTCATTAAAATCATAAAGAATAATCACCCAAGAATTGATATATCAAGTACAGTCATAAACAAGGATTATGTAAACAATAATTGATTTTCACCGGTGATTAAATATGGTATTTGCATCAAATTCACAATCAGAGTCAAGAAACAATTAGAAGTAATGTGAGTGTGAAATCAAAATTCATTACTTGACTCTTTGAATTGGTTTCCTTCCTTAAGCTAGATTTTGACATTATAGCTCAAATGGGACTCTAAAATTTTCAAAAACTAGTTTTAAAACCAATAAACATCCATACTTATATGATGAGCAATTTTTACCCCAAATTTGACTAACAAATTTATTTCATTTCTTTTTCAGTCAAATTGTACTCATTGTGAAAATTCTTTTTGGAGTACACATATATAGTTTTTAGCACATTGGTGACTTTCACTCAAGTGAGAAGATAGCTCTTTCTAATGACAGTGGGGGCTTTCACACTAGCAATCCATATAGATACCTACTGTTTGTCTAGGTAGCCATTACTCACTATTTGCATTCACTAGTAGCTATCACACAAACTCACAGGTAGTCCTCTCCATGTCAATAATTTTTATAACTAGGGGGCTCACCTTATGGAATTTTTTATGACATTGGTTATACTAGATTTGATTAATCTAGGGAACCATATGGTATAATATCAGAACCTTTAAATAGGAACTAATACCATCTAAAGAATCAGTCAGAGTGCATGTGCAATAGATAACATCTTTGTTTACTCAAATCTAACTGAGATTAGTTAGCATGACCAAATTCAATCACAAGATCAAACCAACAGTTGACCTATCCTAATTTATCCAATCCTATGAAATATTTATCCTTGCATTATATGTTCAAATATGATTTCAAGGAAATAACTTTAAGCAAAATGATTGGAATAGAAGGTCATACATACACATTATTTTTTGCAATATTTTTCAATTTTTTGAATGTTTTTGGATTTTTATTAATTAAAGAAAATAACAAAAAAATAGCTCTATGACATAAATAGAACATGAAGAACACATAGGCTATGAAACAAGTACATCTTTACTCAACTCCGCACAAACCTATGGATTTCCTAAGGAGTTCAAACCTAAGGGAATCTAAGGGTTTTGTTAGAATGTCCGCAAATTGATTCTCTATTTGGACATACTCTATAGACACAATCTTTTGCTCAACAAGATCACGGATGAAGTGATGTCTTATGTCTATGTGTTTTGTGCGAGAATGTTGAACGGGATTTTTGGAAATATTGATAGCACTTGAATTATCACAATACACAGTCATAGTGCTCTGTTCAATCCCGTAATCATTCAACATCTGCTTCATCCACAGAAGTTAAGTGCAACAACTGCCAGCTGCTATGTATTCAGCTTCTGCAGTGGACAGTGAAATTGAATTATGCTTTTTGCTAAGCCAAGCAACTAAGCAGTTTCCAATATAGAAACATCCTCCAGAGGTGCTTTTCCTATCATCAGCATTTCCGGCCCAATCGGCATCGGAATATCCAACTATTGTGGCATTTGTATCAAAAGAATACAAGAGTCCAAATGATAGAGTTCCACTCACATATCGAATGATACGCTTAACTGCAAGTAAGTGAGACTCTTTTGGGCTCGCTTGATAGCGGGCACATGCACCAACACTAAAGGCTATATCAGGTCTAGTAGCAGTTAGGTAGAGTAAACTACCAATCATGCTTCTATAAGAAGTTTGATCAACATCTTTGCCTGTAGCATCTTTACTAAGTTTTGTAGTAGAACTCATAGGAGTTCTTACATGCTTAGCAGAGCTCATGCCAAATTTCTTCACTAGATTTTTAGCATATTTGATTTGAGATACTGAGATCCCAGAATCCAATTGCTTGATCTGAAGACCAAGGAAGAAACTTAGCTCACCAACCATGCTGATTTCAAATTCATTTTTCATTTGTTCAGCAAATGAAAGAGCATGTAAGTCTAATGTGGAACCAAACACTATGTCATCAACATATATCTGGGCGATGACAATATCACCTTTCACATTCTTTATGAAAAGGGTTCTGTCTACTCCCCCTCTCGAAAATCCGTTTTCCAAGAGATAAGTAGTCAGCCTCTCATACCAAGCTCTTGGAGCTTGCTTTAAACCATAGAGGGCCCTTTTTAACCGACAGACTTGATCAAGGTGATGTGGATCTTCAAACCCTTTTGGTTGTTCCACATAGACTTCCTCATGTAGAATGCCATTCAGAAAGGCACTCTTAACATCCATTTGAAAAAGTTTGAATTTCATGTGGCAAGCCACAGCTAGAAGAATTCTTATTGATTCTAGCCTGGCTACAGGAGCAAACGTTTCATCGAAGTCAATACCTTCAATTTGGGTGTATCCTTGTGCAACTAGCCTAGCCTTATTTCTTATGATAGTACCTTTTTCATCAGATTTATTCTTGAAAATCCATTTGGTACCAATCACATTTGTATTGTTAGGCCTAGGTACTAAATACCAAACATCATTCCTAGTAAACTGAAGTAACTCTTCTTGCATTGCATTTATCCAATTATCATCTGCAAGAGCTTCAGCTACATTCTTGGGTTCAAAAGATGAAGTATAGCAAATGTAGCTAACTTCATTTTCAATTTGTTTCCTCGTTCTCACTCCACTTTCAACATCACCAATTATATTAGTGGGGGTGTGAGGACTCATGACCCTAGAATGTGTAGGTTTTGATGGAGATGATTGCTTATTTATAGGTGGAGTTGAAACAGTTTCAACATTTTCATATTCAGCACTTTCATCATCCTCAAGTTGCACAGTTTCAACACCGGAGTCATCCACAACTACATTTATGGACTCCATAATCGTAGAGGTTCTCAAGTTATACACTCGATAAGCTCTACTGTAGAGCCCCGAACTTTTGACATTTATGCATGACCCTTTCGTAGCCATTTTTCCTTTAAAGTAGTTCAATTAATAAATAAGGAAGAAATTGGAAATTCCGAAATGTCAGAAATGTTCCTTTTTGAAGTACGAACCCAACGCAAGTTGAATCGTCGAAATCGGACGAACGAGTCAAAAGTTATGGCCAAAACAGTTTGGACCTGCAGACCACCGATCGCTCGGTCCATGGAGCGATCGATCGGTCCAAAACCGATCGCTCGGAGGCTATCGACTGGTCGAGATTTTTGTATGGGGAAATTTTCCAGAGAGTGAAATTTCAACCGATCGCTCGGTTATGAAACCGATCGATCGGTAGGCAACCGATCGATCGGTCATTAACACCGATCGCTCGGTACTCGCGTTTTTGCAGAAAATTTAGTAAGGGTGTTTTAGTCTTTTGGGCAGTTTACTCTTACCTTAAGAGTCTTGCCCGAGCCTTTAGGGCTTATTTACAATACTTAGAAGATTGAGAGCTAAGGAGAGGAGAAGAAGTCGATCCCTAACCTAGGGTTTGATTTTTGGAGGTGAAATCAAAGGGTTGTGAACCCACACTCACCTCAAGTCCATTTTCTTCAAGATCTCGGCTCAAGCTCGTGTGGGGCACTCTCCTCAAGCTAGGGCAGCAACTCACGGTCGTCTTGGAAAGGGGATTTCTTCCTCACTTGATCAAGGTCGGTACTTCTTGCTACCCTCCTAGTTATAGTTCTCCTTTCCCTTTATTTTTCTTTGTGTTCCTTTATACATCCATGTATCATGAGACGAGTTGTGAATGGTGAATGGTGAATGGTAAACGATGAATGGAGATGAATGTGGGCGATTGGATGCCGTGTGTATTGATGTGATGGATGAACGGGGAGGGCATTGTACCCATAATAAACATACATATGTAATGTGAGCAAAACCCACCTAGAAAAGCATGTTGTAGGTTTAATAAATAATGAATGCACCATGTTTGATGAAATGCTAAGGTGAATAAAATGAATGATAAATTAAGAAAATGCATGTTTAAGGTGTATGGAAATTGCTAGGGTCATGATAGTGTGATTGTTCGCTTTCCCTAAATGATATCAATATTAAATTGCCCAAATCATTGATGTTATGTGTTATGAATTACTCAATTGCCATATTTAATTCCAAATGCAAGTATGCACACGACCTCACGAGCACGTATACATGACATGATTTACCGAGGTTTTCAAGAATGGGATTTAGAGGTGGGGCATATCCGACGATATGTTTTACCTCGCTTTTGGCAAGGACAAGACAATCATACATTTTCATAAGAAGGGTCTCCCTTCCCTCGCAAGTGCATACATATCATAAGAAGGGTCTCCCTTCCCTCGCAAGTGCATCTCACAAGGACATCTCTCAAGTGAATCTCACAAGTGGAAGGACAAGCATGAGCATTCTAGGAAGAAGGGTCTCCCTTCCCTCACAAGTAGTTTACTTTTCCAAGCAAGCATGACAAGATATGGCATGACAAGCATAAGCATTCTAGGAAGAAGGGTCTCCCTTCCCTCACAAGTAGTTTAGTTTCCAAGCAAGCATGACATGGCATGCCACGCATGATATGACAAGATAAGACAAACATGACAAGTTTCAAGCACGAAAATGGTATTTCCAATCAAGTCAAGTGCACAAGGTTTTCTAGGGTTTTATCGGCTTTTCTGAATGCAAGCATGATTACAAACTGCTTTACTCCCTTGTATGATATGAACTGTTCCTATTTTATATATATATATGTGTGCATTGCTATCTCATGCTATGACTATTGGTTAGTATTTAGTACCCGCTGAGTATTCCATGCTCAGCCGTGCTTCTTATGTCGGCAGGTTCCGAGGGAGCTGCTGCTCCATTTGATGTTTGTGCTCCTAGCCCTTGGGTGGAGGAGGAGTACGTCGAGGAACCTTTGGAGGAACCTCCCGTAGAGGGTTATCAGTAGGTGGTGTTAGATTCCGAGTGGATTAGCTGTGGGTGAGCATGAGTGATTATATCCATGTATTTTGGCGGGCATGTCCGCACTTTCTTTGTTTTGTTTTCTTTTGTATTAACTTGGACCATGTGTTTATACTTAGAGGTTTGTTAGACTTCCGCTGTGTTTTATAGTTATGCTTCCGCTGTTATCCTCTATTGTATATGTTCTGTGAGTCTTGCAGGTTGGTTCGTCAAGCAAGTCATGTGAGTCATGATTAAGTCATCCAAGATTCACTCTAACTCCTAGGGTGGGTTTTGGGTCGCGACATCTACTGTTGGTGGAATATCCAAGAAATATCCCTTCATCACTCCGGGATTCAAATTTGCCCAGTTGCTCTCTATCCTTAAGGATATAGCATTTACTTCCGAATTCTTGAAAGTACTTGACACTAGGTTTCTTGTTATTCCACAACTCATATGGGGTTTTCCTTGTTCCAGGTCTTACAAAAACTCTATTAACTATATAGCAAGCAGTGTTAACTGCCTCAGCCCAGAAATGAGAAGCTAGATTGTTGCTATGAAGCATAACTCTAGCCATCTCTTGGAGAACCCTGTTCTTCCTCTCTACTACACCATTCTGCTGAGGTGTAATAGGTGCATAAAATTCATGTTTGATACCCGACTCATCACAAAAGTCGTTGTAGTTAGAGTTTTCAAACTCCTTTCCATGATCACTTCGAATTCGAGTGATTGGGCATCTTTTCTCATTTTGAATTTTCAAGCAAATACTTTTGAAATTGTCAAAAGCATCGGATTTGTCTCTTATAAATGCCACCCATGACATTCTTGAGAAATCATCAACCATGACTAGGATGTATCGCTTTCCACCTAGGCTTTCAGTTCTTGTAGGACCCATAAGATCAATATGAATTAATTCCAGTGGATATGAAGTAGCAATACTTGAAGTCTTCTTATGTGGGGTTCTAATTTGTTTACCAATTTGGCATGGCCCACACACAGCAGTAGAAGGCTTTCCTAGTTTGGGAACACCTCTTACAAGTTCTTGCTTAGAGATTTTACATAGGTCTTTGAAGTTCATGTGACCTAGTCTTCGGTGCCACAAATCAACCTCCTCAATTTTAGTCTTATAACAGACATTAGAGGGATTAGGACTGGGAATTAAGCCATAGCAATTGTCAGTGGTTCTTAACCCTTCTAGAACACACTTACCTTTACCATTAATGACTAAGCATTTATTTTGGTTAAAGTGCACAGCATGGTTATCATCACATAGTTGACTTATGCTAATTAAATTAGCTTTCAGTCCTTCAACAAACAAGGCATCTTTCAATTTTGGTATGCCTGGTGAATCGATGATACCCTTCCCCTTTACTAAAGACTTGCTTCCATCACCAAAAGTAACAGTCCCATCTGGACAGTCCTCAAATTGAGTAAATAAGGACTTGTTACCTGTCATATGCCGAGAACACCCACTGTCGAAGTACCACATTTCTATGTTTTGGGCTTTCAAGGCAGTGTGTATGACGAAGCACTTCAGGTCATCCTTTCTTACATACACAGTCTTTAAACCTTGTTTAGATCTTTGATCATTAAACTGTGTATTAGAAACCTTTTTCCTTTTTGTTCTCCTTGACCTTTTTCTATTTTGTTCAGTTCTAGCTTTTTGATTAGTCAAATTCTTTCCTCTTGAATAATCATTTGGAATAAATTGACCAGTTCTTGTCATAGAGATTTGAGCAATTCTGTTAACATCTTCGCTCAATATTCTAGACTTTTCAGCCAGAACCTGAATCTGCCTTTGAAGAGTCCCTTGAATTTGATTTTGGTTCCGTGAACCATTTTGAGGAGCTCTTCTAAAAGCATTACAATTTGGTCGAATGTGACCTCTCACACCACAAAAGTGACATGTGGGTATGAATCTTAGGAGAGGAGGAGGATTTCTTCTAAAAGGAATTTGATTCCTCAAAGCATTCACTCTAGGAGCTGTATTTCTAGGCTTTACAAAATTTGTATAAGCCTTAGTACTTGATGTAGAAGGTAGATTCACTTTAGGATCAGAATGTATTGGCTCAAACACTGCACTAGCCATTGTACCAACAGCTAAAGGACCAGCTGGTGTGTCAGCATGTCCTATCCCAGATCTACTCGAATTTGACCCATACTTTCTAACTAATTCATCTAGGCAGCTAGTGTTACCAAACATTCTTACTTCTTTTTCAAGAGTATAGACCTTCTGAATCAAGTCAGTCTTGTCTTTAAGGGTAATTTGATGTTCTTTTTCAAGAAATTTCACCTTATCAACAAGAGAGTCTTTAAAAGTTTCCAGCTCCATTTGCAGAGTTCTTAACTCTTCAATTTCTTTCATGGAAGTGTCTCTTTCAACTTCTAATTTTCTGATCACATTAGTCAATGAGACATTCTCTTCCAAAAGACATTGAACTTTCATAACAAATGCTTCTTTTTCATTTTCCAACTGACTAACTAGAGCACTCTTCTCTTCTGCTACTAGTTTACAAATATCTCTATCATTTTGAATGATTTTGAGTTTTTTGCTCAAGGAGATTTTTGTTTTAGTCAGCTTCAAACTTTCAGCATACAACTTATCATAAGTTGTTTTCAAATCTTCATCACTTTCAGAGTCAGTTTGACTCTTCTGTATGTCATCACTAGACTCAGTATGAACACTCTCATCACTTCTATCCTTTTCATCAACCGCAGAGGTAGTCTCAAGAATCCCAGAAAGGGAAACAGTGAAAGCCGTATGATTTCCAGTATCTTCACTTGAAGAGGAACTGTCCGATTCTTCATTCTCGGAATCACTGTCATCCCAACAGGCATTCATCACCTTGCCCTTACTCTTCTTCTTGTTAGGACAGTTAGGTGAAATATGACCGAAGCCATGGCATTCATAACATTGAACACCTTGGGATTTCTTGTCACCACTCTTGGAATTTTTCTTGTTTTCCCAGGGCTTAGACTTTGACTTCTCAAAAGATTTTCCTCCCTGTTTGGGATTAAACCTCTTTTTCGTTCTAAAAAATTTTTGAAATTTTTTAACGAAGAGAGCCATTTCTTCCTCATTCATATCTCCATCACTGTCATCCTCATCCAAAGTTTCCTTGATAGATTTCAAGGCTAAAGATTTGTTCTTCTTGGATGCACAGGGATTGAGTTCATAGGTTTGGAGTGAACCAACCAATTCCTCAATCTTCAGAGAGTCAACATTTTTACTCTCTTCGATTGCAGTGACTTTGGGTTGAAATCTCTCAAGGAGAGATCTAAGGACTTTTCTAACTATTTTGGACTCAGATATTTTCTCACCTAAATTAAAACTAGCGTTGACAATGTCACTAAGTGTTGCATAGAATTCATCAAAAGTGTCATTGTCATCCATGTTTAAATGTTCAAATTAGGTGGTTAACATTTGGAGGTTTGAGATTTTAACAGTGGTAGTACCCTCATGGGTAATTTCAAGAATGTCCCAAGCCTCCTTTGCTGTTTCACATGAAGAAATTCGTCTGAATTCCTCAGCAGTGACTGCAGTAAAGATAGCATTGAGACCTTTAGTGTTCCATCCACTCGACTCAAGCTCTTCTCTGGTCCATTCATTATAATATTTGACGACAGTCAAATCACCTATAGTATTTATGGGAGTAGTCCACCCATTCTATATAGACATCCAAATTCTCTCGTCAATTGATTTGAGAAAGGCTCTCATTCTAGCTTTCCAGTATGCATAATTATTCCCATCAAAAAGTGGGGGACGAGAGACGGATCCTCCTTCTCTTAGAGTACTCATGATCACGGATAATACAGGATCACACTTAAGGGATTAGCCTTATTAGTAAACTAGCTTTGATACCAATTGAAATTTATCCAGATCAATGATCTCTAAGACCTAGAGGGGGGGTTGAATAGGTCTATCTAATAATTTCTAACCAATTTTAATTTTTCAATTAATATGTTTAGAAATCAATGAAAAATTCACTCAGACAATCCACACAAATCAAACACAGAAGATTTTTACGTGGAAAACCCTAACGGGAAAAAACCACGGGACCTTGTCCAGTAATAAACTTCACTATGAAAAGATATCAAGTACAAGACAAAACCTTACCAAAACAGAAATGACGTTCCTAGGTATAGACTCTTACTCTTGATTTCCACGAACCAGCAGGTTTGATCTCCGCCGTAGCAGCTTCGGTTCCACACCGACCAAATCTTCTCAAGCTACTTCAAAACCACGATCACACACGATCGATCTCCTTCCACGAAGGCTCCGGATCAAACACCGGACACACACACAAGGTGTAGGGTGCATTAGGAGCTGGAGGTTCCAACAATTAAGTTGGACTTGATGAGTATACAAACTGGACAATCCTTCCAAAGGTTTGTCTTGTATCCAATGACCAATTGCTTCACTATGAAGCACAATCCTTATACTTTCCTTTCTTCTCAGAAGAGCCTTTGTCCATACTACTAGAATACCTTTCCAATGGAAAATCTTGGATTTCTTTCCTTTGCATAAATGCTCAGGATTTTGAAAATCCAATTCTTTTGAACATCTTTGCAAGTAGCATTGAACTCTTCAAAGGTTCTTAGCCATATGCAACATGTAGGATTTCAGACAATCTGACTTCCTACTTGTTTAACATAACCATATTAAAGGACTGCGGGAGTTTGTCGAAGATCATATCCTCTAATCCCATAAATTTATCTCAATTTATCTCAGCACCAAGAATTGAGATTTATGAATCCAATGATCTCTATCATATTCTTTGTGACTGGGTTTCCCTAGTCAACTTGGTGTCCACTTGTCCTTTTATATAGTAAGCTGCCTAGCAGCCCTATTGTATTCTGTAAACATCTCATATGAGTTTTAACATCAGTAGTGAGAACTTGGGCAATTCTTTAGATAGTAAGCACAAACTTGAGATTCCTTTTCCATTCCAAACACTTTGAATTGGTCAAGAGATTCTCATTAAAGTCTTGGTAAAGTGGTTATAGAATGACATGAAAATAAAACATACATCATAATATTTCACACATTATAATATCATTAGATCAGGGCTTTCGATCTTTGATGATATTGCTCATCATTCAGTCAAATTTCATAGACCCCTCAATCTATAAAATTAGGAAATATGCTACTTCATATTTCTGATGAGCATTGGGTGCCTTATAATACACATGCAATCTTCCATGCTAGGATAGTACCACACATGCACTACAAGGTGGATAGTAACTATCCATCACTGAACATCTCATGCATAACTCCTTATGTTAATCAGTGATTCCCAATTTTCTTGTGACCTCCAAGGACAACATGACTGTCACTGTGTCAGCCGTCATGTTCCTTGATTAAATGAAACCCATTATTCTCGGTTGTTATATGATCAAGTAGGAATATGCCCCCATGCTAGTTGACACTCCCTATCAGGCCATACACATTCCTATCTACTATAGAAATAAAACACTAGGAGTTTAATTTAGACTGAATTATGTCCGATTCCTGTCAGAGAGACAAGACTCAGGCTAATTAATTCCTAGTCTTATTGATAATGGAAGGTCATAGGGCAACATTATCCCGTAGGATAGATTAGCCCATTTAATTCACTTAATATTTTTCTTGAGGGAAAACAGAATATCATAAATAAATTATACATCTAATGCATATATCAAAAGCATTCACAATATTTATCATTGTATCACATGTATAAAACAATATACAAATATCATCACATGATAATAAATCAAATTTCATTTAATTAGATCAAACTAATTCCAATGAACTCCCACTAGCCCCAGAAATCTTAATGGATCTAATCCAAGGGTACAAAGGTCATTTTTAACAACAGTGGGCTTTAAATGGTTCATACATCCATATGATGGACCATTGGTCATACCAAGCACCATGGGCCCAAAATAACAATTATAAAGTGTCCATGTGCATCACTAAAGCTCATAAGTCAAAATGGACTATATTACCCTTTAATTCTCTACGAATTATTCTTAGCACATTAGGGTTCAACAACCTTAAGTCTAAAAGAAATTATGGAAGTCTTTAAACAACTCTCTAAGACCTCTACTAGGGTCTATAAGTGTCACTCAAGCACTTCCCATAATCGTGAATATTGTTAGCTCACATCTATGCCAATTAAGACATAATTATCTCATAATCATGCAAATAACATATTCCACGTAAAAATTTTAACATGGACTACATGAATCATGTCCAAAAGGGTTATAATAATGTGTTTTATTTAAACACAAACCTTTTATGTTTCAACAAAACACATATTGTAGGGTTTGATCCAATTATCCAAAATTTGCATAAAAACGATAATCACATTATCACAAGGGTTATGGACTTTTCTAAGCAACTAAAAGTTATAATAAATCATCACATGAAATACATAATATAGCCGCACAATGGGTCAACATGATCATGCTATCTTAGAAATCCTACAACTACTCTTGTAGAACACCTTCTAAGATTTATTCTCCATGCGATTACCATCATCTTCGATCTTCAATTTGATTTCTCCATAGAAAAATCAGCAACTCCTAATACTAAGATTACATCACATTCAAAATAAGAAACCTTGAGAAACCACCCAAAATAGGGTGCTCAAGGGGAGTATAACTCATAAGAAGAAAGAGAAGAGAATAGAGAGAGAAGAAGAAGGAATGATCATGGAACCCATCCACCATTCAACAAGAATATTTATTAACAATTCATCAAGTATGAATAATAACATGGCATGACAAATTACTTAGAAAGTCTATAACCTCAACAAGGGTTTTGTTAACCTTAGGGAAACTCTTTCCCATATGGTTAAGGTCTCTATTAACATTTAATAGAAAAACCCTAGAGCAAAGAAAGCAAGCATGACAAGAATGAATTCTTAGGGTTTTTAGATCATCATTAAAAGAAAACAATTTTCCTTTAATGCTTGGAAAATCATTAAGAGAAACAATTTCTCTAAAATTTAATCTAACCTTAAAATTCATCCTCACATTCCTCAATTGATAAACAAATAGAAAACACCATATTAAATTCGGCTAGGCTAGGGATCTAATCCATTCTATATTATTTTGATCTAATAACTATTAAAAGACCAAAAATAAAAATCTGCAAATTGCTAATTTTTAATATCACTTTATATTGATTCCAAATCAATAATAGGTGAATTCAAAATTTTCCATAATGGCCAACTGCTTTAGGGATTATTTGATTTAACAATTAAATAAAATAATACTCTAAACACTAGTATTAAATGTCCATAAAATAATTGATCTCTATCAATTAAAATTTACTTGAGATAAAACTCTGTATCTCAACCAATGACATTTATGTAATTACTTGATTAACTATTAATCAAATAAAAACTTATAAATACTATGTAGCCGAAAATTTTGAGCACATGTAATTGATCCAAATCAACTACAATAATTATGGTATTATTCCCATAAACTTTTTAGGGAACCTTAAAAGATATCATAATTAACATTTAATTAAATGATAACCCGAGGACTCGAAGCAAATAATTAAACAATTTAATTAAATCTCAGCCCGTGCTCTCGAATCAAATAATTAAACTATTTAATTAATTGATAGTCCATTAAACGATTTAATAGCATCCCATGCTCTCAAATCAAATAATGGAATTTAGGAAAAATTTGAAAGCCTCTTGGAAAATTAGTTTAGAAAACTCTTTTTCCCGCTTTAGATTTTCGACTCAAGTTTTGACCCTCAAAACAATTGATTCTGGAAAAACTTTCTTTATGAAAGTTGTAGATCTTTTCGACGGCTTCGAAAACGATATACTGACGGACCTAAATCGGACTTACGGTCACAAAGTTATGGCCGAAATACCGAAACTGTATCGATTCTTCTAATCAAATGCAAATCCGAAAATCCATGAATCAATTTTAATCGAAATAAGCTTTAATCTCCAAGAAAACTTAAGCAAGGGTGTCTAACACCATGAGATTTATTAATTAACATTTAATAAATAAAATCTCATCTATATATGCTAGCCAAAATATCAATGGGTATCTAAGTGGTATATATCAAAGGGAAAACTTGCCCGAGGCTCATAAGAATAAATTAAACAATTTAATTTAATATAAAAAGGATCTCTGAATCCTTAAAGGGCTTTAACCAAATTTATATCTCTATATACCTATCCCTAATAGAATCAAAAGAGATTTTAAAATCATCCAAAAACTGAAATTAGTATCACACTAATTTCTAGGGGCTTGATTACTCCCTCAATAACTAGAGGGGGATCCCTTAAGCCTAATAATGATTATCCAATAATCAAGAATCTAGAAGATTGATTCATTAGAGCTACCAAAATTCATAGGGAAGGTAATCTTGATTAAACTCAAAAATCAAAGAGAAGCATAGCCCTGGCTCTGATACCAATGAAAGTATGCCTCTTTTTAATTTTAGAAACACAGTTCTTGGGGGGCATACATCGAATCCCAAGATCTGACTAAGATTCTAATTGATTTTATTCAATGGAGGTTAGAATAACATTCACCTTTGCGACTTTGAAATTGTTAAGTCAAATCCACGTTAGAATAGTACTCGCAAAACTTCACAAGTGTCAAGTCTCCTGTCGATTCACACGAACCTTCTTTTTCCTTTAAAGCTTTCTCTAATGGAAGCTAATGGCCCTTCCAAATTTCCAGCTCTAGGAATCTTGAATAAAGATCCAATCTTTATTAATCAAGAACCTTTCTTGATGAACAAGATGAATTCTTGTTTTTCCTCAAGATCCAATCAAGAAGACAAAAGAAGAGAGAGATGGGTGTGACCGTACACCTCAAGGAGAGAGAGGGGAGGGCATGAGGTTTTTTAGGAGAGGGAGAGTGTGAGGTTTTTTTTTAGGAGAGGGAGAGAAGAAAAAATTCTGGAGAATTATATGTATATATATTAAAGGGCTGGGCATCCAATCCTTTATATAAGTTCTCTCTTGGTTGCTTGAATTGTAATCCAATTATAATTCATTAACCTCATCCTAATCCAATTAGGATTCCTCAATAGTTTCCTTTATTGATTATTCTCCTAATCCAATTAGGATTAATCTTAAAAGAAACCAACCTTATCCATTAGTAACTAATCTTATCCTTATCCAATAAGGAATCTTGAATTAGTAACTAACTAATGGAATCCCTAACAATTAGGGAATCTTTAATTAATAACTAATTAACTAACTAACTAACTAACCTTATCCAATAAGGTGTTAATTAATTAGAAACTAATTAAAATAATAAAAATTATTATTCCTCCTTGAAGTGGGCGTCCCACCCTAGGTGGGTCCCACCCTACACGCCTAAAGGGTTTCCAAAACCCTCTTGGTCACTTGAATTATTCTTTTATAATAATTCCCAATGGGTCCTACCCATTTGGTTTTTCACATCTAATGTGATTCCACCTTTTAGAGCTTCACTATACCATATAGTGATTACTTAGAGAAATTAATTAATTTAATTATAAATTAAATTAAATACTTTAAGAAGGTCCTTGTGTGTGGGATCTAAAGGGATCTCCTATTTCCGGTTGTGGGACCAAGTACTTCACCTTTTTGGTTGAAGCATTGTTACTAGGAAACACCTTTCCTAAAACTCCATTAGGATCAAAGAATGTTATCTAAGTCCCTGGACTTCCACCAATCACAATTAATGTCCACTAACACAATGTGATTAACCTCCAGAAATTAGAGAATTGCTTGTAAGTACCATCTCACAATATATTTACAAATAAATCCTTCCACATTCCGATATCACATGTAAGCTTCCGGGATTGGAACAATTCCACTGTCTTAGTCCCTAGCTTATGAATAGAACTCTTTCTCATGATTACTTTTCATTGAACTGAACCTCCAAAACACTTTTGAAGAAACATTAGAAAAGAACTGACATATATATTTATATATACTTTTCCATATTAAAAATATCAACTTCGATAAAGACCATTTTACCGAAAAGCACCAGTACTGGATTTAACAGTTCAGTTCAACAAGTATCACCTTGATATCATTATCTCCAATTAAGGAGTTGTGGATTCCTTATTGAGTGTTTACACACTTCTCCAAACATAGTGTACATGACCCAACGTACCCGGAGTTAGTCCTGTGTATTGGACATTGCCGATTGGCACATCAAAGCCATATAGACAAATGTCTGAGAAAATGTTAACCTCTCAGGTCTAAGGATAATTTGTCAAATGGATAACCCTAATACAATCTGACAGTGTATTCCATAGGGTATCCACTAGTGACCCCGTTCAGTATTATGTACTTGCTACATATACTCACATGTTAGTCAAGAGTCACCACTCTCTGTGAATGAGATTCATCACACTATCTCATAGAACTACACATGTGCAAGCCATGATGAAGTACGGCGCCCAACCAGTACTCTAGAGGCTTCGAACAATATTAGGTTTACAAGGAACCGGAAAATCATATCTCCTCGCAACCTTTACATGATTTTCCTACAATGTTACCTATGGAACTTTATGTCATCATCATATGAGACAGTAATTAACATAAATACCCTTTATAGTTGGTTGTGTGAATATGATGTTTGTCTAATCAACATAAAAAAGTCTCTTATTGGCTTTCGAGGGCATATATCTCCAACACTAATCCCCTGAGACTGGCCTGGTAAATGCCGGCTAGGGCAATCCCTGATCATGTGGCCCTAGCGACCGCAATGATAACATCCACCAGATGCTCTTCGGCAATCTCCTGCCGGATGCCTTTTGCCGCATGAAGTGCAGACCTCATATGTGTAGGCCGGAGGGACCGAACGTGGTGTATACCTCGCTGCCTGAGGGGTAACTGGCCGTGGGGCCGGAAGAGCCTGAGGTCGAGGTGCCTGTGGCAAGTACTGCCGGGGTGCTGGAGGCGCATAAGTCGGCCCCATCTGTGGTGCTGGCCATGTATACTGATAAGGACCAGTCCGGGCCCGCCTCTCTAAAGGTACCGAACCACTAGATTGGCCTCTCGCCAATTCCCTCTTCTTGGACACGGTCTCTGAATTGGTCTCAACCAACAAAGCTTTATCCACCACTTCGGCGTAAGTGGCGTGCCTGAAGACCGACACTTTCTCCATGATGACATCCTTGAGCCCTTGCTCAAACCTCCTCGCCTTCATTGCCTCGGTGGAAATCATATGTGTCGCGAAGCGTGATAGCTCCGAGAACTTGGCCTCATAAGCGGCCACCGACATCGAACCTTGCTCAAGGTTGATGAATTCTCTCTCTTTCTTTTCCCGCGCTCCAACCGGGAAATACTTCTTATAGAATGTGTCCTTAAACTCCTCTCAAGTCCACGGTTGACCCTGCATGGTCAAGTCCCGTGTCCTCAATGCGGACAACCACCAATGGTGGGCTTCGCCCTCTAGCATAAAAACTGCCCATGCCACTTTCTCTTCCTCTGTAGGAGAGAGCACCGCAAATATCTTCTCAACCTGGAGGATCCAAGCCTCCGCAGTAAGAGGGTCCACACTCCCGTGGAAGGATGGAGGCCTCAATCTCCGGAATGCCTCAACTCCAGCTGTACAATGTACTGGAGCTGCAGGCGGTGGAGTAGGTGCCGCTGATGCCGGTATAGTTTGCCGAGCCGCCAGAATGGCGAGTGTCTCAGCAATAGAGCCTAAGACCTGAGAGAGGTCTGGCTGCTCATCCTCGTCCCGTGAAGAAGAGGAAGCTCTGGTATGTGGCCCACGACCCCGTGTGTTCCGTCTCATGACTAAAGTCCTGAGAATAATAACACCACATGAGTCTAACTTGAAACCACAGTTTATTTCAATGCCATTTCACAATAGTTCAATTTGTATTAGTTGTACAATACTAATACACATCACATCAAGTCATCAAAGTATTCATTACATTATACTTATACTTTAGTGTTCTAGCGTACCTAGGACCCGTACTTGGTTAAAGCAACCATTTTAGACTAAGACTAAAGTTTAGTCTTACACTTGGAACCAGACTCGCTCCCGACTTACTTCCTTCCTAACTTGTTTCCTAACATATGCTCTTGTCAAGCCGTGGTATAAGATTCTAAATGACCCTAAAGACCTAAAGCCTAAGCTTTGATACCACTTCTGTCGCGACCCAAAACCCACCCTAGGAGTTAGAGTGAATCTTGGACGACTTAATCATGACTTACATGACTTGCTTGAGGAACCAACCTGCAAAACTCACAGAACATATACAATAGAGGATAACAGCGGAAGCATAACTGTAAAACACAACGGAAGTCTAACAAACCTCTATGTATATACACATGGTCCAAGTTAATACAAAAGAAAACAAAACAAAGAAAGTGCGGACATGCCCGCCAAAATACATGGATATAATCACTCATGCTCACTCACAGCTAATCCACTCGGAATCTAACACCACCTACTGATAACCCTCTATGGGAGGTTCCTCCAAAGGTTCCTCGACGTACTCCTCCTCCACCCAAGGGCTAGGAGCACAAACATCAAATGGAGCAGCAGCTCCCTCAGAACCTGCCGACATAAGAAGTGCGGCTGAGCATGGAATACTCAGCGGGTACTAAATACTAACCAATAGTCATAGCATGAGATAGCAATGCACACACATATATATATAAAATAGGAACAGTTCATATCATACAAGGAAGTAAAGCAGTTTGTAATCATGCTTGCATTCAGAAAAGCCGATAAAACCCTAGAAAACCTTGTGCACTTGACTTGATTGGAAATACCATTTTCGTGCTTGAAACTTGTCATGTTTGTCTTATCTTGTCATATCATGCGTGTCATTCCATGTCATGCTTGCTTGGAAATTAAACTACTTGTGAGGGAAGGGAGACCCTTCTTCCTAGAATGCTTATGCTTGTCATGCCATGTAGAGCCCCGGACCTTTTCACATTTAATGCATGACACTTTCGTTGCCAATTTGCCTTTAAAGAGGTATAATTAATAAATAAGGAAGAAATTGGAAATTCTGAAATGTTAGAAATGTTCGTTTTCGAAGTACGAACCCAACGCAAGTTGAATCGTCGAAATCGGACGAACGAGTCAAAAGTTATGGCCAAAACAGTCGGGACCAGTAGAGCACCGATCGCTCGGTCCATGGAGCGATCGATCTGTCCAAAACCGATCGCTCGGAGGCTATCGACTGGTCAAGATTTTTGTATGAGGAAATTTTCCAGAGAGTGAAATTTTAACCGATCGCTCGGTTATGAAACCGATCGATCGGTAGGCAACCGATCGATCGGTCATTAACACCGATCGCTCGGTACTCGCGTTTTTGCAGAAAACTTAGTAAGGGTGTTTTAGTCTTTTGGGCGGTTTACTCTTACCTTAAGAGTCTTGCCCGAGCCTTTAGGGCTTATTTACAATACTTAGAAGATTGAGAGCTAAGGAAAGGAGAAGAAGGCGATCCCTAACCTAGGGTTTGATTTTTGGAGGGGAAATCAAAGGGTTGTGAACCCACACTCACCTCAAGTCCATTTTCTTCAAGATCTCGGCTCAAGCTCGTGTGGGGCACTCTCCTCAAGCTAGGGCAGCAACTCACGGTCGTTTTGGAAAGGGGGATTTCTTCCTCACTTGATCAAGGTCGGTACTTCTTTGCTACCCTCCTAGTTATAGCTTCTCTTTTCCTTTATTTCTCCTTGTTTTCCTTCACATATATATGTGTTATGAGATTGGTGGTATGAATGGTGAATGGAGATGGATGTTGGCGAATGGATGCCGTGTGGATGATGTGATGAACGAATGGGAAAGGGCATTGTAATAATAATGAACATACAAGTGTGATGTGAGCATAACCCACCTAGAAAAGCATGATCTAGGTTTAAGTGAATAATGAACACACCCCATGTTTGATGAAATGCCAAGGTGAACAAAATAAATGATAAATTAAGGGAACCCATGCTTGATTGCTCTTGAAATTGTTAGGGTTCATGATAGTGTGTTTCCTACATTCCTTAAAATGCGTAGATTATTACTCGCTTAAATTGCTATATGCTATGCTTTGTGAATTACCCCAAATTGCCATATTTAATTTCAAATGCAAGTATGCACACGATCTCACGAGCACGCATGAAATGATGAGATTTACCGATGTTTTAAGTATGGGACGTAGAGGTGGGGCATATCCTAAGATATGTTTCACTTCGCTTTTGACAAGGGCAAGACAATCATGCATTGCATAGGGAAAGGTCTCCCATCCCCTCTCATGACATGCATAGCATCGCATGACACGCATAGCATAGCATCACATGACACGCATGGATGCTAGTTGCGACGGGCTATGAACGGCAACTAGGCATTCTGGAAAGGGGGATTTCTTCCTCACTTGATCAAGGTCGGTACTTCTTTGCTACCCTCCTAGTTATAGCTTCTCTTTTCCTTTATTTCTCCTTGTTTTCCTTCACATATATATGTGTTATGAGATTGGTGGTATGAATGGTGAATGGAGATGGATGTTGGCGAATGGATGCCGTGTGGATGATGTGATGAACGAATGGGAAAGGGCATTGTACTAATAATGAACATACAAGTGTGATGTGAGCATAACCCACCTAGAAAAGCATGATCTAGGTTTAAGTGAATAATGAACACACCCCATGTTTGATGAAATGCCAAGGTGAACAAAATAAATGATAAATTAAGGGAACCCATGCTTGATTGCTCTTGAAATTGTTAGGGTTCATGATAGTGTGTTTCCTACATTCCTTAAAATGCGTAGATTATTACTCACTTAAATTGCTAAATGCTATGCTTTGTGAATTACCCCAAATTTCCATATTTAATTTCAAATGCAAGTATGCACACGATCTCACGAGCACGCATGAAATGATGAGATTTACCGATGTTTTAAGTATGGGACGTAGAGGTGGGGCATATCCTAAGATATGTTTCACTTCGCTTTTGACAAGGGCAAGACAATCATGCATTGCATAGGGAAAGGTCTCCCATCCCCTCTCATGACATGCATAGCATCGCATGACACGCATAGCATAGCATCACATGACACGCATGGATGCTAGTTGCGACGGGCTATGAACGGCAACTAGGCATTCACATTCTGCATGGATGCTAGTTGCGACGGGCTATGAACGGCAGCTAGGCATACCCATCTGCATATAGGGTACTAGTTGCGACGGACTATGAACGGCAACTAGGCATGTGAACATGTTTAAATTATGAAAATGCAAGCATGACAAGCATGACACGGTTAACAAGTTCCCAATCACGCAAGGGGTATTTCAAGTCAAGTCAAGTGCACGATGTTTTCAAGGGTTTTATCAGTCTTTCTGAATGCAAGCATGAATATAAATTGCTTTACTTCCTTGTATGATATAAATTGTTCCTGTTCTATATATGCAACTTGCTTCCTACTTTATGTATGCTATCTGTATACTATGACTGTTGGTTAGTATGTAGTACCCCCTGAGTATTCCATGCTCAGCCGTACTTCTTATGTCGGCAGGTTCTGAGGGAGCTGCTGCTCCATTTGATGTTTGTGCTCCTAGCCCATGGGTGGAGGAGGAGTACGTCGAGGAGCCTTTTGAGGAACCTCCCGTAGAGGGTTATCAGTAGGTGGTGTTAGATTCTGAGTGGATTAGCTGTGGGTGAGCATGAGTGATTATATCAATGTATTTTGGCGGGCATGTCCGCACTTTCTTTGTTTTGATTTCTTTGTATTAAAACTTGGACCATGTGTAGATACTTAGAGGTTTGTTAGACTTCCGGTGTATTTTATAGTGATGCTTCCGCTGTTATCCTCTATTGTATATGTTCTGTGGGTTTTGTAGGTTGGTTCGTCAAGCAAGTCCTGTAAGTCATGTTTAGGTCGTCCAAGATTCACTCTAACTCCTAGGGTGGGTTTTGGGTCGCGACAGAAGTGGTATCAAAGCTTAGGCTTTAGGTCTCTAGGGTCACTTAGAATCTTATACCACGGCTTGACAAGAGCATATGTTAGGAAACAAGTTAGGAAGGAAGTAAGTCGGGAGCGAGTCTGGTTCCAAGTGTAAGACTAAACTTTAGTCTTAGTCTAAAATGGTTGCTTTAACCAAGTACGGGTCCTAGGTACGCTAGAACACTAAAGTATAAGTATAATGTGATGAATACTCTGATGACTTGATGTGATGTATATTAGTATTATACAACTAATACAGATTGAATTATTGTGAAATGGCATTGAAATAAACTGTGGTTTCAAGTTAGACTCATGTGGTGTTATTATTCTCAAGACTTTAGTCATGAGACGGAACACACGGGGTCGTGGGCCACATACCAGAGCTTCCTCTTCTTCACGGGATGAGGATGAGCAGCCGGACCTCTCTCAGGTCTTAGGCTCCATTGCTGAGACACTCGCCATCCTGGCGGCTCGGCAAACTATACCGGCATCAGCGGCACCTACTCCACCGCCTGGAGGTCCAGTACATCGTACAGCTGGAGTTGAGGCATTCCGGAGATTGAGGCCTCCATCCTTCCATGCGAGTGTGGACCCTCTTGCTACGGAGGCTTGGATCCTCCAGGTTGAGAAGATATTTGCGGTGCTCTCTCCTACAGAGGAAGAGAAAGTAACATGGGCAGTTTTCATGCTAGAAGGTGAAGCCCACCATTGGTGGTTGTCCGCATTGAGGACACGGGACTTGACCATGCAAGGTCAACCTTGGACTTGGGAGGAGTTCAAAGATACTTTTTACAAGAAGTATTTTCCGATCGGTGCACGGGAAAAGAAAGAGAGAGAATTCATCAACCTTGAGCAAGGTTCGATGTCTGTGGCCGCTTATGAGGCCAAGTTCTCAGAATTGTCGAGATTTGCGCCTCATATGGTTGCTACTGAGGCAATGAAGGCGAGAAGATTTGAGCAAGGGCTCAAGGATGTTATTATGGAGAAGGTTTCCGTTTTCAGGCATGCTACCTACCCTGAAGTGGTAGACAAGGCCTTATTGGTCGAGGCCAATTCTGAAGCGGTGTCTAAGAAGAGAGAGTTGGCGAGAGGTCAAGCCAGTAGTTCAGCACCTCCAGAGAGGCGGGATCGTACCGGCCCTTATCAGTATACATGGCCAGCACCATCGATGAGGCCGACTTATGCGGCCCCAGCACCACGGCAGTACGTACCGCAGGCACCTCGACCTCAGGCTCTCCGGGCCCCATGGCCAGTTGCACCTCAGGTGGCGAGATATGCTCCACCTCAGGCCCCTCCTACCCGCACACACGAGGCCTGCCCTTCATGTGGCCGAAGGCACCCAGCAGGGGATTGCCTAAGAGCATCGGGTGGATGTTTTCACTGTGGTCGCCAGGGCCACGTGATCAGGGATTGCCCTACCCGGCATTTACCAGGCCAGTCTCAGGGGATTAGGCCACCAGCACGCCCAGCAGGATCATATTAGGCGTCATCTCAGACTACCCGGTCTACACCTCAGTCTCGCCAGGCGAACCAGGGGCGTGTATTTGCTTTGACAGAGGGTGATGCACTTGCATCTGATGATGTGGTGCAAGGTACGCGTTTGGAGTTATTTTCTTTATTCGTGATTGTTATGTTATGCTATATTTTTGTGTACGTACTCGGCATGTTCTATATGTATATATACCTACACGTATACGCTGTTGATGCATGAATTAACTCCGCTAGTTAAAATTTCAGGAACCCTACTAGTCAATGAGTATTTGGCTCGAGTGTTGATTGATACCGGGTCTACTCATTCGTTTGTCTCGCCGAGTTTTTCAGAAGACTTTTCTGTGGAGCCTTGTCAGCTAAAACCGGAGTTAGCCATTTCGACTCCGCTCGGCAAAACAGTATTGGCAGATAAAGTGTATAGAAATAGTGCGGTCCAAGTTGGAAGCCACGAGTTGGCGGTTGATCTCATCGTCCTTGGATTCCAAGACTTTGATGTTATATTGGGAATGGATTGGTTAGCAGCACATCATGGGCATGTAGCTTGCTTTGAGAAGATGGTACTCTTCAAGCCGGTAGAAGGAAAACCATTTCACTTTCGGGGGTTAAAAAGTAGAGACATTGCCCGCTTTGGGGCGTTGAGCTTAGCTAACCCCGAGGCAAAGGACTCATCGACAATTCCAGTTGTGAGTGAATTCCTGGATGTGTTTCCAGAGGAGTTGCCAGGATTACCTCCAAACAGGGAGATTGAGTTTGTGATCGAGCTTGCACCAGGCACAACTCCTATATTCAGGGCTCCGTATAGAATGGCCCCGATTGAACTTAAGGAGTTGAAGACTCAGTTGGAGGAATTACAGGGGCTTGGTTTCATACGACCAAGTGTCTCACCGTGGGGTGCCCCGGTGTTGTTTGTTAAGAAGAAAGATGGCTCGATGCGGATGTGTGTCGATTACCGGTAATTGAACAAAGTCACTATAAAGAATAGGTATCCCTTGCCTAGGATTGATGACTTGTTCGATCAGTTGAAGGGAGAGAGATTTTTCTCAAAGATAGATCTTCGATCGGGCTATCACCAGTTGAAGATTAAGGCGGAAGATATTCCCAAAACGGCTTTCCGGACTCGATACGGACACTACGAGTTCTTGGTAATGCCTTTTGGTCTCACGAACGCGCCGGCAGCCTTTATGGATTTGATGAACCGGGTGTTCCGGCCATATCTTGATAGGTGTGTGATTGTATTTGTTGATGACATTTTGGTCTATTCCCAGACAAGGGAAGATCACACACGCGACCTACGCCTTGCTTTGGAAATGCTAAGAGAGCACAAGCTATACGCCAAACTTAGCAAGTGTGAGTTTTGGTTGGAAGAGGTGGCATTCCTAGGCCACGTTGTTTCTGCAGAAGGTATCTCGGTAGATCCAAAAAAGATCGAAGCAGTTATGAGTTGGGCGAAGCCCAAGAGTGTTACGGAGATACGCAGCTTCCTTGGGTTGGCAGGCTACTACAGGAGATTCGTAGAGGGTTTCTCTAGCCTTGCAGCACCGCTTACTTACCTGACAAGGAAGAATGCGAAGTTTGTATGGAGCGACAAGTGTGAGATCAGTTTCACGGAACTGAAGAAGAGGCTTACTATAGCTCCTGTCCTTATAGTGCCATCCGGACCTCTTGGGTATGAGGTATACAGTGATGCCTCACACGTGGGACTTGGATGTGTGCATATGCAACACAAGAAGGTCATTGCCTATGCATCGAGGCAATTGAAGGAGCATGAGAAGAATTATCCCACGCACGACTTAGAACTTGCTGCAATCATGTTTGCACTCAAGATCTGGCGACATTACTTATACGGGGTGAAATTCTATGTGTATACGGACCATAAGAGCCTCAAGTACCTTTTTCACAAAAGGAATTGAATCTAAGGCAACGACGTTGGATGGAATTTCTGAAGGACTATGATTGTACCATTCAATACCACCCGGGTAAAGCAAATGTAGTGGCTGATGCTTTGAGTAGAAGACCTCCGAGGTTATTAGCATGCATGTTAGTGCAGGAATGGAAGCTACTTGAAGACTTGGCAAATCTAGACATTAGTGTGAATGACTCTGTCCGTGGTCCTACCTTGGCAAATGTTACGGTTCGGCCGTACATCATAGATTTGATCCAAGAATATCAAGCCATGGATGCTGAATTATTGGCTTTCCGGGACAAGGAAGTTGCCAAGGGCAGTGAAGACTTTTCTCTCACTAGTCGGGGTGCTATCACATTCAAGGGAAGACTGTGCGTCCCAGCCAATGCAGATCTTCGAAGAGAGATTTTGGATGAAGCACACCATTCGAAGTACACAGTGCATCCAGGGGGTACAAAGATGTACCGAAACCTCAAGAGTCACTTTTGGTGGCGGAATATGAAGAGGGAGGTTGCAGAATACGTAGCACGGTGCTTGGTGTGTCAACAGGTGAAAGTAGAACACATGCGGCCCGCAGGTCTATTGCAGTCTCTTCCTATTCCCGAGTGGAAATGGGAGAACATATCCATGGATTTTATAGTTGGCTTGCCAAAGACAGCAAGGGGCTCAGATGCGATATGGGTAGTAGTGGATCGTTTGACGAAGTCCGCTCACTTCTTGCCTTACCGAACTACTTTCAACTCTAGTCAGTTAGCCGCTTTGTACATCAAGGAAGTGGTGAGGTTGCATGGAGTGCCCGTTAGTATTGTGTCAGATCGGGATCCAAGATTCATATCACGATTCTGGAAAAGCTTCCAGGAGGCTATGGGTTCCCGACTTGATTTCAGCACCGCTTTTCATCCACAGACGGATGGACAAACTGAGAGAGTGAACCAAGTCATTGAAGACATGCTTCGGGCTTGTATGTTGGATTTCAGAGGCAGTTGGGAAGAGCACTTGCCTTTGGTTGAATTCGCCTATAATAACAGCTATCAGGCGAGTATCCAAATGGCACCATTTGAGGCCTTGTATGGGCGAAGTTGTAGGTCTCCTCTCTATTGGGATGAGGTAGGAGAAAGGAAAGTACTTGGTCCGGAGTTGTTTGAGCAAACTGCAAACACAGTTAAGATCATTCGGGATCGATTGAAAGCTGCTCAAGATCGCCAGAAAAGTTATGCGGACACGCGCCGTAGGGACTTGGAATTTCAAGTAGGGGATCAAGTTTTTGTGAAAGTATCTCCTAGCAAAGGGATCATGAGATTTGGAAAGCGAGGCAAGCTCAGTCCTCGGTATGTTGGGCCTTTTGAGATTATCACACGGGTTGGTGAAGTTGCTTATCGAGTAGCTCTTCCGCCTCACATGGCCGCAGTTCACGACGTTTTCCATGTGTCTATGCTTCGGAAGTACATTGCGGATCTTTCGCATGTCATAGACTTGGAACCGTTGGAGATTCGAGAGGACCTCACCTTGATTGAAAAGCCGGTTCAGATTTTGGATCGAAGAGATCAAGTGCTTCGCAACAAGACTATCCCTTTGGTTCTAGTGCAATGGCAACACCATGCTCGGGAAGAAGCAACATGGGAGCGTGAAGCCGAAGTCAAAGCGAAGTACCCAGAATTATTTGAATGAGTCTTTGTATAAGTTTGTATATGACTTGTAATTTTCTTCTTGGTTTGTAATGCAAGTAGCGTCTAAATTTCGAGGACGAAATTTTTGTAAGGGGGGGAGGATGTAGAGCCCCGGACCTTTTCACATTTAATGCATGACACTTTCGTTGCCATTTTTCCTTTAAAGAGGTATAATTAATAAATAAGGAAGAAATTGGAAATTCCGAAACGTCAGAAATGTTTTTTTTCGAAGTACGAACCCAACGCAAGTTGAATCGTCGAAATCGGACGAACGAGTCAAAAGTTATGGCCAAAACAGTCGGGACCAGCAGAGCACCGATCGCTCGGTCCATGGAGCGATCGATCGGTCCAAAACCGATCGCTCGGAGGCTATCGACTGGTCAAGATTTTTGTATGGGGAAATTTTCCAGAGAGTGAAATTTTAACCGATCGCTCGGTTATGAAACCGATCCATCGGTAGGCAACCGATCGATCGGTCATTAACACCGATCGCTCGGTACTCGCATTTTTGCAAAAAACTTAGTAAGGGTGTTTTAGTCTTTTGGGCGGTTTACTCTTACCTTAAGAGTCTTGCCCGAGCCTTTAGGGCTTATTTACAATACTTAGAAGATTGAGAGCTAAGGAAAGGAGAAGAAGGCGATCCCTAACCTAGGGTTTGATTTTTGGAGGGGAAATCAAAGGGTTGTGAACCCACACTCACCTCAAGTCCATTTTCTTCAAGATCTCGGCTCAAGCTCGTGTGGGGCACTCTCCTCAAGCTAGGGCAGCAACTCACGGTCGTTTTGGAAAGGGGGATTTCTTCCTCACTTGATCAAGGTCGGTACTTCTTTGCTACCCTCCTAGTTATAGCTTCTCTTTTCCTTTATTTCTCCTTGTTTTCCTTCACATATATATGTGTTATGAGATTGGTGGTATGAATGGTGAATGGAGATGGATGTTGGCGGATGGATGCCGTGTGGATGATGTGATGAACGAATGGGAAAGGGCATTGTACTAATAATGAACATACAAGTGTGATGTGAGCATAACCCACCTAGAAAAGCATGATCTAGGTTTAAGTGAATAATGAACACACCCCATGTTTGATGAAATGCCAAGGTGAACAAAATAAATGATAAATTAAGGGAACCCATGCTTGATTGCTCTTGAAATTGTTAGGGTTCATGATAGTGTGTTTCCTACATTCCTTAAAATGCGTAGATTATTACTCACTTAAATTGCTATATGCTATGCTTTGTGAATTACCCCAAATTGCCATATTTAATTTCAAATGCAAGTATGCACACGATCTCACGAGCACGCATGAAATGACGAGATTTACCGATGTTTTAAGTATGGGACGTAGAGGTGGGGCATATCCTAAGATATGTTTCACTTCGCTTTTGACAAGGGCAAGACAATCATGCATTGCATAGGGAAAGGTCTCCCATCCCCTCTCATGACATGCATAGCATCGCATGACACGCATAGCATAGCATCACATGACACGCATGGATGCTAGTTGCGACGGGCTATGAACGGCAACTAGGCATTCTGGAAAGGGGGATTTCTTCCTCACTTGATCAAGGTCGGTACTTCTTTGCTACCCTCCTAGTTATAGCTTCTCTTTTCCTTTATTTCTCCTTGTTTTCCTTCACATATATATGTGTTATGAGATTGGTGGTATGAATGGTGAATGGAGATGGATGTTGGCGAATGGATGCCGTGTGGATGATGTGATGAACGAATGGGAAAGGGCATTGTACTAATAATGAACATACAAGTGTGATGTGAGCATAACCCACCTAGAAAAGCATGATCTAGGTTTAAGTGAATAATGAACACACCCCATGTTTGATGAAATGCCAAGGTGAACAAAATAAATGATAAATTAAGGGAACCCATGCTTGATTGCTCTTGAAATTGTTAGGGTTCATGATAGTGTGTTTCCTACATTCCTTAAAATGCGTAGATTATTACTCACTTAAATTGCTAAATGCTATGCTTTGTGAATTACCCCAAATTTCCATATTTAATTTCAAATGCAAGTATGCACACGATCTCACGAGCACGCATGAAATGATGAGATTTACCGATGTTTTAAGTATGGGACGTAGAGGTGGGGCATATCCTAAGATATGTTTCACTTCGCTTTTGACAAGGGCAAGACAATCATGCATTGCATAGGGAAAGGTCTCCCATCCCCTCTCATGACATGCATAGCATCGCATGACACGCATAGCATAGCATCACATGACACGCATGGATGCTAGTTGCGACGGGCTATGAACGGTAACTAGGCATTCACATTCTGCATGGATGCTAGTTGCGACGGGCTATGAACGGCAACTAAGCATTCACATTCTGCATGGATGCTAGTTGCGACGGGCTATGAACGGCAACTAGGCATTCACATTCCGCATGGATGCTAGTTGCGACGGGCTATAAACGGCAACTAGGCATTCACATTCTGCATGGATGCTAGTTGCGACGGGCTATGAACGGCAACTAGGCATACCCATCTGCATATAGGGTACTAGTTGCGATGGACTATGAACGGCAACTAGGCATGTGAACATGTTTAAATTATGAAAATGCAAGCATGACACGGTTAACAAGTTCCCAATCACGCAAGGGGTATTTCAAGTCAAGTCAAGTGCACGATGTTTTCAAGGGTTTTATCAGTCTTTCTGAATGCAAGCATGAATATAAATTGTTTTACTTCCTTGTATGATATAAATTATTCCTGTTCTATATATGCAACTTGCTTCCTACTTTATGTATGCTATCTGTATACTATGACTGTTGGTTAGTATTTAGTACCCGCTGAGTATTCCATGCTCAGCCGTACTTCTTATGTCGGTAGGTTCTGAGGGAGCTGCTGCTCCATTTGATGTTTGTGCTCCTGGCCCATGGGTGGAGGAGGAGTACGTCGAGGAGCCTTTTGAGGAACCTCCCGTAGAGGGTTATCAATAGGTGGTGTTAGATTCTGAGTGAATTAGCTGTGGGTGAGCATGAGTGATTATATCCATGTATTTTGGCGGGCATGTCCGCACTTTCTTTGTTTTGATTTCTTTGTATTAAAACTTGGACCATGTGTATATACTTAGAGGTTTGTTAGACTTCCGCTGTGTTTTATAGTGATGCTTCCGCTGTTATCCTCTATTGTATATGTTCTGTGGGTTTTGTAGGTTGGTTCGTCAAGCAAGTCCTGTAAGTCATGTTTAGGTCGTCCAAGATTCACTCTAACTCCTAGGGTGGGTTTTGGATCGCGACATGCCATGTCTTGTCATGCTTGCTTGGAAAAGTAAACTACTTGTGAGGGAAGGGAGACCCTTCTTCCTAGAATGCTCATGCTTGTCCTTCCACTTGTGAGATTTACTTGTGAGATGCACTTGCGAGGGAAGGGAGACCCTTCTTATGATATGTATGCACTTGCAAGGGAAGGGAGACCCTTCTTATGAAAATGTATGATTGTCTTGTCCTTACCAAAAGCGAGGTAAAACATATCGTCGGATATGCCCCACCTCTAAATCCCATTCTTGAAAACCTCGGTAAATCATGTCATGTATGCGTGCTTGTGAGGTCGTGTGCATACTTGCATTTGGAATTAAATATGGCATTTGAGTAATTCATAACACATAACATCAATGATTTGGGCAATTTAATATTGATATTATTTAGGGAAAGCGAACAATCACACTATCATGACCCTAGCAATTTCCATAAACCTTAAACATGCATTTTCTTAATTTATTATTCATTTTATTCACCTTGGCATTTCATCAAACATGGTGCATTCATTATTTATTAAACCTACAACATGCTTTTCTAGGTGGGTTTTACTCACATCACATATGTATGTTTATTATGGGTACAATGCCTTCTCCGTTCATCCATCACATCAATACACACGGCATCCAATCATCCACATTCATCTCCATTCATCGTTTACCATTCACCATTCACCATTCACAACCCATCTCATAATACATGGATGTATAAAGGAACACAAAGAAAAATAAAGGGAAAGAAGAACTATAACTAGGAGGGTAGCAAGAAGTACCGACCTTGATCAAGTGAGGAAGAAATCCCCTTTCCAAGACGACTGTGAGTTGCTGCCCTAGCTTGAGAAGAGTGCCCCACACGAGCTTGAGCCGAGATCTTGAAGAAAATGGACTTGAGGTGAGTGTGGGTTCACAACCCTTTGATTTCACCTCCAAAAATCAAACCCTAAGTTAGGGATTGTCTTCTTCTCCTCTCCTTAGCTCTCAATCTTCTAAGTATTGTAAATAAGCCCTAAAGGCTCGGGCAAGACTCTTAAGGTAAGAGTAAACTGCCCAAAAGACTAAAACACCCTTACTAAATTTTCTGCAAAAACGCGAGTACCGAGCGATCGGTGTTAATGACCGATCGATCGGTTGCCTACCGATCGATCGGTTTCATAACCGAGCGATCGGTTGAAATTTCACTCTCTGGAAAATTTCCCCATACAAAAATCTCGACCAGTCGATAGCCTCCGAGCGATCGGTTTTGGACCGATCGATCGCTCCATGGACCGAGCGATCGGTGGCCTGCAGGTCCAGACTGTTTTGGCCATAAGTTTTGACTCGTTCGTCCAATTTTGACGATTCAACTTGCGTTGGGTTCGTACTTCGAAAAGGAACATTTCTGACATTTTGGAATTTTCAATTTCTTCCTTATTTATTAATTGCACTACTTTAAAGGAAAAATGGCTACGAAAGTGTCATGCATAAATGTGAAAAGGTCCGGGGCTCTACACATGTAGCTTCTTCCCGAGCATGGTGTTGCCATTGCACAAGAACCAAAGGGATTGTCTGGTTGCGAAGCACCTGATCTCTTCGATCCAAAATCTGAACCGGCTTTTCAATCAAGGTGAGGTCCTCTCGAATTTCCAACGGTTCCAAGTCTATGACATGCGAAGGATCCGCAATGTACTTCCGAAGCATAGACACATGGAAGACGTTGTGAACTGCGGCCATGCGAGGTGGGAGAGCTACCCTGTAAGCAACCTCACCAACTCGTGTGATAATCTCAAAAGGCCCAACATACCGAGGACTGAGCTTGCCTCGCTTTCCAAATCTCATGATCCCTTTGCTAGGGGATACTTTCACAAAAACTTGATCCCCTACTTGAAATTCCAAGTCCCTACGGCGCGTGTCCGCATAACTTTTCTGGCGATCGTGAGCGGCTTTCAATCGATCCCGAATGATCTTAACCGTGCCTGCAGTTTGCTCAATCAACTCCGGACCAAGTACTTTCCTTTCTCCTACCTCATCCCAATAGAGAGGAGACCTACAACTTTGCCCATACAAGGCCTCAAATGGTGCCATTTGGATACTCGCCTGATAGGTGTTATTATAGGGAAATTCAACCAAAGGCAAGTGCTCTTCCCAACTGCCTCTAAAATCCAACATACAAGCCCGAAGCATGTCTTCAATGACTTGGTTCACTCTCTCGGTTTGTCCATCTGTCTGTGGATGAAAAGCAGTGCTGAAATCAAGTCGGGAACCCATAGCCTCCTGGAAGCTTTTCCAGAATCGTGATGTGAATCTTGGATCCCGATCTGACACAATACTAACGGGCACTCCGTGCAACCTCACCACTTCCTTGATGTACAAGGCGGCTAACTGACTAGAGTTGAAAGTAGTTCGGTAAGGTAAGAAGTGAGCGGACTTCGTCAAACGATTCACTACTACCCATATCGTATCTGAGCCCCTTGCCGTCCTTGGCAAACCAACTATGAAATCCATGGATATGTTCTCCCATTTCCACTCGGGAATCGGAAGGGACTGTAATAGACCGGCAGGTCGCATGTGTTCTGCTTTCACCTGTTGACACACCAAGCACCGTGCTACATATTCCGCAACCTCCCTCTTCATATTCCGCCACCAAAAGTGACTCTTGAGGTTCCGGTACATCTTTGTACCCCCTGGATGTACTGTGTACTTCGAACGGTGTGCTTTATCCAAAATCTCTCTTCGAAGATCTGCATTGGCTGGGACGCACAGCCTTCCCTTGAATGTGATAGCACCCCGACTAGTGAGAGAGAAATCCTCACTACCCTTAGCAACTTCCTTGTCCCGATAAGCCAACAATTCTGCATCCGTGGCTTGGTATTCTTGGATCAAATCTATAATGTATGGCCGAACCGTGACATTTGCCAAGATAGGACTACGAACGGAGTCATTCACACTAATGTCCAGATTTGCCAAGTCTTCAAGTAGCTTCCATTCTTGCACCAACATGCATGCTAATAACCCCGGAGGTCTTCTACTCAAAGCATCAGCCACTACATTTGCTTTACCCGGGTGGTATTGAATGGTACAATCATAGTCTTTCAAAAATTCCATCCAACGCCGTTGCCTTAGATTTAGCTCCTTTTGGGAAAAGAGATACTTGAGACTCTTGTGATCGGTGAACACATAGAACTCCACCCCATAAAGGTAATGACGCCAAATCTTAACTGCAAACACGACTGCGGCAAACTCTAAGTCGTGCGTGGGGTAATTCTTATCATGCTCCTTCAATTGCCTCGATGCATAGGCAATGACTTTCTTGTGCTGCATGAGTACACACCCAAGTCCAACGTGTGAGGCATCACTATACACCTCATACCCATAAGGTCCAGATGGCACAGTAAGGACAGGGGCTGTAGTAAGCCTCTTCTTCAGTTCTGTGAAACTGATCTCGCACTTATCACTCCATACAAACTTGCCGTTCTTCCTTGTCAGGTAAGTGAGCGGTGCCGCGAGGCTGGAGAAACCCTCTACGAATCTCCTGTAGTAGCCTGCCAACCTAAGAAAACTGCATATCTCCGTGACACTCATGGGCCTCGCCCAACTCATAACTGCTTCGATCTTCTTCGGATCTACCGAGATACCTTCTGCAGACACAACGTGGCCTAGGAATGCCACCTCTTCCAACCAAAACTCACACTTGCTAAGTTTGGCGTATAGCTTGTGCTCTCTTAGCATTTCCAAAGCAAGGCGTAGATCGCGTGTGTGATCTTCCCGTGTCTGGGAATAGACCAAAATGTCATCAACAAATACAATCACGCACCTATCAAAATATGGCCGGAACACCCGGTTCATCAAATCCATAAAGGCTGCCGGCGCGTTCGTGAGTCCAAAAGGCATCACCAAGAACTCGTAGTGTCCATACCGAGTCCTGAAAGCAGTTTTGGGAACATCTTCCACCTTAATCTTCAACTAGTGATAACCCAATCGAAGGTCTATCTTTGAGAAAAATCTCGCTCCCTTCAACTGATCGAACAAATCATCAATTCTAGGCAATGGATACCTATTCTTTATAGTGACCTTGTTCAATTGCCGGTAATCGACGCACATCCGCATCGAATCATCTTTCTTCTTAACAAACAACACCGGGGCACCCCACGGTGAGACACTTGGTCGAATGAAACCAAGGCCTTGTAATTCCTCCAACTGAGTCTTCAACTCCTTGAGTTCTACCGGGGCCATTCTATACGGAGCCCAAGAGATGGGAGCTGTGCCTGGTGTAAGCTCAATCACAAACTTAATCTCCCTATCTGAAGGTAATCCTGGCAACTTCTCTGGAAATACATCCAGGAATTTACTCACGACCGGAATAGTCGAAGAGTCCTTTGCCTCGAGGTTCGCTAAGCTCAATGCCGCAAAACGAGCGATATCTCTACTTTTTAACCCCCGAAAGTGAAATGGTTTTCCTTCTACCGGCTTGAAGAGTACCATCTTCTCAAAGCAAGCTACATGCCCATGATGTGCTGCTAACCAATCAATTCCCAATATAACATCAAAGTCTTGGAATCCCAGGACGATGAGATCAACCGCCAACTCGTGGCTTCCAACTTGGACCACACTATTTCTATACACTTTATCTGCCAATACTGTTTTGCCGAGAGGAGTCGAAATGGCTAACTCCGGTTCTAGCTGACTTGGCTCTACAGAAAAGCCTTCTGAAAAACTCGGCGAGACAAATGAATGAGTAGACCCGGTATCAATCAACACTCGAGCCAAATACTCATTGACTAGTAGGGTTCCTGAAATTTTAACTAGCGGAGTTAATCCATGCATCAACAGCGTATACATGTAGGTATATATATATATATAACATGCCAAGTACGTACACAACCAATTAATACTTAACAGTTTAGTTTACGGATAATTAAATAAGCTACAACTGCGTACCTTGCACTACATCGTCAGATGCAAGTGCATCACCCTCTGTTAAGGCAAAAACTCGCCTCTGGTTCGCCTGGCGAGACTGAGGTGTAGACCGGGTAGTCTGAGATGACGCCTGATATGATCCTGCTGGGCGTGCTGGTGGCCTAATCCCCTGAGACTGGCTTGGTAAATGCCGACTGGGGCAATCCCTGATCATATGGACCTGGCGACCACAATGAAAACATCCACCCGATGCTCTTCGGCAATCTCCTACCGGGTGCCTTCGGTCGCATGAAGTGCAGACCTCGTGTGTATAAATCGGAGGGGCCGGAGGTGGAGCATACCTCATCGTCTGAGGTGCAACAGGCCGTGGGGCCGGAAGAGCCTGAGGTCGCGGTGCCTGAGGCACATACTGCCGTGGAGCTGGAGGCGCATAAGATGGCCTCATCGGTGGTGCTGGCCACGCATACTGATAAGGGCCGGTACGAGCCCGCCTCTCTAGAGGTGCTGAACTACTGGATTGGCCTCTCGTCAATTCCCTCTTCTTGGACACCGTCTCAGAGTTGGTCTCAACCAACAAGGCTTTATCCACCACTTCAGCGTAAGTGGCGTGCCTAAAGACCGATACTTTCTCCATGATGACATCCTTGAGTCCTTGCTCAAACCTCCTCGCCTTCATTGCCTCGGTGGCAATCATATGTGTCGCGAAGCGTGATAGCTCCGAGAACTTGGTCTCATAAGCGGACACAGACATCGAACCTTGCTCAAGGTTGATGAATTCTCTCTCTTTCTTTTCCCGTGCTCCAATCGGAAAATACTTCTTGTAAAAAGTATCTTTGAACTCCTCCCAAGTCCAAGGTTGACCCTGCATAGTCAAATCTCGCGTCCTCAATGCGGACAACCACCAATGGTGGGCTTCACCTTCTAGCATGAAAACTGCCCATGCTACTCTATCCTCCTCTGTAGGCGAGAGGACCGCAAAGATCTTCTCCATCTGGAGGATCCATGCCTCCGCAGCAAGAGGGTCCACACTCCCATGGAAGGGTGGAGGCCTCAATCTCCTGAATGCCTCAACTCCAGCGGTACGATGTACTGGGCCTGCGGGCGGTGGAGTAGGTGCCGCCGATGATGGTATAGCCTGCCGAGTTGCCATTATGGCGAGTGTCTCAGCAATAGAGCCTAAGACCTGAGAGAGGTCCGGCTGCTCATCCTCATCCCGTGAAGAAGAGGAAGCTCTGGTATGTGGTCCACGACCCCGTGTGTTCCGTCTCATGACTAAAGTCCTGAGAATAATAACACCACATGAGTCTAACTTGAAACCACAGTTTATTTTAATGTCATTCCACAATAATTCAATTTGTATTAGTTGTATAATACTAATACACATCACATCAAGTCATCAGAGTATTCATCACATTATACTTATACTTTAGTGTTCTGGCGTACCTAGGACCCGTACTTGGTTAAAGCAACCATTTTAGACTAAGACTAAAGTTTAGTCTTAAACTTGGAACCAGACTCGTTCCCGACTTACTTCCTTCCTAACTTGTTTCCTAACATATGCTCTTGTCAAGCCGTGGTATAAGATTCTAAATGACCCTAAAGACCTAAAGCCTAAGCTCTGATACCACTTCTGTCGCGACCCAAAACCCACCCTAGGAGTTAGAGTGAACTTTGGACGACTAATCATGACTTGCTTGACAACCAACCTGCAAAAACCCACAGAGCATATACAATACAGGGTATAAACAGCGGAAACATACTCTAACATAACACAGCGGAAGTCTAAACAAACCTCTATGTATATACGAATCCAAGTTTACACAAAAGGAATCCAAAAGAAAGTGCGGACAGACCCGCCAAAATACATGAATGTATATCTCTCATCTCACCCACAGCTAATCCACTCAGAATCTAACACCACCTACTGATAACCCTCTACGGGAGGTTCCTCCAAAGGCTCCTCGACGTACTCCTCTTCCACCCATAGACCAGGAGCACAAACATCAAATGGAGCAGCAGCTCCCTCAGAACCTGCCGACATAAGAAGTACGGCTGAGCATGGAATACTCAGCGGGTACTAAATACTAACAAATAGTCATAGCATAAAATGGCAATACATAAATCAGGAGCAATTCATATATGTTAGACGGAAACAATTCATATCATACAAGGAAGTAAAGCAATTTATAATCATGCTTGTATTTCGTAGAAAGCCGATAAAACCTCTTGAAAACATCGTGCACTTGACTTGGCTTGAAATATCTTTTCGTACTTGAAAGCTTGTCGTGTTTGTCTTACATGATCTTGTCGAGCGTGTCGTACGTGTCATGTCATGCATGTCAGGCGTGCTTGCTTGTGATCATGTAACTTGTGAGATACACTTGTGAGATATCCTTGTGAGATGCGCTTGAGAGATGCCTTGAGAGGGAAGGGAGACCCTTCTTTATGCAATGCACTTGCGAGGGAAGGGAGACCCTTCTTCATGATATGTATGTACTTGCGAGGGAAGGGAGGCCCTTCTTCATGATATGCACTTGTGAGTGAGGGGAGACCCCTCGTGGAATGTTGGTTCTTGTTTTCTTGTGAAAAGCGAGGTAAAACATATCGTAGGATATGTCCCACCTCTAACCATGTTCTTGAAAACCTTGATAAATCATGTCATGCATGCCGTGCTCATGGGAACCGTGTACATACTTGCATTTAAATTTAAATATGACATTTGGGTAATTTCACAACACATATAACATCAATGATTGAGCAATGTAATATTCATATCATTTAGGGAAAGCAAGAAACACACTATCATAGTCCCTAGCAATATTCATAATTTATTAGATATGCATTTCCTAATTTACAACTCACTTTATTCACCTTGGCATTTCATCAAACATGGTGTGTTCATTATGGATTTACCCTACAACATGCTTTTCTAGATGGGTTTTACTCAAATCATACATGTATGTTCATTATTGGAACAATGCCCTCCCCATTTTAATCATCACCACACAACCATTGGCATCCAATCGCCCATTCCATCTTCATTCACCATTCACCACCATCCATCTCATAGCACATGTGTAAATAAAGGAAAATAAAGAGAAATTAAGGGAAAGGAGGAACTATAACTAGGAGGGTAGTAAGAAGTACCGACCTTGAAGAAATGAGGAAGAAACCCCTTCCAAAAACGACCGTGAGGTGCTGCCCTAGCTTGGGGAACGCACTCCACGAGTGCTTGAGCCGTGATCTTGGAGAAAAACCGGACTGGAAGTGATCTAGGGTCTCAAAACCCCTTTGATTCTTCTCCAAAAGCAAAACCCTAGCTCAGGAAATCGTTTCTCCTCTCTTCAAATCCCCAAATTCTCTAAGTGTTGAGAATGAGCCCTAAAGGCTCGGGTTAAACTCTTAAGGTAAGAGTGAACCGACCAAAAGACCATAATACCCTTACTGAAAATTCTGCGCAAACACGAGTGCCGAACACGTTGAGCTATGAATAGTGCCTAACACGTTGTGCTGTGAACAGTGCCGAACACGTTGTGCTGTGAACAGTGCCGAACACGTTGTGCTGTGAACAGTGCCGAACACGTTGTGTTGTGAACAGTGCCTAACACGTCGTGCTGTGAACAGTGCCGAACACGTTGTGCTGTGAACAGTGCCGAACACGTTGTGCTGTGAACAGTGCCGAACACGTTGTGCTGTGAATAGTACCAAACACGTTGTGCTGTGAAGGGTGCCGAACCCGTTGTGACGTTGTCTTATGTACAACGCGCCCGTTGTGCTGTACAACGTACACGTTGTCTACTGCACGACGGATGCACAACGTATACGTTATCTGCTGCACGACGGATGCACAACATATACGTTATCAGAGTACGTTGTCTCTGCGTTGTCTGTGCCTTATCAGAGCACGTTGTCAGAGCACGTCCTTAGTGCCTTCCGAGCTACGTCCTTAGTGCATAACCGAGCTACGTTTGCCTGTAGGTCCAGACTGTTTTGGCCATATCTTTTGACTCGTTCGTCCGATTTTGACGATTCAACTTGCGTTGGGTTCGTTCTTCGAAAAGGAACATTTCTAACGTTTTGAAATTTCTAATTTCTTCCTTACTTATTAATTATACCTCTTTAAAGGCAAAATGGCAACGAAAATGTCATGCATTAAATGTGAAAAGGTTCGGGGCTCTGCAATTTGATTCAACTAAGATCAAACAACTTTGTTAGGTTTAAAACTATCCTCCTAGGTATGTTTAGAGTTATCTAAGCCAAATCCAACCTGGGTAGGGGTCTCTAAGTCCATTACCTTTCTAGATCCAGAGTAGGAGCTTTTTCTTCACTTTCTTCAATCTTCTTTAAGCTTTAGCTCTTCTCTTCTGACAAGTTGAACATTACTCGACGACTCGACTCACATGACCTATCTAATGATCACGGAATTTTCCAACACCTATTTAGGGATTTACAAATGTAATAGTACCTCGGCTAGTGAGAGAGAAGTCCGTACTACCCTTGGCAACTTCCTTGTCCCGGAAAGCCAACAAGTCGGCATCTGTGGCTTGATACTCTTGGATCAAATCTATAATGTACAGCCGAACCGTGACATTTGCCAAAACAGGACTGCGGACAGAATCATTCACACTGATGTTCAAATTTGCCAAATCTTCCAATAGTTTCCATTCCCGCACTAACATGTGAGCCAATAGACCCGGAGGTCTTCTACTCAAAGCGTCAGCCACTACGTTCGCTTTTCCCGGGTGATATTGGATGGTGCACTCGTAATCTTTCAAAAATTCTATCCAACGCCGTTGCCACAAATTTAGTTCCTTTTGGGAAAAGAGATACTTAAGGCTCTTGTGATCTATGAACACATAGAATTCTACCCCGTATAGGTAATGGCGCCAAATCTTGAGTGCAAACATGACCGCAGCAAGCTCTAAGTCATGAGTGGGGTAATTTTTTTCATGCTCCTTCAATTGCCTTGATGCGTAAGCAATGACTTTCTTGTGCTGCATGAGGACACACCCAAGTCCGATATGCAAAGCATCGCTATACACCTCATAACCACCATGTCCGGATGGCACAGTAAGGACGGGGGCTGTGGTGAGGCGTTTCTTCAACTCTTGGAAACTCACTTCACATCGGTCACTCCAACTGAACTTTGATTCTTCCTTGTCAAGTAAGTGAGGGGTGCAGCCAAACTGGAGAATCCCTCCACAAATCTCCGGTAATAGCCCGCTAATCCAAGGAAACTACGTTTCTCCGTGATGCTCTTGGGCCTCTCCCAACTCATGACTGCCTTAACCTTGGCTGGGTCTACAGAAATACCCTCGGCCGACACTACGTATCCTAGGAACACCACCTTCTGTAGCCAGAATTCACACTTGCTCAATTTGGCATATAGCCTATGCTCTCTCAACATCTCCAAAGCAAAGCGGAGGTCTCGTGCGTGATCTTCCCGTGTCTGGGAATACACCAAAATGTTATTGATGAACACAATCACGCATCGATCCAAGTATGATCGGAACACCCGGTTCATCAAATCCATGAACGCCGCCGGTGCATTCGTTAGCCCAAAAGGCATGACAAGGAACTCATAATACCCATACAGAGTCCTGAAAGCCGTCTTCGGAACATCCTCCGACTTGATCTTTAACTGATGATATCCGGATCTAAGATCAATCTTGGAGAAGAATCTCGCTCCTTTCAGTTGGTCGAACAAGTCGTCTATCCTCGGCAAAAGATAACGATTCTTGATAGTTACCTTGTTCAACTGATGGTAGTCTATGCACATTCTCATCGACCCGTCTTTTTTCTTCACAAAGAGGACCGGAGCTCCCCACGGTGACACACTTGGTCGGATGAAACCAAGTTGTTGTAACTCCTCAATCTGCTTCTTCAATTCTTCAAGCTCTATTGGGGCCATTCTATACGGTGCCCTTGAAATCGGAGCGGTGCCCGGAGCAAGCTCTATAACGAACTCGATCAGGAGGCAATCCGGGAAGTTCCTCCGGAAACACATCCAAGAACTCATTCACGATCGGAATAGCTGAGGAGTTTTGTGCTTTGGGGTTCGCTAAGCTCAAAGCTGCCAAGCGAGCAATATCCCTTTCTCTCAATCCTCGAAAGTGAAAAGGCTTAACCCATTTCGGCTTGAAATTCACCATCTTTTCATAACACGCCACATGACCGTGGTGGTTTGCCAACCAATCCATCCCTAAGATGACATCAAAATCCAAGTCTTGGAAATCCAGGACGATAAGATCGGCTAACAGTTCATTCTCCCCCCCTTGCACCACACAATCTCTAAATATTTTATTGGTATCAACTGACTTGCCGAGTGGAGTTGCAATGGTCAACTCCCGTTCTAACGGAATAGCCTCAGTCGAAAATCCCTTTGCGAAACTGGATGAGACAAAGGAGTGAGTGGATCCTGTGTCGATCAACACTCAGGCTAGACATTCATTCACTAACAAGGTGCCTGTACAATTAAACACTAACATCTATAGATTTCAAACAATAACATGGATCACACCTAGCTAACCCCTAGTATAAATAATCACATAACAAGCCATAGAAAATTTACACCACTTAAACTCTAAAATTCTTGCGTACCTTGTACGACATCATCGGATGCACGTGCGTCTCTCTTTGATAGAGCGAAGACTTGGCCCTGTGTGGCTGGGCGAGGAGGCCGTGTAGATGGTGAGGCCCTCGAAGCCTGAGAAGAGCTAGGCTGAGATGTCTGCCTAATCGGGGGCCTGCTCCCCTGAGACTGAGCTGGTATATGACGTCGGGGACAATCTCTAACCATGTGGCCATGGTCACCACAATGGAACCAACTTCCTGTAACCCTCCGGTACTCTCCCGCTGGATGCCTCCTTCCACAAAGGGTGCAGATATCATGCGCATAGGTGGGAGGAGCATATCCTATAGCCTGAGTCACTGCGGGACGAGGAGCCTGAGTGAAAGCCGGGCGAAAAGCCGGTGGAGCAAAAGGGCTGGGAGCCTGTGGTGCCAAATATATCCTCTGTGACTGAGCCGGCCCTACGGACTGATATAAGCTAGTCCTTGCTCTTTTCTCCCCTGAACTACTTGACTGTCCTTTCTCCATTCCTTTTATTTTAAAGAACTCCTGAGAGTTCGACTCGGCCAAAAGTGCCTTGTCCACCACTTCTGAGTATGTCTCATGTCTAAACATCGAGACTCGGTCCTTGAGGTAGGCCTTCAATCCTCTCTCAAATTTTTGGGCTTTTATAGCCTCGATCGCTATCATATGTGGAGCAAACCGAGATAGCTCTGAAAACTTGGCTTCATAAGCCGCTACCGACATATTACCTTGCTCCAAGGTAATGAACTCAACTTTCATCTTTTCTTTCATCCCTATTGGGAAGTACTTCTTGTTGAAAACGTCCAAGAATTCCTCCCAAGTCCAGTCTTGACCTTGTCCAGTCAACTCTCAGGTCTGAAGTGCGGACTTCCACCAATGATCGGCCTCACCTTCAACCATAAAGGTGGCCCACGTAACCCTTTCCGCCTCCGTAGGCACCAATACAGAGAATATCTTTTCTAATTGCCGAATCCATCCTTCGCCAACAAGCGGGTCAATACTCCCACAAAAGGTTGGAGGCCTCATCCTCTAGAAAGCCTCTATTCCGGCTTGAGCTCGATTAGGAGGGGCCGGTATAAGTGCCGCATTAGGCGGAGTGGCCGGTTGCCTTGCCGCTAGCATAGCCAAGGTCTCGGCTATTGAAGCGAAAGCTTGGGCAAAGTCGGGTTGATCATCACCCGATGGAGCATCACCTCCATTGCCCCTTGTGTTGTACCCGTGACCCTGGGTATTACGTCTCATAATTTCTCCTGAGAACGACAATACAACATGAGTCTACCTTGGATACACATTTAGGAATACTTCACAATTTACTCAATACATATTCATCAAGCATATTTACTAAGCACAAATCATGCACACATGGTATACAACACAATATCATAACATACAACCCGTGTTCCTAGCGTAGGACTCTAAGTTCGGTTGAAGTTCAACCTGTTTTGACTAAGACTAATTTGTTAGTCTATACTTGGAATACGACTCCTTCCTAATACCTAATGCCTTGTTCAGTAATGGTATCGAGTACTAAGCGACCCTAGGTAGCGCCCCAAAATACCCCCTAGGAGTTTAGGGATACTTTAGGCGTGACTATACGTACCTGCCAAACCATCATGTCATGAACAAGATAATTACAGTATTAAAACAATGATAATCAGAGTGCAGAAACTAAACATAAATGCGAAAGCGTAAACTAATTTTTCATTTCTTCTATAGTTCTCAAAATGGTATTCCAAGTGATCATAAATATACAAACATGCCTAAGACTAAGGTGGACAGGCCCACCTATCAAAATGTCAAGTTACATAAAACCCTCTCGTACTCTCCCCTCAACAGTAGTCGAACTACGGCCACACGTCGAGGTCTCAGTTCTCCTGAGACTACAATGGGATAGATGGCTCTCTCTCCTCTATATACTCTTCCTCGACCCAAGGCTCCGGGTCGAGGGCTTCCTCAGTACCTGCCGACATGAAAGTACGGCTGAGCATGGAATACTCAGCGAGTACAAGCTACTAGCTAACCATAACAATAAGAACACACAACAATAGTAGTACAATGCAAAGCAGAAATAGGAGCATCACAAAAGAAATAGCATAAGACACGGTACAATACAATCATCTTGACGTGCATGCATGAATGCAAAAACTCTGATAAAACTCGTGCTTGAAAACCCGTTTCATATCTCGGTATGCCTTGTAGAAATCATGTATGCGTGCATGCATGAATACCTTGTCATTATCTTGTAAACTTGCATCTTGTAACTTGTGAGCCAGAGGCTAGCACCCGAATCTCCCTGGGCTGCCAACCTCCTTGATATATGGTTTTCTTGTGAGCCAGAGGCTAGTACCCGAATGTCCCTGGACTACCAACCTCCTTGACAATATGTGATTTTTATTACTTGTTTAGTTTTCTTGTGGGCCAGAGGCTAGTACCCGAATGTCCCTGGGCTACCAACCTCCTTGACAATATGTGTTTTGGGTTTTCTTGTGAGCCAGAGACTAGTACCTGAATGTCCCTGGGCTACCAACCTCCTTGACATGCAATATTTTCTTGTTTGTTATTATATGCATATACTCTTGAAATCTCGGTTCATGCAACATGTGTGCTCGTGTACGTGTCAATAGTACAATCATTAAAATGAGGATAACAAGAGAGATATGACATCACAATTCATTCAATTCATAGTACATGCATATGGCCATTTGAGTAATTAACATGGTATTTAAATCAATTCACCATTCGTAAAAATACATGCATAAAACCTACTTCCATTTCTAAATTTAAGTCATTTATTCATGGTTTAGGCAATTTGTCGAACACATAACATGCGAGGTTCCTCCATAGTTAATCTTCTTCTTTTTAGTGCATATTTTTCATCCAAAGTGAGTTCATTATTTATACAATGCCTAACCTCCATTTTTCCATTTCACACACAACACACATTCATACACATCGGCATCCATTCGCCTCAATCAACATCCCATCCACGCATGCATACCATTTTCCTTATCTTGTTTATATTTGATGAATATGATACATTTCATAAGGGAGAATACATAGTAGCAAGAATCATATATCACATAAAAAACCTAGATTATTGCTAGGGCAAGTTAGTAGGGTGTACTAACCTTGAATCAAGGCTTGCTCCTTGGTGTAAACCTTGATGGAAGCTCCAACTTGAAAGAAGAAAGCTCTTACTCGAACTATACTTGATTGGGTAGAAAAACCCTCTTGAAAATACCTTAGAGAGTGCTACCCTAGCTTAAGAAGGGAACCCCACACGAGCTTGAGCCTTGAACGTGAAGCAAAACGAGTTGGGGTGAGCTAGGGTTCTTACACCCCTTTGATTTCTTCTCACAAGCAAACCCTAGGTTGGAGTCTCCTCCTACCCTCTCTCTAACTCCCGAAATCCTCTAAGTATGTGAATGAAACCCTAAAGGCTTGGGAAAGCCCTTATGGGTAAGGGTTTAACACCCAAAAGATGAAAACGCCCTTATTGAAATTTCTGCAAAAACGCGAAGACCAAGTGATCGGTGGTTATGATCGATCGATCGGTTGCCTACCGAGCGATCGGTGTTCTGACCGAGCGACCGGTCAAAAACATGCTCTCTGAAAAATTTTCCCATACAAAATTTTTAACCAGTCGATAGCTACCGATCGATCGGTTTTGGACCGATCGATCGCTGAATGGACCGAGCAATCAGTGCTTTGCAGGTCAGAACTGTTTTGGCCATATCTTTTGACTCGCTCGTCGGATTTCAACGATTCAACTTGCGTTGGGTTCGTCTTTCAAAAAGGAACATTTCTGATGTTTCAAAATTTTCAATTTCTCCCTCATTTATTAATTAGACTACGAGAAAGACCAATTAGCTACGAAAGTACCATTCATTAAATATAGAAAAGTCCGGGGTGCTACACTAATCCAATTAGAATTCTCTCAAAAATATTCTTTAATGATAATTTCCAATTAATTAGGATTTATCTTAGTAAGAAACTAACCTTATCAATTAGTAAGAAACTAATCTTATCTCTTATCTATTAGGATAATTAATTAGTAAAAAATTAATCTTATCCTTATCGTAAAAGTGAATCATTAGTAACAAACTAATGCAATTCCTTTTTAATAGGGATTCTTAAATTAGCAACCAAGCAATCTAATCCCTAACTATTAGGAGATAAGATCACCTAACTAACTAAAGAGATAAGGTTCACCATGAAGTGGGTTTCCTACCCTAGGTGGGCCCTACTTTCACACGCCCATCAAAGAGTTCCAAACTCTTTTGGTCATTATTTGATATTTATCAAAATCCCCAATGGGTCCTACCCAAATGCTTAATCACATCTTATGTGATTTCACCTATTAGAGCTTCACTATACCATATAGTGATATTCTTAGAGATATTAACTAATTTAATTAATAATTAAATTAAAAGCTTTAAGAAGGTCCTAGTGTGTGAGATCTAAAGGGATCTCCTATTTCCGGTTGTGGGACCAAGTGCTTAACCCTTTTGGTTAAAGCCTTGTTACTAGGAAACACTTTCCTATAAAACCAATAGGATCATAGACTATCATCTATGTCCCTGGACTTCCACCAATTACAATAATGTTCATTAACACAATGTGAGTAACCCCTAGAATATAGAGAATTACTTGTAGTATTTCTATTATAAGATTTTTTTACAGGTGCTTCCCTTCCACTTCTAATATTTTTATAAGCTTACGGGACAATATCTTATACTGTCTGTAATTCCTAGCTTATATTGAGAACCCTTTCTCTTTTATACTTTTAGTCAAACTTGGACTTTCAAAACTATTTTTAGAAATTATTTAAAAGAAATAATAATAATTATTATATTCCTTTTATATAGAAAATAAACTTAAGCGGTCGACCTTAGAGGTGCTGGATTCAATTGATCCGCTGCAGAACTCGTCCATTCCTGATAGGAGGATTTTCGGATATCCGTTTATCTATGAAAACAAACCAACCAAATAACAGTTTTGGGGCTACGCTAGCCAGAACAGGATCCGTCTATGGATCTATAGGCTAAGGGATAAAACTACTAGCTCGTGAAATGTCTCTCATACTCAGTCTCTGCAGGTGATCCTACTACTTTAGGCTCCGTAACGATCCGTGGTAGGGGTGCTATCTATTAGTTAAAAGGTATAATAAAAATACTAGCTTAGCTGTGAGTGTAAAAGAGAACATGCTCACTAAGAAACAGGAGATTTTGTAACAATAATTCCTCATGCTATAGCTCTTAAAAAGAGGGACAAATCGAATGCGTATTCGTTGGGAAACTGCAGTGACGAATGGATTGGATCGTTTCTGCCAACGAAATGAACGCGGAGCCCGTTCCGAATGCTTCTCCGATCCGGAAGTTCTCGCGAAGAGAATAAGATGCTGCGCCCCCCGCCATTACTGATCAAAGGCAAGCGCTGACCTTCACCGGAACTAGAACCCAATCTCGATTAAGCAAGAAAACAAGCTACGGCTTTCGTGCCTGATGTAAAGACAGAATCAATAAGCTTAGTCACTGTTAGGTCTAGCAGGCCATGTCTCTCCATATGCTGGCTGCTTGTCCAACTCGCCGCTTCAGATCTTTTCGACCTTTTTGGCTTTAAGACGACAGTTCGAGAGATCATGGCCTTTCTTGCGATAGAAACTACAGAAACCAGGAACTTTTTCATATATTATCTGCTGCCATCTCCCTAACTTACCGCACTTGCCCATTCCAATCCAGATCTTCCTTCTCCTCTAGAAAGCCTTTTATCGAGAGTTGTGACTCTCTTAGCTAGGAGGGTATTTGAGAAGTCTTCACTGAGCTGGCTCAGGGCTGCACGGATGCCCATAATATCTTGGATTCTTCTCTGGACTCTCCTTAGATTAGAGGAGCTTTTCCTTGAGTGAATTGCTGCTCCAGAGGCTCTGCAGAACTGCTCTAGAATTTATCGGAGACCACTTGGCCTAAAGACCATTTTACACACTGCGAATGTGCATCCCTTTAACATGCATCACAAAAGCAGCTCATAATAAGGGTTAAGTAAAGGGATAGGGATCTACATACAGTTCACTCGTTGGTAGATGAGTCACGACTATATCCTTATCAGTCTTCTTCGACTGGATCAACGGAGCCCACTGGTAGAAGGTATGCTTAATCTGGACCTTTCACTGCTCGTCCTGGACTTGGATCTGCCTTTGCCTCTGCCCCTGTCTTTGCTTCTCCTACGACTGGCTTTGGTGAAGCTACTGCCAATGAGACGAGAAGACAGCGGATGAGCAGTTTGAAGGATCGATTAGGAGAAAGAAAATAAGAATAGCGTTAAGGTTAGGGCTTTTGATGGAAAGATTCAGCCTGGAAATTGATCAAGGCGGCGCTTGCTTCCGTCTTCAGTTCAGAATCATGTTCCATTGATTGGACCATACCCATTAGCCTAGCGACTATTCAGTCAGTCAATCCGGTGAATTGCTTTCAGTCTCTCTTTTGCTTGCCTAGGAGCTCTCCTGATAGTAGCTCTTCCACTAGCAGTTGCTCTTCTGCTTTTCTGGAATCTTTCGGAAACTCTCCCAATCGATAGTAGGTTCCCTCTCTTGAGATTGCAATCCCTATCGAGTCGGGAAGGAATGAGTAATGGTTCGGGGAATCGGGCATCGGTCCTCTTGGATCCGGTAGGAGCGGGAGTAGGTAAGTGAGTCTCGATCTGGTGAAGAAAAGAGAATGGAGTTAATAGAGACGTTAGATCTGGAGGAAGCATCTGGTCGCATATCCCTTGTCCTATCGCTTCGGATATTTTGAGATAATCCCCCTTTGGCAGGTTGGACCCATTCTGAAAGGTTCTTCTTCCTCTTCCTCGATTAAGGCAGGCAATCGGTCAAAGGTATCCCCAAGTCGGAATTCCGGCAAACACCAAGAAGTATCCATTCTTAACACAAAGAAACCGCTGGCTTTTAGAGAATCTTTCCTCTTCAATTATGCACGATTTACTGGGATTCCAGCTCACCCTTGACTAGTAATGGCCCCTATTAGTCAAGGTTCAAAGCCCTTTACTATACGGGTTGCTGGATACGGGATCCTTGTAGTAGGCTGGACCAACATCCAGCCGAGAGAGGGCAGCCTTTAGAAGCAACAGGTGGGGAAACCAGCTGAGCCTTTTCTTATCTTCTTCCCGCCCTAGGAGTAGGAGTAGCACAAAAAGAGGGATTAGCATTATTGACCCCATGATAAACCACTAACACCTCCCTCGTTGGGGCTCCGCGCACTGGGAAAACGCTCTAGTGACGGGAAACCGGCCACTAGTTACTCTCTTTCTAGTCGAGTGGTCATTCCTCCCATTCGGCCCGGCTGCACATTCTTCGCATTCATCATGCGGTTTCGCCAAGATTTCGATTCTTCCTCTCCGCGACGCCGTTCTGCTGTGTAGTATAAGAGCACGCAAACGGAAAAGGTGCTCGCACAGGCATAGTCTTCCAGTCTACTCTTTGGAAGAGAGTCAAAGAACCCGAAATTCCTTCGAAAGCCATACCCTTCCAAATTGTATTCCCTTGAACGACACCAGCCAGCCCAGCCTATTATTTATCTTAAGCCATATCCAAATCCAATTGCAAATGAGATGAATTATTGATTAATTTTATTTGATAGAAAAAGAAAAAGTAGTAAAGTAGCCTTTTTCCTATCTAGGTTGTGCGAACATCTGGGATGAACGTAGATCAGAGAGTGATCGGGAGTGCTCATCTGCAGCAGATAGATAGATGCGCGACCGAGCGAGCGAGCATCAGGCCCGGCCCGAGCTCAATCCCCCACTGCCCCAGGCTGATCCAATCCATCGATTGAGTCTGATTCCAAAGAAAGGAATTGATCGTCTTGATCGCTTTGATTCAGAAGTTCTTGATGATCTTGTCTAAAATAAGCTCTTAGGAAGATCTTTCTAGGCGCAATAGTTTCCTCCCGTTAGATGAGCTGGGCAAGGTTTTAGAGAAGCAGGGCCCTGTATATACAAGGAAAGGGGAGCGAACTCTATAAGCGCAGACCTTTCCCTCCCTTCATTCTGAGTCAAGGGGCTGTTAAGCCCTTGACTAGTAGGGGCGGAGCTTGAAGAAGTGAGCCGCTCTAGCCTATTCCATTTTCCCTTCGGGTCCTCTGGTGGGATTCTGACGGGGGCGCAGTGAACTGTAATTATAAGGGACATATGGGCTTTCCTTGTCTGCATCATTCGTGCTTGAGGTTCGTTCAGTGTTCGGGGTAGGAATCAAAGAGACTAAAGAGCTGTGCGGCGAGGGTTTCGCTCGCTGAAAGAAAGGCTTCTTTATTGATCCCATCGATGGGTTACATACCAGAGGGCAGTACCTGTTATAGGGCGAGCCAGCCTAGTGAAACAAGGAAGGCAATTGGTGCTACTTGAAGAATCTGATCCTGGGACTTGATATGAATCTGCTCGATCTAGATCCACATCTGAGATCATCTGTCGACTGGAGATGAAGAGGTCTTCGACAAAGGGACCCACCATCCCCTTTTCTATTCATTATTGTAACCTCCCGCTTCCTCATCTGCACTCGTCAAGCCAACTTTGCTTTTTGGGAGGTGAAACAGCGGTGAGGAGTGAGGTGGAAGGAATAGATGATCTTGAAACAAGCTTCTTCTTCATTCCCCTGGAGTAAAGGAATCGGAATCATGGTTTGGTTCCGGTGGCCTCATATCTCCCACCCAATGATAAAGAGTGGGCAATGATCTGACCTTTCTTTCGCGCTAAAGCAAGAGAATTAGGAGTTTGTCTCTTCTTTCTTTCTTTTCATATCTTCTATAAGATGTTCCAGGAGCGCTGGGATCCCCCTCTCTCACCGTATGAGGGGATCCCGAGTGTCGTTAAGAATGGCTTCTAAAAGTAGAACTGTTCCTTACTAGCTGAGGTAGAAAGCTAAGAGCACTTCTCTTTGCAGATGGGAAAATTCTTCAGCAAGCGTTATGTTTCACGTCAGGATTAATTGGATAGTAAGTTGTTCTTCCTTATGTCGTTATCGATTGACTGATTCAATTTCTGTTCTACAACTTGAGTAAGGCTGACCCAGCCATAGCTGACTCCGGGGCTGTTCAATTAGTTGGGCAAAGAGGTCATCTCCTAGGTCAATGGTCTCTGTCTCAGCTAGCTGCCGTAATAGAACTCAAAGCCTCGTCATCCGCGGAAAAAAAAACTCTTGCGTAGCCTTCATACCCGGACTTTCCCTTCCGGCACAACAAAAGCAAAGGTTGGCAACCCAGGCTCTCTTCCGTCAACAGATGAGTATGAACTTTATGCATAGCTTCATATAGAGGCATAATTTTCACTTGTTTTTTTCGATTGGAGAAAACGCCTACCTGGCTGGAGGGGAAGATGAGGGGGGGTGTTTTCGCGGAGAAACAGAGGCCGAAGAAGAAAATCATCGCACCTATTTTCCTGGTCACGCCTGCCACTCACCTTGGAAGCATCCGGGGGGATATAGCTCAGTTGGTAGAGCTCCGCTCTTGCAATTGGGTCATTGCGATTACGGTAAAAAAAAAAATCCATCCTGGACCAAGCAAGGAGCCTTCTAGGCCAACTACTCTCATCTCAGTAGGTGTTATCGGCATCTCAGCAGGTCTGGTGGTTCTAGGGAAATCATTGAATAAGGTATGAACTTCGTTCAGTCATTTAGTACAGGCTAAGAATTCCTGACTCTCCTTCTCTCCGTTCGTTGGGAATGGTTTAGCTCGGTTAACAACTGAGCAATCACCGTAAGGCACCACCCTAGCATCAACTCACCCTTTGTGGTCCGTTTTTGGATATACATATATTTTCACAAAGAAACTGTCCAAGGCTAATTATTGTGGCTGTATCTTCATAAGAATCGTGATGGAGAAAATACCAATTCAAATGGAATGGATTCAAAATGATGTTACTGCATGGATCGGGATGAAAAATCCTCCCATTTTCATCCATGAAATAATATTTAATTACTTGGAAAGTCTGTTTTAAATTTTCAAATAACAAATATTTATTTGCGCCGCCTTGTTGTTAAGGGGCTTTTTGCCCTAAAATAAGGAAGGGCCCTCTCTTGCTGGGGCCCACTAATGGAATGGGGCTTTAGTGTCCGCTAGTCTAATAGCTCTAGTCGCTAAAGCCAGGACTAAGAGCTTGACAGGTCGGACTTGCCTTCCTAGTCTGCCGACAAAAGCTTGGTTGAATGACTGACCTTGAGAAAAGAGCTACTAGCTGGCATGGTAACGGCGCTGTGAGGACTCGGTTTGGCGCGGTGAAGGCTCGGTAGGTAAGGTAGGTATGGAAAGGATAAAAATCTATTAAAATTCATTGCAAATAAAAAAAGGGTTAATGATGAACGTGCTATTTTCAAATCGATTGATAGATAGCCTGATCTGTTCTGATAGATCGAAAGAGTAGGAATGGATAGAGAGGGAATCTCTCAATAATAAGGGGAAATCACCTATTTCTATCTATTGATGAGACAACTATCTATTCTTGATCCATCAGATACATATCGATTTCTTTCTGATGGAGTCTACATCGCCAAGGGAGTTCTCCTTTTGAAGTTATCAAGCCAGTTCTTTTTTCATAGCATATCCCCTTTAAGCAGCAAGCATCCTATTTCTTTTCTAGTATGAACTTTACTTGAAAGTCTTGAAGTTCCAATCCAATGTGTGTCTGCGAGGGCAAAGGCAAGCTAGCCAGTAGTCTCTCAAAAGCCAGAGAAAAAGTGGAAGCAAGACAGTTTTCAAGCAATCTCTTAGGCAAGAGAGGCTCAGGCCGATTCCATTTGACGACTCTCAAAGGAGATCTCTGAGGTTCTGTTGTGTTTATGTTCAGAGCTTCTAGAACTATCTGATCAACAAAAAAGAACAATAGCGAGAGACTTTGCAACACTTGGAGACATCCACAAACTGTTCTATCACCCTATTCAGTAGGTAAGACTGAGAGTGGGATTTCCCTTCTTTTTTTTTGGATGAATAATATTCAATTAATAAAAAAAAAAATACAACCATTTCATCAATAAATACCAGCGCTGGTTTTCCAAGTCCGGTTTGACAAGTATCAACTCAATATACATTACTCTAGAAGAGTAGTGGAATCCTTGTTGAGCGTATACACACTTCTTCTAGTATAGCGTACATAACCCAACAAGCCCTATTTAGTTCGGTATATTGGACATTGACGATTGGCTACATCAAAGCTATATAGGCAAATACTAGAGAAGACGTCGACCTCTCAGGTTAAGGACAATCTGTCAAATGGACTACCCTAAACATATAGACAGTATATTTCTAAGGGTATCCACTGAGCGATCCAGTTACAATATAAGTACTTCTTACTTATATCCAAATCTTAGTCAAGAGACCCTTCTCTCAGTGATTGAGATTCATCACTCCATCATATGGAACTAACAATGTGTAAGTTAGTAAGAATACATTGTCCAGATGTATCCTAAATAACTTAGAATAATTCTAGGTCTACAAGGAACCGGAAAACTATATCTCCATAGCAATTAGTTAAAAACTAATTGGATTGTTTTCCTACAATGTTACCTAAGGGACAAAGTAGTCTCATCTAATGAGATACTTTTAATATGTTACCCAATGTAGAAGACAATGTATGAACGTAAAATATGATTTTATTAATTAAGTAGATTAAAACAATTCCGGAATGGCTTTTGTGGGCATATATGTCTAACACATGGTATCTACCCTTGAGAGAAGACCCCTACCCTAATGGCACGTCGGCAATAGTGGTGGTGGTGGCGCCTTTGATGGTGGTGCAAAGCTGGAGGGGCCCTCTTTAGAGGGGAATATCCTTGAGAGCTTCTTCTGGATTGGATTTCACACGCAAAAGACTAAGAGAATCTTGGGATTTTTTAAGGGTTTCTTTTGGCAATTTCAGATTGGGGAGGGTTTTCCTACTCAAAACTTGGCATGAAAAGAGAAAGCTTGGGGGAGCTTAGATTTTATAGGCAGGAGGTTTGGGGACATCAAGGGGATAAGGACGGAGGTGGGTGAGGTCGCAGGAAGGAGTTGGGTGGCCAGAAGGCATGCCTGATGCATTGGGGGGAGTAGGTTTTGTGTAAAACACAAACTCCAGGAATGACGATAGAACCAGTACCGCAATTCCCTTACAAGACATTAAAGATAATGGCGGTAGAGTTTCTACCGCCATTTCTAATTTTTTCCAGGAATGGATCTGGCCCAGCTTAAATGCTCATGCACACGGTACAAATTTTTCTACAAAAGAAATGTCGATAATTGAATTAGCGGCATTCTTAGAAAGTTTGAATTTCAGGGCTAGGCCCCCGTCCTAAGGCTTGGTTAGGATTTGTGGGCCCTGTATGGACCCATGTCTGTTTTTCTACGGGTCTAGGCCCTAAGGACTTTAGGCTTGGACTAAGGTTGACTTAGGGTTGACCTAGGGTACAACTAGGGTTTTACCTATGGTTTACCTAGGCTTAGACTAGGATAGACCTAGGATTAGACTAGGGTTTGACCTAGGTTTGGTTAACTAGGGTTTGACCTATGGTTTACCAAGGGTTTAACGAGGGTTTGACCTACGATTGTCTTAGGGTTGGACCTAGGGTTTAAATAGGGTTGAGGTCAGGGTTGGCCTAGGCCGACCATAGTTAAATTGCTTAACCATGGTTAAAAAGGGGTGTAAAATTTGGGTGCTTACAAGAATTAAGCCAATACAAAGTATGACTTTATAGCTTGCAATTTTTCATTTAATTCCACACATATAATTACAAAAATTAAAATTGGTAGACATCCCTATGTTAGATCATTCACCCCCTAGGTCTTAGTGATCATTTATCAAGATATACATTGGGTAATTTCAATTATCTTAATTTTTTCGTAGTGTCCCAAACAAAAATGTAACTAGGAATATGTTTACTACACAATGTTGTACCTAAGGGACATCATCACCATCAATGAAATAGAAATTCACGATAAGATTGTTAATTGTTTTGTTAAGGGTGATGAACCATATAGTGAGAAAACGACAGAAAAACTTAAAAAGGATTTAGCTGATTACTTGAGAAGTGTTATTGTTTAGATTAATTTTGATTTGCACATATATATATTCTGATCACACTGTAAATAAATTTCTATTAATTAATAAAAATATAGTTTGTTATTATATTATTTTCATGGTGGAAGTTAATTTACTCTATTATTTGTGAGTTATTGTGTGGATAAATGAGGATTTTTATTGAAAAACAAAAGGGAGAAATATCACGGAAAAAAAAAGAACAATAGTCATGGTTTATTACACAATCGTGAGCTATTAATTTTAAACAATTACGGTTAGTAATAAAACCGCGACTGTGCGATGCACCCGAATGAATGTATAATTACGGTTATTTTATGTATCCTTTCATGGTTATATAAATGTGATATTTGATACAACATACGATCATGCATTAAAAGATTACAATTCATTATGCATGCAAATACCGTGATCAATGACCTATGATTATGGAAAAAATTCATAAACGATGAGCCTTTTTCTTGTAGTGATATAAGCTTATGGGATCTTTGTAGCACCCCGGACTTTTCCATACTTAATGAATAGCATTTTCATAGCCAATTGGCCTTCCACGTAGTTTAAATTAATAAATAAGGGAGAAATGGGAAATTCTGACACGTCAAAAATGTTCCTTTTCGAAAGACGAACCCAACGCAAGTTGAATCGTCAAAATCCGATGAGCGAGTCAGAAGATATGGCCAAAACAGTGGGGACCTGCAGAGCACCGATCGCTTGGTCCATTTCAGCGATCAATCGGTCCAAAACCGATCGATCGAAGGCTATCGACTGGTTAACTTTTTTGTATGGAGAATTTTTCTAGAGAGCATGTTTTTGACCGGTCGCTCGGTCAAGAACACCGATCGCTCGGTCAAGAACACCGATCGCTCGGTAGGCAACCGATCGCTCGGTCTTCGCGTTTTTGCAGAAATTTCAGTAAGGGCTATTTCATCTTTTGGGGGTTAAACCCTTTCCTATAAGGCTTTGCCCGAGCCTTAGGGTTTCATTCACTATACTTAGAAGGTTTTGAGAGATAGAGAGAGAGAGAGGAAAAGGAGATTCATAACCTAGTGTTTTGCTTTTGAGAAGAAATCAAAGGGGTGAAGACCCTAGATCATCTCAAGTTCGTTTTCTTCAAGTTCAAGGCTCAAGTACTCGTGGAGCTCGTTTCTCCAAACTAGGGCAGCGATCCTACGGCGTCTTTGCAAGGGTTTTCTTCCCCACACCAAGCTTCCTTCAAGCAAAGGTTTTCTTCTTTCAAGTTGCAGCTTCAATCAAGGTTTCTACCAAGATCAAGCCTTGATTCAAGGTTAGTACATCCTACTAACTTCCCCTGGCAATAATCTAGTTATCTTCAATGTGAAATGTGATTCTTGCTATTATATTTTCTTTCCCTATGAAATGTAACATCTCCAATAAATATAAATAAGATAAGAAAAGGGTATGGATGTGTATGGGGTGTTGATTGAGGCGATGGGATGCCGAATGTATGATGTATGATATGTGTGGTGTGTAGAATGGAACATGTAGGATGGGCATTTTACCAATAATGAACTTACCTTGATGGTTGGATGGAAAACATGCACTAAAAAGAAGAAGATGAACTATTAAGGAACATTGTAGGTTTTGTGTTGGACAAATGCCTAAACTATGAATAAATGACTAAAATGAATAAATGGAAGTAGGCCATATGCATGTGCTCTTATGAATGATGAATTGATCAAATGGCATATAGATTACTCCAGTTACCTATGCTTATACTATGAATTGAATTGTGATGCCATATCTCTCTTGTATCCGCATTCCCATGATTGTCACCACTGTCACGTACACGAGCACGCATGTTTGCATGAACCGAGATTTCAAGAGCACGTGCATATAATAATCAACAAGAAAACATTGCATGTCAAGGAGGTTGGTAGCCCAGGGACATTCATGTACTAGCCTCTGGCTCACAAGAAAACTGAAATTTCTACATGTCAAGGAGGTTGGTAGCCCAGGGACATTCGGGTACTAGCCTCTGGCTCACAAGAAAACTAAACAAGTAACTAAAATTCACGTATTGTCAAGGAGGTTGGTAGCCCAGGGATATTCGGGTACTAGCCTCTGGCGCACAAGAAAACCATATATCAAGGAGGTTGGCAGCCCAGGGAGATTCGAGTGCTAGCCTCTGGCTCACAAGTTACAAGATGCAAGTTTACAAGATGATGACAAGGCATTCATGCATGCACGCATACATGATTTCCTCAAGCCATACCGAGACATGAAATAGATTTCCAAGCATGAGTTTTATCGGAGTTTTCGCATCCATGCACACACGTCAAGATGATTGTATTGTACCATGTTTAACATTGTTTCTTTGTGATGTTCCTCTTACTGCTCTATATTGTATTACTGTTGTTGTGTTTTATTATTGTCATGGTTAGCTAGTAGCTTATACTCGCTGAGTATTCCATGCTCAGCTGTACTTTCATGTCGGCAGGTACTAAGGGAGCCCTCGACCCGGAACCTTGGGTCGAGGAAGAGTACATAGAGGAGAGAGAGCCGTCTATTCCACTACAGTCTCAAGCAGACCGAGACCTCGACGTGTGGCCGTACCTCGACTACTGTTGAGGGGAGAGTACGAGAGGGTTTGTGTATTTTGATATTTTGATAGGTGGGCCTGTCCACCTTAGGCTTGGATATGTTTTATGTATATTTTCACTTGGGATACAAACTTATAAAGAAAAGAAAAGAAAAAAATTAGTTTACACTTCCGCAACCTATGTTTAGCTTCCTCGCTCTGATTATCATTGTGTTAGTATTATATTCATCGTATTCATTACAGGATGGTTTGGCAGGTACGTATAGTCACACCTAAAGTATCCCTTAACTCCTAGGGGTATTTTGGGGCGCGACAATAATATTTTATACTGTCAAGTCCCTCGCTTATATTGAAAATTCATCCACTTGATACTTTTCGTCAAACTGAACATTCAAATACAATTCAAAATTTATTATAAGAATAATAATTACTTATCTATATTTAAAAAATAATCATTCTGATAAAACCATTTCATCGATAAATACTAGCTGGATTTTCAAGTCCGGTTTGATAAGTATTAACTCAATATCTCACTCCATTTGGAGTGGTGAAATCGTCGTTGGGTGTTCACACACTAATGATTAGTGAAAGTTAACCACAGTTAAAAAGAGTAAAAAGAGGACACATTAATTTCAAAAAAAAGTTCAAAAAATCAAACTTAGATGCTTTAACCCTAAGGGTTAGTGAATCTTAACCATAGTTCTCCCTTTAACTGTCATTAAGATTTACTAACCCTTAGAGGTTAAAATATCTAACCTTGGTTTTTTTTAAAAAGAATTAATGAAATAACCATAGGGCTTGAAACTTATTAACCGTAGTTCAAGGGTAGTTAAAGAGGTTTTGAGAGGTTAAGAAGTATCTTAAGGATATAAAAATCATTTATTAACAGTTATAACTGAAAGTCCAACGGAACTAAGGTTGAGGTTCTTTGTCTTAACTGTTGAAAAATGTTGAGTTAATTTGTAAATCTGTTATACATAACAGAGTATTTGCAAACTAAGGCAAAACCTGACAATTGATATGCAAATCATTTTTTTAACTAACATAACTAAATGATGATTTGTGTAAAAAAAAATAAAAAATCTAATGTTCTCAGCATTATAAGAACTTGGTACCTACCCCTTTGATGACTAATTATAAAATAACGAATTGATGGGGGCAAGGTGCTCTAAAGTCATTTTATTTGGGACGGAAAGTGGAGGCATCAAATGCAAGAATCTTTTGACTTTTCTTGCACTCAATGACCTCACTTTTCATTCCCAACGAAACGATTAAAGGCACCAGTGAAAGAACACTAACGTCTAAATTTGACCTGGGTAACATCTTTTGGCCAATAAAAGGACTTTTGTGAGCGCAAAAACATTTTTCAAATTTGAAATTCCAAACAAGTTAATTACCCCCAAAAGGAAAAAAAACTTCCGAACAAGTTTATTTTTCAGCAAGAAACATGTCGTATGAGTTCAGTCCAGGTGGGCCCAAACTCAACCTTGGCCAAAAGTTGAGCTCGAATCATCCTTAGACTGCTGAAACTCTAGCTCAACCCACCCTCAACACGAGGTGGGTGGGATAGGCCTTGCGCCAGGCTGACCCGATGTGCAACCTCTCTCTCTCCCTCTCACGCACAAATTCTTCACTAATTAATGGAATGGTGTTTCCCTATGAAACTTTGTATTAAAGAAAGAGGTGGCAGGTGAAAACTTTTTATTAGTTTATGCAAAAATTTTCTTCAGTCCGTTCTTTTGCTTAGACTTATATAGCTTGACACTTTACACTTTGTCATGGTTGTTGGTAGGAAATTTGAGTTACTTTGTCAAGGTTTTAACAAGATTAATTCTTATCATCATGAGATATCAAATCGTTACATTTTTATGAGATTTGAAATCATTCATTTAGCTGCATTTAAAGATTTACGGGAATTGTAATAGAATAAATGAAAAGCTTCAATACATCTAATTCTCAAAAGGAAGTGCATATTGTCCCAAGAAAGTGATTAAAAACTCTCGATAGTACCTACTATCGAGAGCTAGACCATTGGATTGTGGTGCCAATTATTGAATGGGCCCACCATTTAAAGCATGGCACCTTGGCGCCATTGGATTAAAAATCCAATGGTCCAGCTCTCGATTAGTAGGTATAATCTAGAATTTGTAATCATTTTCTTATTGTCCATTGACAAAACTTGCAAAGTACCGGACTTTATAACTCTCCTCATAATAAACTATAGTCATGACTATGTGACTTGTCTCTAGATTGGTTGGAAGTTGGAATTCCAAACGAGCCCTCCTCTTTCTCTCTCTCGATTCTTTCCTATTAAAAATATGAGAATGGTATTCTCGGATGAGACCATTGGCTTAGAAAAAGCATGTGGGTATGGTGATACTGACATTTACAAGGAAAGCCAGTGAACCTTCCTTTTAACATGTTATCATGACATGATGAATAGATCTCCAAAGAGAGGGACAAATTCCAAAGCAAGTCCACCAAGATATCTAATGTAGTGGTGGAGCTGGTTGGATTCCTCAGGCTTTAATTTTTCAACATGGGTGGCCCATTTCTAGTCAAGTGGTTAGACATTGATAATCTTACTTTTGATATTTAAAAATAATAATAATAAGGCAAAGGTAAGAAAAAGAAGAGAACCAAATCTGGTAAAAGTGGGATGTGAATGGCTACTTTACTCAATTCACACGCATGTAGTGCATTGATTGAACCATGGTGTTGTGGGAATCAGTGTTGTTTGTCATGGAGTGGTGGAGAAAGCACCGAATCCATTGAAATTAGACACTAGCTATCATTAGAACAATGACAAACATCCAATTGTGGGGTCGCGGTTAAGGGGGTCAAACCTATTGTTGGAGAATGCTATGTCACTTTGAGATCTTTGGTTCAATCTCAGCTTACGCATGGGAAAAGAAAAATGAGAGAAGCACCTAACGAATTATGAAGTTAGTAGAATAAGTCACAACTATGGTCCACGTCATAGACCTACCAAGTATCAAGAATGATCTAGCAAAGTTAGTAGAATAAGTCACAACATTGCAACTTGAAGAGAAGTTGATTACACACCGTCATCGTCGAAGCCAAGGTTCTTAGAGAGAAATGAAGGGAAAGATCTTACAAATCGCTAATTTAGCAACTAAAAACTAACTGAAAGAAAGAAAATCTATGAAGTACTCTTGTTGTTGTTGTTGTTGTTACATTTCATGAAACCCCCTTACACCCTTTATATAAACCTCTTAATCAACCACATTAAAAATGACATACATTGTAAACAAAAATTTGCTCTAGTCATTGTAGAAGACTCAAACATTCGATTTCTAATTTAACTTACTTTGAACTTGTTCTCCTTAGAAACAAAGCAAACTTTGAAAACACAAGAGTCATTAATTTCCTTTATTCGTAAAGTAATGATTTTGTTAGCTAAATTCCGAGTCTAAAACTATGTCTAGTTCTCCTTAGGTCTTACTGTCGCGACCCAAAATACCCCCTAGGAGTTAGGGATACTTTGACTTGTGACCGCCGTATCATACATCCTTATGATACATAAGGCACCCATAGAGACCTGACAGAGTACACAGAGATACACAGCGGAAACAAAAGATATAATGCATAGCGGAAGCCAAAATTACGAAACATAGCGGAAGCAAAGTAAATACTCCTATAACTTCGTCCAAATGTGAACCAACAAAATATACGTGTATGTAAATATCCAAAAGGGGTGGAGTGGACAAGTCCCACTCTCACTTAACAAAACATAGTATTAAATCTATGTAGATCAACAGAAGTCAAAGTCCCGAAATCTATCTAACGGACCATCGCCCTGGTAGTGATCCATGGAAGGATCCGGGTCGAAGTACTCTTCCTCTATCCAAGGTTCCGTTCCACACAAATCAAAAGGGACCTGAGTACCTGCCGATGATAATAAATGTCGGCTGAGCATTGAATACTTAGCGTATACAAGCTACTAACAATAAAGCAATAGTAACATAGAGCATACGAATCATGGAGATTGAAATTCTTAAAGCATATCAAAGCGGAGAAACCATATATAGCATATATGATGAAATCCGAAATCCAAAACCAAAACCATAACCGTGTGAGTCATGTGATAATCATGGCCTTGTGAGTTCTTAGAGTTCATAGAATTCGTAAAGTTTCATAGAGTCATTTATGATCCGTAGAGACATAGAGATACCATAGAGCATATTCATAGAACCAATACCATAGAGATCTTAGAGCATTTCGTTTATGATCCTTAGAGCTTGCGAGACGATCTTAGAGATATCGTGGAGTTCTTGTGAGTGTGTATCATGATTCTTTGAGCTTGTGAACCGATCTTAGAGATATCATAGAGTTGCTTAGAATCATTCCTTATAAGTCATTTATTAAATATTTTTATGATGAACTGTCACAATACAACCGTCAATTGGTTGATGTCTCTTGTGGGTGGACATTTATGATGAAAAGTGAGACTCCGGTATGGGAACTCTTTGAAAATTTGAGTGAAAACTCTCTCCATCATGCCTTAAATAGTCGTTCTGAGAGAAAACCTTCTACCACGAATCCCAAGAGAGGCATTTATGAAGTGGGCACTTCTATAGATGTCTCATCTAAAGTGGATGAGTTGTCTCACATATTAGACCAACTCATGGCTGCAGGTTCATCTTCTTACATACCCCCTCAACATCTTCCAAATCTGAGTGAGGTGTGTCCCATATGTTCTACCCCTGCACATTATGTGCATGAGTGTCCCTCAGAAGCCCAATTCCCAGACTTTGTCCAAGAGCATGCCAATGTTGCCTACACCTGCTCGAGTAATAATCCATAACCCGAAGTCGAGAAATCACCCTAACTTCTCATGGCAACCCCAAGCTCAAGGGAATTCATCCCCCAACCTTAAGGGTCGAATGTCTTGTCTATTCAAAATCAGCCCAACTACCATCCTCCCCAACAACAACAATTCCTACACTTTACTCCTCATCCTCAATAGAACCCATCTTTCGTGGAGAAAGTGTGGATTTCTCTCAAAGGCTTAGAGGCCAACACCCAACTCCTGGACTCTCATTCTCAATCATCTAGAAGCCTGAGTTCCAAATGGGACAACTAGCTAATTTTATACACAAGAGAGAGGAAGGGAAGCACCCGAGTCAACTGGTGAGCAATCCTAGAGGTGTGCACATGGTTGATGATGCTCAAAACAATGAAACTCAATAGAAGCACGTGCAATCCTTTACCACCCTAAGGAGTGGAAAAGTTTTTGATAACTAGGTTAAGGAGAAGGAGGGTGAGGAAGAAGAGTTTGATCGTCAATTTATTAAACCTCGTAATAGTTACAATTCTATACAATAGTGACTAGTATGAGGTGTCGAACCACAGAGGACTGCGCTGATTTTGTTGTCTTTTTCTCAAGATTCAGTCTGAATAAATGAGTAACAAGTTGATTGATTTTAACTTAACAGTGAAATTTAAATTAACAAACAATAGTTATCCTAATTAAGCTAAGATTCCTTTGGTGATATAAATTTGAGAGAAAGTCTAGGGCATTCAAATCCACCTTTAGCCTTATAACCGGTCTCTTATACATTCATTCAAATCCATTACAATGTAAACAATAGGGATGATGATGATTACAAGCCTCTACACATCCAATTAGAATGATTCAAGAGATTAGACCCTAGGCATATTCTATTTGAGGTTAGCACGAGCAATACACACTAAGCCACAGTTGTGCATCACTCGTCTTCCCTTAGTATAAAATATCCTATGATTCGATCTCTTAACGATAACACCATTGCATAAAATCCATATTAAAAATCACAGAAGATTAAGATGGATGATTTCAATTTCAAATAATTAAACCTAAGACAAGGATAGAATCACATTGAAATTAAATATAGTCAATAAGTTCTGGTTATGAAAAACCCTCCGATTATGCAATCATTGTTTACAATTGAACAATTTAAATAAAATGTAGAAAGACACAGTTACTTGGCTAGGGTTTCATCTAAACCCTAGAACAGAAGAATTAGCTCATTCTGAGACTAGAAAACACCACTTTTGCTGAAAGACACGTAGAACACGATGAGCTCATCCTTTAATCTTGCTGATCTCCAGAACCTACTCTCCTTCAATTCTCCAAAATCAGAACCCCCTTTCAGTCTTAGAGCTTTTCCCTTTATAGGGAAACTATTCCAAGGGTTTTCTTCTTCCTTTTTAGCAACTTTCCTCAAGGCTTCTTCTCTTTGTGTGCAGAATTTGGCATTGAAAAATGCCGATGACGATCGATCGTCAAACTTGGACGATTGATCGTTATGTCAGGAAATTATTCTTTGGCTATTGTTTTGTAGACGATCGATCGTCTGTGAGTTGTAATCAATCGCCACTGTTGCATTATGATCGATCGTTTGACCTGAAATTTTCACATTTCTTTTCTTCTTTTTCCACCTTTCTCCTAAGGTCCTCTTTAAAAGCTTTTCTCACTTTAAATCTTCAAATCTAGCTTGTATTTCTCGCATAGCCCTGTAATGAACAAAGATACCCAAGTGCCATAAAATGCTTCAACAGAGTACTCTAAAGAACTAAGAATTATAGCTTGAGGTGTGTAAATGTGAAACAATTAGCACCGATCACAGCTCATTGTGGGCTCAACAAATTTCAAAGGAGAGAGAGTGAGTGTCTCTAACCAAGGTCCTACTCCTTTGTATCGGATTCTACCCCCATGGCATCCTATATGCCTAAATCTTCTTTCCCTCAATGCTTAACTAATCCTTCTCCTTTCGACAAAAGAGGAGCCAAAGTTGACGATATGATGGACGTATTTAAACAAATCAAAATCAACCTCCCGCTCATAGATTTCATTAAGAAAATTCTTGCTTATGCCAAGTTCCGTAAGGACCTATGCACTCAAAAGCATAAATCTCAGACTCATGTGTCCAAGAAGGTCCTTCTCACTGAGCACCTGAGCTCTGTTGCCCAGAAATTGACCTTAGAAGGGGGTGATTAGGGTCTATGCAAATTAAAAAGTAATTTTTCCCTTTGAATGGGGAATTAAATTGAAAATGGGAAAGCAAATTAACAATTCTAAAATATATGTAATAGAGAAGGTAAAGTAGAGAGTTAGAGAGAACAAATACCAAGTATTTGTTCATGAGGTTCGACAACTTGTCTACGTCCCCCCCTTTCAGCTTCCAACTTCAAGGATTCCCACGAATTTATTTTCAAATCGATTAGACTACTTCTAGGCGAGTCCTAACCTTTAGAATCTCTCTTCATAGGTCGAGATCAAGCCTTTCCTTGCAAGAGCATAACCCTCTCTTGACTTATTCGAAGCAACAACTTCAATTGCAAGAATCCAATGATTCTTGACTTCTCTTTACAAAGGTGTATTTGGATTAGCAATCTGAAATAAAAGCTCCTGATATGATCTGGATAAGAGTTGACAAATACTCTAATAAAATATCTCAATGATTGGAGTTGAATAGCTCAGATGAGAATTTGGGGATTTGTTAGTATATGATCGATGATGAAATCAATGTAAGTAAAAGAGTAGATAATTTGGGTTATTGCACAGATCAAGTGTTGTATTTTATTCATAAATGAACTCCTATTATAGCTCTTGATCCAATATGGCCATTGAAAACTTGCCATTACAGTGTTTTCAGGATCAACCTTCATTTCGTCGATGAAATTGGGTCACCCAGTTCATTTCGTCGCCAAATATAAAAACAGTAAGCTCAGGTTTTTTTCCTGTCGCCATTTCGTCGCCGAATCCTAGTCACCCCTGTGATTTCGTCGAAATCAGAGCAAAATCTTTTTTTCTCATTTGATTCAGACTTTTATGATGAGAATGAATTCCTAGGTCATTTGGCTTTCCTTTAACATGATTTTTATGAATTCCTAGGGCCTTATAATGATGTCCGATATATGGCTTAGGCTCCTATAGTCAATCTAAGTATTTAAGCATTCAACTTACCATACTTTGAGGACTTCTTACATAAGTGTTAGACACTGTCATAAGAAATAAAAAAATACATTCATATGTTTCTTGAGAGCTGATCTTCGACTTGATCTTGGATCTTCTGATTTTGCTTTCACTTTGAGATCCGACTTGGACTTTGGATATAATCTTGAATCTTCATTTGTACTTGAGTCCAAAAGCTTGAGTTGATCACTTTCTTTTTTATATTCCTTGAATAACTTCCATTCTTTTTGCCTTGAGTGAAGTGCTAATGTTCTTATAATCTGAATTATTCAAGCACTTAACAGAATCATTAGTACCATAAATTTCATTTCATTATTGTGCTATTATCAAAATTATTAAGGGTACCCAAGGTTGTAACCTTGAGGCTAACACTCTCCCCCTTTTTTATGATGGCATAATAATGTAATGAAATGGGATTGAGCTCCCTCTCAGTATAACTTTTAAATAAAGCATTGAGGTTAGCTCCCGCTAAACATATGCATTCATATAAAATTGTAATAGTTTTTAATTTAGATGCATATTTTAGTCATTTCAAAAGATATTTAAGCATGGAATAATTTCAATATCCAACATTCATTCAAGAATATCTAAACAGAAATTTCATTCATATCATAGGAAACTATTAAGTACAATCATATAGAGACAATTAAGAATCAAGAGAAGTTCCATGATAAAACTTAAACAAGATAAAATTTGAACCAAGAGAAGTTCCACAAAGAGAATCTTATAAATTTTTCATTACATTACATTTCTCCTCATCCTTGGCATCATCAAAAAAAAAAACATAACAGAGCATTTGTAAAAAAAAATTACAACTATTGTTCCTTGTCTTGCTTCTTCCTTAGCTTCTGGAAACACTTTCTCAAAATGGTGCCCTCACTATCACTGGAGCTAGAGTCTAAAGTATGTATGATGGGGCTTTGGATCCAGATGCCTTTGGTTCTGCAGGTTTAGACTGTCCTGGCTTCTTGAGTTCAAACACATGTTGAGTCTTGATCTTTACTACCTCAAGAGCCAAATCTGCTACCTAAGAGAGGCTATATGATGAATAATGGGGGCTTAGGATCCTAGAAGGGAAGACATCTGGGAAAGGATTAGACCTTGAGTCCTAATCTTCTTTTCAGTGAACTCTATCTTTCCTCTAATCATGGTCACCACATCACTCAATTGCAATCCTTGCTCTATAGCATCTACTAATTTCCTCTTTATCAGGGATAGAATGGAATCTGCCCTTTCCTTGGTCACTTCTCCAGCTATGCTATTCTCATCCAAATGAGGCTCCAAAGTCTCAGCACTCTTTCTAATCTCAGCCTGGATGTCATCCATCTTGGACTCAAATGAGGTCAGTCTCTCTCTGGTATCTGACTGGAGGCTCAGCAAGCTGTCTCTGGTCTCTGCCTGAAGAGCTGTCATACTGGCTCTGCTATCTGCCATGAATGTGAGCATAGACTCTCTCATATCAACCTGAAACCTCAGCTGACTCTCCCTCATCTCAAGCTGGAACTGCCCCTTGCTGGTAGCCATAGAGGCTATCTGGCTGCTCATCAAACTCAGCTGATCCTCAGATTCATGGGGTCTCCTAGGGGACTGAACAAAAGTAAACTGTCCATCATCCTCATATCAAGGAGAATCCTCTCTCTAAGGTGAATGCACAGGAGACTGAGAAGAGTGAAGTCTAGGGCTAGAATCTCAGAAGGAGGCTCTGAAAGAAGGGTTAAGGAGGATGGAATGTCAGATGGTCCTGAAGCTGCAGCAGGAGAGAAATGAGGCTCACTAGCAGGAGCAGGCTCTGAATAAGGAGGTACAGAAGATGGCTGACTGGAGGGCTAGATGGAGGAAGGCCTAGAGATCCAGTCCTTCAAGACATCATGCCATATATAACCCATCATTTGGATAGTATCCTTGCTATAAATGGTAGAGTCATCAACATTGACTTGATCTAAGTAGGAGGAGAGAGGAATTTTGAAATGTTTGAAGATTTTGGTCAAGGCTTGACCAAAAGGAAGACATCCCAATTTTCTTTTATGAGCATCATCCATGCAGTAGATGATGTATGAGAGGTTAATGGGTGTGGAAGTAAGAATACACTATATCTGAAATTCATCAAAGTAGGTCAAATATTCCCTACCACCTATTCTAGGGACTAAATCATAAGTGATGATATGATGGATAACACTAGAGCTCAGGGTGAGTTCTTTAACTTTGGGTTGAAAGGATGAGGTGATGTCTTGGTTGATACACATGAGTTTGAGTGCATCTATCACATCAAACCCATCATGCCTAGTCCATTGCCCACTAACAAAAGATTTGAGAGAACATTTAGGGATTTTAAGAATGGCTGGGAGATTTTCTAAATGAAATGCAATTTCTTTCCCATGGACATAGGAGGTTACGATTTGGGTGGATTGATTGAATTTGAAATGATTATAAAAAATTTGAACAAGTTCAGGATACATAGGTTTATTTGAATCAATGAAACAATCCCATTTAAGGGCTAAAAACAAAGTTTGAATGACTCCTAGACCATATAGCTCTAGGTTGAAAAAATTTATAACCTTCGCATATAGAGGAGATCGAGTGAGGAACTTGTCTTTGAAAATCTTCTTGTACTTTGATGACTTGAACTTTGCTGGAGCAGACGAGGAGGAAGCAACCTCTTTTCCTTTTGAGGTATGGGCTCTCTTCAATGGTGGTTCTTCGTGCGAGGAGGCATTTTGATCAAGTGAAAGAGTGAATATTAGGTTGAGGAAAATTTTTTGAATGATTTGGGATTGATTTGAATCGAAATTGAAGGGTTTTGGATGAATGATCAATGAAATAATGAAAGAGGATGGAAAACCTAACTTGGGAGTTTTGAGAAATGATTTGAAAAAAATCGGATTTGGTGGTTTTAATTTATACCCACAATCAATTTCGTCACCGAAATGGGCTTGGCCCCTCAATTTCGTCGCCGAGATGAAGACAGGTAACACACTGTTTTAAGGTCAGAACGAATTCGTCGCTGAAATTGAATTGTCAATTTAATTTTATCGTCGAATTGGGTACAAGAAGCATACTATTTCCATTCAACCCAAGATTCGTCGCCAAAATTCAAATTCTCTCCTAATTTCGTTTCTGAAATTAGTATAAACTTTGAAAAAATATTCATTTTTGATTTTAAATCCAATTTTCTCATATTCATTGATTAATTTTGACATCCAAATATTGTATAAATCATCCAAATCATACACATAATATAATCAAATAATTTTTAAAATATCAAGACACAAGCTTTCATCAAAGAGCAATTTTGGTATAAATATGATCATTTAAGTTCATTTAGACAAGTCATACCAAATTCTCTTCTTAATGTACTAAATCTTTCGGATTGAAATGTTTTTGTAAATATGACTACAAGTTGGTTGTTTGTATCCACAAACTCCAATATAACATCCCTATTTTGTACATGATCTCTTATGGAGTGATATCTGATTTCAATGTGTTTTATTCTTGAGTGTTGAATTAGATTTTTAGTCATACAAATAGTACTAGTATTATCACATTTGATTGAAATTTTAGTAAAGAAAAGTTTAAAGTCTTATAATTGTTGTTTCATGTATAAAGTTTGAGTACAGCTTCCAACTGCTATGTACTTAGCTTCAGCTGTAGATAGATCAACTGAGTTTTGTTTCTTGCTAAATCATGAAACAAGAGAGTGTCCTAAGAAGTGGCAAGTACCACTTGAGCTTTTCCTATCAACTTTGTATCCAGTAAAGTCAACATCTGAGTAACTAACTAGGTCTAGTGATGTAGAGCCCCAGACTTTTTCATGCTTAATACATGACACTTTCGTTGTCATTTTGCATTTTTATGAGGTATAATTAATAAATAAGGAAGAATTTGGAAATTTCAAAATTGCAGAAATGTTCTTTTTCGAAGTACGAACACAACGCAAGTTGAATCGTCAAAATCGGACGAACGAGTCAAAAGATATGGCCAAAACAGTCTGGACCTGTAGGAAATCGTAGCTCGGAAGGCGCTAAGGACGTAGCTCGGAAGGCGCTAAGGACGTAGCTCGGAAGGCGCTAAGGGCTTACTCAGATAACGTATTCTTTGTGCATCCATCGCACAGCAGATAACGTATTCGTTGTGCATCCGTCGCGCAGCAGATAACGTATTCGTTGTGCATCCGTTGTACAACTCACAACGGGCACGTTGTACAACTCACAACGGGTACGTTGTACAGCACCACGGGCACGCTGTACATAAGACAATGGACAGCATGTTCAGCACTGTCCACAACGGACAACGTGTTTGACACTGTTCACAGCTCAATGAGCTCAGCATTATGCATAACACAACGTGACAACGGGTTCGGCACCCTTCACAACGGACAACGTGTTTGGTACTATTCACAGCACAACGAGTTGGCACTGTTCACAGCACAACGAGTTGGCACTGTTCACAGCACAAGGTGTTCAGCACTATTCACCGTCCTCGTGTTTTTACAGAAATTCCAGTAAGGGTATTATGGTCTTTTGGTTGGTCCACTCTTACCTTAAGAGTTTAACCCGAGCCTTTAGGGCATCATTCGACACTTAGAGAGTTTGAGAGAATAGGAGAAAGGGGAGAAGGCGATTCCAACCTAGGGTTTCCAGTTGGAGAGAAATCAAAGGGTTTTGAGACCCTAGATCACTCTCAGTCCGGTTTTCTTCAAGATCTCGGCCCAAGCTCGTGCGAAGCTCGTGTTCCAAGCTAGGGCTGCAGCTACACAGTCGTTTTGGAAGGGGGTTTCTTCCTCATTTCTTCAAGGTCGGTACTTCTTACTACCCTCCTAGTTATAGTTCCTCTCATCCCTTCTTTTCTTCAGATTTTCTTTCATTTACACATGTATTATGAGATTAATGGTGATGGTGAATGGTGAATGGTGAATGGTGAATGGTGAATGGAGATGAGTGTGGGCGATTGGATGCCGTGTGTATTGAAGTGATGGATGAACGGGGAGGGCATTGTACCCATAATGAACAAACATATGTGATGTGAGTAAAACCCACATAGAAAAGCTTGTTGTAGGGTTAATGAATAATGAACACACCATGTTTGATGAAATGCCAAGGTGAATAAAGTGAGCTGTGAATTAGGAAATGCATGCCTAAGAAATTCTGAATATTGCTAGGGCCTATGATAGTGTGTTTCCTGCTTTCCCTAAATGCTATGAATATTGAATTGCTCAATCTTTGATGTTATAAGTGTTGTGAAATTACCCAAATGTCATGTTTAAATTTAAATGCAAGTATGTACACGGTTCCCACGAGCACGGCATGCATGGCATGATTTATCGAGGTTTTCAAGAACATGGTTAGAGGTGGGACATATCCTACGATATGTTTTACCTCGCTTTTCACAAGGAGACAAGAACCAACATTCCACGAGGGGTCTCCCCTCACTCACAAGTGCATATCATGAAGAAGGGCTTCCCTTCCCTCGCAAGTACATACATATCATGGAGAAGGGTCTCCCTTCCCTCTCAAGTGCATTGCATAAAGAAGAGTCTCCCTTCCCTCTCAAGGCATCTCACAAGCGCATCTCACAAGGACATCTCACAAGTGTATCTCACAAGTTACATGATCACAAGCAAGCACGCATGACATGCATGACATGACACGACATACAAGAATCAAGTAAGATAGACAAGACAAGCTTTCAAGCACGAAAAGATATTTCAAGTCAAGTCAAGTGCATGATGTTTTCAAGAGGATTTATCGGCTTTCTACGAAATACAAGCATGATTATGAATTGCTTTACTTCCTTGTATGATATGAATTGTTTCCGTCTGACATATATGAATTGCTCCTGATTATGCACTGCCATTTTTATGCTATAATTGTTGGTTAGTATTTAGTACCCGCTGAGTATTCCATGCTCAGCCGTACTTCTTATGTCGGCAGGTTCTGAGGGAGCTGCTGCTCCATTTGATGTTTGTGCTCCTGGTCCATGGGTGGAGGAGGAGTACGTCGAGGAGCCTTTGGAGGAACCTCCCGTAGAGGGTTACCATTAGGTGGTTGTAGATTCTGAGTGGATTAGCTGTGGGTGAGATGAGAGTTAGATTCATGTATTTTGGCGGGCATGTCCGCACTTTCTTATGGTTACTTTTTCTATAAACTTGGATTTGCGTATGTTTATACATAGAGGTTTGTTAATCTTCCGCTGTGCTATGTTAGAGTATGTTTCCGCTGTTTATGTCCTCTATTGTATATGCTCTGTGGGTTTTTGCAGGTTAGTTTGTCAAGCAAGTCATGTAAGCCATGATTAGTCGTCCGAAGTTCACTCTAACTCCTAAGGTGGGTTTTGGGGCGCGACAGAAGTGGTATTAGAGCTTAGGCTTTAGGTCTCTAGGGTCACTTAGAATCTTATACCACGGCTTGACCAGAGCATATGTCAGGAAACAAGTTAGGAAGAAAGTAAGTCGGAAGAGAGTCTTAATCCAAGTGTAAGACTAAACTTTAGCCTTAGTCAAATGGTTGTTTCAACCAAGTACGAGTCCTAGGTACGCTAGAACACTAAAGTATAAGTATAATGTGATGAATACTCTGATGACTTGATGTGATGTATATTGGTATTATACAACTAATACAAATTGAGTTATTGTGAAATGGCATTGAAATAAACTGTGGTTTCAAGTGAGACTCATGTGGTGCTAATTGTTCTCAGGACTTTAGTCATGAGGCGGGGCACACGGGGTCGTGGACCACACACCAGAGCTTCCTCTTCTTCACGGGATGAGGATGAGCAGCCGGACCTCTCTCAGGTCTTAGGCTCTATTGCTGAGACACTCGCCATACTGGCGGCTCGACAGGCTATACCGGCATCAGCGGCATCAGCGGCACCTACTCCACCGCCCGCAGCTCCAGTACATCGTACAGTTGGAGTTGAGGCATTCAGGAGATTGAGGCCTCCACCCTTCCATGGGAGTGTGGACCCTCTTGCTGCGGAGGCGTGGATCCTCCAGATGGAGAAGATCTTTACGGTCCTCTCACCTACAGAGGAGGAGAGAGTAGCATGGGCAGCTTTCATGCTAGAGGGCGAAGCCCACCATTGGTGGTTGTCCGCATTGAGGACGAGAGATTTGACCATGCAGGGTCTACCTTGGACTTGGGAAGAGTTCAAGGATACTTTTTACAAGAAGTATTTTCCGATTGGAGTACGGGAAAAGAAAGAGAGAGAATTCATCAACCTCGAGCAAGGTTTGATGTCAGTGTCACAATACGAGGCCAAGTTCTCGGAGCTATCACGCTTCGCGACTCACATGGTTGCCACCAAGGCAATGAAGGCAAGAAGGTTTGAGCAAGGGCTCAAGGATGTTATAATGGAGAAGGTTTCGGTTTTCAGACATGCTACCTACCTTGAGGTAGTAGACAAGGCCTTATTAGTCGAGGCCAATTTAGAGACAGTGTCCAAGAAGAGGGAGTTGGCGAGAGGCCAAGCTAGTAGTTCAGCACCTCCAGAGAGGCGGACTCGTTATCAGTATGCGTGGCCAACACCACCGATGAGGCCTTCTTATGCGCCTCCAGCTCCACGGAAGTATGTGCCTCAGGCACTGCGACCTCAGGCTCTTCCAGCCCCACGGCCTGTTGCACCTCAGACGGTAAGGTATGCTCCACCTCCGGCCCCTCCGACTTATACACATGAGGTCTGCACTTCATGCGGCCGAAGGCACCCGGCAGGAGATTGCCGAAGAGCATCGGGTGGATGTTTTCATTGTGGTCGCCAGGGCTATATTATCAAGGATTGCCCCAGTCGGCATTTACCAGGCCAGTCTCAGGGAATTAGGCCCCCAGCACACCCAGCAGGATCATATCAGGCGTCATCTCAGACTACCCGGTCTACACCTCAGTCTCGCCAGGCGAACCAGGGACGAGTTTTTGCCTTGACAGAGGGTGATGCACTTGCATCTGACGATGTGGTGCAAGGTACGCGTTTGGAGTTTATTTTCTTTATTCGTGATTGTTATGTTGTGTTTTATTCCTTGTGTACATACTTGGTATGCTATATATATATACCTATGTGTATACTCTGTTGATGCTTGAATTGACGTAACTAGTTAAAATTTTAGGAACCCTACTAGTCAATGAGTATTTGGCTCAAGTATTGATTGATACCGGGTCTACTCATTCGTTTGTCTCGCCGAGTTTTTCAGAAGGGTTTTCTGTAGAGCCAAGTCAGCTAGAACCGGAGTTAGCCATTTCGACTCCTCTCGGCAAAACAGTATTGGCAGATAAAGTGTATAGAAACAGTGTGGTCCAAGTTGGAAGCCACAAGTTGGCGGTTGATCTCATCGTCCTTGGATTCCAAGACTTTGATGTTATATTGGGAATGGATTGGTTAGCAGCACATCATGGGCATGTAGCTTGCTTTGAGAAAATGGTACTCTTCAAGCCAGTAGAAGGAAAACCATTCCACTTCCGCGGGTTGAAAAGTAGATCTATTGCTCGTTTTGCGGCGTTGAGCTTAGCTAACCCCGAGGCAAAGGACTCATCGACTATTCTGGTTGTGAGTGAGTTCCTGGAGGTATTTCCAGAGGAGTTGCCAGGATTGCCTCCAGACAGGGAGATTGAGTTTGTGATCGAGCTTGCACCAGGCACAGCTCCTGTTTTCAGGGCTCCGTATAAAATGGCCCCTATTGAACTCAAAGAGTTAAAGACCCAGTTGGAAGAATTACAAGGTCATGGTTTCATTCGACCAAGTGTCTCACCGTGGGGTGCCCCGGTGTTGTTTGTTAAGAAGAAAGATGGCTCGATGCGGATGTAAGTCGATTACAGGCAATTGAACAAAGTCACTATAAAGAATAGGTATCCCTTGCCTAGGATTGATGACTTGTTCGATCAGTTGAAGGGAGCGAGATTTTTCTCGAAGATAGATCTTCGATCGGGTTATCACCAGTTGAAGATTAAGGCGGAAGATGTTCCCAAAACTGCTTTCAGGACTCGGTATGGACACTACGAGTTCTTGGTGATGCCTTTTGGACTCACGAATGCGCCGGCAGCCTTTATGGATTTGATGAACCGGGTGTTCCGGCCATATCTTGATATGTGCGTGATTGTATTTGTTGATGACATTTTGGTCTATTCCCAGACACGGGAAGATCACACACGCGACTTATGCCTTGCTTTGGAAATGCTAAGAGAACACAAGCTATACGCCAAACTTAGCAAGTGTGAGTTTTGGTTGGAAGAGGTGGCATTCCTAGGCCACGTTGTTTCTGCAGAAGGTATCTCGGTAGATCCGAAGAAGATCAAAGCAGTTATGAGTTGGGCGAGGCCCAAGAGTGTTACAGAGATACGCAGTTTTCTTGGGTTGGCAGGCTACTACAGGAGATTCGTAGAAGGTTTCTCTAGCCTTGCAGCACCGCTCACTTACCTGACAAGGAAGAACGCCAAGTTTGTATGGAGTGATAAGTGCGAGATCAGTTTCACGGAACTGAAGAAGAGGCTTACTACAGCCCCTGTCCTTACTGTGCCATCTGGACCCTATGGGTATGAGGTGTATAGTGATGCCTCACACGTTGGACTTGGGTGTGTACTCATGCAGCACAAGAGAGTCATTGCCTATGCATCAAGGCAATTGAAGGAGCATGAGAAGAATTATCCCACGCACGACTTGGAGCTTGCGGCAGTCGTGTTTGCACTTAAGATTTGGCATCATTACCTTTATGGGGTGGAGTTCTATGTGTTTACCGATCACAAGAGTCTCAAGTACCTCTTTTCCCAAAAGGAGCTGAATCTAAGGCAAAGGCGTTGGATGGAATTTCTGAAGGACTATGATTGTACCATTCAATACCACCCGGGTAAAGCGAATGTAGTGGCTGATGCTTTGAGTAGAAGACCTCAAGGGTTGTTAGCACATATGTTGGTTCAAGAATGGAAGCTACTAGAAGATTTGGCAAATCTGGACATCAGTGTAAATGACTCTGTCCGCGGTCCTACCTTGGCAAATGTTACGGTTCGGCCGTACATTATAGATTTGATCCAAGAATATCAAGCCATGGATGCTGAATTGTTGGCTTATCAGGACAAGGAAGTTGCTAAGGGTAGTGAGGACTTCTCTCTCACTAGTCGGGGTGCTATCACATTCAAGGGAAGACTGTGCGTCCCAGCCAATGCAGATCTTCGAAGAGAGATTTTAGATGAAGCACACCGTTCGAAGTACACAGTGCATCCAGGGGGTACAAAGATGTACCGGAACCTCAAGAATCACTTTTGGTGGCGGAATATGAAGAGGGATGTTGCAGAATATGTGGCACGGTGCTTAGTGTGCCAATAGGTGAAAGCAAAACACATGCGGCCCGCAGGTTTATTACAGTCCCTTCCGATTCCCGAGTGGAAATGGGAGAACATATCCATGGATTTCATAGTTGGCTTGCCAAAGACGGCAAGGGGCTCAGATGCGATATGGGTAGTAGTGGATCGTTTGACGAAGTCCGCTCACTTCTTACCTTACCGAACTACTTTCAACTCTAGTCTGTTAGCCGCTTTGTACATCAAGGAAGTGGTGAGGTTGCACGGAGTGCCCGTTAGTATTGTGTCAGATCGGGATCCAAGATTCACATCACGATTTTGGAAAAGCTTTCAGGAAGCTATGGGTTCCCGACTTGATTTCAGCACCGCTTTTCATCCACAGACGGATGGACAAACCGAGAGAGTGAACCAAGTCATTGAAGACATGCTTCGGGCTTGTATGTTGGATTTCAGAGGCAGTTGGGAAGAGCACTTACCTTTGGTTGAATTCGCCTATAATAACAGCTATCAGGCAAGTATTCAAATGGCACCATTTGAGGCCTTGTATGGGCGAAGTTGTAGGTCTCCTCTCTATTGGGATGAGGTAGGAGAAAGGAAAGTACTTGGTTCTAGAGTTGATTGAGCAAACTGCAAACACAGTTAAGATCATCCAGGATCGATTGAAAGCCGCTCAAGACCGCCAGAAAAGCTATGCGGACACACACCGTAGGGACTTGGAGTTTCAAGTAGGGGATCAAGTTTTTGTGAAAGTATCTCCTAGCAAAGGATCATGAGATTTGGCAAGCGAGGCAAGCTCAGTCCTCGGTATGTTGGGCCTTTTGAGATTATCACACGGGTTGGTGAAGTTGCTTATCGTGTAGCTCTTCCACCTCACATGGCTGCAGTTCACAACGTCTTCCATGTGTCTATGCTTCGGAAGTACATTACGGATCCTTCGCATGCCATAGACTTGGAACCGTTCGAGATTCGAGAGGATCTCACCTTGATTGAAAAGCCGGTTCAGATTTTCGATCGAAGAGATCAGGTGCTTCGCAACAAGACAATCCCTTTGGTTCTTGTGCAATGGCAACACCATGCTCGGGAAGAAGCTACATGGGAGCGTGAAGCCGAAGTCAAAGCAAAGTACCCAGAATTAATTGAATGAGTTTTGTATGAAGTCTGTATATGACTTGTAATTTTGTTTTGATTTGTAATGCAATTATAGTCTGAATTTCGAGGATGAAATTTTTGTAATGGGGGGAGGATGTAGAGCCCCAGACTTTTTCATGCTTAACACATGACACTTTCGTTGTCATTTTTCCTTTTTATGAGGTATAATTAATAAATAAGGAATAATTTGGAAATTTCAAAATGTCAGAAATGTTCCTTTTCGAAGTACGAACACAACGCAAGTTGAATCGTCAAAATCGGACGAACGAGTCAAAAGATATGGCCAAAACAGTCTGGACCTGTAGGAAATCGTAGCTCGGAAGGCGCTAAGGACGTAGCTCAGAAGGCGCTAAGGGTGTACTCAGATAACGTATTCGTTGTGCATCCGTCGCACAGCAGATAACGTATTCATTGTGCATCCATCGCACAGCAGATAACGTATTCGTTGTGCATCCGTTGCGCAGCAGATAACGTATTCGTTGTGCATCCGTTGTACAACTCACAACGGGCACGTTGTACAACTCACAACGGGTACGTTGTACAGCACCACGGGCACGCTGTACATAAGACAACGGACAGCGTGTTCAGCACTGTCCACAATGGACAACGTGTTTGGCACTGTTCACAGCTCAACGAGCTCAGCACTATGCACAACACAACGTGACAACGGGTTCGGCACCCTTCACAACGAACAACGTGTTCGGTACTATTCACAGCACAACGAGTTGGCACTGTTCACAGCACAACGAGTTGGCACTGTTCACAGCACAACGAGTTGGCACTGTTCACAGCACAACGAGTTGTCACTGTTCACAGCACAACGTGTTCAGCACTATTCACGGTTCTCGTGTTTTTACAGAAATTCCAGTAAGGGTATTATGGTCTTTTGGTTGGTCCACTCTTACCTTAAGAGTTTAACCCGAGCCTTTAGGGCATCATTCGACACTTAGAGAGTTTGAGAGAATAGGAGAAAGGGGAGAAGGCGATTCCAACCTAGGGTTTCCAGTTGGAGAGAAATCAAAGGGTTTTGAGACCCTAGATCACTCTCAGTCCGGTTTTCTTCAAGATCTCGGCCCAAGCTCGTGCGAAGCTCGTGTTCCAAGCTAGGGCTGCAGCTACACAGTCGTTTTGGAAGGGGGGTTTCTTCCTCATTTCTTCAAGGTCGGTACTTCTTACTACCCTCCTAGTTATAGTTCCTCTCATCCCTTCTTTTCTTCAGATTTTCTTTCATTTACACATGTATTATGAGATTAATGGTGATGGTGAATGGTGAATGGTGAATGGTGAATGGTGAATGGTGAATGGTGAATGGTGAATGGTGAATGGAGATGAGTGTGGGCGATTGGATGCCGTGTGTATTGAAGTGATGGATGAACGGGGAGGGCATTGTACCCATAATGAACAAACATATGTGATGTGAGTAAAACCCACATAGAAAAGCTTGTTGTAGGGTTAATGAATAATGAACACACCATGTTTGATGAAATGCCAAGGTGAATAAAGTGAGCTGTGAATTAGGAAATGCATGCCTAAGAAATTCTGAATATTGCTAGGGCCTATGATAGTGTGTTTCCTGCTTTCCCTAAATGCTATGAATATTAAATTGCTCAATCTTTAATGTTATAAGTGTTGTGAAATTACCCAAATGTCATGTTTAAATTTAAATGCAAGTATGTACACGGTTCCCACGAGCACGGCATGCATGGCATGATTTATCGAGGTTTTCAAGAACATGGTTAGAGGTGGGACATATCCTACGATATGTTTTACCTCGCTTTTCACAAGGAGACAAGAACCAACATTCCACGAGGGGTCTCCCCTCACTCACAAGTGCATATCATGAAGAAGGGCTTCCCTTCCCTCGCAAGTACATACATATCATGGAGAAGGGTCTCCCTTCCCTCTCAAGTGCATTGCATAAAGAAGAGTCTCCCTTCCCTCTCAAGGCATCTCACAAGCGCATCTCACAAGGACATCTCACAAGTGTATCTCACAAGTTACATGATCACAAGCAAGCACGCATGACATGCATGACATGACACGACATACAAGAATCAAGTAAGATAGACAAGACAAGCTTTCAAGCACGAAAAGATATTTCAAGTCAAGTCAAGTGCATGATGTTTTCAAGAGGATTTATCGGCTTTCTACGAAATACAAGCATGATTATGAATTGCTTTACTTCCTTGTATGATATGAATTGTTTCCGTCTGACATATATGAATTGCTCCTGATTATGCACTGCCATTTTTATGCTATAATTGTTGGTTAGTATTTAGTACCCGCTGAGTATTCCATGCTCAGCCGTACTTCTTATGTCGGCAGGTTCTGAGGGAGCTGCTGCTCCATTTGATGTTTGTGCTCCTGGTCCATGGGTGGAGGAGGAGTACGTCAAGGAGCTTTTGGAGGAACCTCCCATAGAGGGTTACCATTAGGTGGTTGTAGATTCTGAGTGGATTAGCTGTGGGTGAGATGAGAGTTAGATTCATGTATTTTGGCGGGCATGTCCGCACTTTCTTATGGTTACTTTTTGTATAAACTTGGATTTGCGTATATTTATACATAGAGGTTTGTTAATCTTCCGCTGTGCTATGTTAGAGTATGTTTCCGCTGTTTATGTCCTCTATTGTATATGCTCTGTGGGTTTTTGCAGGTTAGTTTGTCAAGCAAGTCATTTAAGTCATGATTAGTCGTCCAAAGTTCACTCTAACTCCTAGGGTGGGTTTTGGGGCGCGACAAGTGATGTATTCTTTGGATACCATAAACCTAAATCAATTGTGCCTAGGAGGTACCTAAAAATTCTTTTCATAACTATCATATGCGATTCTTTTGGACATAATTGAAATCTTGAACATATGGATACACTAAACATAATATTAGGTCTACTAGCAGTTAAGCATAAAAGACTACCTATCATGCCACTATATTTCTTTCCTTCAACAAATTTATCTTTTTCATCTTTATCAAGTTTAGTTGTTAGACTTATTGGAGTGTCTATTTCTTTTGAATTGTCCATTCCAAATTTTTTTAAAAGTTCTCTTGTATACTTTGCTTGATTTATGAAAGTTTCATCTTTAGTTTTGCTTAATTTGGAGACCAACAAAGAAATTTAATTCTCCCATCATGCTCATCTCAAAATCATCTTGCATACTTTTAGCAAATTCATGACAAAGAGATTCATTTGGTGATCCAAATATGATATCATCTACATATATTTGAATTATTAGCATGTTATTATTATTTTTTTTCACAAATAAAATTGTATCAATTTTTCCCCTTATGAATCCATTTTCAGATAGAAAACAGCTTAGTCTATCATGCCAAGCTCTAGGAGCTTGCTTTAATCCATACAAGGCTTTAGTGAGTTTGAACACATGATTTGGCAATAAATGATCTTCAACGCATAGGGGTTGTTCTACATAAACTTTCTCTAAAATATATTCATTCCAGGAGGCACTTTTAACATCCATTTGGTAAAGCTTGAAGTCTTTATGACTTGCAAAGGCAAGCAACATTCTTATGGCTTCAAGTCTAGCAATCGGGGCAAATGTTTCCTCATAATCTATCATCTCTTCTTGGTTGTAACCTTGAATTACCAATCTTGCCTTATTCTTGATTATATTTTCAGATTCATCATTTTTATTCCTGAATACACATTTAGTACCAATGGTTGATTTATCTTTTGGTCTAGGTACTAATTCTCATACTTGATTCTTTTCAAATTGAGTTAATTCCTCTTGCATTACTATACCCCAAGATTCATCTTCAATAGCTTGTAAGGCATTCTTATATTCAATTTGAGATAGAAAAGCAAGGTTATTACATATATTTCTTCTAGTTCTAACTCCTTGTCCTATATCACCAATAATGAGATCCTTAAGATAATCTTTCACTAATCTCCATGCTCTAGGAAGTTGATATTTATCTTCATGATCAGTTTTTTCCTCAAATTCAGTTTCAATGAGTTTTTCATTATTGTTAGATTCTTCTTGTTCAACTTCCTTGTTAATTTTTATTGATGAGATTTCTTTTGATAGAGTATTAACTTTATCACTTTTCATCTTCATCATTTTTAGTCTTGTTAAAAGGGTTTGATTCATCAAAGATTACATGAATTGATTATTCTACAACTAATGAAAATTTATTAAATACCCTATAGGCTATGCTATTCATTGAGTATCCTAAGAAGATTCCTTCATTAGACTTAGGTTCAAATTTTCTTAAGTGATGTTTATCATTGAGTATAAAACATTTACAACCAAAAACCTTGAAAAACCCTATGTTCGGTGATTTTCCATTCCAAATCTCATAGGGGCCCTATTAATCACATAACAAGAAGTATTAATAGCTTCTGCCCATAAATAATTAGGTAATTTATGTTTCTTAAGCATAGTTCTACCCATCTCTTGTAGAGATTTATTCTTCCTTTCAACTATTCTATTTTGTTGAGGAGTTCTAGGGGCTGAGAAATTATGGTTAAAACAATTTTCTTCACAAAATAGCTCAAGTTCTTTATTCTTGAACTCTCCTCCCCTATCGCTTCTTACACTATTTATGGTGTAGCCTGTTTCATTTTGAACTCGTTTACAAGATTTAGCAAATAGATTTGGAGTTTCACTTATGTGTGGTAGAAATAATACTCATGTATATCTTGAGTAGTCATCTACTATGACAAAGGCATATAACTTACCACCTAGGCTTGCTACCTCATTTGGTCCAAATAAATCCATATGTAAGAGTTCTAAAGGTTTAGTAGTTGAAATTTCTTTATTATTTTTAAAAGATGTTTTGATTTGTTTGCCTAGTTGACATGCATTACATACTTTTTCTTTTATGAACTTAGTTTTAGGTAGACCTTTTACAAGTTCTTGTCTAGACAATTTAGAAAGAAACTTCATACTAGCTATGTCCTAATCTTCTATGCCAAAGCCAACTAACTTCATTTAAAGCAGAGAAGCATATCAAGTTTTGTGAAGTTAATTCATTAAAATCAATAGTATATACATTCTCATTTCTATATACGACAAATAGAGTATTGATGTTATCTTATCTTTTATCATGCATACATTTGATTTAAAGGATATATTAAGTCCCTTCTCACATAGTTGATTAATGCTAATAAGATTATGCTTTAAACCATCAACTAGCAAAACATTTTCAATAAAGGTAGTATTATTCTTACCAACATTACCTATGCCAATTATCATTCCTTTTGCATTATCCCCGAAGGTCACATGCCTTCCATCCTTAGGAATGCTTGATATGAAAAGCTTTTTATTTCCTGTCATGTGCCTTGAGCATCCACTATCCAAGAACCAAGTTGTCTTGAAGGATCTTGACTTGAGACATACCTACAATATGAATTCAAGTAACTCCAAGATATGTTCCCCCCAGTACCCAAACCGTTTTGGTTGGTACCCAAATTGACTTATGGGTTGTCTTGAGAGGATTAGTTCCATTTGAAACCCAAATCATCTTTGGTCCTTTATGATTAGTCTTGGTAGTGAATGATCCCTTAGGGACCCAAATTTTCTTAACTATTTTCTTTTCATTATAGAAAGCAATAGAATGTGAAGTTAGATTACTACTCAATTTTGTAAAGAAATTTTGGTAATCTTTTTGTTTTCATGAAGGGTAATAGCCAAGTCCGGCTTTACTAAATACACATCTTTGTTGACCTAAAAGTCTTTCCAAGTTCTTTTAACCACTTTTGAATGTGAGAATGGTGCTAGTCAAATCTTTGACTTTAGCTTTAAGCTCACCACATTCACTTGATAAGTCTTGAGGTAGAGATTGAATATCCTTAATTTTCATATTCAATACCTTATTCTCTTTCTGAAAATTTTCTTTCTTTTTTTGTAATAATTCATTCAAATATATAAGAGAGAGATTTTCTTTTTTCAGCATTTTATTTTTAGAGGCAATTTTTCGAAATTCTCCATCGAGCTCATTAAAAGCATCTCTTAGTTCATCAAAAGTAAGAGATTCATTGGTGGAAGAAGTTACCTCATCCTCATTTGTCATAAGGCACAAGTTAGCCTTTTCCTCATCACTTGAGCCTTCTGGGCCACTTTCCTCAGAATCATCCCATGTGGCCTTTATAGCCTTCTTCTTGAATTTATTGCTTCTTTTGAGTTGAGGACATTTTGTCCTTATGTGTCTGGGGTTCTTGCACTCGTAGCAAGTGAGAGCTTCCTTCTTGTTTGTTTCACCCTTAAAAATTTCCTTGGTGAATTCTTTCTTGTATGGCCTCTTCTTGAAGTTCCTTCTATGCTTTAGGAATTTCTTGAACTTCCTTGCCATGAGAGATATGTCTTCATCTCCCTTACTTTCTTCTTCTTCATCACTATCCTCCACTTGAGAGGATTTTAAGGCTAGCCCTTTCTTGAGCTTGGATTCATCCTCTTGTTGTCTTCTCATAATGACTTTATGAGTCATTAGAGAGCCGATGAGTTCATCCATTTGAAGCTTGGTCAAATCTTTGGCTTCTTAGATAGCAGTCACTTGGGGAGACCATTTCTTAAGTAGTGAGCAAAGAATCTTCCTTACATTTTCTGCATTGGCATAAACCTTTCCAAGTGACTTTAGTCCATTCAAAATATTTGTAAAACGAGTAAACATTTCACTAATGGACTCATTTTTCTTCATTTTAAATAGTTCATATTTATGAACTAGCATGCTAACTTTTTCTTCTTTGACTTGATTAGTCCCCCCTCATAGGTGACTTGAAGTTTGTCCCAAATTTCTTTGGCCGAGTCACAACCTGACACCCTATTGAATTCTTGAGGGCATAATGCACAATATAGATTACTAATGGCCTCAGCATTTACTTGAATGAGTTTTATATCTGCCTCATTCCATTCTTCTTCGGAATTCTAACACCATCAACAATTTTTGTGGGAAGATGTGGACCTTTGAATATGACTTTCCAATATTCATAGTCAAAGGCTTGGATGTAATATACATTATACAGGTTTTCCAGTAGTTGTAGTTTTCTCCATTGAATAATGGAGGTCTAGTAGTGAATTGACCGATCGCTCGGTTTTACAGCAAAACAGGGGATCACTGATCGCTCGGTTCCATCCTCCGATCGATCGGTCAACTACCGATCGATCAGTAGCTATCGACTGGTCAACTTTTTTGTATGGGGAAATTTTCCAAAGAGGGTGTTTTCAACCGATCACTCGGTTGAAACCACCGATCGACCGGTAAGCCACCGATCGCTCGGTCTGTACCACCGATCGATCGGTTATACGTAGATTTTCTTCATTAAGGGTGTTTAAGACTTTAGCCACCACCCTTTGCCTATATAAAGGCTGGGTTCATGTCTTAGGGTTTCAGAAACCCTTAGTGCATATTCTTGAGAGATTTTGAGAGAGAGAAGAAGGAGAGGAGCTTGGTGATTGTTCAAACTTGTGGAAGATCAAGTTCTTCCATTGTGTTTGGTGATTCTCAACCAAGAACTCACAGTTCGTGCTTGTTCCAGCTTGTGGGAATCAAAGACGTTAATTTTACCAAGGTAGATACACTCTACTACCAATCTTGCAATCCTACTAGTTGTTAAATATGATTCTTCTTACTCTATGCTACATATACCTTGATTTGCTATGGTATGGAAGGATGTTATGCTATGATGGATGTAAGTTATCATTATGGTGCACTCTAAGTGTTTGATGAAATACCTCTAAGGGATTTTGATGCCTAAATATGATTATTACTCTCATATGTTCATATGCTCGCATGTCTCGCATGAATCGATGTTTTCCATGGATTTCTCAACGTATGAAAATGTGTTTTTCACAAAAAGACTAATAAGGGGACGATTCTAAGTAACTCTATGATTTCTCTAAGATCGTTTCACAAGCTCTACAGATCATACTATGCTCACAAGGAACTCTATGATAAGCTCTAAGATCGTCTCACAAGCTCTATGGATCATAAAGGAAATGCTCTAAGATCTCTATGGTATTGGCTCTATGTTGTGCTCTAAGTAACTCCATGAACTCACAAGAACTCACAAGGCTATGATTATCTCATGACTCACACGATTACAGTTTTGGTTTTGGTTTCGAACCTCATCTCATATGTTATTTCAAGGTTTCTACGCCCTTACATGTTTTTACGGATTTCATTCTCCATGATTCGTATGCTCTATGCTTAATGCTTTATTGTTATTAGTTTGTATACGCTGAGTATTCCACGCTCAACCGATATTTGTTATCATCGGCAGGTGCTCAAGCTCCGTTCGACATATGTGGCACGGAACCATGGTTGGAGGAAGAGTACTTCGACCCGGAGCCTTCCATGGATCATTATCAGGACGATGGTCCTATAGATAGGTGTCGAGACTTCGACTTTTGTTGATCGGCAGACTTAGAACTTTAAGATGTTACTTTGTGATATGAGTGTGGGGTTTGTCCACTCCACTTTTGGGTTTCTCACATGTACATACTTTTGTTGGTTCATACTTGAACTGAGTTATAGGAGTATCGCTTTACTTCCGCTATGTTTAGTATTTTATTCCGCTATGCATTCTTTATTGCTTTCGCTAGATATGTTTGTGTTTCTGACAGGTCTCCACGTGTGCCTTATGTATTATACTGGAGGTATGATACGGCGGTCACGAGTCAATGTATCCCTAACTCCTAGGGGGTATTTTGGGTCACGACAGATATTCTCATGAACTCAATTCTATCAAATATGTGTATCTTGGATAATCATTATGAGCTCAAGAAAATTTCAGACATGCACAACAAGGGAGAACAGACAACTCCAACTGTTTTTGAATTTTTTTTTTTGATTTTTCAATGTTTTTGGATTTTTTAATATGTCTAACTAAAAGAAAAAAATATTTTTGGAGTTTTTTTGATTTTTTAAATTGTTTTTTGGATTTTCTTAAATAAAGGAAACAAACAAAAGCAAAAATACTCAAAGACTGATAATGTACACCAAAGGAAGAGAGCTAGGAAGAGATATGGATATGAAATCACCTAGTCTATCAAAAAGTACTCAATCACTCAATACCACACACATCGATGGATTTCCTAAGGAACTCAAACCTAAGAGAGTCTAGAGGTTTGATGAGGAGATCCGCAAGTTGAGTATTAGTTTGCACATATTCCAATGTCACAATACTTTGCTCAACAAGCTCTCGAATGAAATGGTGTCTAATGTCTATGTGTTTGGTGCAAGAGTGTTGCACGGGATTATTGGAGATGTTAATGGCACTTGAGTTATCACAATACACAGTCATGGTGCCCTGTTTTCTCCCGTAGTCCTACAACATCTGTATCATCTACAGAAGTTGGGTGCAACAACTGCCAGCTGCAATGTACTCAGCCTCAGCAGTAGACAAGGAGATGAAACTCTGTTTTTTGCTAAGCCAAGCAACTAAACAGTTTCCAACATATAAGCACCTCCTGAGCTGCTTTTCCTATCATCAGCATTTCTGGCCCAGTCGGCATCAGAATATCCAACAACCACGGCAGTAGTATCAAAGGGATGCCAAATGCCAAACGATAGAGTTCTACTTACATATCAAATCATACGTTTGACAACTAGTAAGTGTGACTCTTTGGGGCTTGCTTGATAGTGAGCACAAGCTCCGACACTGAAGGCAATGTCAGGACGACTGACAGTTAGATAGAGCAAACTACCAATCATACTTCAGTATGTGGTTTGGTCGACACTTTTGCCTGAAACATCTTTGCTAAGTTTGGTGGTGATGCTCATAGGAGTGCGAGCATGTTTAGCTGAGCTTATGTCAAATTTCTTTACAAGGTCTTCGGCATATTCGGTTTGGGATACAGAAATCCCATTGCTCATTTGTTTAACCTACATACCAGCAAAGAAATTCAGCTCACCAACCATGCTTATCTAAATTCATTCTTCATTTGCTCAGAAAATGAGTGAGCATGTGAGTCTGATGTGGATCCAAAGAGAATATCATCAACATAGATCTGAGCAATAACCATATCATCCTTGATGTTTTTAATGAATAGAGTCTTATCTACTCCCCCTCTCGAAAATCCATTTTCTAAGAGGTATGTAGTCAGTCTCTCATACCAAGCTTTGGGAGCTTGTTTCAAACCATAGAGAGCCCTTTTTAATCTGTAAACCTGATCAAGATGCTTGGGGTCCTCAAACCCTTTTGGTTGTTTCACATAGACTTCCTCTTGAAGAACGTCATTCAGAAAGGCACTCTTGACATCCATCTAAAAAAGTTTGAATTTTAGATGATATGCAACAGCTAGCAAGATTCTAATTGACTCTAGTCGGGTAACAGGAGCAAAGGTTTCATCAAAATCAATGCCCTCAATCTAAGAGTATCCCTGTGCAACTAACCTGACCTTGTTTCTTACAATGGTACCATGTTCATCAGTTTTGTTCTTGAAAATCTATTTAGTACCAATAACATTTGTATCTTTAGGCCTAGGAACTAAAAACCATACATCATTCCTTATAAACTGATTTAGCTCTTCTTGCATGGCCTTTATCTAATTTTCATCTGTGAGAGCTTTAGTTATATTTTTGGGTTCGAATGTAGAATTATAGCAAAAGTGGCTAACTTCATTTTCAACTTGTTTTCGAGTTCTCACTCCACTTTCAAGGTTTCCGATAATTTCAGTTGAGGAGTGAGGTCTCATAACCCTAAGATGTGTAGGTTCTTTAGGAGGTGACTTTGAAGGTGTTTCATCTTCTAATTTAGATGTTGGAATTTTCACAGCTTCATCAGCATTGTCATCCTCAGGTTGCAAGGTCTCAGATCCTGAGTCATCAACCACCACATTTATGAACCCCATAACAGTAGAGGTTCTCAAGTTGTACACTCGATAAGCCCTACTATTTGTGGAATATCCAAGAAAAATCCTTTCATCACTCCAGGTTTCAAACTTACCCAATTGCTCTCTTTTTCTAAGGATATAGCATTTACTTTCGAAAACTCGAAAGTACTTGACATTGGGTTTCTTGTTGTACCACAATTCATAGGGTGTCTTCCTAGTTCCGGGCCTAGTGTAGACTCTGTTTACAGTATAGCATGCAGTGCTAACTGCTTCAGCCCAGAAATGAGCAGCCAGGTTGTTGCTGTGAAGCATCACCCTAGCCATCTCTTGAAGCACCCTATTCTTTCTTTCTACAACACCATTTTGCTGAGGTGTTATTGGTGCTGAAAATTCATGTTTGATGCCCGATTCATCACAAAACTCAATGTACTTAGAGTTTTCAAACTCCTTTCCATGATCACTTCGAATTCAAGTGATAGGGCATCCCTTTTCATTTTGCACTCTCAAGCAAATATTCTTGAAATTCTCGAAAACATCCAACTTCTCTCTTATAAATGCAACCCATGACATCCGTGAGAAATCATCAACCACCACTAGGATGTATTGCTTACCTCCTAGACTTTCAATTCGAGTAGGACCTATGAGATCCATGTGTATTAATTCTAGTGGGTGTGAGGTTGCGATATTTGAAGCCTTCTTGTGTGAGCTTTTAATTTGTTTGCCAATTTGACATGGCCCACATACAACAGTAGAGGACTTCCCTAGTTTAGGCACACCTCTCACACGCTCGTGTTTTGAGAGTTTGCTTAGGTTTTTGAAATTCATGTGACCTAGGCTCCTGTGCCACAGTTCAACTTCTTCAACTTTAGCCCTATTGCAAATTTGAGAAGAACCATCACTTGGAATTAAACCATAGCAATTATCAGTGGTTCTTGACCCTTCCAAAACACACACACCTTTGTTATCCACAACAAAACACTTGTTGTTGGTAAAATAGACAGCATGGTGATCATCACACAATTGAATTATGCTAATTAGATTAGCTTTCAATCCTACAAACAGGACATCCTTCAATTTTGGAATGCCTGGGGCTTGGATGACACATTTTCCTTTCACAAAGGATTTGCTTCCATCACCAAAAGTAACAGTCCCATCTGAGCATTCCTCAAGATGAGTGAAGAGGGACTTGTTACCTTTCATGTGTCTGGAACATCCACTATCGAAATACCACATGTCAGAATTTTGGGTTTTCAAAGCAATGTAGATGACAAGACATTTTAGGTCATCCTTTCTTACATAAATGAACTTAGACTTTTGGGGAAACCTATTGTCTTTGTTCACTTTATTTGTAGGCATGACCTTCTTTTTGTTAGATCTCCTATTCTTCCTTCTTTTCTGGGAGACCCTAGCATTTTGGTTCATCCTGTTACCTTCTTCATGATGAGCATAAGAAGTGTCACGACCATGTTGCGTACTAGAGAGTTGAGCAATTTTCATCACTTCTTCACTCAAACTCCTAGAATTTTCTGCTAAGGCTTAAATTTGCCTTTGGAGATTCCCTTGATGTTGAGTTTGATTACATGTATCATTTCGGGGATTCCTCCTAAAGGCATTGCAGTTAGGTCGGGTGTGACCCTTCACTCCACACTAGTAGCAAGTGGGAATGAACCTGGGAGGATGAGATCTTTTAGCCTGAGGTTGAACTTTAGTTCTCTCAGCTTCAATTGAATTTTTACCTTGTCCAGAAATGACAATGGTTTGGTACAACTGAGAGTTTGGCATCCTAGCTTTTGATCCAGAGGAGTTGGAACTCACAAATCTTGGATTTTCATGTATTGGCTCAAATGTTGCAATAGACATTGTACCGACATTCAATGGACCGAATGGTCTATTTGAATGTCCTATGCCGGACATGTTTACTGTTGAGCGCTTCATACTAGCCAGTTTATCCAAGATTTGAGTGTTGCTGAGGAGTCTAGCTTCATTTTCGAGTTCAGTTACTTTCTTAGCTAGCCCATCCTTAATTTTCAAAATATCAAAAAATTCCTTTTCTAGAATCTAACTTTTTCAATAAGGTTATTTCTTTCAGATTCCAATTCTGAAATGCGAGTCTTTGATCTTCAGATACACTCATGGAGTTATCTTCCTCAGTTTCTAGAACCTTGACCCATTTGGATAGAGAGGCATTTTCTTCCTCAAGGTATTCTATTTTGGACACCAGTTCATCTTTTTCACTTTCAAGCTGAGATACTAGAGCATTCTTCCCTTCTGCTTCTAGTTTGCAAGACTCTCTTTCCTGTTGAGCAATTTTAAGTTTTTTGTTCAAAGAGATCTTAGCTTTCTTCAGCTTGAGACTTTCAGAAAACAACCTTTCATAGGTTGTATCCATATCTTCATCAGACTTAGAGACAATGTGACTCTGATCATGATTTTCACTAGACTCACTCACTTGATCTTCATCACTCTTCTCTTCATGATTAGTGGGAGTACTGTCAATCTCTGATAGGGTGATAGTGAAAGTCATATGATTTTCAGATTCCTCACTTGACGTAGAGCTTTCGGATTATTCATCCTTAGATTCACTGTCATCTCATGTGGCATTCATTACCTTTCCCCTACTCTTCTTCTTGTTAGGGCAATCAGGTGAAATGTGGTAATAGCCTTTTCATTCATAGCATTGAATGCTACGAGATTTCTTGTCAGTTCCCTTGGGGACATTCCTATTATCCCAAAGTTTTGACTTTGGCTTTTTAAGAGGTTTTCCTCCTTATTTAGGTTTGAACTTTCTGGTATTTTTAAAATTTCTTAACAAATAGAGCCAACTCCTTTTCTCCCAACTCAACATCACTGTGATCTTCATCCAAGGTCTCCTTAATAGTTTTCAAGGCTACAAACTTGTTTTTCTTGGATGGTCGAAGATTGAGTTCATAGGTTTGGAGTGATCCAACCAATTCCTCAATCTTAAGAACATCAACATTTTTGCTCTCCTCGATGGTAGTGACCTTAGATTGAAACATTTCTGGTAGAGATCTAAGGATTTTTCTAATAATTTTGGACTCACTAATTTTCTCACCCAGGTTGAATCTGAAATTAATAATGCCACTTAGTTTTGCATAGAATTCATCAAAAGTTTCATTGTCGTCCATTTTCAAATTTTCAAATTTAGTGGTGAGAATTTGGAGCTTTAAAATATTGATAGTGGTGGTACCTTCATGAGTCATTTCTAGAATATCCCAAGCCTCCTTTGCTGTTTCACATGAAGAGATTCGTCTGAATTCTTCAACAGTGACTGCAGTAAAGATTGCATTGAGACCTTTCGTGTTCCAGCCACTTGTCTCGAGCTCATCTTTGCTCCAATCTTTGGTACTTTTAGTGAGAGTTACATTAACTTGAATATTCACCAGTGGGATCCATCCATCCTGAATAGACATCCAAATTCTCTCGTCTATGGATTTGAGAAACGCTCTCATTCGAGCTTTTCAATACGCATAGTTGTTCCCATCAAACAATGGGGGATGAGAGATGGATCCACCCTCTCTTAGAGTAGTCATTGACTTAAGGATAGACACAAGATCACACTTAAGGAATTAACCTTATGAGTGTACCCGCTCTGATACTAATTGAAATTCGTTATTTCAATGAACCCTTTGACCTAGAGGGGGGCTGAATAGGTCTACTTAAGTATTTCCACCAATTTTAAATTTAAGCAATCATACTCATTCAATCACACATGAACATGCAAAAATTTTTACGTGGAAAACCCTTTCGGAAAAAATCATGGGACCTAGTCCAGCATAAATTTCACTATGCAAAAGATTTGAACAATACAAGACTTGAATCTTACCCAACCAGACACGACACACCATTCCTTGGTATCGATTTCTCAGCTTGCAAACCACGAACTCAGCACGTTCGATCTCTGCACCAACAGCTCCAGTTCCTCACCGGCCAATCTTAATCAAAGCGATCTACCATGATCTCTGAAGATCAATCTCCATCCTTGACGGCTTTGGCTCAAGTCAACCAATGCTTACAGCAAAGCACAAGATGAGTTTTAGGGTTTGTAGAAGCTCTAGGGTGATCACTTCAATGATTAAGGATAATACTATGCAAATTCATAATGATATGAATGAAGAACTTGCATACCCTAGAGAAGGATTAGTGGAGATGGAGTGGAATGGTTTTCAGAGTTTTTATAAACTCTAGAAGGAGCTTAATGTGCTCTAAAAACTCTCCAACGGATGGTTTGCACGGAATGGGAGAGGTCCCTTATATAAAGGAGCAATCCCCGATGTTTAAAAACTACCAAAAACAAATTTGGAAGGTTTTTTCATATCAAGGTCGACCCGAGGTTACTTGGGTCGACCCACTATTACCAAGAATGAGTTTTATAAAAGAGGCCATATCAGGGTCGACCCTAGGGGATACTTGGGTCGACCCAACTGTGGGGTTTCGGTCGACCCAACTATCCTCCAGGGTCGACCATGGAAAAACTTACTCACTGCCATTTTAACCCATACAAATTTTTGGCTATTCAGGGTCGATCCAAAACGCCTAGGGTCGACCCTGAGGTGCTTTTTTTTCGAATCCTTTGGCCTTTAAATCCTTAATACATTCCTTCACTGAACCTATGGTTTTTGCAACAAAGTTCCATGTTTTTTAGCATTTCCAAGTGGGGAATTTTTTGGTCTTCTAAGTCTCACTTACCATCCTAATCATTGAGCCAATCTTGGATGATGAAGCTTTATACTACTTCATAGCTTCTTCTTCACTTTGGTTCGAACTGGATGTTGACCTAAGCTGAACTATACAACCTTTTGGGCTCGGAATTTTGCCAACACAAAACTTTGACTTTATATTTTCTATGATTTTCTTCATGTTCTTGTTGGTGGCTTCAACTGCACCATTACTCTGTGGCCTGTATGGCGTAGAGTTGTGATGTTGGATCTTAAACTTCTGGCAGAGATCAATCATTCCCTTATTGCAGAAGTTGAGAGCATTATCCATTATAATCTCATATGGGACTCCATATCGACAGATGATATCCCGTTTCAGAAAACACTGAACCACTGTGGCTATGACGTTGGCATAAGAGGCTGCCTCGACCTATTTTGTAAGGTAATAAATTACAACCAGGATGATACGATGTCCGTTTGATGCTTTCGGAGCTATAGATCCGATGACGTCAATGCCCCAACCTGAGAATAGCCAAGGAGCAGTAAGGTTGTGCAGCCTGGTTGGTGGTGCATTGATTTTGTCAGCCTAGATTTGGCACTGGTGGCACTTATGTACATGCTTACAACAGTTAGATTCCATTGTAGACCAGTAGTAGCCCAGTCTAAGTATCTTCTTAGACAGCATTAACCCATTCATGTGTGGGCCGTAAGTTCCTCTATGAACTTCTTTGACTACCTGTGCTGCTTTACTGGTATCTAGGCATCTAAGCCAAAGTAGGTTCGATGACCTTTTGTACAAGATTCCTCCGGAGAGGACAAACTGAATAGCCAGTGTTCTGATCGCCCGGTGGTTTGGTTTGGTAGCATCGAGTGGGAAGGCCTCGTCCTCGAGGTATTGTTTGATGTCTGCGTACCAAGGGTTGTTGTCTGATACCTCTTCAATCTAAAGGCATTAGGCAGGCTAATCCTACTACTAGATCTTGATCGGCCAGAGCATGATGCCTGTGAGGATCTGAACCATGGAAGCAAGAGTAGTCAGTGCATCGACGAACCTGTTGTGGTTCCTAGACCTATGACTGAAGCTAATTCTTTTGGACCAAGTGATTAGCACGTTAAGGTAGGATAAGTACGGGACTAGCCTCGCTTCTCAGATGGCCTAAGATTCATTTGCCTGAGAGATTACCGAAGATGAGTCTCCGTAGATGTCAACCTCCTTGATCCCGATGCTCAAGGCTTCTTTCAATCCGGCTATGAATGCCTCGTATTCTGCTTCATTGTTGGAGCATCTAAATTTCAGCTTGACTGAGATAGGGAGGTGTGCTCCCTTAGGTGAGATTAGGACTGCTCCTATCCCGTGTCCATGACTATTAGCGGCTCCGTCGAAGTATAACTCCGAACCGAGGTATTGTTGTTCTTTGCTTCTGCATACAGGATGGCTTCATCTGGAAACTGATCATGTACTGAAACATAGTCTTGTGCTGGACAATGGGCAAGGTGATCTACAATCGCCTACCCCTTGATTGACTTCTGAGTCATGTACGTGATGTCGAATTCAGAAAACATCATGAGCCATCGGGCTGTCCTCCCTGTGGTTGCTGGCTTTTCCAGTAGGTATTTAAGTGGATCTATTCGGGAGATCAGGATTGTCAGATAGGAAAGCAAATAGTGTTGTAGACGCTGAGTAGCCCAGACTAGTGCCAGACAAGTTTTCTCAAGCGGGTTGTACCTTTCTTCATACTCTAACAGGCGCTTACTGATGTAGTAGATGGCTTGCTCTGTTCTGCCTGTCTCGCCATATTGTGCCAGAATGCACTCCATGGAGGTCTCTTGTACTGTGATGTATAGTAGCAGTGGCCGTCCCTGTGTAGGAGGCACAAGTACTGGAGGATTGAGTAAATACTGCTTTATTCTGTCAAAGGCTTCCTTGCAGTCAATTGTCCAGACTGTAGGTACATTCTTCCAGAGAAGTTTAAAGATTGGCTCGCATATCAGAGTGAACTAGGAACCCATGGATGTATTGAATTCTGCCTAGGAACCCATGGATTTCCTTTTCAGTTTGGGGAGTTCGTATTTCGATGATAGCCTTAGCTTTGGCTGGATCGATCTCGATGCCTCTTTTACTGACTACGAAGCCAATGAGCTTTCCCGATGAGGCTCCAAAAACACATTTGGCCGAATTCAGTCTCAGGCAGAACTCTCAGAATCTGTCACAGAGTCTCTTCAAATCTTCAAAGTGTTGCCTGCCAATTGGAGATTTGACGATCATGTCATCTACATAAATTTCTGTTGACTTATGGATCATGTCATGGAATAGCGTCGTCATGGCTCTCTGGTAGGTTGCCCTTGCATTTTTGAGTCCGAAGGGCATTACCTTATAGCAGAATGTGTCACAAGGTGTGATGAAGGAGGTTGTCTCCATGTCTTCCTCCGTCATTCTAATTTGGTTGTATCAGGAGAAACCATCCATGAATGAGAGTGTTTCGTGCCCTGTAGTGTTGTCGACCAGAATGTTGATGTGTGGGAGAGAGAAGTTATCTTTAGGGCTGGCCTTGTTTAGATTCTGGTAGTCAATGCACATTTGGACCTTGCCGTCCTTCTTGGGTACCGGTACAATGTTGGCTAACCACTCAGGATAGGTTGCTACTGCAGGAAGTCTGCTTCGATTTGCTTCTCTACCTCTTCTTTGACCTTTTATGACCATTCGGACCTCATCCATCTCAGTTTCTTCTTAACTGGTCTAACGTCAGGGTTCAGCGGCAGTCTGTGTACCACCAATGTCGGGTCTAAGCCAGACATGTCTACATATGACCAGGCAAAGACATCACTGTAGCTCTTTAGGAAGCTGATCATGTCTGCTCATTGCTGTGAGCTCATTGCTGTACTGATCTTGACTAGCTGGGGACTATCTGTGGATCCCAGGTTTACTGTCTCGGTGTCTTCCATGTTCGACTGTAGTAGCCCTTCATTGTATTCCAGGAGGTCCAGAATCTCCTAAGGCTGTTCCTCTTCCTGTTCTGAGTCATACTCTACTTCTGAGAGTTTAAAGAGGGTTTGAGGGGTAGCCCTATCAGAGGTGATTTCCTGGAAAATCAATTAGTTTAAGTTCAGCATGCTTATGTTTTTTGTTTTTGTTGGCTTCAGGACACTAGGCCTTCCAGGGGAAGAGTCCATGTGATTTCATCATCAGCCAATATGAAATGTTTTTTTTTAAAACATAATTTTTGAGTCAAAACATCTGAATTTCATTGAAAAAATAGGTGGTTGTTTATAAAAATGACTTAAACAAAAGGAGGCCAGCAGTGACCTGACATTTGGATTTTACAACGGGAGCAAAAAGAGAGATAGATGGAGGAGAAGGATGATGCTTGGTCACTGCTAGCTTGGACCAACCTGTCTTGCACTGTGCTTGCTCTGGCCTTGGATGGCCTCAATGGTGAGAGCCTCGGTCCACCAGCAGATTAGTGGTCGACAACTGGATGACACTTCAGTGCTGTTGGAGAGGGTGTAGACCTGTTCTCCTGCTAGATCTTCTGCTTCGGTAGCATCTTCAATAGTCAGCTCGTCGAACATCATGGTCATGTTAAACACTTCCGGTTTTGGAATCCCTAAAGACTCGGCATTGGGCTGAGGTGTTAAGGCAACTGGTACAAAAGGTGTAGTATCCGGGTAGGGTTAGAAGGTTCTAACTGGAAAAGTTATGGAGATGTGTGGTTGGGGTTTTGGTTTCGCCGACCGGCTGCTCTTCCGTGTTAGCTTGGAAAGATAGTCTTCAAACTTGGGTTTGTAACCCAATTCAAAGGGCAGAGTGTAGCGAGGATGTAGGTATCTCTTCTTCATTCATTGATTCCTTCTTCCCAGGCCTGACCTGGGTTGGTAGTTCATCTTGGCCATCATCCTGATAAATAGCGGTAGCTATTTCCTATTCTGTTCTTCTATATGAGTGATAGAATTGACCTACTCAAATTGATATGTCATGAAGGCAGAGCCCTATCCTAGCTCCTGGATGTCCCCAAGGGTACTTGCCACCTCTTCTTATAGGATCACGACCATGTGGTCATCCTAAATAAACTTGATTCTCTTGTAGAAAGAAGAGGGAATTACTCCGGCCGTGTGGATCCATGGCCTCCCAATGAACAAGGTGAATGAGGCAGGTACATTCACGACTTGGAAATTTGTAGTGAAATGTACAGGCCCAACCCTGATGGTCAAGTCGATGTCCCCCAGAATTTGTATTGTCGAGTTGTCAAAAGCCCTGATTATCATGGGTCTCTTCTTTACCTGACTGAGATCCATACCCAAACTTTGGAGTGTAGACATTTAGGCCGGAGCCGTTGTCGATGAGTACTGAGGATAAGGTTCTGTCCATGCACTGTATTGTGATGTTAAGGGCTCAGGTATGATCCCTGTAGCCATGTGGTATTTCTTCCTCTGTAAAGGAGATAACTCTTGGCTCTAACACTTGGCGCACCATATGCCCTAGCTTTTTGGGCGTAATGCTTGGTGTTACATGGGCACTGTTAAATACCCAGAGAAGCTGCTTCCGGTGATGCTCGGAAGTCAGAAGGAGACCCATGATGGAGATCTGGGCAGGTGTCTTGCTCAACTATTGTACCATATTGAATTCTTATGCCTTCTCTAATATTTTTAGCCGGAATGTAGAGTCTACTGCTTCATTTTTTAGGTCTGGTACCCTTGCTTTTTCTGTCTCTTTGTCTTTCCCTTTTGCCAGCTCAGCTATTGGAGGTTGGTGCACCAGGCCAGAATGGGTTCAATTGGCTATGCTTTCACTTTCCATCATGAGAGAGTGAGGAGCGGGTACACGATCGAGGGTGAAACGCTGAGGGGGGATATAAGGGATCCTGACAGGGCCGACAGAGGTGGAGGCCTAAGCTGGTGCTGTGGGCCAATTGGCGGGACATAGGATTATGTAAATAATCTACTCTTCTTCAGGTTCAAGAGCGAGGATCCGTACTGGGGCCTGGATGTCTTGGATATTTGACTAAGGGAAGGGGATTATGATAGGGGGTCAGTAAGAAGGCCTGATGATGTCATCATTGACTGCTAGTGTTAAGGGTCCTGGCTGCCCTACCCCGGGCTGTTCCCACTAAATGAAGTTGAATTGATTATTATATAGGGGCAGTGGTGCTTGATTAATGCTGGTGTTACTGGGGGCTAGCTTAACCCTTCCGTCATCCAAGAGATCTTGGATGGCACACTTCAAGCCAATACAATAGTCAGTGGCATGGCCTGGGCCTTGATGGAAGGCGCAGTGATGATCGGCTCTATAGTTTTTGTGTTGTTTGTCGGGGTGGTAAGAGAGGAGTAGGCTCTCTCAAGGTAAGAAGACCCTACTTAGTTAAAAGATCCAGAATATAGCTGAGTGAATAGGGGAGAGGAGTAAAATTTCTAAGGGGTCGGTCTTGTTAACGGTTTTGCCCTTGGTTAGGTCAGGCTGGCTGGGTATTTCCGACAATTGCCTGCTGTTGAGCTACCGGAGCCGGTAATCTGATGGGTGTTGTGGAGGTAACCATATGTACATCTTCCTTCTTTTTGTGGTCCCTGGAACCGATGTTCCTGCTGAATGAGGCAACTGTCTTGGGAGGATCAAGTCCTAGACTTAAGTGAATAGCCCCACTCTTGATGGCAGTCTCAATGCGGGCACCCGTCTTGACGATGGTACAGAAGTCCATTACTGGTAAAGTCACCATAAGTGTAGAGTAGGGCTGCTTCAGAGTACCCATGAACATGCTTACTAGCTCTTCTTTAGGGATTAGAGTCGGGATCTTTGCTGCCATCTCCCTCCAGCGGGTGGCATATTCCAGGAATGATTCATTGTTGCGCTAGCTCAATTTTTCGAGCTGGCTCCTCTGAGGGCGGAGCTCCTAGTTAAAGGAATACCAACCGATCGATCGTTCATAACCACCGATCGCTCGGTCCCCCGCGTTTTGCAGAAATTTCAGTAAGGGTGTTTTCATCTTTTGGGCGTTTCACTCATGCCTTAAAGGCTTTGCCCGAGCATTTGAGGGTTCATAAACCCCAAGTAGAGACCTTGAGAGATAGAGAGAAAGGAGAAGGAGATTTCTAACCTAGGGTTTGCTTTTGGGGAGAAATCAAAGGGTCTTAAGAACCTTAGATCATCACAAGCTCATTCTTCTTCAAGCTCTCGGCTCAAGCTCGTGAGGAGCACTTTCCCCAAGCTAGGGCAGCGACTCACGCACGTTTTTGCAAGGGATTTCTTCCCTCATTTGTCAAGGTCGGTACCTTTTGCTACCCTCCTAGTTCATACCTCTTTTCCCTTCTTCTTTATAGTTTCCCTAATGTATGAACCTAATGGGATGAATGGATAGTTGGTGGATGTGAATGGGCGATTGGATGTCGTGTGTATGGTTATGATGAATAAAATGGGGAGGGCATTGTATCCATAATGAACATACATGTGTGATGTGAGCATCAACCCACCTAGAAAAGCATGATGTAGGTCTAATAAATAAATAATGAACACACCCCATGTTTGATGAAATGCCAAGGTGAATAAAATGAGTTATAAATTAAGAAATGCATGCTTAATTAATTATGGAAATTGCTAGGGCCTATGATAGTGTGCTTTCTTATTTTCCCTAAATTGCATGAATATTGACTTTCTCAAATTATTGATGTTATATGTATTGTGAATTACCCAACTGTCATATTGAAATTCAAATGCAAGTATGCACACAATTCCACGAGCACGGCATGCATGACATGATTTACCGAGGTTTTTCAAGAACGAGAATTTGAGGTGGGACATATCCTACTATATGTTTTACCTCGCTTTTGGCAAGAACAAGACTAGCATGCATAAAGAAGGGTCTCCCTTTCCTCGTAAGTACATATCATAAAGAAGGGTCTCCCTTCCCTATCAAGTGCATATCATGAAAAAAGGGTCTCCCTTCCCTCTCAAGTGCATATCATAAAGAAGGGTCTCCCTTCCCTCTCACGTGCATCTCACAAGTGCATCTCACAAGTCCAAGCAAGCACGCATGACATGACATGCTCTACAAGATCAAGCAAGATAAACATGACAAGATTTCAAGCACGCAACAAGTATTTTAAGTCAAGTCAAGTGCACGACTATTTCAAGAGGTTTTATCGGCTTTTCTGTGATGCAAGCATGAATATAAATTGCTTTACTTTCTTGTTATTATATGAATTGTTTACTGCGTTATAATATGAATTGCTCTCTGCTTTATTTATTGCTATGGTTATGCTATGACTGTTGGTTAGTATTTGGTACACGCTGAATATTCCATGCTCAGCCGTACTTCTTATGTCGGCAGGTGATAGCAGAGTGGCTGCTCCTTTTGATATCTGTGCTCCGAACCCTTGGGTAGAAGAAGAGAATGTCGAGGAACCTGTAGAGGGTTATTATTAGAGGTGGTAGATTCTGAGTGAATAGCTGTGGGTGAGTTGAGAGATATATGTTCATGTATTTTGGCGGGCCTATCCGCACTTTCTTTTGTGTATTTTTGTATAAACTTGGATCACATATATATACATAGAGGTTTGGTTAAGTCTTCCGCTGTGCCATGTTAAAGTATGTTTCCACTATCCTCTATTGTATGTGCTCTGTGGGTTTTGCAGGTTTGTTTGTCAAGCAAGTCATGTAAGTCATGATTAGTCGTCCAAAGTTCACTCTAACTCCTAGGGTAGGTTTTGGGTCGCGACATTCTAACCCAGGCTTACCCAATGTTATCCCATTGACCCTAAATAGGAATTACATTGGAATTGCAAGCGACGTGAGATATCCATGTTGCAATTGAATCCCAGTGTAAGAACATTAACCATTAAGGATCCCACCACATGAACTTTGTAATTCAATTAATCCTTCCAATTACATTATCCCTAATAGGCCTTCGAGATTATTTATATTGTCTAACTCATAGCCCATTACACATCATCCAGGTATCCAAGACTTCTGATTAAGCCATGAGAAACATTTTCTCATATAAAACATTTTGATAAAAACATTTTATAAGTATAATATATTTTAATAAAAATGTATTTCAAACTTAATTTGTTTCAAAATCACCTGCGTAGGATTTAAGCTTAATCGACTGTCTTACCCGGAACTTACATAATCTCCCAATTTAATGAGCATGGATTTCATGTTTGAAATTCATCATGACTCGAACAGCTTTCTGACTATCTAACTGTCACTGTATCGTATTCCCCAAGGTAGAGAATACTTTGGTGGAATCAAAACAGTCAGATTACTGCTCAGTTATAAATGAACTCATCAAATCTAAGGATCATTAAAACTGTTCAATGTGAATGAGAGACCAACTATCTAATAGTATGTTTATGCAAGAGGTCTCTCATTGCATACAATTAGTCAGTGTACATTTAAACACCCATATGCTGATGTGTAGTCTCCACTACAATAGTTTGAAATAAAACTACATCTCAACTATTGAGAACATCTTAGCATTGTGGCAGCCATATAAGTGAAGTGCCCCGCTTCACCCATAGCTGTGACTATATAAGGTATAAGGAACTGGAAAGCTATATCTGTTTGTGATAATCTCATCACATAGCTTTCCTACAATATATCCTTTGGACTTTTATCGATATCTCATATCATATAGATCATCTCATGATCATGGTCAATTACCCATAATGAATACACAATAGATAAAGAAGATGTCTCTATTAATCTAATTAATAAGAATCTTACACTCTAAATGACTTTTCTGAGCATCATGTCTAACAGGTGGTACTGGATGGAACACTCAAAGTCTTTCATGTACTCCACCCATCACTGTTGCCTCATGTTTAACTCCTTTTAGGAAAACAGATATTTTAAGCTCTTGTGATCCGTGAATACATCAAACTATTCCCCATAGAGATAGTGCCGCCAAATCTTCAATGCAAACACCACTACGGTAAGCTCTAAGTCATGCGTATGATAGTTCTTTTCGTGATCCTTCAACTGTCGGGAAGCATAGGCAATGACATTCCTATGCTACATAAGAACACATCCTAGCCCGAAATTCAAGGCATTACTGTAAACCACGAAACCGCAACTCCCAGATGGCACTGTGAGAATGGGGACCATAGTAAGCAGCTTCTTTGACTCCGTGAAGCTCGCTTCACACTTGTCACTCCAAGTGAGCTGAGCATTTTTCCGTATCAAGTATGTGAGCAGTGCTGCTAAGCTAGAAAATCCCTCTATGAATCTCCTGTAGTAGCCTGCCAAACCGAGGAAACTACGTATCTCAGTAACACTCCTGGGTCTCTCCCATTTCATCACTACTTCTATCTTCGCTGGGTCCACTAAAATTCCCTCGGTAGGTACCACGTGGCCAAGGAACGCCACTTTCTCCAACCAAAATTCGCACTTACTCAACTTGGCATATACTCTATGCTCTAGAAGAGTCTCAAGTGTAAAGCGAAGGGCTCGATCGTGATCCTCATGTGTCTGGGAATACATCAAGATGTCTTTGACAAACACAATGACACAGTGATCGAGGAAAGGTCTGAACACCCTATTCATCAAATCCATAAAAGCAGTCGACAAGTTCGTCAGCCCGAAAGGCGTGACTAGGAACTTGTAGTGCCCGTATCAAGTTCTAAAGGAAGTTTTGGGAACATCTTTAGCCTTGATCTTCAACTGATGATAACCCGATCGAAGATCAATCTTGGAGAAGAACCTTGCTCCTTTCAGTTGGTCAAACAAGTCATCTATCTGAGATAATGGATAACTATTGTTGATCGTAACCTTATTCGTAGCCTATAGTCGATGCACATCCTCATCGATCCATCCTTATTCTTTACTAATAGCACTAGGGCTCCCCAGGGTGACACACTTGGTCGGATGAAACCAAGTTGTTGCAACTCTTCGATCTACTCTTTCAACTCCTTAAGCTCTATTGGGACCATTCTGCATGGAGCCTTAGAAATTGGAGCAGTGTCAGGAGTAAGCTCTATTGTGAACTTGATCTCCCGATCTGGAGGCAATCCAGAAAAATCCTTGGGAAACACATCCACATACTAACTCACAATTGGGATGGCTGAGGAGTCTCATGCCTCCTGATTCAAAAGACTTAGAGCCGCTAGACGGGTGATATCTCTCCTCCGTAGTCCACTAAAGTAGAATGGCTTAACGCCCTCTAGCTTAAAATTTACAATCTTTTCAAAGCAAGCTACATCCTATGGTGTGCAGCGAGTTAATCCATGTAAAGTCCATTTTTTTGTGTTGGCATATTCCGATGTCAAAACAAGTGAATCTAGGTGTCTAGGTGTGTATCTTGTATCATTGTCGTCAAGCATCAACGACAAATGAAGTTGAAGCGAATTGAAGAGTCGGTTGATCCACTCGGATAACCATTTCCTTCATAGGATGGTAAGTGACCTACATACCATGTGACCATAGGTGGGATTTGACCTAGAATAATCCTAACATGATGACTTAGGTGGTAAGTGTCCTAGACTAACCATACAGACCCTAGGTGATGAGATAAACAGTGCAAAACTTCTTTAAAATTCTGAAATTTTTCAAAAAACCAAGGTTTCTTGTTAAGGGTATATCTCACAAACCATAGCTCGGATTTTGCTCTATAATATGTCAAAACGATTCTGTCGAAAAGAGCTACAACTTTTATGAAGGGAATCAGAGCTAAAAAAGAAGTTTGAAATTTGGTTTTCACCTCAGGGTAGACCTTGGAGGTTACCTGGGTCGACCCAAGTGCACATTTGGGTCGACCCAAGTATCCTTGGGGGTCGACCCTGATATAGGAAATCATCCTAATTTGATTTTTTGCTTTCCTCCTTGGTTTTAAACACTTTTAGCAACTTCCATTCATGGGTTCTGAGTTCCCTACATATAGGGAACCCCTCTAGTTTGTGTAGCACGAACTTGGGAGTGTGTAGAGAGGTTTTTTGAGTTTTTCCAAAGGTTATAGAACCTATGGAATCTATTTTTCTCAACCCCTTTTGTTAGTGCATTAAACCTAGAGTTTGCAAGCCCAAAGTTCCAATTTTTCTTGTTTGGACTTGTCCTTTGAAGGAGTCCATCTAGGTGTTGATTTCTATCAAACCATCAACCCGTTCTAGATAGAACACCTTGGCCGGAGTGTTCTCGATCCTTTGCGGAGGAGATCGATCCGAGATGGATCGTGGATGTGTGAATTGGTCGGTGGAATCCGAAGTCGTCATTAACAGAGATCGATCGGAAAATCGTGGACTGTTTTCGAGACACAAAGAGAAGTACGAGCGGCTGCGGTTGATCACGGGACTTGTGAGTACATGATGACTTTTCGAGGCATGGAGGTCTAAGTTCTGAAGGATCGTGGTATCGAGTCCAAAGGAGTCAAGTTTGAGTCTTATAAGTTCTTGTTTACTTTGTCTTAGTGGATTCTCATGACTGGACTAGGTCCCGTGGTTTTTTCCGGAAGGGTTTCCACGTAAAAATCCTTGTGTTGTGATTTTCTTGGCTTTCTATTTTCTGCACTTAAAGTACATTATCCCTTAACTTAATTGTTAAAACATCAAAAATGGTAGATAGACTTATAGGAAGCCCTAACCATCCTCTTGACTTTGTGAGTTCTCAACTCAAACCATGATTTGAGGTTCACCAAATTTTTATTTTTTTTTCAATTGGTTTCAGAGCAGGTTCACTAATTTAGTAGTGTGATCTTGTCTCATATTTTTGGTGAATATAAATCTCCAAAGAGAGGTAGGATCCATCTCTTGCCCCCCATTATTTGATGGGAATAATAATGCCTATTGGAAAGCTCGAATGAGAGCATTTCTAAAATCATTAGATGAGAGAGTATGGTTCTCCATTGAACAAGGTTGGACCCATCTAATAAAGACCATAGATGACCAGACCATCTCTAAACCTTCTTCTGAATGGACCAATGGGGAACTTGAAAGTTGTAGATAGAATAGCAAGGGTCTAAATGCAATCTTCATCGCTGTCACACTCGAAGAATTTCAATGTATTTCTAAATGTGACACTTTGAAGGAAGCATGGGGCATTCTTCAAATCACCCATGAAGGGACTACAACTATCAAGATCTCAAAACTTCAATTGCTAACCTCTAAGTTTGAAAAGTTGGTAATGGATGATAATGAAACTTTTGACATTTTTTATGCTAATCTGAGTGACATTGTCAATTCTAGTTTCAATTTAGGGGAAAGAATTCCTTAGTCCAAAATTGCTAGAAAAATTTTGAGATCTCTACCTGAGAGATTTCGATCAAAGGTTACCACCATCGAGGAGAGCAAAAATGTGGATGCTCTCAAACTTGAAGAGTTGGTTAGTTCTCTCCAAACCTATAAGTTAAATCTGAACCCATCTAAGAAACCAAAATCCATTGCCTTGAAATCAGTCAAGGATTCCATAGATGGTTCAGATAGTGACTCTAAGGATGAAGAAGAAGAGTTGGCTTTATTTGTAAAGAAATTTAGAAAATTTTTGAAACTTAATAAGAGATTTAATCTGAGATGACAAAAATCTTTTGAAAAACCTTAGTCCAAACACTTTGAAAACAAGAAACATCTTGAAAGTGTGGACAAGAAATCCCAAGGTGTTCAATGCTATGAATGCCAAGGCTACGATCATATTGCCATAGAGTGCTCTAATAAGAAAAGATTTAAAGGCAAGGCAAGGGATGACAGTGAATCTGAATCTAAGGAATCAGATAGTTCTTCTTGTGAGGAGACTAAGGGTTATATGGCCTTCACTACATCCTTATCTGGGATTGAGGAATCTTCTTTAAATGTTGTGAGTAACCAACACTGTAGTGATGGTGAGGAGGATGATGAGAGTCAGAATGACTCTGATACTGAGGGAGACCTTGAGGCAGCCTATGATGAACTATTTTAGGAATGCCTAAAGCTTTAAAAGCTTTAGTTTTTCATGTCCAAAAAGATCAAATCTATTGAAATGGAAAAAGATGCCTTAGACCAAGTGGCTTTAGGGTTGAGAGCTCTTGTGTCACAACTTGAGGAAGAGAAGGCTTCTCTCCTTGCTAAGACTCAGCTACTTGAATCTAATTTACATGTGTGTCTTGATGAAAAGACAAGTCTTGAAATCAAGTTGGCTGATCTTGAGCAAAATCAGAGGTGTGGAGATAAGAAGGGAACTCTATCCACCTCGAACATTGAGCCTGGTGCTAAAAGGCACCCTCCTGCTAAAGGGAAAGACCCTTCTACTCAGAAATTCATCCCTATATGTCATAAATGTGGAGTGAAGGGTCATATTAAGCCTCGATGTCCTAAACTTCGAAGAATGCCCAATCATGGTTTTAAGAACCACAACAACTTTAATGGGAATCTTCAAATGAGAGTTGAGGTCCTAGTGGAGAAGTCTAGGAGTTTGTGTGAAGATGTGATGAAAATTGCTCACAACTCTAGATAGTGGCATGGACATGACACTCCTCATTATAGATATAGAGGAGGTAATGGGGAGAACCATAATGCTAGCCATAATTCTAGAACTCAATCCTGAAAAATGAGGAACAAGAGGAAGAGGCAAAAGGTCATACCTATCTCAACTGAAATGGTTAGAGACCAAAGGGCCAATCAAACTTTAAAACCGTTTGGGTGAGAAAGGAAGACCTGAAGGGCTTCACTTAGCCCGTACTTGTCATAACCTAGGGTGTGCTGTTAGTAATATATATTGTCCTAGTGCTATGTTATCTGTGTATAATAGTAGTCTTTCTTTTTACTAGTGTTTATTTGCTTTGGTATATTTTATGTTTTCTTTATATTAAAAAATCCAAAAACATTGAAAAACCATAAAATCCAAAAAGATTTTTTTCATGTTGCCCCTGTTTGACTTGCATGATCTGCATTCCTTGTGTGATCTTTGTTTCTATACTTGTCAAGGGTTGAACATGAGTTTGTTGCTGATTGAGGATATATCACCTTCATAGTCTCTTGGTTAGGCTGAAAAAAGAGACCGGTTTTACCTTGAACAATTGGAAACTTATTCATGTGTGTATGCTATACAAATTTCACATACACTCTGACTGATTCTGCTGAGAGATCTATTTTCCACTCTGTAGGTGTTTGACTTATCCCAATAGTATGACCTTCGATGACCAATCTAGAATGACCATAGTTGTTAGTCATCCCCATTTTGTGCATCCTCTATGAGCAAAAGTTGTTGCAATGAAAAGGGCTACCTACTAGGATAGTGTGAAAGTCACTATTGGATGCAAACAGTATGAAATGGCTACCTAGGCGGACAGTAGGTATCTGTCTAGGTCACTAGAGTGAAAGCCCTGCTGCTAATAGCCAGGACTACCTACCTAGATAGTGTGAAAGTCATCATTGCATGAAAAGATATGATCAGATAAAGATCATCAAAAGAAATCTTACAAAGTTTGGAGGTATTTGACCAAAAAGTAAAAGAAAAATAATGAGTCAACTAAAATGGATTCAAAAGCACTAAAATGTAAAAAATCAACATATCCTAACTAGGTTTGACTTTTATGATGTATATCTCCGGGAGTCCCCTTAGTAATTAATGTCATATCCTTGGAAAGGGAAAGAAACCTGGATCTAGTATCCTGTCAGACCACCACTACACACAATGCTTCACTTTTAAACTGTTCACTAAATGTGTCTAAGTGAATCGGCTATGCTTTAGCATTTCATGAGATTTAGTTAGATGAGTATCCTCAGTCGGACTAACTAATCATATTCTTCATTGGATTTGTAATTTTAAATTACTACTGCTTGGAATGCTTTTAATGCATGTTTGTGTGGCACATGATATTTTTTTGTGTGTTTTCTTTTTGTTTGGCCATGAGCCTTTCTAGCATAAGTGCCCTATTTTTGGTGGTTTCCTTGATCTTAGGGGGAGAAGATCAAATTGAGTTGTTGAGGGGGAGTTCTGTGCTTGAGTAGTTGAGGGGGAGTATGTGCTTTATAGTTATATTTTGTTCCCCGCTTTTTAGTCCCCTCATTGTCTGCATTTACTTGGTTGTACTGTGATTGCCTTGATATTTAACATGTGTTAAATGGGTATATTTCTTGGTGAAATTTGCATCATGATTACCTTTGGCAATTGTGTCAAAAAGGGGGAGAATGTTAGGGTAGTATTTTCCTAGTTCAGTACATTCCTTGCTTTACCTGTGGTTACTTATTTTCATATTCCACACATGCTTCACTGGGTGTTTTGTTTATAATCATGTGCAAGTGCAGGGTTGCAGCAGACTGATTTTACTTGACAAGAGCTTAAGTGTTTTAATTTAAGATGATTTGTCAATTGATGTCATGTAAGAGTGTTGGAGTCATGTAATGTCTTAATTCACCGTTTTGATGTGTTTAGGTGAGTTTGTGTCTAGTCATGTACTTCAGTTTGGTTTTGCCACGGAATTACCAAAGGGGGAGATTGTAAAGTCCATGTTTTTTGTGTTTGCATATTCCGGTGTCAAAACAAGTGAATCTAGGTGTCTAGGTGTGTATCTTGTGTCATTGCCGTCAAGCATCCACGACAAGTGAAGTTGAAGTGCGTTGAAGAGTCGGTTGATCCACTCGGATGATCATTTCCTTCATAGGATGGTAAGTGACCTAAATACCATGTGATCATAGGTGGTGTAAATTCGAAGTTGTGTTGGCAAAATTCCGAGCCCAAAAGGTTGTATATACGTCATAGAAGGTCTTCATCCGGTTTGAAGGTGAAGTGAAGAAGAAGTTGTGAAGAACCTTGAAGCTTCATCACTCACAGTGGCTCAAAAGTTGGGATTAAGAGAGAGACCTAGATGACCCTGTGATGCCTCATGAAAATGCTCATTCATCATTAAAAATAAGTCAAATAGGAGAAGGGTTGATAGGGGAATGCATTCACTGTTTAAAAAGATGAAAAACCAAAAAAAAAAAAAATGCACCCTAGGGTCGACCCTGACCGTTTTGGGTTGACCCTGAAGAGCCCATGTTTTGTACCAGGTCTTTTGGCAGAGAGTGAGTTTTGTAAGGGTCAACCCTGGAGGACCATCCGATCAACCAAAAGGCACCATCCGATCGACCGAATGCTCCCCATAGGTCGACCCTGATATGAGATTTCGGCTAAAAGTTGGTTTTGCTATAATGGGTCGACCCAGGGACCCCCAGAGTCGACTCTGATATGAAAAAAACATTCCAAAATCAGTTTTTAGCAACTTCTAAAACCCTTGGACCTTTCCTATATATAGGGAACCTCTCCCAGTCCATGAGTGAGATTGATTGGAGACTTTTTAGAGCACTTAGTGCTTGCTTTGAGTTTATGAAAACTCTTTGTTGCATTGATCTTCATATCCAATAGTTGGCCTCTAGGTTTTGCATGGTTCTAAAGCTTATTTTCTCAACTTTGCATTAGATGATCCTTAATCATTAAGAGATCACCCTAGGGCCTCCATAAACCCTAAAACCCACTGTATGCTCTACAGTGAGTGTTGGTTAGCCTGAGCTAAAGCCGTCAACGACGGAGATCGGTCTTCGGAGACCGTGGTTGATCACTTTGAGTAAGATTGGCCAGTGAGGAACCGGAGCTGCTGTTGCGGGGATCAAACGTGTTGTGTTCGTGGTTTGCAAGCCGAGGAATTGATACCGAGGAACGATGTGTCGTGTCCGGTTGGGTAAGATTTGAGTCTTGTATTATTCAAATCTTCTCATAGTGAATATTGTGCTGGACTAGGTCCCGTGATTTTTTTCGGAAGGGTTTTCCACGTAAAAATCTTGTGTGTTCAAGTGAGATTGATTGTGTGTAATTGATTAAAATTAAAATTGGTAGAGAAAATTGAAGTAGACCTATTCACCCCCCCCCCCTCTAGGTCTAACAGTGCATTGAAATAAGGAATTTCACTTGGTATCAGAGTAGGTTCACTCATAAGGTTAAATCCCTTAAGTGTGATCTTGTGTCTATCCTTAAGTCAATGACTACTTTAAGAGAGGGTGGATCCATCTCTCGTCCCCCACTATTTGATAGGAACAATTATGCATATTGGAAAGCTCAAATGAGAGTATTTCTCAAATCCATAGACGAGAGAATCTGGATGTCCATTCAAGATGGATGGACTCTACCGGTGAATGTTCTAGGTGATGTAATTCTCACTAAAAGCACCAAGGATTGGATCAAAGAAGAGCTCGAAACAAGTGGTTGGAACACGAAAGGTCTCAATGCCATCTTTACTGCAGTCACTGTTGAAGAATTCAGATGAATCTCTTCATGTGAAACAGTAAATGAGGCATGGGATATTCTGAAAATAACTCATGAAGGGACAACCACTGTCAAGATCTCTAAGCTTCAAATTCTCACCACAAAATTTGAAAATCTGAAAATGGAGGACAATGATACATTTGATGAATTCTATATTAAACTAAGTGACATTGTCAACTCCAGTTTCAACCTGGGTGAGAAAATCAATATATCCGAGATTGTTAGAAAAATCCTTAGATCTCTACCCGAAAGGTTTCAATCTAAGGTCACTGCCATTGAGGAGAGCAAGAACGTTGATGCTCTCAAGATTGAGGAATTAGTCGGATTACTCCAAACCTACGAACTCAATCTTCACCATCCAAGAAAAAAAAATCTGTAGCCTTGAAAACTATCAAGGGATCTTGGATGAGAATGACAGTGATGTTGAGTTAGGAGAGAAGGAATTGGCTCTATTTGTTAAAAAATTTCAAAAATATCTGAAAACAAATAGAAGGTTCAAACCCAAACCAGGAGAAAAACCTCTTGAAAAGCAAAGTCAAAACCTTGGGATAACAAGAAAGTCCCCAAAGGAACTGACAAAAAATATCGTGGCATTCAATGCTATGAATGCAAAGGCTACGGCCATATTTCACCTGACTGTCCTAACAAAAAGAAGACTAAGGGAAAGGTGATGAATGCCAGATGGGATGACAATGATTCTGATGAAGAACAATCTGAAAGCTCTACCTCAAGTGAGGAATCTGAAAATCACATGGCTTTCACTGTCACCCTATCAGAGATAGACCATCCTCCCACTACTCATGAAGAGAAGAGTGATGAAGATCGAGTAAGTGAGTCTAGTGAAGATCATGATCAGAGTCACACTGCCTCTGAGTCTGATGAAGATATGGACAAAGCCTATGAAAGGTTGTTTTCTGAAAGCCTTAAGCTGAAGAAAGCTAAGATCTCTTTGAACAAGCAAATTAAATTTATCCAACAAGAAAGAGACTCTTGCAAACTAGAAGCAGAAGAGAAGAATGTTCTGGTATCTCAGCTTGAAAGTGAAAAGGCTGAACTAGTGTCCAAACTAGAATACCTTGAGGAAGAAAATGCCTCGTTATCCAAATGGATCAAGGTTCTAGAAACTGAGGAAGATAACTCCATGAGTGCATCTGAAGAGTCAAAGACTCGAATTTCAGAATTGGAATATGAAATAAATAACCTTATTGAAAAAGTTAGATTTCTAGAAAAGGAATTTCTTGATATTCTGAAAGTTAAGGATGGGCTAGCTAAGAAAGTTGATGAACTCGAAAAAGAAGCTAGACTCCTTAGCAACACTCAAATCTTGGATAAACTGGCTAGCATGCAGCGCTCAACAGTAAACATGTCCGGCATAGGACATCTAAACAGACCATCCAGTCCTTTGAATGTCGGAACAATGTCTACTGCAACATTTGAGCCAATACATGAAAATCCAAGATTTGTGAGTTCTAACTCCTTAAGATCAACATCCAGGATGCCAAACTCTCAGTTGTACCAAACTTTTGTCACTTCTGGACAAGTTAAAAATTTAATTGAAACTGAGAGAACAAAAGTTCAGTCCAAGGCTAATAGATCTCCTCCTTCCAGGTTCATCCCCACTTGTCACCATTGTGGAGTGAAGGGTCACATCCGACCTAACTGCAATGCCTTTAGGAGAAATCCCCGAAATGGTTCTTAGAATCAAACACAACATCAGGGGAATCTCCAAAGGCAAATTCAAGCTTTAGCAGAAAAGTCTAGGACTTTGAGTGAAGAAGTGATGAAAATTGCTCAACTCCTTATTACACAATATGGTCGTGACACTTCTTATGCTCATCATGAAGAAGGTAACAGGATGGACCAAAATGCAATGTTCACCCATAAAAGAAGGAAGAACAGGAGATCTAACAAAAAGAAGGTCATGCCTACAAATGAAGTGAACAAAGGCAATAGGATTCCCCAAAAGTCTAAGTTCATTTATGTGAGAAAGGATGATCTAAAATGCCTTGTCATCCACACCAGTTTGAAAGCCCAAAATTCTGATATGTGGTATTTCGATAGTGGATGCTCCAGGCACATGACTGGTAACAAGTCCCTCTTTACTCATCTTGAGGAATGCTCAGATGGGACTATTACTTTTGGTAATTGAAGCAAATCCTTGTGAAAGAAAAAGGTGTCATCCAAGCACCAAGCATTCCTAAACTGAAGGATGTCTTGTTTGTTGAAGGACTGAAAGCTAATCTAATTAGCATAAGTCAATTGTGCAATAATCACCATGCTGTCCACTTTACCAACAACAAGTGCTCTGTTATGGATGACAAAGGTGTGTGTGTTTTGGAATGGTCAAGAACCATTGACAATTGTTATGGTTTAATTCCTAGTGTTGGTTCTTCTCAAATGTGCAACAAGGCTAAAGTTGAAGAAGTTGAACTGTGGCACAGGAGGCTAGGTCATAAGAATTTCAAAGACCTAAGCAAACTCTCAAAACACAAGCGTGTGAGAGGTGTGCCAAAGCTAGGGAAGCACTCTACTGCTGTGTGTGGGCCATGCCAAATTGGTAAACAAATTAAAAGCCCACACAAGAAGGCTTCAAATATCGCTACCTCATACCCACTAGAACTAATACACATGGATCTTATGGGTCCAACTCGAATGGAAAGTCTAGGAGGAAAGCGTTATATCCTAGTGATGGTTGATGATTTCTCAAGTATGTTATGGGTGGCATTCATAAGAGAGAAGTCGGATGCATTTGAGAACTTCAAGAACATCTGCTTAAGAGTGCAAAATGAAAAAGGATGCCCCATCACTCATATTCAAAGTGATCATGGAAAGGAGTTTGAAAACTCTAAATACAATGAATTTTGTGATGAAGCGGGCATCAAGCATGAATTTTCAGAACCAACAACACCTCAACAAAATGGTGTGGTGGAAAGAAAGAACAGGGTGTTTCAAGAGATGGCTAGGGTAATGCTTCATAGCAACAACCTAGCTGCTCATTTTTGGGCTGAAGCAGTTAGCACTGCATGCTATACTGTTAACAGAGTCTACACTAGGCCCGGAACTAGGAAGACACCCTATGAGCTGTGGTACAACAAGAAACCCAATGTCAAGTACTTTCGAGTATTCGGAAGCAAGTGCTATATCCTTAGGGATAGAGAGCAATTGGGTAAATTTGATTCCCAGAGTGATGAAGGGATTTTTCTTGGATATTCCACAAATAGTAGGGCTTATCGAGTGTACAACTTGAGAACCTCTACTGTTATGGAGTCCATAAATGTGGTGGTTGATGACTCAAGATCTGAGTCCTTCCAACTAGAGGATGATAATGCTGATGAAGGTGTGAAAATTCCATTATCTAAATCAGAAGATGAATCACCTTCAAATTCACCTCCTAAAAAACCTACACATCCTAGGGTTATGAGGCCTCACTCCTCAACTAAAATTATTGGAAACCTTGAAAGTGGAGTGAGAACTCAAAAACAAGTTGAAAATGAAGTTAGTCACTTTTGCTATACTTCTACATTTGAACCCAAAAATGTAACTGAAGCTCTCACTGATGAAAATTGGATAAATGCCATGCAAGAAGAGCTCAATCAGTTTACAAGGAATGATGTATGGTTTTTAGTTCCTAGGCCTAAAAATACAAATGTTATTGGTACCAAATGAATTTTCAAGAACAAATCCGATAAACATGGTACCATTGTAAGAAACAAGACTAGATTAGTTGCATAGGGATATACTAAGATTGAGGGCATTGATTTCGATGAAACATTTGCTCTTGTTGCCCCACTAGAGTCCCTCAGGATCTTGCATGTTGTTGCATGCCATCTCAAATTCAAACTTTTCAGATGGATGTCAAGAGTGCCTTTCTGAATGGTATTCTTCAGGAGGAAGTCTATGTGAAATAGCCAAAAGGGTTTGAGGACCCTAATCATCCTGATCAAGTTTACCGATTAAAAAGGGCTCTCTATGGTTTAAAACAAGCTACCAAAGCTTGGTATAAGAGACTGACTACATACCTCTTAGAAAAGGGATTTCGAGAGGGGGAGTAGACAGAACCCTATTCATTAAAAACATCAAGGATGATATGGTTATTGCTCAGATATATGTTGATGATATTGTCTTTGGTTCCACATCAGACTCACATGCGCACTCCTTCACTGAACAAATAAAGAATGAATTTGAGATGAGCATAGTTGGTGAGCTGAATTTCTTTCTTGGTCTGCAAGTAAAACAAATGAGCAATGGGATTTCTGTGTCCCAAACTAAATATGCCAAAGACCTTGTAAAGAAATTTGGCATGAGCTCAGCTAAACATGCTCGCACTCCTATGAGCACCACCACCAAACTCAGCAAAGATACTTCAGGCAAAAATGTCGATCAAACCACATATCGAAGTATGATTGGTAGTTTGCTTTACCTCACTGCTAGTCGTCCTAAATTGCCTTTAGTGTCGGAGCATGTACTCGCTATCAAGCAAGCCCCAAAGAGTCTCACTTACTTGTTGTTAAACGAATTATTCGTTATGTAAGTGGAACTCTCTCTTTTGGCCTCTGGTACCTTTGATACTAATGCCGTGGTTGTTGGATATTCCGATGCTGATTGGGCTGAAAATGCTGATGATAGGAAAAGCACCTCCGGAGGATGCTTTTATGTTGGAAACTGTTTGGTTGCTTGGCTTAGCAAGAAACAGAATTCCATCTCTTTGTCTACTGCCGAGGCTGAGTACATTGCAGCCTGCAGTTGTTGCACTCAACTTCTATGGATGAAACAGATGTTGCAGGACTATGGGATAGTACAGGGCACCATGACTGTGTATTGTGATAACACAAGTGCCATCAATATCTCCAAAAATCCCATGCAACACTCTCGCACCAAACACATAGACATTAGACACCACTTCATTCGAGAGCTTCTTGAGCAAAGTGTCATTACATTGGAATATGTCCAAACTGATACTCAACTTGCAGATCTCCTAACCAAACCTCTAGACTCCCTTAGGTTTGAGTTTCTTAGGAAATCCATCGGTGTGTACGGTATTGAGTGATTGAGTGCTTCTTGATAGACTAGGTAACCTCATATTCATATCTCTTCCTAGATCTATTCCTCCGTTGTATATTATTTGTTTTTGCAAACTATTGTTTTAGTTTGTTTATCTTATTTCAAAAATCCAAAAACATTAAAAAATTCAGAAAAACTCCAAAAAGATTTTTGTTTTTTTTTAGCTAGGCATTACCAAAAAGATTTTTGTTAGCATTGGTTGTGACTTTTTGTGGTGTGCATTGCTGAATTTTTCTTGTGCACATAATGCTTGTTCAAGATACATATGTGATTGTATTGACTTCATGAGGATATCATACCTACCAAAATGTCTTAGGGAAGTGCACATAGACTATTTTGATAAATACAGCTAGAAATATGGCAAATACTGTTGCACTATCATCTGCACTAGCACTCTGTCTATCTCCTGAAAATGGTACATATCCCTATGAACAGGCAATGATATTAGTCATGATGGTTCTTCGAAGTGATAAAATCTGATTTGATCATGAAGGTACATCCCCAAAAAATGTGCCCCAGTTTAAAAATTTTATACAAGAGAAAGGGCTACCTCTGGGATAGTGTGAAAGCCACTATTGGATGCAAACAGTATGAAATGGCTACCTAAGAGGACAGTAGGTATCTATCTGGGTCCCTAAAGTGAAAGCATCTGCTGCCAATAGCTAGGGGTACCTACCCAGTAAGTGTGAAAGCCACCATTGCATCTCAAAATTCAAAAGAAATAGACTGATCACAAATAGCTTCACCAAACAAAAATTCCATAACCACTGTGAGAGCAACATCTAAAAAGGGTAACAATAGCACATATAATTTTTTCATATTACCCTATATGCATCTCTCAATAATTTTTGAAACTTGGTGTTCCTGATATGCACTAATGTCCTTATCTATCTAAGGGTGCCTACCTCTAAAGGTGTATAGTCAGAATTTCACCTCCACACTTCGCATTGATGGTATAGCCTATTACTAACTGTACATTACAATATGTGCTTGTGTCTTGCCATCCCGTGTGCATAGTGTCGATGGAAATATCCTCGTATACTCATCATTTTCTACTACACAATCTGGGACATGGGATTATTTCCTACTTGCAAAAATTTGCACATGATGAATTTTCTTATTGGCAATATCATGATGAAATTTTTTTTACAAAATGGAGGATTTTTGAAACATTTTTAATAGCACATTGCATGTTTTTGAATGATTTTGAAGGTTTTCAGGGAAAGATTTTACCTTGCCATTCTACAAAACCTCGAGTCCTTAGCATGATCTGATTTTTCTTGAAAGGTTTTGCCATTCTTTTTCAGATTGTCCAGAGATTCTTCCCCAAAAAGCTGCCCCCTCACATGCCTCACATCATTCCAAATGGGTCTCAAGCATCTCTTACAGGTTCAGCAAATTCTGCCACAATGGGTCGGTCGTGAATGGTCATTCGGTCGACCGAACTCATCTAAAGGGTCAGTCGTTAAGTCTTCTCATTTTGGAAGTTTTCCTCTGCAAGAATCTTGCTGGGGTTACCGTATTTCCAGCTCTCACATGCGTGCTCTCGGGTGTTTCTCTTGGATTCAAGATTCACGGATTATTTGACCTTGGGTTTAAATGGTTACAGGCCTTCCCATTCTCACCACCGAACTTCAAGCTTTTCTTGTCCATCGAGTGGTTGGGCTCTCATGCGATTTCCAGTCCTCCTCAATCGTGCCAGCTGCTCTCGGAGGTTCTAGCTTCCTCCAGTTGCCTCCTCCTACAATCCAGCTGCGGTTTAGGGGTTCCACATCCCCTTCTCAAGTGCCCCATTTCCTCTGTTACTCCCAGGGACTCGATTTCAGCTCTCACAACCCTTCTCCCCTCTCCTCCACGCCCTCATCAAGGTAACATCTTACCTTTACTTCCTTTTTTGCACATTTGGGTCTATGGCTCTTGAGTTTCTTCTCCTCATTGCCTCAATTCTCATAGCGGGTCGCCCTAAGCGCCGCCTCATCATCTCTCGGGATAACGATGATGTCCCTAAGTCTGTCGATGCATCATATGATGCTGGCCATGGCATCCATGTGGGCCGTGCGGTCCATTCTAGGGTTCCTCCACCCTCAACTTCTCATAAGAAAGCCATGGGTGCTTCCAGTTCACAGCCTTCGGCCAAATCAAAGGGTAAATCTCAAGTCCCCACTCCTGAGCCTGAAATTGTACGATTTCGCACCGCAGGGAATGAAAAGCTTTACAATTCTTGGCTTAAAAATCGGGCTGTTACAATTGAACGAGCTACTGTCATTTCGGATTTCACCCATCCTGGCTTCGAGGAAATCATTGCCTCTCACCAATGGTCTGGTCTTTTAAAATTGACCAGTTATGCAGTCTCAACCTTGTTCGGGAATTTTATGCGAACATTTATTCTGTCAATCCTCGAAATTTTACCTTCAAAACTCAAGTTAGGGGTAAGAAATTTCTCATTAATCCGGATGTCATTGCATTTTTCATTAGTGCCCCTCGGATTCCGGGCGCCTAATACCCTTACCAATATCCTACTGATGAAGATAAGCATGATTTGAACATGGTGGCCAGCAATCTTTGTGATGATCCCTCACAAAAATGGACTCATCCTCATTTACCTCACTCCAGTCTTTCATGTTTGGGTCGTCTGCTTCATCTTATTATGTGTTCCAACATTCATCCCAAGGTGCATTCTACTACTCTGAGTGTTGATAGGGCTCGGTTCCTGTATAGTATCATGTCTAGAGACACTATTGATACTGGTGCTCACATTATCGACCTAATCCTTCAGGCTATCACTATGCATCAAAAGCGAGCTGCTCTTCCTTTTGGTGTTGTCACGACCCAAAATACCCCCTAGTAGTTAGGATACTTTGGCGACGTGAACTCATAACCAAACCATCTTATATAACATATGAATCCTGTACAACATATAAAACCTGTGATAGCGGAAGCGTAATACTAATCTATATATGGTAGTGGAAGCGGACTACAAAATTTCTATCAATACTATATGTCTCAGTTTATACATGACTCTCGAACATACTCGCTCAACAAAATATATGTACATGTCTCTCCCTCTCGTCACTCATGATGGGGCCACCTAACCAAAAGCCCTCTGCTCCTCCTGAGCCCTCTGCTGCTGAAGACTACCCCAAGTCTCCTCCTCCTCAACATACTCTTCCTCGACCCATGGTTCTTGAGGACGCTCGCCACAAATGTCGAAGGGACCTGCCGACATAATATGTACGGCTGAGCATGGAATACTCAGCGTATACAAACCACTAGATAGTAATATCGTAAACAAGAATACGTGTACATATCACAATTTAATCATCTCATATGCATTCCTGAAATTAGAGCGCGGAAAACAAAATCATATCATGTGCATATATCTCGGAAAATACTATCGGAAAACATCTTTTTATCATCTTTTGTCTTTTACATCTTCTTATCATCTTTTGTCGAAAACATCTTCTTATCATCTTGTACCTTTGCATATACGGGTATTTAAAATACCTTGGTATTCATCATTTACTACCTCCGGAGTAGGACAACTAGTACCCGTACCCACGTAAGCTGGGTGGCTAATGTTCTCCTCACCTTCGGCTACCTTAAGGGTAGACGACCAGTATCCATCTCCCTTCTGGGCGGCCTGCTATCATCAGAGTCCGATGCCAGTATCCCTTTCCCTTTCAGGCGGCCTGCTATCGTCGCATCCCTGTCGGCTTTTTCCGTATACCTTCCATCTTCTTGTATTTCTTGTAACATCTTGTGCTTCTTGTATTTTCCGTATGTATCTTGTGCTTCTTATACTTTTCCGTAGACCTCTTTTTACTTCTTGTACTTTTCTTATACTTCTTATGCTTCTTGTACTATTCATTTGGTTCATTTACATCTTATACTTTTCGTGTGGTTCATTTGCATCTTATACTCTTCTTCTTCTTATTCTTGTATTGCATCTTATATACATGTATTTCTTCTTTTGGGATACCCATAATTTAGAAAAACTCGATCATGCATATGCATATGTGTCCGTATAGCAGTTGTGATATAACATGGTAGACATTAGGGAAAACCCTTTACATAAGGTCATATGTCTCATACTCAACATAATTCATCCATCACCATAATCCATATACAATAACATCACACCATTCCAATCACATTTAAAATAAGGTTTTTCTACTTGTTCTTCCCAAAACTTGTTGCTTTTAACATGCTTTTCATCTTGGATACTAACATATAGAACAACTCAAAAATTACCATCTTTTATTTGTTGGTTGAAAGCATAACATCATCACATTTAATTCACACCATCATTCATGGGATTTTATCTTGATGTAGAAAGGGTTTCATGAAATCAATTGCTAGAAGAGTGTATTTTTACATATAAGAGGCTATATATAACTATACTTGTCAAGAAAATCATGCTTTTCATTAAGGGTTTATGAAATTAGAACCTAGTAGAGTGTATCTACCTTATGGGATGAAATCCCTTTGATCCAATGCTTGAAAAGGCTTGAAGAAGCTTGTAGAAGTGAAACCCAAGCTTGATGTTGGAGATCCAAGCTCCAATGGCGCGTAGGAGCGAGATCAAGGCTCGATTTGTGCTCTTCTTCTCCAAATCCAAAAACCCCTCTTGCAATCCTCCACTCGCTTCCCTTCTCTTCTAAGATCTCTCTCTAGGTTTAGGGTAACCCAAAACCCCCAAAAATGATCCCCTATTTATAGGCCAAGGGGTGAAAACCCTAAAATCACGCACTAAAGAGTTTGATTCGCGCACCTACGATCGTTCGTAGGCTTCCAACGATCGATCGTAGGTCTTACAGTAAGTTTGCTCAGTTTCTGGAGTTCTACGATCGTTCGTAGGCTTCCTATGATCGATCGTAGCTTCTCCAGTGAGTTTTCAGCATTTCTGTAACTTTACGATCGTTCGTAACTACGATCGTTCGTAGGTCTTCTACGATCGATCGTAGCTCTGACAGGATGATTTTCCAGATTTTTCCTGCTTTGGTATTTTGGCCATAACTTTTGACTCGCTCGTCCGATTTTGACAATTCAACTTGTGTTGGATTCTTCTTTTGAAGGAGAACAACTTTTATATTTTGTAAAACTTCTAATTCGTATTTATTATTGGACCATTTTACCCCTAAAGTTTACTGGTCTGAAACTGGGTTTTAACTGTCCAGATTTCCAACAGTCCCGACTTTGGAAATCGGACTTTTGACTCAACCCCAGCTCAAAATCAGGGAAAGTGATGAACATGAACCCCGAAGAGGGTTCACATGCCTCTCCAAAAACTCAAGAATCACTTGATTCTGAGTAATGGAGCCTAAACTAAGGGTTCGTAAAGTTGAGGGAAATGCCGAAACATACCTCTTCAACATCTAGAACACTTCGAGTGTTTTCACACTCCTTTCCCTCGGGTCCAAAACCATACTCACACCTCATTAATCATTCCACATATATTTTTAAATCCTTCTAAGTGATCATTTAACATACACCAATATGCATGAGAGGGCCCGGCCTCCTTATGCCTCGCGCACTAGCACTATTCATTACACTATTCATTCACAACCCATTAAACACCTTGGGTATTTATACCCTTGTTTTTAACCACTTAGAGTATCTTTATACTCTCATTTTGAGACTCCAAATACATACCTAAGACCCTCACTTGACTCATCATAATACCAAGAATACCATGTAAGGCATTAGGCCTTTACACATACCATACAAGGGCTCTATTCACATGAACAGTGAATCAAATTTTCGGGGCTCTACAGGTGTCCTCATCACCAATCTCATGTTTGCTGAGGGTATTTGGGCTCATTCCTCTGAAGCTATCAAGCCCTCCTTATGACCCATCTGTGCTCGCACCTTGGTTAGTAGTATGTCCCATGCTGCGATGCCGGAGCATGAGGAGGACATTGATGATGATATCGCTCCTTCGGCCCTAGGTGCTGGTCCCTCTCCCAGCCATGCTAGAGCTTATTCGGGTCCCATGCCCTTCAAGACCATGGCTGTCATGCTTGCCGATATGTCAGCTGATCAGTCACACTTTGCTACTGATCTTTATGCCCGCCTGGATTCTCATGCCGCTGCTACTCAGGACAGTTTTTCGGCGACTAATCGCCGGATTGATGCACTTTCCGACATGGTGCAGGCGTCTCGCCAGGAGCTTCGCGATTTCCCTTCTCGATATCAGGATGATGTTGCTCATCACTTTCCTTCACACCAGGCTGATTAGCTCTTCTTGTGATGATGGTTTTCGCTTTGTTTTGCTCATAGTTTATGCTGGGTGTAGCTAGTTCGGTTTGTTTGTTTTGCGTCTGTGTTGGACTTTGTGCTGTGCACCCCTTGTTTCATGTATATGGGCTGCTTCTTGGTTGTTTCCGTAGCTTAGTTCATGCTTCTACTTGCTTGTTTCTTTGTGTTGTTGCTCCTTGATGCTACCTTTTCTTCATGCTAGGGCTGCTTTTTCTACAGGATTGCTTTTCCCTTGGCAATTCAAGCTAAAAAGGGGGAGAAGTTGGATGGGTCATCATATGTGCAATTGTGTGTCTATGACACATTATCTCATGTTGCATATTATATTCATATGGACATGTTGCATATCTTACTCACATTACTCTCATGTTCATGATTTTGAAAGCTTTGTTAGATGGGATCTTAGATTGAGGGGGAGATCTCATACTCTTTGCATGTTGTTCATTGTTCCAATGCTTATTTTATTTTATGAAATTTTCTCATGCTTCACAAAGGTATTGGTTGTTTTAGTGTTTCAGGTTTCATTGATGACTCAATGATCTTATAACGCATACTGCTCCATGGAAGAAGTCCAAATGTCCAGTGTCATGTATTTTTCATTCTCTTTGTTTCTTGTGGGTTTAAGAGAGTATGTAAAGTCATGTCCATCAGTTATATTGTGTGTTTTGTCTCGGAATTGCCAAAGGAGGAGATTGTAAAGTCAAAGTTGTGTTGCGAAATTCCGAGCCCAAAAGGTTATATATACGTCATAGAAGGTCTTCATCCGATTTGAAGGTGAAGTGAAGAAGAAGTTGTGAAGAACCTTGAAGCTTCATCACTCACAGTGGCTAAAAAGTTGGGATTAAGAGAGAGACCTAGATGACCCTGTGATGCCTCATGAAAATGCTCATTCATCATCAAAAATAAGTCAAATAGGAGAAGGGTTGATAGGGTAATGCATTCATTGTTTAAAAAGATGAAAAACCAAAAAAAAAAAAAATGCACCCCAGGGTCGACCCTGACCGTTTTGGGTCGACCCTGAAGAGCCCATGTTTTGTACTGATTTTTTGGCTGAGAGTGAGTTTTGTAAGGGTCAACCCTGGAGGACCATCCGGTCGACCAAAAGACACAATCCGGTCGACCGAATGCTCCCCATAGGTCGACCCTAATATGAGATTTCGGCTGAAAGTTGGTTTTGCTACAATGGGTCGACCCAGGGACCCCCAGAGTCGATTCTGATATGAAAAAACCATTCCAAAATCAGTTTTTAGCAACTTCTAAATCCCTTGGACCTTTCTTATATATAGGAGACCTCTCCCAATCCGTGAGTGAGATTGATTGGAGACTTTTTAGAGCACTTAGTGCTTGCTTTGAGTTTATGAAAACTCTTTGTTGCATTGATCTTCATCTCCAATAGTTGGTCTCTAGGTTTTGCATGGTTCTAAAGCTTACTTTCTCAACTTTGCATTAGATGATCCTTAATCATTAAGAGATCACCATAGGGCCTCCATAAACCCTAAAACCCACTGTAAGCTCTACTATGAGTGTTGGTTAGCCTGAGCTAATCCGTCAAGGATGGAGATCGGTCTTCGAAGACCGTGGTTGATCACTTTGAGTAAGATTGGCCGGTGAGGAACCGGAGATGCTGTTGCAAGGATCGAACATGCTGTGTTTGTGGTTTACAAGCTGAGGAATCGATACCGAGGAATGGTGTGTCGTGTCCGGTTGGGTAAGATTCGAGTCTTGTATTATTCAAATCTTCTCATAGTGAATTTTGTGCTGGACTAGGTCCCATGGTTTTTCCCGGAAGGGTTTTCCATGTAAAAATCTTGTGTGTTCAAGTGAGATTGATTGTGTGTGATTGATTAAAATTAAAATTGGTAGAGAAAATTGAAGTAAACCTATTCACCCCCCCTCTAGGTCTAAGAGTGCATTGAAATAAGGAATTTCAGGTGGAATTTGACCTAGAATATTCCTAACATGATGCCTTAGGTGGTAAGTGTCCTAGACTAACCATACGGACCCTAGGTGATAAGATAAACAGTGCAAAACTTCTTTAAAATTATGAAATTTTCAAAAACCCAAGGTTGCTTCCTTTGGGCATATCTCCCAAACCATAGCTCGGATTTTGCTCTATAATATGTCAAAATGATCAAGTCGAAAAGAGCTACAACTTTCATGAAGGGACTAAGAGCTGAAAATAAGGTTTGAAATTTGGTTTTCACCTCAGGGTCGACCCTGGAGGTTACTTGGGTTGACCCAAGTGCACATTTGGGTCGACCCAAGTATCCTTACGGGTCGACCCTAATATGGGAAATCATCCAAATTTGATTTTTTGATTTCCTCCTTGGTTTTAAACACTTTTAGCAACTTCCATTCATGGGTTTTGAGTTCCCTACATATGGGGAACCCCTCTAGTTCGTGTACCACGACCTTGGGAGTGTGTAGAGAGGTATTTTGAGTTTCTCCAGAGGTTATAGAACCTATGGAATCTATTTTTCTCAACCCCTTTTTTTAGTGCATTAAACCTAGTGTTTGCGAGCCCAAAGTTCCAATTTTGCTTGTTTGGACTTGTCCTTTGAAGGAGTCCATCTAGGTGTTGATTTCTATCAAACCATCAACCCGTTCTGGATAGGATACCTTGACCGGAGTGTTCCAGAGCCTTTGTGAAGGAGATCGATCCGAGACGGATCGTGGATGTGTGAATTGGTCAGTCTAATCCAAAGCCGTCATTGACGGAGATCGATCGGAAGATCATGGACTATTTTCGAGACACAAAAAGAAGTACTAGCAGCTGCGGTTGATCACGGGACTTGTGAGTACGTGATGACTTTTTGAGGCATGGAGGACTAAGATCTGAAGGATCGTGGTGTCGAGTCCAAAGGAGTCAAGTTCGAGTCTTGTAAGTTCTTATTTACTTTGTCTTAGTGGATTCCCATGGCTGGACTAGGTCCCATAGTTTTTCCCGTAAGGGTTTCCACGTAAAAATACTTGTGTTGTGGTCTGCTTGGCTTTCTATTTTCCGCACTTAAAGTACATCGTCCCTTAACTTAATAACTTAAATGTTAAAACATGAAAAAGAATAGATAGACTTATAGGAAGCCCTAACCATCCCCTTGGCTTTGTGAGTTCTCAACTCAAACCTTGATTTGATGTTCACCGAATTAATTTTTTTTTTTCAATCCTTCCCAAGAATAACATCAAATTCTAATTCTTGGAACTCAAGGATGATCAAATCGATCAGCAACTTATGCTGCCCAACTTAAACTATACAATCCCGGTATCCTCGGTCTGTATCAACCGACTTGCCAAGCAGAGTCGAAATGGTCAACCCTTGACATAGATGACTCAGCTCAGAAGAGAAACCTTTGATGAAGCTAGGTGACACAAAAGAATGTGTGAATCAACACATGAGCTAAACACTCGTTCACTAGCAAAACGTCTCTGCATTATAATTAACTCACATTAATAAATTTCAGGAATGACATACATCGAGTATAGGTGTAACATTATACATATAAGCAAACATAAAATCTAAAAGAATCATTCATAGCTTGGAGAATTTTCAACTTTAGCGTACCTTACACAACATCATCAGATGCCTGTGCATCCCTTTCAGTCAAGGCAAAGGTCTGGCCCTAGTTCTTCTTGTGAGACAGTTGGGTGGGCTGTGAGGTTCATGTGAGTCTAGAGGCGGAAGCTTGTGAAGACCCTTGCTGAGCAATCTAATGAATTGGGGGTCTGCTCCCCTAAGGTTAGACCCACGACTGTCGGCGTGGGCAATCTCTAATCATGTGGCCCTGCTCGTCACAATGGAAACACCCACCTGATGCTCTCCGACACTCTCTAGCTGGGTGCCTCTGACAATAATAATCGCACTCCTCAAAAGACAATGAGGATGTAGGTGGCGCATATCTGGTGCCTGTTAATTAGTCGAACGAGGCACTGGTGGTGCCAAAGGAGGCCTCTGTGTTTGCGTAGGCCTAGCAGCTGGGTACGGGGAAGTCTTGGCCCTCTTCTCCGGTGGTACTAAGCCATTGGACTGACCCCTATGCATGACTCTCCCGAAGCGGCTCTCTCTCCTCCTAAGAAACTCTTCTGAGTTCCTCTCGGCGATCTTCGCCTTCACCGTAATCTCCATCCAAGACTCCACCTGGAGTATAGAGACTCGATCCTTGATAAAGGCTTTTAGCCCATTCTCAAACTTCCTAAGTCGCATCTCCTCTATCGTGACAAGGTTCGGTGCGAATCATGAAAACTCAACGAACTTGGCCTCATACTCGGCCACGCTCATCTCTCCTTGTGCCAAAGACATGAACTCCATCTCTTTCTGTTGTCTGATCATCTTGGGGAAATACTACCCATAGAGGGCATCAAGAAACTCTCTCCAAGACCATGGCTCTCCTGTTCTAGCAGTGTCACTCTGCCTCAGTGTAGCTCTGTACCAATGATCAACTTTACCTTCCATCATAAAGGCAGCGTAGTCTACTCTCTGCTCATCTGTGCAGTGAAGAGCACGGAAGAACTTCTCGAGTTGCATAATTCACACCTCTGCAACCATGGGGTCTGAAGTCCCATAGAAGGTAGGAGGATGGAGCCTTTGGAATGCCTCGAGTCCCAAAATATGATGTGTAGGAGGTGGATGCACCAATGGTAGCAGCAGTCTATCTAACTGCTAACATGATTATGGTCTCGACCATAGTATTTAGTAGCTAAGATATGTCTGGCTGTTCATCACCCGATGGAGGGTCTCATCCATTACCGTTACTCCTAGTGTAGTAACCACGACCCTGACCGCCATGTCTCATGATAAATCCTAAGCACGGTTGCAGAACATGAGTTTGACTTGGAAACCAAACTTTACCGAACATAATAATACATTAAACGTAAAATGTTTATAAAACATAAAGCATACATCAACGCATACAACCCATAACATAAGAATATACTTAAGGTTAGCTTGCTAAGACACAAGATTGGTTTAGTTCCAACCGGTTATGGATTAAGACTAACTGATTAGTCTATACTTGGAATACGACTCTTTTCTCGGAAAACTTAAACGTAAGGCTAACACTCGATGTTAAGCCTAGATAATTCAAATGTGTTGTTCTCAATGTGCTTTTCTAAGTTTTTTGTCCTATGTTTCGTTCCTAAGAACTCTCTTGTCCAAAACATTAGGTCCATCTTTGTCAACTGTCTCATCCTTAAGGGATCAAATGCCTTTGCTCAACCATGGTATCGAATTCTAAGTGACCCTAAAGAACCTAAAGCCTAAGCTCTGATACCACCTCTATCGTGACCCAAAATACCCCTAGGAGTTAAGGATACTTTGATTCATGATGTGCCATATCCAATACCAAACCATCCTGTAAAAATAACCAAGGAATAACATAGCAGAAGCATAGAATAATGTGGAAGCGTAAGCTTAAAATTTTCTTTTATACATATGACTGTATTCCAAGTTTGTACAATAATAAAACCAAAACAAGAGTGGACATGCCCACTCATCAAAATACAATGTAATTTCTCCCTCACCCACTATCAATAGTGTCCAGGATAAGGCCACCCGTCAAGGTTCTTATCCACTTCTGGCTAAACCTCTATCGACTCCTCCTCACCGTAGTCCTCCTCGACCCAAGGACTGGGATCACAGATGTCGAATGAACCTGCCGACATAAATTGTATGGCTGAGCATGGAATACTCAGCGTGTACAAACTACTAGCTAACAATGCTATGGCAACAATAATATCACATACGAGTACTTAAAGGAATACAATTCATAATTCGTGCTTATATATTGACTGATTTAGTATCCACTTTTTGTGTGGGTATTATTTTTTTGTACTAACCCTGCTAGGTATAGTTTGAACTAAGTTTAAGGTGATTTTTACACATTCTTATTCTATTTTCACCCCCCCTTCGCTTTTCACACTAAGGATTGCCTATCAATAGACATGTATTATTGTTCTAATCCCTTTTTGTGCTTGATTCTATTCTTACATTAAGGACAATGTAAATTTTAAGTTTGGGGTTGGGAAATAATAGACATTATTTTGGTAATTATGCAACCATAAAATAGGATAGGACATGCAAAACATCTAATTTTAAGATTGAAATATTTTGAATTTAAAAAAAATTGTGATACATATAGGGTAATCCAATATTTATTGATATGATTAAATTTGAAAACACGTGATCCCAAATAGAATCAATTTTTAACCCTTGACTGAACTACTCTTGCTGGAAAATTATGAAAGTCATATGTACACTTTGATAAACTGCACGAGCACTCTAACATCTTGTCCAATGGGGTTTGAAACTAAACTGATTAATTAGTGCTTTTGTTACCTCATAAGAAGTCAGATGACATAGAAATTGAACACCACCTTTGGCTAAATTGGAAAAAAAATAATGAAAAAAATGGGTTATCTAACTGGGTTTTGTACTTAGTAACCTGGCCTCTTGCCTGACTAAGAAGAGAGTGGTCGAATCAAACCGTGTGAACTTTGGAATGAATAAAATAACCTAAGAAAAAAATAAGTCTTTATTATTTGATAAATTTTTAACCGAACCAACTTTCCAACCTAGTAACCTAGCCTCCTTCCTCGTTAAGCGGAGGGTGTTCGGGTCAAATAGTGAGAGTTTTGGAACGGAAATTTATTCTAGTGTGACTAGCTTATGTCGCGACCCAAAATATCTTCCTAGGAGTTAGGGATACTTTGACTCATGATGTGCCATCTCCAATACCAAACCATCCTGTAAAAATACCCATGGTATAACAACGAAAGCATAGAATAGTGCCGAAGCTTAAACTTAAAATTTTCTTTTAAACACATTACTATATTCCAAGTTTGTACAATACTGAAACCAAAACAAGAGTGGACATGCCCACTCATCAAAATACAATTTAATCCCTCCCTCACCCACTATCAATAGTGTCCAGGATAAGGCCACCTGTCAAGGTTCCTATCCTCTTCTGGCTAAGCCTCTGTCGGCTCCTCCTCACCGTAATTCTCTTCAACCCAAGGACTGGGATCACAGATGTCGAACGAACCTGCCGACATAAAATGTACAGCTGAGCATAGATTACTCAGCGTGTACAAACTACTAGCTAACAATAATATCATATGCGAGTACTTAAAATAATACAATTCAAATTCATGTTTAAAAACCAACATAGAAAATCATGCATCAAATCTTATCATTTGTGGAAAACAAAATACATCATATATGCCTTATGAGTTCTTATGAGCCTTATGAGTTCTTATGAGTTCCTTATGAGCTTATGAGTTTTTATGAGCCTTATAAGTTCTTGTGAGTTCCTTATGATCCTTGGAGACTTGTGAACCAATCTTAGACATGATCCATGGGGCTTATGAGCACTTATGAGCCTTGTGACCGATCTTAAACTTATGCATTTTTTATGAGTTCTTAGAAGCCTTACGAGACCTAAGATCCTTGTAGCTTATGCAAGATCTTAGACATGATCCTTGTGAGCATGAGGAAACTGATCTTAGAAATACTAACCCAAAGTTTGGCCTTGTCAATGCTTATGAACTTATTCTTCTTCTTGTGAAATTTCTGTTAGCCTCAAGGTTACAACTCTTAGTACCCTAAATTGTTTCGATGATAACAAAATAATGAAATGACTCTTGATATACTAATATTTCCATTGAGTGTGTAAAATTTCAGTGAAGAGGTTCATAAAGATCAAACTTCAAGATATCAAAGGATAAAAGAGCTCAAGTCGTCAAGGTCAAAAGTTCAAATGCTAGTTCTTCTAAGAAGCACCAAAAGCTCAGAGTCAACTCATGGAGATCCATCAAAACTAGAAGCTTCTCAAATCAAGATTGAAGATCATCTTTCATGAAGACTAGGGGTTAAGAAAAAGTGTCTAGGACCTTGAAATAGTCCTCAAGACATTGCAAAAGAATTGGTCAAAGATTACCTAGACAGACCCTAGGTGACCTAGTATAATATGGACATCATTCTAAGGCCCTAAAAATAATTAAAATAGTGACAATTTAATTGCCTAAGAGTCCTAGCATGTTTCTCATCTTTTTGGTCTCATTACGATGAGTTTATTGAAAAAATTCAGTGAACTCGTTGACGAGTACAAGGGACTCATCGATGAGTGGGTGACAGGAAATTGAAGCAATAGCTTCTGTCTCCACTCGGTGACGACTCAAGCCCAAATCTCCCTCACTCGTCGACGAGTGCCTGTGAGAAAAATCTTCAATGGCTAGTTCGCATTTAATGCTACTCCAAACGGCCATATTGATTGCCCAACTATAAATAGAGTTGATTTATAATAAAAAGAAATAATTCTAAGAATTCCACTCACTATTCTCTTGCTCATTCATCACTCACTAACTCTCAGCAATCAATACTCTATTTTTTTCATTGAATAAGTAGAATCCCAATCCCTCTCTCCTTGAGCATTCAATTCCAATCAATCTTGAGAGATTGTAAGTTTTGTATTTAATTCTTATCTAGCCCAATTTAGGAGCTTTCAATTCGGATTTAATATCCACCAACTTCTGTATTTATAGAAAGTCAACAATCAAGGATTCTTGCACCCTGTTAAGAAGAGAGTCTTCTTTGTATCCAAAAGAGAGTCTCTTGAAGAGGTTATTCCTTAGCCTGTAAAAGGATTGTTAAAGGTTCCTCCTGAGCCTGGAAAATGATTGTAAGGCTTGCTCTCTGCCAGAAAAGAAGAGTACGATTAGTGAATTATGTGAAATTCCTTGAAGCAAGAAAGCTTAAAGGCGGGGACGTAGGCAGGTTGTTGAACCCTGATAACATACCTGGTGTCTGGTATCTTTACATTTCTCTTTCTTTTATTATCTCTAATTTTAGTTGGTAGTTATTGTGATAATTTTTAATTTCCGCAAATATCACTTAGAGTAAAATTTTTAATTTGCCATAAACCCTATTCACCCCCCCCCCCCCCTCTAGGGTCTATTATCTGGGCATCAATTGGTATCAGAGCTCTGTGCTCTATTTTTTATCTAACCATCTTGAGTTAAAGATCCCTTATGGCAAACATATTTGCTACTACCTTAGGAGAGGGCCAATCGACCACCCGTCCTCCATTATTCAATGAAGAAAACTATATCTATTGGAAAACTAGGATGATGGTTTATTTACAAGCTCTTGACTATGACTACTGGAAAGTCATTGTCAAATGACCTCATCTACCTCATAAAGTAGTTGATGGTATTAGAATCCCTAAAACTGAAGATGAATGGAATGAAGCTGATATTAAACTCATCTAAATAAATGCTAAAGCTGTTAGCAATTTGTATTGTGCTTTAAGTCCACAAGAGTTTAATAGAATCTCTGGATGTGATTCAGCCAAGGAAATATGGGACAAACTCCAAGTCACATATGAAGGCACAAATCAAGTTAAGGAAGAAAAAATAAGCATGTTAGTTCATAAATATGAACTTTTCAAAATGAAAAAAGATGAATCTATAGGTGATATGTTTACTCGCTTTACCAATATTTTGAAGGGATTAAAGGTAGAACCCCGGACTTTTTCATGCTTAATGCATAGCACTTTAGTAGCCAATTTGCCTTTAACATAATACAATTAATAGATAAGGGAGAAATTAAAAATTTTGACACATTAGAAATGTTCCGTTTCGAAGTACGAACCCAACGTAAGTTTAATCGTCAAAATCCGACGAACGAGTCAAAAGATATGGCCAAAATAGTAAAATGGGTCAAAACCTACAGAGAACCGATCGCTCGGTCACGAAAAGGATCGATCAGTTCACAACCAATCGCTCGGTCCAAATTAGCGATCGATCGGTCCACAACCGGTCGATCGGTAGCTATCGACTAGTTAACTTTTTTCTATGGGGAAATTTTCCAGAGAGCATGTTTTTTACTGAGAGCTCGGTCAAGAACACCGATCGCTCGGTAGGCGACCGATCGCTCAATATTAACCACCGATCGATCGGTATATCGCGTTTTGCAGAATTTCAGTAAGGACTTTTTAATCTTTTGGGCGTTAAACCCTTTCCTATTAAGGCTTGCTCGAGCCTTTAGGGCTTCATTCACCATACTTAGAGTGTTTTGAGAGATAGAGAGAGAAGAGAAGGGGTTTCAAAACTTAGGGTTTGCATTTGAGAAGGAATCAAAGGGTTTGAAGATCCTAGATCACCTCAAGCTTGGATTTCCTCAAGTTCACGGTCCAAGCACTTGAAGAGCACGTCTCCAAGCTAGGGCAGCAACTCCACGAACGTTTGGAGGGTTTTCCTCACTTCGATAAGGTCGGTACCTTTTGCTACCCTCCTAGTTCATACCTCTTCTTCCTTTCTTCTTTATTATTTCCCCTATGTATGAACCTAATAGGAGATGTGATGGAAGTGGTGTGAGAATGGATGTTGGGCGATGGATGCCGTGTGAATGATGTGATGAATGAAATGGGAAGGGTATTGTACAAATAATAAACATACTTGTGTGTTGTGAATATAAACCCACCTGAAAAGTATGATTAGGCTCTAACGAATAATGTACACACTACGTGTTTGATGAAATGCCAAGGTGAATAAATGAGTTATAAATTAAGAAATACATGCCTAAACACTTATGAAATTGCTAGGGAATATGATAGTGTGATTCCTCGTTTTCCTTAAATTGCATAATTATTACTCGTTCAATTATTGATATGCTATGTGTTGTTAAAATCCCTAAATGTCATATTTAATTCAAAATGCAAGTATGCACACGATCTCACGAGCACGGCATGCATGACATGGTTTATCAGCATTTTCAAAAATAAGGTTTAGAGGTGGGACATGTCTTACGACATGTTTTGCCTCACTTTTGACAAGAACAAGACAAGCATTCATAAAGAAGGGTCTCCCTTCCCTATCAAGTGTATATCATAAAGAAGGGTCTCCCTTCTCTATCAAGTGCATATCATGAAAGAAGGGTCTCCCTTCCCTCTCAAGTGCATCTCACAAGCGCATCTCACAAGTGAAACTCACAAGTACATGAGCATGTTTAGATTCTAAGCAACCACGCATGACATGGCATGCTCGACAAGATCAAGCAAGATAAACATGACAAGTTTTCAAGCACGCAACGAGTATTTTAAGTCAAGTCAAGTGCACGGTGATTTCAAGATATTTATCGGCTTTTATGTGATGCAAGCATGAATACAAATTGCTTTACTTCCTTGATTATTATATGAATTGTTTCCTGCGTTACAATATGAATTGTTTTCTGCTTTATATATTGCTATTGTTATGCTATGACTGTTGGTTAGTATTTTGTACCCGCTGATTATTTCATCCTCAGCCGTACTTCTTATGTCGGCAGGTGATAGTGGAGTGGCTGCTCCTTTTGATATCTGTGTTCCTGGTCCTTGGGTAGAAGAAGAGTACATCGAGAAGCCTGTGGAGGAACCTCTGGTAGAGGGCTACTATTAGGTGGTAGATTCTGAGTGAGTGAGCTGTGGTTGTGAGCTTGAGAGATTAGATTGATGTATTTTGGCGGGCCTGTCCGCACTTTCTTTTGCGTATCTTTTGTATAAACTTGGATCATGTATATATACACATAGGGGTTTTGGTTAGACTTCCGCTGTGCTTTGTAGTTGTGTTTCCCCCATTATTGTCCTCTATTGTATATGCTCCTGGTATTTTGCAAGTTGGTTGTCAAGCAAGTCATGTAGGTCATGACAGGTTGTCCAAGATTCACTCTAACTCCTAGGGTGGGTTTTGGGTCACGATACTAAAATCTCTTAGTAAGATATACTCAAATGCAGAAAATGTTAGAAAAGTTCTTCTCTCACTTCCAAAGAGTTGGGGTCCAAAAGTCACCGCCATCTAAGAAGCTAAGGACTTGACCAAGCTTCCAATGGATGAGCTTCTTGGATTTCTCATGACACACGAGGTCACAATGAAGGATCAAGATGATGAACCTAAAGCAAAAAGGGGACTTGCCTTGAAGACGACTCAAGAAAGTGAGGTAGAAGAGAGTTATGAAGATGATGACATCGCTCTAATGGCAAGGAAGTTCAAGAAATTCTTGAAGCACAAGAAGAACTTCAAGAAGAGGCCTTACAAAAGACAATTCTCCAAGGAAATAGCTAAAGGAGAATCAAGCAAAAAGGAGCAAATCATTTGCTACGAGTGTAAGAAACCGAAACACATCAAGACCGAGTGTCCTCAATTGAAGAAAGGCCAAAGATTCAAGAAAAATGTAATGAAAGCTACATGGGATGACTCCGAAGGAAGTGGATCGGATGACAAATCAAGTGAGGAAGAAGTTGTCAACCTTTGCCTCATGGCTCTTGATGATGAGGAGGTAAATTCTTCACCTAATGAATCTCTATCTTATGAAGAAATTAGAGCGGCATTTGATGAACTTTATATTGAATTTCTTAAATTAGGATAAATAAAACAAACTTAAAAAGGACAATACTTCTCTTTCAAACTCAAATGATTCTTTACTAAAAGAGAAAAATGATTTACATAATGAGAAGATCATTCTTGAAAAAGAAAACAATGTTTTGAATGAAAAATTAAAAGAATTTTAAAATTCACCCCAAAGATTAACTTGTGAGTGTGAAGAGCTAAAAGCTAAAGTATTAACTTGACTAAAATTGCTCACACCTTATCTACCGGGAGAAAAGAATCTTGAAAGACTTTTGGGCCAACAAAGATGTGTTTTTGGAAAGGCCGGTCTTAGATATAACCCTTTTTCAAAACAAAAGGATTATCAAAACTTCTTTTCAAAATCTACAAATGTTTTGAACCCTCCTTCTAATGCATTTTTCACTTTTGATGGAAAGAAAGTAATTAAAAAGATTTGGGTCCCAAAAAGATCATACACTCCCAAAACCATCCACAAAGGACCACACATGGTTTGGGTCACAAAGGGAACTCACCCTCCCAAGACTATTCAAAAATCAAGTTAGGTTCCATCCAAAATTGTGTGGGTTTCGAGAGGAATATATGTTGGAATTACTTAAACTTTGTCTTGTGGGTTTGTTTGAAATCTAGCTCCTCCAAGATAAGATGGTTCTTGGATAGTGGATGTGTCGCACCCCAAAATACCCTTTAGGAGTTAAGGGATACTTTAGCAGTGACTAATCATACCTGCCAAACAATCCTGAAGTAAGCAAGGCTAACATAATACGATACTAACAATATTCAAAGCGCGGAAGCTAATCATGTATGCGGAAGCGCGAACTAACTTTTTCTTTTCTTCTAAATTTCCAAAATAGTATTCCAAGTGAACATATACACAAAACATGATCAAATCTAAGGTGGACAGGCCCACCTATCAAAATACACAAAAGAACCCTCTCATACTCTCCCCTCAACAATAGTCGACGTACGGCCACACGTCGAGGTCTCTATCCGCTTGAGACTGTAATGGGATAGACGGCTCTCTCTCCTCCACATACTCTTCCTCGACCCAAGGCTCCGGGTCGAGGGCTTCCTTGGTACCTGCCGACATAAAGGTACGGGTGAGCATGGAATACTCAGCGAATGCAAACTACTAGCTAACCATAGCAATAATAAAAGCACAACAAGGGTGAACACAATACAAGGTATCAATTCAGAGCAATAGTAGTATCATGAGATAAACAGTATCGAAAATGAAGCAATATCATTATCTTGACATGCGTGCATGGATGCGAAAACTCTGATAAAACTCATGCTTGGAAAACTCATTTCATGTCTTGGTATTGCTTGTGAAAATCATGCATGCGGGTCTTGTCTCATCTTGTATACTTGTGAATCTTTTCTTGTGAGCCTGTTCTTATGAGCTAGAGGCTCGTACCCTTCACTTGGGCTACCAACCTCCTTGACATGTTTCATTTACTTGTGAGCCAGAGGCTAGCACCAGAACCACGCTGGGCTGCCAACCTCCTTGACATATTTTTTTCTTATAAGTCAGAGGCTAGCACCCGCACATCCCTGGGCTACCAACCTCATTGACATATAGTGTTTTCATTTACTTGTTTTAGTTTTCTTGTGAGCCAGAGGCTAGTACCCGCACATTCCTAGGCTACCAACATCCTTGACAAGCAATGTTTTCTTGTTGATTTATTATATGCTTATACTCTTGAAAACTCAGTTCATGCAAACATGCGTGCTCGTGTGCGTGCCAATAGTGACAATCATGATGACATAATGGGATGAGAGGATCGCACAAGTATAGCATTTCCATTTCGTATATAAGCGTAAGGGAATGTAGATTACATATAAGGCATTTGATCAAAGTAGGCATTTAACAATAATAACTCAATCCATGCTTTCATAATTTAAGTTCATTCATTCACATCGTCATTTAAGCATTTTATCAAACACTTGGCAAACGTCACATTAATAGTCATTTCATTTCGATTTCTTAATGCATATGTTTCATCACACCACACCACATATATTCATTATGTTTAAAATGCCCATCCTCCATTTTCCAACACATTCATCAATCAACACGGCATCCAATCGCCTCCTCCACCTCTACCATTCATTCGTACATCCCCACTCTCACATTTATCTTGTTTAGGTTTAGGAAGTATAGCATATTTCTAGGGAAGGAATATACAACCTTAAACTCATGGATTCAAAAGGGAAAACCTAGAGTTTTGCTAAAGAAGTTAGTAGAGTGTACTAACCTTGAAGATCAAGCTTGATCTTTGAGGAAACCCTTGATTGTGGATGGTTCTAGGCTTGGAATCCTTCAGGCTTGTTCCCTTGATCTCAATCCCAAGATTCCTTCTTGGATTTCTCCTACAATCTCCCTTCTCCTCTTTCGCTTCTTCCTCTCCTCTAGGTTTAGGAAACACCCAAATGGGATCCCTAAACAAGACAAGGGTTTAAAACCCCCAAATCCGGCACCAGTTACCATGTGCAATCGATCGCACATTTATCTGCAATCGATCGCACATGGATGTGATGTATCGCACCTGAACCCAAGCACTTTGGTTTGATTTCCCCTGTAAGCGATTGATCGCACCTATTTGCGATCGATCGCAGATCACTGTGATTTGTCGTACCTGAGACCTCATCCATCGCATATGGTCCAGAGACCTTGGGACCCATTTTTCCTGTATGCAATCGATCGCACCAAACCTGCGATTGATCGCACATCCCAGACTTTGTTGTTTTCCCTCATTTTTCCCTACTTTGGTATTTCGGCCATAACTTTTGGCTCGTTCGTCGGATTTTGACGATTCAACTTGCGTTGGATTCGTCTTTCGAAAAGGCACATTTCTAACATGTCAAAATTTTGAATTTATCCATTATTTCTTATTTAGACTACGTGAAAGGCCAATTGACTACGAAAGTGCTATTCATTAAGGATGGAAAAGTTCGGGTGCTACATTCTCCCCCCCTTACAAAAATTTCATCCTCGAAATTTGGACGATACATACATGCCCAAACCACTACAAAATACCAGGGAAAGTCAAGGTCCTAAACAAATAACTAAGGAAACTTTTCTCGTACTTCGGCCTCTCGTTGCCATCTAGTTTCCTCCCTTGAATGATGTTGTCATCTCACCAAGACCAAGGGAATGGTCTTGTTGCGCAGGACTTGGTCTCGCCTATCCAAGATCTGTACTGGTTGCTCAACAAGTGTGAGGTCCTCCCGTATCTCTATCAGATTCAGCTCGATGACATGGGAAGGATCTGGGATATACTTCCGGAGCATAGAGACATGGAACACATTGTGGACCGCCGCTATATGAGCGGGCAAGGCAACATGGTAGGCCACCTCACCGACTCTAGTAATGATCTCGAACGGTCCCACATATCTTGGGCTAAGCTTGCCCCTCTTCCTGAATCTCATAACACCTTTGGTCAGTGAAATCTTGACAAAAATAAGGTTACCGACTCGGAATTCAAGATCACTCCTTCGGTTGTCAGCATAGCTTTTCTGTCGATCTTGTGCGGTCTTCAACCTCTCCCCGATGAGCTCGACTATATCCGCAGTTTGTTCAATCAATTCGGGGCCCAAAATCTTTCTTTCTCCAACTTCATCCCAATAAAAGGGGATCTACAACTCCTTCTGTACAAAGCTTCAAAAGGCGCCATTTGTATGCGTGCCTGATAACTATTGTTGTAGGCGAATTCCACCAAAGGTAGGTGATCTTCCCAACTTCCCTTGAAATCTAACATACATTCACGAAGCATGTCTTCAATAATCCGATTCACTCGTTTGGTTTTCTCATCCATCTGTGGATGGAAAATCGTACTAAAGTCCAACCGGAAACCCATTGCCCCTTGAAAACTTTTCCAAAACCTAGAGGTGAATCTCGGGTCCCGATCCGACACAATGCTCACTGGCACCCCGTGTAACCGAACTATCTCTTTGATATACAAGGTAGCCAACTGATTGGAGTTGAAGGTGGTCCGGTACGGCAAGAAATGGGCGGACTTCTTGAGTCTGTCCACTACAACCCATATAACATCGGTGTTTCTAACCGTCTTCGGCAACCCCACAATGAAATCCATGGAAATGTGTTCCCATTTCCACTCGGGAATAGGGAGGGACTGTAAAAGTCCAGCCGGTCTCCGGTGTTCGGCTTTGACTTGTTGGCACACCAAGCACCTGGGTACATATTCTGCTACTTCAGGCTTCATGTTCCGCCACCACAAATGCCCCTTCAAGTTTCTATACATTTTGGTTCCCCCGGGTGAACTGTATACTTGGACCGGTGGGCTTCATCCAAAATCTCCCTCCGGAGATCTACATCAGCCTTAACATAAAGTCTACCCTTGACCGTGATCGCCCCATCACCGTTCGTGGTGAAATCCTCGCTTCCTTTGCTAACCGCCTTATCACGAAAAGTGATCAACTCGGCATCTGCTACTTGCAACTCTTGGATCTGATCTATGAAGCACGGCTTCACCGTCATATTTGCCATCAATGGCCTATGAGTAGGATGACCAAAGCTAATGTTGAGGTTGGAGGCATCCTCCAACAACTTCCACTCTCGGACCATCATGTATGCAACAAGCCCATGTGACTTCCTACTTAACGCATCCGTAACCACATTCGCTTTGCCCGAATGGTATTGAATAGAGCATTCATAGTCTTTCAAAAATTCTACCCATCTTCTCTACGGTAAGTTCAACTCCTTCTAAGAAAACAAATATTTTAGGCTTTTATGATCGGTGAATACTTCGAATTGTTCCCCATAGAGATAATGTCGCCAAATCTTCAAGGCAAACACAACCACGGCAAGCTTCAAATCATGACTGGGATAATTCTTTTCATCCTCTTTCAATTGCCTAGAGGCGTAGGCAATGACCTTGCCGCGCTGCATGAGCACACATCCCAACCCTACATGGGAGGCATCGCTATATATGATGAAACCACCGCTCCCAAAAGGCACTGTGAGGATAAGAGCTGTAGTAAGCCACTTCTTCAACTCCTGAAAGCTAACCTCACATCGGTCGCTCCAACTGAACTTAGCATTTTTCCTCGTGAGATAAGTGAGCGGTACAGCCAAACTGGAGAATCCCTCCACAAATCTCTGATAGTAGCCTGCTAATCCAAGAAAACTCGGGATTTCGGTGACGCTCTTGGGTCTCTCCCAACTCATAACTGCCTCTATCTTTGTTGGGTCAACCGAAATGCCCTCATCTAACACCACATACCCGAGGAATGCTACTTTCTCTAACCAGAATTCGCACTTACTTAGCTCGGCATATAACCTGTGCTCTCGAAGCGTCTCTAGAGTAAGTCGAAGGTCTCACTCATGATCCTCCCGTGTCGGGGAGTATACTAATATGTCATCTACGAACACCACGACACATTTGTCGAGATAGGGTCTGAACACCCAGTTTTTCAAATCCATGAACGTCGCCGGTGCATTCGTCTACCCAAAAGGCATAACCAGGAATTCGTAGTGCCTATACTGAGTCCTAAAAGCCGTCTTCGGAACATCCCCCTCCTTGATCTTCAGTTGATGATATCCCGACTTTAGATTAATTTTGGAAAAGAATCTCACTCTCTTCAACTGGTCGAATACGTCGTCTATCCACTGTAAAGGATAACGGTTCTTGATCCTGACTTTATTTAACTGTCGGTAATCAATACACATACGCATTGAACCATCCTTCTTCTTCACGAATAACACTGGGCCAACCCACGGTGAGACACTCGGTTTAATGAAACCCAGGCTTTGCAGTTCTTCTAACTGCACCTTCAACTCCTTGAGTTCAATCGAGGCCATTCGGTACGGTGCCCTTGAAATTGGAGCAGTGCCCAGAGTAAGCTCTATAGCGAACTCAATCTCTCTATTCAGAGGCAATCCGGGAAGTTCTTCTGGGAATACGTCTAGGAACTCACTCACAACCAGAATGGCTGAGGAGTCTTGTGCTTCAGAGTTCGCCAAACTCAAGGCCACAAAGCGAGCTATGTCTCTTCCTTGCAATCCCCGAAAGTGGAATGCCTTTACTCCTTCCGGTCTGAAATTCACCACCTTCTCAAAACATGCAACATGACCGTGGTGAGTCGCTAGCCAATCCATACCAAGAATGACGTCAAAGTCTAAATCTTGGAAATCCAAAATGATAAGGTCGGCTAATAGCTCATTCTCCCCTACTTGAATCACACAATCTCTATATATTTTGTCTGTATCAACCAACTTGCCAAGTGGAGTTGCAATGGTCAACTCCAGCTCTAACGAAGTAGCCTCAATCGAGAATCCCTTTGCGAAACTGGGTGACACAAAGGAGTGAGTGGATTCGGTGTCAATCAACACTCAGGCGAGACACTCGTTCACTAACAAGGCGCCTGTGCGATTAAATAACTAACATCAATAGATTTCAAACATACAAACACCATACATGGGCAACTAACAAACAACATCACATAATAGTAATTTATTCACAACTTAAAGCTCTAAAACTCTTGCGTACCTTGCACAACATCATCGGATTCACGTGCGTCCCGCTCGGATAAGGCAAAGACTCATCCTTGAGTTGCTTGACGAGGTGGCTGGATGAGTGGCGAGGCCCTCGAAGCCTCAGAAGAGCTAGGCTGAGACGTCTGCCTAAATAGGGGCCTGCTCCCTTGAGACTGAGCTAGCAAGTGACGTTGAGGACAGTCTCTAACAATGTGGCCTTGGTCACCACAATGGAAGCAACTCCCGGTAGCCCTCTGACATTCCCCCGCTGGATGCCTCCTTCCACAAAGGTGTAGATATCATGCGAATAGGTGGGAGGAGCATATCCCGTAGCCTGAGTCACTGCGGGGTGAGTAGCCTGAGTGAAAGTCGGGTGAACAGTCGATGGAGCAAAAGGGCGGGGAGCCTGTGGTGCAGAGGACATCCTCTGTGACTGCGCCGACCCTATGGATTAGTACGACATGGTTCTAGCTTTCTTTTCTGCCGAGCCACTAGACTGGCCCTTCTCCATTCCTCTTCTTTTGAAAAATTCCTCGGAGTTCGACTCGGTCAAAAGTGCCCTGTCTACAACTTATAAATATGTCTCATGTCTGAACATTGAGACTCGATCCTTGAGATAGGCCTTCAACCCCCTCTAAAATTTTCAGGCTTTCATAGCCTCGGTCGCTATCATATGTGGAGCAAATCGAGATAGCTTCGAGAACTTGGCTTCATAAGCCGCCACTGACATATTACCTTGCTCCAAGGTAATGAATTCAACCTCTTTCTTCTCCTTCTTCCCAACTGGGAAGTACTTCTTGTAAAAGACGTCCAAGAACTCCACCCATGTCCACTCTTGACCTTGCCGGTTCAAATCTCGGGTCCTAAGTGTGGACCTCCACCAATGGTCGGCCTCGCCTTCAAGCATAAAGGCGGCCCAAGTGACCCTTTCAGGCTCAGTCAGTGTCAACACTGAGAATATCTTCTCTAATTGCCGAACCCATCCTTCAGCAACCAGTGGATCAATGCTTCCACAAAAAGTTGGAGGCCTCATCCTCCGAAAAGCCTCTATTCCGTCTTGAGCTCGATTAGGAGGAGTGGGTATAAGTGCGGCATTTGGTGGAGTAGCCGGTTGCCTTGCCGCTAACACAGCCAAAGTCTTGGCTATTGAAGCAAAGGCTTGGACAAAGTTGGGTTGATCATCACCCAATGGAGCATCACTTCTATTACCCCTCGTGTTGTATCCATGACCCCGAGTATTGCGTCTCATGATTACTCCTGAGAATGACAATACAACATGAGTCTAACTTGGATACACATCTAGTAGCAAATTAACCATTTGTTCAAAACATATTTATCAAGCATAGAACAGTGCACGCAAGGTTTACATAACAATAGCATATCATACAATCCGTGTTCCTAGCGTAGGACTCTAAGTTCGGTTGAAATTTAACCCATTTGACCCAGACTAAATTGTTAGTCTATACTTGGAATACGACTCATTCAAAACACCTATTGCCTTATTCAATTAGGGTATCGAGTACTAAGTGACCCTAGGGACTCTAATGCCTAGAGCTCTGATACCACCTCTGTCGCGCCCCAAAATACCCCCTACGAGTTAAGGGATACTTTAGGAGTGCCTAATCGCACCTACCAAACCATCCTGAAGTAAACAAGGCTAACATAATACGATACTAACAATAATCAGAGCGCGGAAGCTAAACATGCATGCGGAAGCGCGAACTAATTTTTTCTTTTCTTCTACATTTCCAAAATAGTATTCCAAGTGAACATATACACAAAACATGATCAAATCTAAGGTGGACAGGCCCACCTATCAAAATACACAAAAGAACCCTCTCGTACTCTCCCCTCAACAGTAGTCGACGTACGGCCACACGTCGAGGTCTCTATCCACTTGAGACTGTAATGGGATAGACGACTCTCTCTCCTCCACATACTCTTCCTCGACCCAAGGCTCCGGGTCAAGGGCTTCCTTGGTACCTGCCGACATAAAGGTACGGGTGAGCATGGAATACTCAGCGAGTACAAACTACTAGCTAACCATAGCAATAATAAAAGCACAACAAGGGAGAACACAATACAAGGTATCAATTCAAAGCAATAGTAGTATCATGAGATAAACAGTATTGAACATGAAACAATATCATTATCTTGATATACGTTCATGGATGCAAAAACTCCAATAAAACTCATGCTTGGAAAACTCGTTTCATGTCTCGGTATTGCTTGTGAAAATCATGCATGCGTGTCTTGTCTCATCTTGTATACTTGTGAATCTTTTCTTGTGAGCCAAAGGCTAGTACCCTTCACTTGGGCTACCAACCTCCTTGACATGTTTCATTTACTTGTGAGCCAGAGGCTAGCACCCGAACCTCGCTGGGCTGTCAACCTCCTTGACATATTATTTTCTTGTGAGTCAGAGGCTAGTACCCGCACATCCTTGGACTACCAACCTCATTGACATATAGTGTTTTCATTTACTTGTTTTAGTTTTCCTGTGAGCCAGAGGCTAGTACCCGCACATCCCTGGGCTACTAACCTCCTTGACATGCAATTTTTTCTTGTTGATTTATTATATGCATATACTCTTGAAAACTCGGTTCATGCAAACATGCATGCTCGTGTGCGTGCCAATAGTGACAATCATTATGACATGCTGGGATGAGAGGATTGCACAAGTATAGCATTTCCATTTCGTATATAAGCATAAGGGAATGTAGATAACATATAAGGCATTTGATCAAAGTAGGCATTTAACAATAATAACTCAATCCATGCTTTCATAATTTAAGTTCATTCATTCACATAGTCATTTAAGCATTTTATCAAACACTTGGCAAACGTCACATTAATAGCCATTTCATTTCGATTTCTTAATGCATATGTTTCATGGCATCACACCACATATATTCATTATGTTTGAAATGCCCATCCTCCATTTTCCAACACACATTCATCAATCAACACGGCATCCAATCGCCTCCTCCACCTCCACCATTCATTCGTACATCCCCACTCTCACATTTATCTTGTTTAGGTTTAGGAAGTATAGCATATTTCTAAGGAAGGAATATACAACCTTAAACTCATGGATTCAAAAGAGAAAACCTAGAGTTTTGCTAAAGAAGTTAGTAGAGTGTACTAACCTTGAAGATCGAGCTTGATCTTTGAGGAAACCCTTGATTGAGGATGGTTCTAGGCTTAGAATCCTTCAAGCTTGCTCCCTTGATCTCAATCCCAAGATTCCTTCTTGGATTTCTCCTACAATCTCTCTTCTCCTTTTTCCCTTCTTCCTCTCCTCTAGGTTTAGGAAATACCCAAATGGGATCCCTAAACAAGACAAGGGTTTAAAACCCCCAAATCCGGCACCAGTTACCGCGTGCGATCGATCGCACACTTATCTGCGATCGATTGCAGGTCCTTGCGATCGATCGCACATGGATTTGATGTATCGCACCTGAACCCGAGCACTTTGGTTTGATTTCCCCCTGTAAGCGATCAATCGCACATATTTACGATCGATCGCAGATCACTGTGATCTGTCGCACCTGAGACCTCATCCATCGCATATAGTCCAGAGACCTTGGGACCCATTTTACCTGTATGCGATCGATCGCACCAAACCTGCGATCGATCGCACATCCCAGACTTTGTTGTTTTCCCTCATTTTTTCCTACTTTGGTATTTCGGCCATAACTTTTGGCTCGTTCGTCGGATTTTGACGATTTAACTTGCGTTGGATTCGTCTTTCAAAAAGGCACATTTCTGACTTGTCAAAATTTTGAATTTCTCCATTATTTATTATTTAGACTACGTGAAAGGCCAATTGACTACGAAAGTGCTATTCATTAAGGATGAAAAAGTCCGGGGTGCTACAGGATGTTCATGGCACATGTCGGGGGACAAAGATCTATTCATCTCAATCTCTCAAAAGGATGGAGGACATGTGACCTTCGGGGACAACGCGAAAGGGAGGATCATCGGCATAGGTAATGTTGGTAAGAACTCTACCACGTTTATTGAAAATGTCTTACTTGTTGAAGGTCTTAAATATAACTTAATTAGCATTAGTCAATTGTGTGACAAATGTCTAAATGTTTCATTTAAATCAAGTGTTTGCATCATTAAGGATAAGGACAACATTACTACTCTATTCATAGCTCATAGACATGAAAATGTTTATACTATTGATTTTGATGAACTTATCTCTCAAAACCTTATGTGTTTTTCAGCTATTAATGAAACTAGTTGGTTATGGCATAGAAGGTTAGGCCATGCAGGTATGGATTTACTATCAAAATTATCTAGAAAAGATCTATTTAAAGGCTTACTAAAAACCAAGTTTTAAATAGATAAGGTTTGGGATGCTTGTCAACTAGGTAAACAAATCAAATCATCTTTCAAAAAGAAACTAGAAATATCTACTTCTAGCCCTTTAGAATTATTGCATATGGATTTGTTTGGACCTAATGATGTTTCTAGTTTAGCTGGTAAACTCTATGCTTTTGTTATTGTTAATGACTACTCTAAATTTACTTGGGTATTATTTCTATCTCATAAAAATGAAGTGCATATTCTATTTAAAAAATTATGTAAAAGAGTACAAAATGAAAAAGATTACTCCATTAATTCTATAAGAAGTGATAGAGGTAGAGAATTCAAGAATAAAGAACTTGAATCCTTTTGTGAAGAAAATGGTTTTAACCATAACTTCTCTACCCCTAGAACTCCTCAACAAAATGGAGTACTTGAAAGAAAAAATAGATCATTACAAGAAATGGGTAGGATCATGTTAAATGAACATAATTTGCCTAACTATTTTTGGGCTGAAGCCATTAACACTTCTTGTTATGTGATTAATAGAGTAGTTATTAGAAACAAGTTAAACAAAACTCCTTATGAACTTTGGCATGGTAGATCACCCAATATTGGTTATTTCAAAGTATTTGGTTACAAATGTTTTATTCTTAATTGTATACCAAACTTGAAGAAATTTGAACCAAAATCTAGTGAAGGAATTTTTCTTGGATACCTACTAGTAACAAAGCTTATAGGGTGTTCAATAAAACCTCTTCAATTGTTGAAGAATCTATGCATGTTACTTTCGATGAATCTAATCCTTTTAAATCTAAAAATCTTGAAGAAGATGATCAAACTAACAAATTAGATAACCTATCTAAGGATATTATAGCAAACTTGAAAATCAACAAAGAAGAAAATACAAATCAAGATAATGCTAAACTTAGAAGATGAAAATTTAGAAGAAAATAAAGAAGAGAATAAATTTCATCTACCTAAGGTATAAAGATTAATTAAAGATCATCATAAAGAACAAATTCTTGGTAATATGGATCAAGGTGTAAGAACTATAAGAAACATATGTAATAACCTTGCATTTCTCTCTTAAATTGAACTTAAGAATGCCCTTGAAGCAATTAATGATAAATCTTGGAGAATTGCTATGTAAGAAGAAATTAAATCAATTTGAAAGAAATCAAGTGTAGAATTTAGTGCCAAGACCCAAAAACAAATCTATAATAGGTACTAAATGCATTTTCAGAAATAAAAAAGATGAATAATGAAATATTGTTAAAAATAAAGCTAGGCTAGTAGCTCAAGGTTACAACCAAGAAGAGGGGATTGATTATGATGAAACTTTTACCCCTGTTGCTAGACTTGAAGTTATTAGGATGTTGTTTGTTTATGCTTATTATAAGGATTTTAAACTTTATCAAATAGATGTTAAAAGTGCTTTCTTGAATAGATTTATTTCTGAAGAAGTTTATGTAGAACAACCTCCTTGTTTTGAAAATCACAAAATGTCAATCATGTATTTAAGCTCATTAAAGCTCTTTATGGTTTAAAGCAAGCACCTAGAGTTTGGTATGATAGACTTAGTGGTTTCCTATTTGAAAAAGAGTTCATTAAAGGTAAAATCGATACTAGCTTGTTTATTAAATCCAAAAATAATGATATGCTTTTAGTTCAAATCTATGTTGATGACATCATCTTTGGATCTACTAATGAGACTCTTTGTCAAGAATTTGCTAAGTCCATGCAGGATGAATTTGAAATGAGCATGATGGGAGAATTAATCTTCTTCCTTAGACTTTAAATTAAGCAATCTAAGGAAGGGATTTTTATAAGTCAAGCCAAGTACACTAGAGAGCGGCTCAAGAAGTTTGATATGGACAACTCAAAGAATGCTGATATTCCTATGAGTCCAACCACAAAGCTGGATAAAGATGAAAATGACTTAAATATGGAAGAAACAAAATATCGAGGTATGATTGGTAGTTTATTATATTTAACTGCTAGTAGGCCTGATATTATGTTTAGTGTGTGTATGTGTACTAAATTTCAAGCTAATCCTAAAGAATCATACATGATTGCAATCAAAAGAATCTTTAAATATCTAATTGGAACAATTGATCTAGGACTTTGGTATCCTAAGAACACATCATTAGAACTAGTTAACTATTCTGATGCAGACTTTGCTGGTTGCAAAGTTGATCGGAAGAGCACTAGTGGCTCATGTCACTTCTTAGGACACTCTTTAGTTTCATGGTCATGTAAGAAACAAAACTCTGTAGCTCTATCAACAGTTGAGGCTGAATATGTAGCAGCTGGGAGTTGTTGTGCTCAAACATTATACATGAAACAACAAGTAGAAGATTTCAAATTATTTTATGATAAGATTTCAATTAAATGTGATAATACAAGTGCAATATGTATGACAAAGAATCCAATTCAACATTTAAGAACAAAACATATTGAAAAAAGATATCATTTCATAAGGGATCATGTTCAAAATGGAGATGTAATGTTGGAATTTGTTGAAACTAACAACCAACTTACAGACATATTAACCAAACCTCTGCCTTATGAAAGATTCAATACTTTAAGAAGGGAATTAGGCATGGCTAGTCTTGATGACATCAAATGAAGATTTTGCCTCAGATTGAACAAAAAAAATTTTAAAAAAAAATCTATATAGTGATTGATGTATTGTGTTTTGACTCGCTATGTGTGTTTAAATACCTTAAAATCTCTTAAAATCATTTATAAGAAGGATTAAAAGCTTAAGAAATAGTTCCAGTTGATAAAAATTGAGTTTTTCAAAATTTTTGCCTTCACTCGTTGACGAGTCCTCTCCACTCGGCGACGAGTGAATGCTACTCGACGACGAGTGTGTTGATTTTTTCTTAGGATCTGAAGCCACTCGGTGACGAGTTAGACTTGCTCGTCGACGAGTGACCTCGAGACTATAAATTTTTACCTAATTTTTGTTTGATTCACTATTCCATTGTTCAAATCTCTTTTCCCTCGCAATCTTCTTCATTCCAATCTTCTTCCCCAATCTCTCAATCCTCTAAATCTTTACCCAAACACTCATGGCTCCTCGTGTGAAAAACCCCTCTTTGCCAAAGAAGAAGGCTATGGCTGCAGAGAAGGGAAAGAAGAAAGTAGGTGAATCATCTCAAAGCCAAGCACCTACCCATGAAGAACCTCTCAAACAATTCAAGACGCCAGCTGCCAAAGAAAACTATACGAGGTACTTCATCAAGCGAGAACGGGTCTATGGTAAAGTCCCTGACTTGGAATTCCTTAAGGGTATTGGTCTTGATTTCATAGTTTCCAAATTTCATACTCTTAGATGGCATAGGTTTCTTGGACTCCATGAATCTATGTACCCTGACTTATGTAAACAATTTTATTCTAATCTCACCTTTGACAAAACCGTCCAAAAATTCCATTCCTATGCCCATGGAAATCTCATATCCTTTAATGTGGAAGAACTTCAATCAATCTTGAAATTGCCAACCGGCACATTTCAAGAATATACCACAAATTAATGGGTTTCCCATGAGGGATTCAATGTCATTGAGGCATTGAAAGTGATGTGTGTCAATAAAGACATCAGTAACCCCATTCCTCCTAAGTTCAAGGATCTTACTCTTGATGCTCGTCTTGCTCACCACATTATCACTTATAATATTATTCCTCGCGGTGGTGGCAGGGATTTCATCACTTTTTTTGATGTTTTTCTAATTTGGTGCATTTTGACCTCCCAGCACATCGATCTCTCTTTCATCATTGTTAATGTGATGAAAGACACTGCCAAAAGGACCATTGGCAAACTTCCCTATGGCAAACTTCCCTATGGTCTTGCTCTCACCAGATTATTTAGACATTTTAAAATTCCTCTTGATTCCTATCGGGATAAAAAGTCAATTTTCGATTCTAATGTTTACTCAAAGGTTATTATTATGAGGAAGGGATACTCATACATAGAGTCTAGCAATGTTTGGGTCCCAAAATCCCAAACTATTCCTACCTCCACTCCAGCTGATATTCCTGACATTTCTATCCCTCCTTCTGTCCCTCAACCATATCACTTCACTCCTACTGCTCCTCATTCTCCTGTCCTTCCCTCCTCACCTGTTGAGCCAGTAGTGCAGACAGAGGCAGCTGAGACAGTGCCTGAGACAGAGACTGTAGATCAACCAGAGCATGATCCAGAGGATGAGTTAGTTGTTGAGGCAGAGGCTGAGCCTAACTGGGGAGATATCCATATCAATGTTGATGTTCCTGAGTCCTTACATAGACAGGGTTCAGACCATTTTGAGGATCCTAGACACCCGTTAGGTTCCCCCTCAAGGCCTGCACCTTCAGTTGAGCAGATGAGTCTATTGACTAGCCCAGGTTGCCTCCCTAGCCTCTAGTATGGAGCATTTTTAGATGCAGATCAGTCAGAGGATGCTACAGTTCTAGGACTTCCAATATAGCACCCCGGACTTTTCCAACTTTAATGCATAGCATTTTCGTTACCAATTGGCCTTTCTCATAGTATAATTAATAAATAAGGGAGAAATCGGAAATTCCAAAACTTCAGAAATGTCCGTTTTCGAAGGACGAATCCAACGCAAGTTGAATCGTCAAAATCGGACGAACGAGTCAAAAGATATGGTCAAAACAGTCGGGACCAGCAGAGCACCGATCGCTCGGTCCACGGAGCGATCGATCGGTCCAAAACCGATCGATCGGAGGCTATCGACTGGTCGAAAAATTTGTATGGGGAAATTTTCCAGAGAGTGAGTTTTTGACCGGTCGCTCGGTCAGAGTACCGATCGCTCGGTAGGCAACCGATCGATCGGTCATAACCACCGATCGCTCGGTCTTCGCGTTTTTGCAGAAATTTCATTAAGGGCGTTTTCATCTTTTGGGGGTTAAACCCTTTCCCATAAGGGCTTGCCCGAGCCTTTAGGGCTTCATTCACCTCACTTAGAAGGTTTTGAGAGAGAAGAAGAAAAGAGAAGGGGGATTTACATCTAGGGTTTTCCACTTGAGAGAATCAAGGATTTTAGAACCCTAGAACCGTTCTAAAGGCTTGGATTCTCCAAATCCAACCTCAAGCTCGTGTGGAGTACCTCTTTCAAGCTAGGGCAGCGTTTCTACATCATCCTCAAGGATTTTTCTTTCCCTTTTCAAGGTTAGTACACTCTTCCTAGTTACTTTGGTAATAACCTAGGATTTTCCTAAGTAAATATGTGTTAGATCTTCCCCATTGCTCCCTTGTGTTGGTATATACTAAATCCCTAAAACATAAACAAGATAATACAACAAATGGTGGAATGTATGAATGGATGAGGAGTGGAGGTGATTGGATGCCATGTTGTGATGTATTGAATAATGAAAAAATGGTGGAAGGGCATATTACGCATAAGGAACACACCCCAAGTGTTTGATGAAATGTTCGAATGAGAAAATATGAAATAACTAAAGGTAAAAAGGTTGAGTACCACATGTTTGATAGAATGCATGAATAAACTAAGATTTGAAAGCATGAGTCACATAAATGTTCCCCATTTGGCAAGTTGTATACATGTGTTTATTTCACTTCTTAAATTCTCATGTGAGTTGGGAATTGTTAAAATGCTATATGTCATCATGATTTCACGATTGCTATGCACGAGCACATATGTAGATGGAGGATATTGTCAAGGAGGTTGGTAGCCCCGGTTAAGGGTGCTAACCCCTGGCTCATAAGAAAAGAAATGGTATTGTCAAGGAGGTTAGTAGCCCAGGATTTTACGGGCGCTGACCTCTGGCTCATAAGAAAGGTATTGTACTGTCAAGGAGGTTGGTAGCCCCGGTTAAGGGTGCTAACCTCTGGCTCATAAGAAAAAAAATGGTATTGTCAAGGGGGTTGGTAGCCCAGGGATTATACGGGTGCTAGCCCCTGGCTCATAGAAATATATTGTACTGTCAAGGGGGTTGGTAGCCCAGGGATTACACGGGTGCTAGCCCCTGGCTCATAAGAAATATATTGTACTGTCAAGGAGGTTGGTAGCCCAGGGATATGCGGGTGCTAACCTCTGGCTCATAAGAAATATTGAAAGGATAACTCAAAGAGGTTTCGTATGATTCATAGACGTGTTTTGGTTTCATAACAATTATACTTGATAAAACGTTTATGTATGATGTTAAAAATTGATTATGAATTGTACTCCTTCTATTACTTGTATATGATGTTGTTCGTTATTACCATTGTTGGTTAGGAGTTTGTACTCGCTGAGTATTCCACGCTCAGCCGTACTTTCATATCGGCAGGTACACGAGCTCCTCTTGACATATGTGATCCGGGTCCTTGGATAGAGGAGGACTACGGCGAGGAGGAACCGTATGAGGATCTAGCAGTCGAACCTCAGGCGGAGGCGAGAGACTTAGACCATTGGCCCCACGGGGGTAACTATTGATCGAGATAGTGTTGGGTCTTATGTATTTTGATATTTTGATAGGTGGGCCTGTCCACCTTAGACTTAGGCGTGTTTTGTATTTATGTTAACTAGGAATACTATATTTTGGATCATTATAAAGAAATGAAAATTTTAGTTACGCTTCTGCATTTATATTTAGCTTCTGCGCTGTGATTATCAGTTTTTTTGTACTGTATTCTCTTGTTAATTACAGGAGGGTTTGGCAGGTACGAAGTATCACACCTAAAGTATCCCTTAACTCCTAGGGGGTGTTTTGGGGCGTGACATCCAAAAAGAGTTTTTAGAGAGTTTTGAGGCTTCTCTGCCAGCTCAGTTCGAGAGACTCCAGTCAGAGACTAGAGAGAGGCTTTCCTCTCTAGAGTCAAAGATGGCGCTTGTTCAAGTCTGAAGTAAGGACAGTGAGCCTAGATTGGCAGAGATCGAAATGGCAGGGAGTGTCATCAAGGATAGAGTGGACTCCATCATCACCATGATGCAGAGGAAATCTGAGGATGCCTCCATTGAGTGAGAAGCTTCTGGGAGACATCACAAGCATAGGAAATTATGTCAATGTCCACGATAGATAGTTTCATCAAATGGCCAGCCTCTTAAATGATCAAGCTCCAGTGGTTGGTGTGAGGCAGCGAAGGTGGATCAAATTGCCTTAGACTCTGCCTCCACCTCTCCAGCTTCAGTTTGTTCCTATTCCACGGAAGTATATGTTCCCTCTCACCCTCCTTCTCAAGATCCTCCACAACAACCTCCTCAAACCACTCCTCCTCAGTGCCACCTGTAGCAGATGTGATCTTATCTTCCTCTGAAAAGCCTGTCCAAGACCTCCAAGCCAAGCAGCCTACTTCAAAGCCTGATAAGCCTACCAAGAGACATAAGCTTTGATAGAAAACTTTAAATTTTTTTTTCTTTTGCTTTTCTTTTATGATGTAATGACTGCACTTCATGTCACTTTTTACTCATATATATGAAACTTACATTCTTCTTTTTCATTTCCCTCTATTATTTTTTTTTTATGTTGCCAAGGGGAGAAAATGTGAATGTGTGTGAATGAGTATGCTGAGCCTAACTGGGGAGATATCCATATCAATGTTGATGTTCCTGAGTCCTTACATAGACAGGGTTCAGACCATTTTGAGGATCCTAGACACCCGTTAGGTTCCCCCTCAAGGCCTGCACCTTCAGTTGAGCAGATGAGTCTATTGACTAGCCCAGGTTGCCTCCCTAGCCTCTAGTATGGAGCATTTTTAGATGCAGATCAGTCAGAGGATGCTACAGTTCTAGGACTTCCAATATAGCACCCCGGACTTTTCCAACTTTAATGAATAGCATTTTCGTTACCAATTGGCCTTTCTCATAGTATAATTAATAAATAAGGGAGAAATCGGAAATTCCAAAACGTCAGAAATGTCCGTTTTCGAAGGACGAATCCAACGCAAGTTGAATCGTCAAAATCGGACGAACGAGTCAAAAGATATGGTCAAAACAGTCGGGACCAGCAGAGCACCGATCGCTCGGTCCACGGAGCGATCGATCGGTCCAAAACCGATCGATCGGAGGCTATCGACTGGTCGAAAAATTTGTATGGGAAAATTTTCCAGAGAGTGAGTTTTTGACCGGTCGCTCGGTCAGAGTACCGATCGCTCGGTAGGCAACCGATCGATCGGTCATAACCACCGATCGCTCGGTCTTCGCGTTTTTGCAGAAATTTCATTAAGGGCGTTTTCATCTTTTGGGGGTTAAACCCTTTCCCATAAGGGCTTGCCCGAGCCTTTAGGGCTTCATTCACCTCACTTAGAAGGTTTTGAGAGAGAAGAAGAAAAGAGAAGGGGGATTTACATCTAGGGTTTTCCACTTGAGAGAATCAAGGATTTTAGAACCCTAGAACCGTTCTAAAGGCTTGGATTCTCCAAATCCAACCTCAAGCTCGTGTGGAGTACCTCTTTCAAGCTAGGGCAGCGTTTCTACATCATCCTCAAGGATTTTTCTTTCCCTTTTCAAGGTTAGTACACTCTTCCTAGTTACTTTGGTAATAACCTAGGATTTTCCTAAGTAAATATGTGTTAGATCTTCCCCATTGCTCCCTTGTGTTGGTATATACTAAATCCCTAAAACATAAACAAGATAATACAAACAAATGGTGGAATGTATGAATGGATGAGGAGTGGAGGTGATTGGATGCCATGTTGTGATGTATTGAATAATGAAAAAATGGTGGAAGGGCATATTACGCATAAGGAACACACCCCAAGTGTTTGATGAAATGTTCGAATGAGAAAATATGAAATAACTAAAGGTAAAAAGGTTGAGTACCACATGTTTGATAGAATGCATGAATAAACTAAGATTTGAAAGCATGAGTCACATAAATGTTCCCCATTTGGCAAGTTGTATACATGTGTTTATTTCACTTCTTAAATTCTCATGTGAGTTGGGAATTGTTAAAATGCTATATGTCATCATGATTTCACGATTGCTATGCACGAGCACATATGTAGATGGAGGATATTGTCAAGGAGGTTGGTAGCCCCGGTTAAGGGTGCTAACCCCTGGCTCATAAGAAAAGAAATGGTATTGTCAAGGAGGTTAGTAGCCCAGGATTTTACGGGCGCTGACCTCTGGGTCATAAGAAAGGTATTGTACTGTCAAGGAGGTTGGTAGCCCCGGTTAAGGGTGCTAACCTCTGGCTCATAAGAAAAAAAATGGTATTGTCAAGGGGGTTGGTAGCCCAGGGATTATACGGGTGCTAGCCCCTGGCTCATAAGAAATATATTGTACTGTCAAGGGGGTTGGTAGCCCAGGGATTACACGGGTGCTAGCCCCTGGCTCATAAGAAATATATTGTACTGTCAAGGAGGTTGGTAGCCCAGGGATATGCGGGTGCTAACCTCTGGCTCATAAGAAATATTGAAAGGATAACTCAAAGAGGTTTCGTATGATTCATAGACGTGTTTTGGTTTCATAACAATTATACTTGATAAAACGTTTATGTATGATGTTAAAAATTGATTATGAATTGTACTCCTTCTATTACTTGTATATGATGTTGTTCGTTATTACCATTGTTGGTTAGGAGTTTGTACTCGCTGAGTATTCCACGCTCAGCCGTACTTTCATATCGGCAGGTACACGAGCTCCTCTTGACATATGTGATCCGGGTCCTTGGATAGAGGAGGACTACGGCGAGGAGGAACCGTATGAGGATCTAGCAGTCGAACCTCAGGCGGAGGCGAGAGACTTAGACCATTGGCCCCACGGGGGTAACTATTGATCGAGATAGTGTTGGGTCTTATGTATTTTGATATTTTGATAGGTGGGCCTGTCCACCTTAGACTTAGGCGTGTTTTGTATTTATGTTAACTAGGAATACTATATTTTGGATCATTATAAAGAAATGAAAATTTTAGTTACGCTTCTGCATTTATATTTAGCTTCTGCGCTGTGATTATCATTTTTTTTGTACTGTATTCTCTTGTTAATTACAGGAGGGTTTGGCAGGTACGAAGTATCACACCTAAAGTATCCCTTAACTCCTAGGGGGTGTTTTGGGGCGTGACATCCAAAAAGAGTTTTTAGAGAGTTTTGAGGCTTCTCTGCCAGCTCAGTTCGAGAGACTCCAGTCAGAGACTAGAGAGAGGCTTTCCTCTCTAGAGTCAAAGATGGCGCTTGTTCAGTCTGAAGTAAAGGACAGTGAGCCTAGATTGGCAGAGATCGAAATGGCAGGGAGTGTCATCAAGGATAGAGTGGACTCCATCATCACCATGATGCAGAGGAAATCTGAGGATGCCTCCATTGAGAGTGAGAAGCTTCTGGGAGACATCACAAGCATAGGAAATTATGTCAATGTCCACGCTAGATATGTTCATCAAATGGCCAGCCTCTTAAATGATCAAGCTCCAGTGGTTGGTGTGATGGCAGCGAAGGTGGATCAAATTGCCTTAGACTCTGCCTCCACCTCTCACAAGCTTCAGTTTGTTCCTATTCCAACTGAAGTATATGTTCCCTCTCACCCTCCTTCTCAAGATCCTCCACAACAACCTCCTCAAACCACTCCTCCAGTGCCACCTGTAGCAGATGTGATCTTATCTTCCTCTGAAAGCCTGTCCAAGACCTCCAAGCCAAAGCAGCCTACTTCAAAGCCTGATAAGCCTACCAAGAGACATAAGCTTTGATAGAAACTTTAAATTTTTTTTATTTTGCTTTTCTTTTATGATGTAATGACTGCACTTCATGTCACTTTTTACTCATATATATGACACTTACATCTTCTTTTTCATTTCCCTCTATTATTTTTTTTTTATGTTGCCAAGGGAGAGAAAATGTGAATGTGTGTGAACGAGTATGCTTATGAATTCTTAGTTTTAAACACAAACACAAACAAAATTAGCAAAATTCTCACACTTTCTTTGTGAAACTTCTCTTGGTTCCAACTTAAATAAGATATGTGGTTAATAAACTCAAATTGAAATATTGATCATGGAACTTCTCTTGGTTCTATTTAGACTAGAATCTTACATTTATACTTGATGCATTTGTTGAGGGGGAGCTATCCTCAAATTTTCAAACATTGAGGGGGAGCTCATCCTTAGTCATTCACATTATTATGTCATTATCAAAAAGGGGGAGATTTTTAGCCTCAGGGTTACAACTCTTAGTACCCTAAATTATTTCGATGATAACAAAATAATGAAATGACTCTTGATATACTAATATTTCCATTGAATGTGTAAAATTTCAGTGAAGAGGTTCATAAAGATCAAACTTCAAGATATCAAAGGATAAAAGAGCTCAAGTCATCAAGGTCAAAAGTTCAAATGCTAGTTCTTCTAAGAAGCACCATAAGCTCAGAGTCAACTCATGGAGATCCATCAAAACTAGAAGCTTCTCAAATCAAGATTGAAGATCATCTTTCATGAAGAATAGTGGCTAAGAAAAAGTGTCTAGGACTTTGTAATAGTCCTCAAGACATTGGAAAAGAATTGCTCAAAGATTACCTAGATAGACCCTAGGTGACCTAGTATAATATGGACATCATTCTAAGGCCCTAAAAATGATTAAAATATTGATAATTTAATTGTCTAAAGGTCCTAGTATGTTTCCCATCTTTTTGGTCTCATTACGATAAGTTTACTGAAAAAATTCAGTGAACTTATCGACGAGTACAAGGGACTCATGACGAGTGGGTGACAGGAAATTAAAGCAATAACTTCTGTCTCCACTCGGCGACAACTCAAGCCCAAATCTCCCTCACTCGTCGACGAGTGCCTACGGGAAAAATCTTCAACGACTATTTTTCAACAGCTAGTTCGCATTCAATGCTACTCCAAACGGCCATATTGATTGCCCAACAATAAATAGAGTTGATTTATGATAAAAAGAAATAATTCTAATAATTCCAATCATTGTTCTATTGCTCATTCATCACTCACTAACTCTCAGCAATCAATACTCTATTTTTTCCATTGAATACGTAGAATCTCAATCCCTCTCTCCTTGAGCATTCAATTCCAATCAATCTTGAGAGATTGTAAGCTTTGCATTCAATTCTTATCTAGCTTAATTTAGGAGCTTTCAATTCGGATTTAATATCCACCAACTTCTGTATTTATAGAAAGTCAAGAATCAGGAATTCTTGCACCCTGTTAAGAAGAGAGTCTTCTTTGTATCCAAGAGAGAGTCTCTTGTAGAGGTTATTCCTTAGCCTGTAAAAGGATTGTTAAAGGTTCCTCCTGAGCCTGGAAAAGGATTGTAAGGCTTGCTCTCTGCCGGAAAAGAAGAGTACGATTAGTAAATCATGTGAAAATCCTTGAAGCAGGAAAGCTTAAAGGAGGGCACGTAGGCAGGTTGCTGAACCCCGATAGCATACCTGGTGTCTGGTATCTTTACCTTTCTCTTTCTTTTATTATCTCTGATTTTAGTTGGTAGTTGTTGCGATGATTTTTGATTTTCGCAAATATCACTTAGAGTAAAATTTTTAATTTGTCATAAACCCTATTCACCCCCCCCCCCCTCTAGGGTCCATTATCTGGGCATCAATTTCCTTTGAAAAACCTTTCTTATGATTCTTGAAATACCATGCTTATAAGAAAACCTCAGTTATGTAAAACATAGTGTGCATGGAGTGATTATGAGCATCACAATATACTTAGAAAACTTTAAACATTTCATACATGTTCATACAAGACATTACTTGGAACATCTTCATTCATGGCATTACATCACAATAATCTTGGCCATTAAGCCAATTTCATCAACATCATACCCACATCACATTTTCTTTAAAAATAATAACCCAAAAATAGATTTATCATTGACCTCAAGAAAAATCCCTCAATTTAAAACCCTTATTTCTTGGTTGAATCTTAGCAAGGTTAGAGAATAGGTGTAGTTACTTATAAAATTACAATATGCTAGTTAATAGAGTGTAGTTACAATTCCTAATCAAAATCATACATTTAATCATCTTTTCTCAATATATGTATCATAACAAAGCAAGGTAGTGGAAGGAACTTACTTTTAGAATAGAAGGAAAAAAGCTTAAGAAGGGTTGAGAATGTGAGATCCAAGCTCCAAGGAATGATCCAAGCTTGAGGAAGGAAACCCAAGCTCCACCTTGATCACCTAAGAGAAACCCTAGCTTCTCCCCTTTCTCCCTCTCTAAATTCTCTCAAAATTATGCCTCGAGGGTTTATGAAAGCCTAACCCACAAAATTGGGTATATATAGGTAAAGGGGTGGTCAAAGACCAACATACCCTTAATGAAATGGTTTAAAAGACCAAACAGGGAAAAGTTTCGGGTGCCCGGTCGACCCGCTTAGAGGGGCGGTCGACTGGCCTTGGGAAAATCCTTACTATTTAGCCCATTTTGAGTTTTTTCTTAGCAGTCGATCAACCAGCCTTGAGGGGCAGTCGATCAGCCCTGCACACAAACTCATTGTAAGCCCTTTTTAGGCCTTTTTGATATAGTCGGTCGACCGGCCTTGAGGGGCGGTCGACCGGCCTTTGCAGAACTTGGCCATTTCTCCTATTTTATTCTCATTTTTCACACTTAGAGTGAGTTCACTCTTCTATTAACTTACTAAGAGTGCTTCCACTCTTTTTCCTTGGCTTAACACCCATATATATATATATATATATATATGTAGAGCCCCGGATTTTCGGCAAATATTGATCATGTGAGTGAATAGTGTTTTGCACTAGGTGTGTTCAAACCAAGGTCTTCCATGTGATCTTAGCATTTGGTTAACGCTAAGGGGAACACATTTTTGTGTAAACCATGTGATGTGTTGTATGAGTTGAGGATTGGGTGTGTTGTGAGCTTTAGGGGTGAAAACCAAGTTTACATGCACTGTGAATAGTGTTGTGAATAATGTCTAAGGCTTAAAGTCTATTGTAATGACTTGAATGATTATCAATGATAATGAGAGCATGGTTTTGATATATTTTGGGTGTATGATGTGTTATGGTAGATATTAAATCCTTAATAACATTTCCTTAAGTTTATGGGTGTTTGGGATGAAGGAGTAAGAGTATAAAATACTCTTAAGTGTCAATAAGGGTTATGTCTTAACATATCCTCAACTTTGGGGAACTCTAGTTTTGTCACCGTTGATTGGAATCGAATGATTCTTGAACCATTAGAAAGGTATGGAAACCCTCTTCAAGGTTCATGATTACCATTTTTCCAGATTCTTAGTTGAAGATAGGTTAATGTTAGATTTCTGAAATCTGGGCTACTGAAATCCATTTCTAAACCAATCAGCTTTAGATCCCATTTAGATAATTAAGAACTCAAAATTAGGTTCTTTTTATTAGAGACAAAAATTTTCCCCTTTAAATGATGAGTCCAACTCAAGTTGAATCATCAAAATCGTATAAGTGAGTCAAAAGTTATGTCCTAAATACCAAAGAAGGAAAACACATACCCAGTCAGACCATTTAGTCGATGAAATTGAATAGTGCTTCACACTTAGTCGACGAAATTGGCAATACAGTCGATGAAATAGGCACTAAAGTGCTGTAAACCGTGAAAATGAAGGGGTATTTGGGGGTTTTCACAACCCTAACTCTATAAATACCCTCTTTTCGTGAGATTAAAGATTCTAAAACTTAGAGAGAAACATTTTGAGAGGAAAAGAAAGAAACCTAGGGTTCTCAAAAGGGGTTTTTATCAAGATCAAGAAAATCCCCAAATTCCATCTTCAAGCTTCTCAAGATCAACAAGGGAAGCAAGGATCTTGCAAACCAAAGGGATTCACACAAGCTAAGCCACGGGGATCGAGTCCAAGGAGGTAGAGTTCAGCCTTCTCTTTTTCAAAGCTTTCAAAAGCTTGGATCTCCTTCCTAGAAGCTCGGATCTTACTTCTTCAAGTCTCCTCAAGCTTTCTAGGGCTTGCAACCAAAGAGATTTAGGTTTTTCAAGGTAAGTACACCCTTCTAGTTAGCTTAGTAATAACCTAGACCCAAAACCTAGGTTTTGAATAATGAATGTTGGATTGAGCTTAAATGTTTATTTTCTTAAACCAATCAAGTTTTTCTAAAATGAAAAGATGAAATTAAATGGTTATGGATGTATGGGATGTATGGATGGTTTGAGTCAAAATTGGATGTCAAGGAGAATGTGGATGGTTGTTGTATGATGGAAAATGGGGAAGGGCAATGTACACATAAAAATATGCACTCAAGGTGTTTGATGAAATGTTTGATTTTGCAAATATGAGTTAAATGTTGAATGTCATGTGTTTGATAAAAAGCATGTATGGGATTTAAACCTAGGACCATGAAAACATGATTTTAAGGATTTTCCCTAAATTATCAAAGTGCTAACATGCCTATATATGTTCTATTTAAGATCTCTCATGCCTATAAAAATGCTATATGTTATTGTTCCAAGTATCTTCATGCCAAGACAATGCTCACAATGCACTAAGCACACGCATGCATGCATGAACCGAGTTTTAGTATATGTATATGAAAAACAATCAAGAACAAGACAAGTGATTTACGACATGAATGATAAAGCTGAACTTTGGGTCGGTCAAGGATCCAAGGATATGTCATATCTAGCTTCAAGAAAATAAGACAATCATGATAATGCCAGATATTGGGCTGGTTAAGGATGTTGGTGTACCTTTTCTATTTTCGCTAAAGGGTATTTACATACCCGGCTCAAAAGTTGCTTTCAAGAATTCGCTGAAGGGTATTTACATACTCGACTCACAAGTCGTTACAAGGGCACTAACATCCGGCTCACAAGATAAGTAAGACAAGACAAGGCAAGACAAGATAAGTATGACATGACAAGCAAGACAAGACAAGTATGATTCTCACGACACAAGAACAAGACAAGAATGAGATTTCAAACACGATAAACAAGTTTTGAAACACGAAAAGATATATTCAAGAATAAGTCATGAATTATGAACATGGATTTTTATACGGGGTTTTCTCATGTAGTCTCATGCATGTCATGGTTATCCTGTTTATTTGAATTGAAATTGTAAATTGAATGTTGTTATTACTATTGTTAGCTAGTAGCTTATACTTGTTGAGTATTCCATACTCAGCCGTACTTATTGATGTCGGCAGGTACACAGTATGATATATGTGCTCCAGGTCCTTGGATTGAGGAGGATTATGGTGAGGAGGAGCCTCACATGGAGCCGATGGAAGAGCCTCAGGTGGAGGCAAGAGACCTAGATAGCTGGCCTTACCCTGATGACTATTGAGAGAGAGAGAGTTTCATGATTTTTGGTATTTTGAATAGGTGGGCATGTCCACCTTTACTTATTATGTTTTGTATATAAACTTGGAATACTGGTCATGTATAGAAAAAGAAAACTTTAGTTACGCTTCCACATTGTTTTAGCTTCCGCACTCTATTTCATGTCCCCATTATACTACATTTATGCCTTGTTCAGTTGCAGGATGGTTTCTCAGGTTATGTATAGTCTCACCTAACTCCTGGGGGGGATTTAGGGGCGCGACAATATATATATATGTGTGTGTGTGTGTGTGTGTGTGTGTGTGTTTTTCCAACTCCTTTTATTCATAATTCATATTACCATAACTCATAGAAGACCATTTTTTACCCAAAAAACACTATTCACCGACACTATTCATCAACTAGGTAATTGAGTTTCGGGGCTCTACAATTTAAGTTTGAAGCCTATTTGACTTGAGTTAATAAGCCCTTAGGGGTATCTTGAAACCTAGTACCCTAAAGCCTTCTATTTTGGGAGTCACCGGCCTAACACTCGCTACATGGGTTGTCTAGAAAGCTTAATAGACTTAGACTCTACATAATCCACACTTATATATATACAAAAATGTGGAAAAGATGAAAAATTGTCAAGTGAAAGCCTTGGGTTATTTTTTTTAAATTGATAGGAAGTTCAATGACAAGTGGGTCAACAAAATAATTATTGAGAAATTAGGTTGAGATCACATATTTAATTGTTAGTTCACATTACACATCAAAGAAAAATTATGACAAATCTTTAATAAGCCGAATTATTTAGAATTGGGTGAGATTGTGTGAAATTGAGAATGTAGAGAGTCGAGAATTTAAACTTGTTAATAATTTGCGGATTATGTTGTATATATTGTGATTTTGAAAATTTTGGAATATATATTAATCACTGTTTTGAAAAATTGCATGGTATACTTAGCATATTTGTAGAATTCCAGGGTAGTACTGATGTTTGTAGGTATCATCACTGGTAAACGTTGACGAGACTTCACTCGTCCACTAGGACCACCTGGGGGTTAAAAGGCTCGTTGCATATGTCAAATACAACCAGGAATCCCACGAAAGGGTATATAGTTTAGTTTAGTTTAGTTTTATTTCGTATTGCTTGAGAACTAGTAATGTGTAAGTCTGGGATTATGATCGGTGCTAATTGTTACGTATTTATGCACCTTAAACTACACTTGTTAATCTTGTTAAGTCTCTTTCTGTATTATGTTACTTCGCTTGGGTGTTTTTATTGATTTTAGTCTAATAAGAAGAAAACACATCAAGAGTAAAACTTTAAGAGATATGAAGACTCATATGAACCTCAACCAAGCGAAGATTGAAGAAAGGTGGAGAAAAAGAGCATTTCGCAGAAAAAGCTACACTAGCGATCGATCGGCCAAGGGTGGGCCGATCAATCGACCAGAGCAATGATCGATCGGCACAACCTTGGCCGATCGATCGGTAGGCGGCGTCTTGGCTACTTTCAAATGTGCATAAAATTGTATTTTGAGCCCTTTTTGGAGGTTTCTAAAACCTTATTTAGCTGCGGAAAAGAAAGAGAAGAGTTTGGACCTAATTAGAATTCCTAAACCTTAATTAGCAAGGAAACTCTCTCGCTATATATATAGAAAAGTTATTACTCTTGAAAAGGATTCTGAATTTTGAGAAATTAAAGAGAGAAGACTCTGGAGATCTGTGAAGGTGAAGAGATGTTTTCGTCGATGAAGATGGTGTTCTCCTCCCTCGCCATTAACCAATCTTCTGTTCTAGGGTTTAGATGAAACCCTAGCCAAGTAACTGTATCTCCATTTTTATTTTTATTTAGATTTTAAGATTGTAAACATTGATTGCATAATGAGAGGGTTGTTTAACAACCGATTTTAATGATTATATTTTATTTCAATGGATTTCTATCATTGTCTTAGGTGTTATGAAATTGTAATTAAAATCATTCACATTAATTTTCTGTGATTATTAATTGTGAATTTTATGCAATGGTAATAACTGTTCAAGAGATTAAATACTGAGATGTCTAATGCTTAGGAAAGATGAGTGATTTCACTACCCTAGTTTAATGTGTATCACTCATGCTAACCGTAGATATGACATACCTAAGATTTGATCCCTTGTATCATTCTCAATCTGTTGAGTAGGGACTTGTGGTCACTCTCACTATAATTGTTTACACTTCGAGAAATCCGAATAGATATAATTCGGGATCAGTTATGAGGATAGTGGTGGATTCAAACACCCTAGATTTTCTCTCCTTCATCTCACAAAAACTCATTAGTTGATTCCATAATTAGAAATCATTAGTTAATTCCTGTTTTAGGATCTTTTCTTGAGGTTCACATCTGATCCACTTTCGTCGCATTCATCTCATGAAACTTTCATTGCCCTTTTCTTGAATTTTTTATTCCTCTTGAGTTGTGAGTACTCGGCTTGATGTGTCTCAGATTTTTGCATTCATAGCCAACAATGGGATCTTCTTCTCTGCTTGGTTTGCTCTTGTAAGCTCTTTTCTTGAAGTTCTTCTTATGCTTCAAGGATTTCTTGAATTTTCTAGTCATGTTGATCAATTTCTCATTTTCGTTACTCTCATCATTTTCACTTTTATTTATTTAAGAGGATTTCAAGGCATGTCCTCTTTTTGGCTTTGACTCTTCCTCTTGATCTTCTTGTTTTCTCATGATCACCTCATGAGTCATCAATGATCCAAGTAGCTCATTCATAGGTAGCTTGGTGAGATCTTTTGCTTCTTGGATGACCGTCACCTTTGGAGCCCAATGTTTTGGAAGAAATCGAAGGATTTTTCTTACATTCTCTGCATTAGAATACACATTTCAAAGAGATTTTAATTCATTAATAATGTTAGTAAACTTAGAAAATATTATAGAAATAGGTTCATCTTTTTCCATTTTAAATAATTCATATTTATGGACAAGCATGCTAATTTTTTGTTCTTTTACTTGATTAGTCCCTTCATAAGTAATTTGGAATTTATCCCAAATTTTTTTTAGCCAAGTCGTAAGCCGAGACTCTATTAAATTATTGAGGACTCAATGTACAATATAAATTACTTATAGCTTTCGCATTGAGTTGAACAAGTGCTTCTGACCATTCATCCTCATTCTTAGGTACTTAAGTACCATTAGTAATTTTAGTGGGGATGTGGGGACCAATTACTATTATTTACCATCATTTATAGTCTAAAGCTTGAATGAAATACATCATTCTCACTTTCTAATAATTGTAGTTTTGTCCATCAAATAAGGGAGGTATATGAGTTGATTGACCTTCTCTAAGGGTAGTTGTATAAACATTTTTCCATTTTTGCCAAATAAAAATCTTTTATCTAAGATGGTTAAATCTTTTAAAATCAGAGACCTAGGCTCTGATACCACTTGTTGCCCAAGGATTTGACACTAGAGGGGGGTGAATAGGGTTTATGGTAAATTAAAATTTATTCATATTCCTTTAAGTGGAATTTCAATTTTACTAATTAAAAGGGAATGGAAGATATGCAATTTTATACAAGCAATCAAAACAATAAAGTAAAGAGTAAGGAGAGAGAATGCAAATACAAGATGTTGTTCATGAGGTTCAGCAATCTCGCCTACGTCCCTACCTCAAGTTATACATGCTAGAGGATTCATCACGATTTTCACTAATCGCCGATCTTTTTTCGAGTGAAGATCAAACATTTACAATCCCCTTACAGGTAAGGATCAGACCTTAACAATCTTCTTACGGGCAAAGATCAAGCCTATACAAAGCTCCCTGCTTCAAGGACAAGAATCCACCGATTCTTGATTTCACTCACACTTCATAACAAAGTAGATTACAATCATAATTTTCTCCTTTACATGAGTTAGATAATTACTTTCAAGCTCTCTAAGAGTTTCTCAAAGAATGGAGTTGAATAGCTCAATTTCGGACTCTTTTGGGTTTCTAGGTTTTCTACTCAAAGGATTGATCAATGACTGATAAAGTTAATATTATAATGATTGGAATGAATTAGAGTTGTTAAATCTTCTTCTTTTTATTTATAAAACATTCCATTTTATAGCCCAAGAGGTTTTATTACCGTTGAAAAAACATTGAGAATGAAACAATCGTTAAGAACTAGCCGTTACAGCATTTTTTGCTTCTCGCATGAATTCGTCGACGAGTATGAGAATACTCTTTATATTCATCAACGAGATCAAGGTCAAAACAGAGACAATAACCTCTACGACTGAATTCGTTGACGAGACTTCAATGTCTCCACGAATTCGTCGATGAGTTCTCTGGTTTTTCTCTAAAAACTCATCTTTACTTTATCGAAATGATAAGAATGATTTGCAAGGACTCTTGGCTCATTTTTATCATATTTTTTTATCATTCTTTCCAAATGATGTCCTAGGGCCTTAGAAGGTTATTCAATTTTGGTCTTAGGCTCCTAAGGTCAATTTAGGCATTAAGCTTTCAATCAACCAAACTTTGAGGACTTTTTACAAAGTCCTAAAACACTCTCTCTATATAAAAAAAAAAAAAAAAAACCTTCTAAGAGAGTTGCTCTTCATCTTCAACTTGATCTTGACTCTTGATTTCATCTTTAAACTTCTTTAACCAAGATGGCTTCTTCACTTCAGAAGTTGATGTAAATCTTCAATTTGATCCTATTTGACTTGCTTGAATAGATGTTGAATCTTCTTATAAATGATGTCATTTTCATGATTTTTCATTGAATGACTTGCTAATGCTCTTCATAAACTAAATTATATTTAAACTCAATAGAAACATTAGTAACACAAATGATATTACATTATTGTGTTATCATCAAAATTAATGATGTTACCTTAGGTTGAAACCTAAAGGCTAACACACTCGTTTTGGCCTCTCCTTAGATGGGCTTTGATCTAGTGTGTCTACGCAATCACCCGATAAAACCTCATCGTCATCAATAACATCGGGGTAAATAAACTAAACGTGATCGTTTGTTTTAAAGATCATGATTTAATGTAAATGTGATTGTTTCTATCTAACAATTTTTTTTTTAATATTTACATTCCTCTGCTATAAAGTGAATGTTGAACCCTGGAATTCATTTGCATAGTTGATGAATAGTGTCTACGAATAATGTCGATGAATAGTGATTTTTAGGCCAAAAAGGCATCCTATGTATTTTGGAGTGTGATTTGTGAATAAAAGGAGTAGGAACCAAAGTATATATGTGTGAGGGTGTTAAAGTCAAAGTAAAAAGAGTGGAGACACTCTAAGTGAGCTAAGGGGAGAGTGGAAACACTCAGCGGGCAAAATAGAGAAAAAAATGAGAAATTTCCAAGTTCTGCAAGTGGCAGGTCGACCGATTGTCTCGAATGCGGCCCAAAATGGGCTATAGTAGAGTTTTGTTCTTGGCTGGTCGATCGCCCCTCCTGGCCGATTGATCGACTGTATGAAAGTGGATGGGCCACAGTAGAGTTTTGATTAGAGGTCGGTCAATGCCCCGTTTGGCCAATCGACCGCCCCTCTGGCCAGTTGACCGACTGCCTCGAAAATGCTCACAAAAAGGGTCAACAATAGGTGTTGCACATTTCGGTCGAACGCCCCTCCCAGGTGGTCGACCGACCTTTAACAAAATGGGATTTTTCCCCTTTTTCGCAAATTTTAAGGGTAAATGGATTAGGGTTTTAAACCCCCTTGGCCTATAAATACAAACCCATTTCGTGGGTTCTACAATTCACAAACCTAAGGAAGAGTTTTAGAGAGAAATGGGAGAAAAGCTAGGGTTTTGGGAAAGATTTTCTCAAGATCAATGGTGAAACCCAACTCTCACCTCCAAAGCTTCTCAAGATCAAAAAGGGGAAGCAAGATCTTGCAAGCAAGGCTTTCTCAAGTTCTCAACCACAAGTGGTTTTGTCTTTGAAAGGTAGGTACACCCTACTAGATGACTTTATTATGTATTAAGGATACTAATAGGTTTGTTGTGAAGCATATGACTTGTATGAGTGAATTAAAAGGGCAAATACGTTTATGCTTTGATTTGTTAGGGTTTTTCCTTAAAGAAATTATAATTTTAATTAGGACTTGATGTAATAGGCTTAATAGCCATGTTGATGCCATGCTATTGTTACGAATGACATTCTATGACTATGATTGAATGATTTAAGGGTTTTTATGCTTACTACAATGTTCACAAGCCTTATATGTCGTGACCCAAAATACCCCCTAGGAGTTAGTGATACTTTAGTTCGTGACCGCCGTGTCAAACATTCGGTATGACACATAAGACATACTTAGCATCCTGTCAGAGCTCACAAGTTATACATATAACTAAAACAAAGTGAAAGCAATTCAAAATAATCTAATCCTATCATTAGGTTTAAGTTTGAACCATAGAACACCGTAACTTTAAGTATGAAGTGGACAAGTCCCACCCTCAATACTCTCAAAATATATAATCTAAAGTGGACATTTCCCACTTTCAAAATACATGACCTTCTCCCTCATCATCACTCAACAATAGTCTAGATAGGGCCCCCTATCTAGAGTTCCTTAACCCCCAAAAACACTTTCCATACATATTTTGATTCATTCAAAATCTCCTTTCATTTCAAAACATGAACCTATAATTTCATTAAGGCTTTAGGCCTTGAAGGCACTATTCACAGCACTATTCACATGAACAATGAACCTAAATTCCGAGGCTCTACATCCTCCCCCCCTAATAAGAATTTCGTCCGCAAAATTAGGATGACATAAATTCAAGCGGGGATACTTTTTCCACACTTTATTATCCACAACTAAGTCAAACAACATATAACAACATCCATAGAATATAAGTAGCATGTTCTTACACATATAGCAACATGTATCACATCTATCGATAATTTATAGTTTGACAACTTTGAATTGAGCGTACCTTGCACAACATCCTCAGGTGCATATACATCTCTCCCAGATAAGGCAAAGGCTCTGCCCTGATTCGCCTGTTGAGGTGGCTGGGTGGGCTGCAGTGGTCTGTAAGTCTGAGAAGACCCCTGTTGTGTGGCTTTTCGAACTGGGGGCCTACTTCCCTGAGACTGGACTGGCTGCATCTGCCTCCTTGGGCAATCTCTGATCATGTGCCCCGAAGCGCCACAGTGGAAACAACCACCAGAGAGTCTACCGCAGTCTCCAACCTTGTGCCTCTTGCCACAAGACGTGCAAGCCTTTAATGAAAATGCTGAGGATGCGGCTGGCACATATCTAGTGGCTTGCGTCATAGAGGAGTGAGGTGTCTGTGGAACAAAATGATGCCTCTGAGCCTGTGTAGGTGGAGGAATCTAAAAGGGAGCAGTCCTGGCCCTCTTCTCAGGCAGTGCTGAGCCATTGAACTGCCCTTCGGACATGCCTCTCCCTAGACTATTGTCTCTCCTCTTGAGCAACTCCTCAGAAGTCCTCTCGGCAATCCTTGCCTTGCCCACAATTTCCTTCTAGGTTTCTACCTGAAGAATGGAAACCCGATCCCGGATGAAAGATTTCAGCCCCGTCTCAAACTTTCTGACCCGTATATCCTCCGTAGCGATCATATGCGGAGCAAATCGCGACAAGCCGACAAACTTAGCCTCATACGCGGCTACGCTCATCTCCCCCTGCTCCAAAAGCATAAATTCTCTCTCCTTCTGTTCCTTGATAAACCTGAGGAAGTACTGCTCATAGAACGTATCCAAAAACTCTCCCACTATGTTGCTATCTCAACCTATAATGAGAACAAACTCAAATTCGAAGGAGATATGTTTTCCTTGAAGAACAACCTCGACCCTCGGGATTCAACTTCCTAAGTATTGATACTAATCTTGTTGTAGTATCAACATAAAAGGTAGGATTCATCTGAGTTCTAAGTTCAACTCAAAGAACACCCTTAAGTCCCTCTGGTTCTAATGCCTAAGCTCTGATACCAAGTCTGTCGCGACCCAAAATACCCCCTAGGAGTTGGTGATACTTTAGTTTGTGACCGCCGTGTCAAACATCCGGTATGACACATAAGGCATACTTAACATCCTGTCAGAGCGCACAAATTATACATATAACTAAAACAAAGTGAAAGCAATTCAAAATAATGTACTCCTATCATTAGGTTCAAGTTTGAACCATAGAACACCGTAACTATAAGTATGAAGTGGACAAGTCCCACCCTCAATACTCTCAAAATATATAATCTAAAGTGGACATTTCCCACTTTCAAAATACATGACCTTCTCCCTCATCATCACTCAACAATAGTCTAGATAAGGCCCCCTATCTAGAGTTCCATCATCTTGATAGTGATCCATAGTAGGCTCAGGCTCGTAGTACTCCTCCTCTATCCAAGGCTCAGGAGAAGGTGCGTCCACAAAACCTATCGAAGTCAATAATCGGATGAGCATGGAATACTCAGTGGGTACAAAATACTAGCTAACAGTGTCATAAAGTAACAATATCATGTGAGCACATAGAGGGTTAACAATCCATATTTCATGCTTTAAACCGAACTTGGAAATCATACTTTTACAAGCGCATAGCTTTTTAAACCTTATCTTTTGAGTTTTCATAGAAACAAAACGTATCTTATGAGGTCTTGCGTAAATTAATCACTTATGAGTTCTTAAAAATGCTTATGAGTACTTATGAGTTCTTATGAGCCACATATGATGCCTTGCGAGATATGCATGATGCCTTGGGAGATATGAATGATGTCTTGTGACATATGACTAATGCCTTGTGAGATATGAATGATGTCTTGCGAGATATGAATGATGCCTTCCGACATATGACTAATGCCTTGTGAGATATGCATGATGCCTTGCGAGATATGAATAATGCCTTGCGAGATATGAATAATGCCTTGTGAGATATGAATGAGCTTTTGAGATACTTGTGAGCATCTATAATCCCATAAAATCACTTGTGAGTTCTTATGAGGTTTTCTTAAACATTTCTTATGAATTTTGAAAACATCCAACTTGTGAGAAATCCGATTCATGCGAGACTAGTGTACATGCGAGACTTGTGAACATCTTAATAGACTTAGAAAACCTTTTGACATAATAGCATAATCCTTTGAAAACTTGGAATATAACATGTGAGAACTTTGAGTATCATGTTAGACCTAGAATCTCTTAAACATAGCACATAGCTCTTGTGAGTATCATGGAAATCATAAAATACTTTAATAGCATTGAGTCATATGTATAAAGTATCATACATCATAGAAATCTAAACTTTCTTAAACATAGAGGATTTCTTTTATAAGAAACATCATAGAGTGAATAACAAAGTGAATTCATAACAAAGCTAGATTGTAGATTATATCTACCTTAAAAGGAAGTTTTTATATTTCTGTGGATCAGAATCAAGCTTGAGGAAAGCTTGGTTGAAGCTTGGGAAAATTTGGGTTTGAAAACCCCCTTCTTCAAGAACATGAACAGAATTCCTTTGGAGAAATTTCAAGCTTTGAAATCACCTTAGTGATGATTTGTGAGCTTAAGAACACTAAAGGAAGGAAGCTTGACAAGATTGGAACCTCACTTGAGCTTGGGGAAGAACAGTTGAAAAGGAACAAAGTTTCTCTTCTTCTTCTTCTCCAATCTCTCTCTCAATTATATTCAAGGGTTTGGTAACTCTTATACACGAAATTCAAACCCTATTTATAGCCTAAAGGTTGCCAAATATCTCAAAATATCTTAGAAAAATATTCCCCAAGGTCGGTGATGAGTTACAGCTCATTACTGGGCGTTTTTGCCCATTTTCGAGTTGAATTCATCGACGAAATTCGGCCCCCCAACACACTTCGTCGCTGAAATTGAACTCTGTCAGGGCAGTTTTTCCCGCTTTGGTATTTTGACCATAACTTTTGACTTGCTTATCCGATTTTGATGATTCAACTTGCGTTAGACTCGTTATTCAAAGGGGAACAACTTTCATGTTTTACACAACTCCTAATTCTAAGTTTTAATGGTCTAAATTGGCCCACAAGTGAACTGGTCCTAGAATAACTTTCAGCATACCAAAATTTACAGTAGACCAGTTTACGGAAATCTGACATTTGACCAAACCTTTACTCAAAATCTGAAAAAGTGGTAAACATGAACCTCGAAGAGGGTTTCAATACCTTTTCAAAAATTTAAGAATCACTCGATTCTAATCAGCGGTGAAAATTCTAGAGCTCCTTAAAGTTGAGGGTATGTTTAGGCATCCCTTTCTTTGACACTTAGAGTATGTCCTACTCTCATTTTTCATTTGTCCCTATCCCCCAAAAATACTTTTCATACACATTTTGATTCATTCAAAACCTCCTTTCATTTCAAAACATGAACCCATAATTTCATTTATGCTGTGTTTGGTTGCTGAGAAAATAGAGGTGGAAAAGAAAATTGAAGGAAAATTGGAGTTTCCGCCGTTTGGTTACTAAGAAAACCAATGAAGGAAAAGAAAAAGGAAAGAAAATTTTTTTAAATTTTCTCTCAAAACATGGATTTCAAAATCTTTACAAAATGGTTGGATTTTAAAGAGAAAAGGAAAGAAAAGAAAGAGGAGAGAAAAAAAAATCGGGGGTTTTTATTTCAACCCCTTCGCGTCTCTTCTTCTCCACTTCTACCTCACTCCTCTTCACGACCAGCAGTTGATTTTCGGCAACTTTTCCGGCGACTCCGGTGACATCGGCGACTCCGGCGACTGGTTCAGGTACCTCTATCTCTCTCTCTCTCTCCTCTCTCTCTCTGTTTGTATATCTCTGTATTGTTTTGGTGGTCTTCTTGTAGTTTTAGGTACCGACATTGTTGAGAAGGGGAAGATTGAAGAAGAACAAAACCCAGAACCAGAAAGTAAAATTGTATTTTTTTTTAGAGAGAAATGTCGCCCTCTAGGAAGCCCATAACAGAAATAGGGTTTGATTCACTGGCTGATCAGTTTTCTGGCTCTCTAAGCTGCGAGAACAACAAGCTAGATTTCAAAGAACTCGATTTGGGTTCGCCGGTTTCACCGTTAAGGACTCGTGGTTCAGGTGGTGGACGTGGTGTCGCCATTGTGGCTACAAGCAACAGCTCTATCTCGTCTGGTTCGATTTCTGGGAATACAGGGACCAACCCAATTATCAAAAGATCCGATAATGATCGAAATAATCACTCCGGTGAGCTTTCGGGATCGAGCGAAAACAGCCCAACTGCCGCCGAGAGCCTCCAATCTGCCGACACAAGTCGTAATTCCCAACTGGATCATCGAAGATCGAATTCCAGCGGATCCCCATTAATCTATTCAGGTGGAAGCTTCATGGGTTGTAGTGATGGAACTTCGATCAATTCTCCAAGTAAGAATTTTCTTCTCAGTGGGAACATTTGCCCGAATGGAAAGATTTTAAAGACTGGCATGGCGTGTCGGAGCTCGGCTCGAAGTGATGTGTTGGGGTCAGGAATGGCGAATTATGGGCATGGAAGTATAATTAGAGGTGTCGGTGGGAAGAAATTGGGTGGTGGAAGCTATGGAGTGGAAGTGAATGTGTCCCTAAACATTCAATTCGCTGGAGAATCGTTCATGGTGAAGCGAGCTATGGCGAGTTCTAATGCAGAGGAGGTTAAGAGGGTCGGTAATGAGCAGTATAAAAGGGGGAATTTTACTGAAGCCGTGAAGCGTTGTGCTTGTATGATAGGGCGATCGGAATATCGCCGGAAAATGCGAACAATTGAAAACCTTATCTATTGAGAACAATTGAAACTAAACGAGAAGAATCACAATAATATAAGTCTTTGGGGACCCTTTTAAATTTGAAAACCTTCTCTATTGAGAACAATTGAAACAGTAAAGTACAACTTGTTCTTTCATGAATTAGACTGTACAAGGAAGATGTACTGCCAATTTTAGAGATGGTTCTCACAATGGAGTAAAATTTATTCAGTAAAAAACATATATTGGATTGGAGATAAAAGTTTCATCTAACTGGTATCACATACATTCATGGACATTGGACATACAGGAAGTCTTCGATATCTGCTTATTTTATTTCTTCAATTTCTGTTATACTCCGCTGACATAATTCTGCACCCCTCTAATTGTGTTCATGTATTGTTCTTGAATGCAGTTTATAATTTATACTGCACACACATGGTGCTCTTGGGTTTGTTTCTTCTGTGGTTTTTCTTAGACACTGCAGCACATACATTGAATCCAGACTTCATAACATCTCAGCTTTGTGATTATGGGGCCTAGAGATAGTTGTTTAATATGTAGAGTATTTTCAGCTTCCTGCTTGCTGGGATCCCATCAGCATCTCAATCAACTACCAGTCAGTAGGTACCTGCAAGGACAGGAGAACCCACCATCATCCGCTTCAATGTTATTGAGAGGATTAATCAACCTCCCAACTACTCCCGAAACATCACACTATTTTTTTTTGTTTTTTTTTGGTAACGGAGGGTGTCCCAAAGCCTTCGAGCCAAGGACATCCCTTCGGGTATCCGCACCGACCCACTTGGAATTTTCCCTAAGGATACTAGGATAAGTTGAGGAGTGAGTTGAACACTATATTTTGTTTCAGTAGATATGATTCCACTGTTACGGAACTCTTTCGAGGCCTCTTCTTAATTATTCAAATTCCAAAGTCGCACTCACATATCCAATCTTGGACTTGTTGAAAACCTTGTAACTGAGTAATAATTCTTCAAATTACAGTCAAATAATCCCGATGATTCATCAAAATCCAAGATGTAGTAACTGAGTAATAATTCCTCGAAGTCACACACTCAAATAATCCCTATATTCTGTTTCATTAGATAGCTTGGGCATGTTCATGTGCATTTGTAGCTTCAGGGGACTGGAGAATTATTTGCAATAAAAAGCTCGTTTTGTGCAGTGGAGCTCTTGCTGCTCGTACCAGAGGGGAGATTGGATCCCAGACCTTCCCCTTGGAAGGCCACACCCCATGCTAACTTCTGACCGGCTGACTCTACTGATGTAGGTAAATGATATCAACTACCCAAAAAAAACTCGTTTTGCAACATGCCAAACTCAAAAATTAGAATGCCTCAAGAAGTTGACAATCATTGGTTTGAGATGCTTCTCAATGATCCATGGAAACCAGTGGATACCTCTGCTGCAATAAAAATGCTTGAAGATCGATACAAATATCAATCTCCTAATCTTGTTGACAGGTTTTATATTGGGAACCATACAAAAGCGAGTAAGGAGGACAGTCTAGATGATTGGACCTTCGAAGATGCAGGGGAGATTTACAATGAAAGTCCTGCAGAAATAAGAGACGATGATCACAGTTCCATACTTAGAGTTCCTGGCTTCTTAACCATGGCCTGGACCAAACACCCTCTCTGCATATGCTTCTTGGGAGCTTCACAGCTTAGAGAAGTTCTTAAATTCTTGCAGGAGCTATCCAGTTCTTGTAATTTTGGCACATCTGTTGAGAATAGTAGCTTTATATTCTCTTAATAACTCTTTGCTAGTATTGCGGAAAGTACTCCAATTGCTTGAAGATCCTGATAATGTTCAGCTGTAAATGTTCCATTTTAATTCATTACTCAAATCTGTACTTCTAACATAAAATGATAAATACAGTGCAATTAAATGATTTGAAAGTTAATTAGACTTCAAAACATTTGCTGAAATAAATTCGAGAGTTTAGTTGAGATTACAAATTGAATTCCGCTGTCATTGAGGATTCCGATCCTAGCAGAAACAGAGTCAACCCGTGTTAGGAGAGAAAAAAGTGATATTGAATCCGGTGTCATTAACATCTCTGTCATCTAGAAAATGATATTGAACAAAAGTTTGATTTTTTTTTTATCATAAATAACAATCTATGAAGATATATATTTAAAATTTATTGATTATAAATATAGGTTTTAAAGTAAGAATGATTATTGTGGTAAAAAAATAACAAATATATTTTTTCCATATATTTTCTTAGCAACCAAACAAGAGAAAATACTTTCTCGATAACTTTCTCTTTAACTTTCTCTCTAATTTTCTAGACAACCAAACAACGGAAAATTTGAAAGTTTCTTTTCTTTTCTCTTCTTTTCTCTTCTTTTCTTTTCTTTTCTTTTCTTTTTCAAATTTTATCGGCAACCAAACACAGCGTAAGGCTTTAGGCCTTGAAGGCACTATTCACATACTATTCACATGAACAATGAACCTAAATTCCGGGGCTCTACATTATATGATTAAGTTTAAATATTTCTAAGTAGACCATGATGCCTCTATGATTTATGTGATTATACCTTAAATGTTTAAAGCCTTCCAAGTATAGTATAATGCTCACAAGTACCTTATGCACTCACCGTTCTTTCTTGATCAATTTTCTCATAAGCATGATGTTTTAAAACTCATAAGAAATGGTTTTAAAGAAAAGTTCATAAGAAAAGAAATTTAAATAAAATATCATAAGAAAACTCATAAGCTCATAAGAATTGACAAGGCCAAACTTTGGGTTGGTATTTTCTAAGATCGGTTACAAATACTTATAAGGATCACAAGTCTAAAATCGGTGACAATGCTCATAAGGATCATAAGTCTCACAAGACTTCCCTAAGATCGGCTCATAAGTTCTCATAAGGATCTCTAAAGCTCATAAGTACTCATAAGCACTCATAAGAAATTGATATTCTAAGATCGGTTACAAGCTCATAGGGATCATGTCTAAGATCGGCTCATAAGTTCTCATAAGGATCTTTAAGGCTCATAAGGACTCATAAGCTCATAAGACTCATAAGAAACTCATAAGAAATGTGATTATCGCAAGACATCATAAGATAAGTTTTGTTTTCTATGAAAGTTCATAAAGCAAAGGTTTAAATGTAATGCACCTTAAGTTATGCTTTGAGGTATGATTTTTATGTTCGGTTTTAAGCACGAGTTATGAACTTTTGTTTTAAGTAGTCGCATGATATTGTTGATGTATAACCTTGTTAGCTAGTAGCTTGTATACGCTGAGTATTCGATGCTCAGCCATACATTTTGATGTCGGCAGGTTCATTTAACATTTTTGCTCCCGGTCCTTTGGTCGAGGAGGACTATAGAGAGGAGGAGCCTATAGTAGCTGCTCCAGGGGTAGATAGGAGCCTAGATAGGTGGTCTTATCCTTGTTATTATTGAGAGAGGGTGAGGGAGATATTACATTTTGTCTTTTGATGAGTGGGCATGTCCACTCTTACTTTAGTTTATTATTGTATAACTTGGAATACAGTCTATGTATAGAAGAAAATTTCAGTTTACGCTTCCGCTATGTTATGCCTTGTGTGTTTTATAAAGGATGGTTTGGCATGATAGGTTAGTCACGCACAAAGTCACACCTAACTCCTAGGTGGGATTTTGGGCTCGATAGTTCTACTAGTATGGCTGCAGTACAACTACAAAGAAAAAAAACTCCATGTTTCCAAATGTTTACATAACAAATTTCAATTTACATATTTTTTCATAAAGAAATGAAATATGAGATTATCAAATAAAAAAGAAATAAATTCCTTATTAGATTTTTACATAACAAACTATTGGATGTTTACTTTAACTCTTTATTAGATGTTCACATAAACAAATAATACATAAATTCTAATTCAGTTTAGGAAGAACTTCTTTGCCTCATCTTCTTGAATAGAACTTCTTTGCCTTATTTTCTCATATAGAACTCCTTTGCCTCTTCATATCTCTTCCTCTCATCATAGGCTAGTGGTCAGGAGACAATCTAGCAGAACACCGCCATTCTGCCAATATTATGGCGCTCAGAGTCCTACCAAAGCCGATGTCGAGGAATGCAATGGTGTTCTCTCTCAGGGCTTTCTCAAATGCTTCTAATTGATAACTTCATCATCCGCAAAATAATCACATACGTAAAAAAAAAAAATAAGTGAAAAGCAAATGTGAACAAGGGGTTTCGAGGCATAGTAGTAGATTCCTCTTCATTGAATATCGATCCTCTCATCTTTGTGTGCGCTCGCTTGGTATTAAACTGAACAAGTAAAAGGTCTATTTTAGAGGGGTTCAAATGGAGCTTCAGAAAGAACTCTATATTATAGAGGGAAAATAAATACATTCAATATCCAAAAAAGAAAATAAAAATATAAAATAATAACAATCAGTGAAGAATTGTATCATGAAAAAAAGGAGATTTTTTTTTAATGAACTAGGATATGTAGGAAATAACTACAATCACGGTTTCTGCATAACAATGATAACATATTAATAAAAAAAATTACGATTATATCTAAACCGTGATTGTAATTTGTAACTCTAATAAAATATAATTTCAGTTTTTTTAGAATTCATGACGTTGGAATTACGATTTTGGTAAAAACGCGATCTAATATATAATTGTGATGGTATTATACTAAAAATTATAGTTCTTTCAAAACCGTAATTGGAACTCTATTCAATTTAAAAATTATTTTTTTTTTGGAAAAATAATACAAGACGTCATATAACATTAATGATTTATTGCTTAACAATTACGGTTCATATATTGGAATATGAAAAGATTAGTTGGACTTACAATCACATTTTAATATATATATTGATCAAAATAGAAGCATGCAAAGTACCATGGTCACCGTTTAATATAAAACCGTGACCGGTATTGCCACGATTCTAGTTTAAACCATGATTGTAAGGTTTTTTTAAAGACATCTTCTACAATAACCATTATTATATGAACAAGGGTGTTCTTATGTGCTACTTCAAGTAGAATATATATCTCATTCTTATACTTATTCATATTTTAAGATTCAGGATGCAGTAGAAGATCCAATTTTCCTTAATGAGAAGCAACGATGACACTAGAAGGCATACTGATTCTTGGGGGGGGGGGTTTCTATTTTAGGAAAAAATGGAGACCGGACGAAATTGAAGAAAATGAAGCAGTGATGCTTAAAAATATGTGATCACAAGGTAATAACCGTGATCTTATATTTCTTGCGACAAATATTTATCATTGTTACTCTATTAACCGTTAAGTAAACTCTCATAAAAAATATTTCTGTGATCTCTCCCACGATTTATAAGAGATTCTATTACAATTCTATTGAACACCATCATTGTTCTTAGAAATGCAACCGTGATGAATAAGCATATTTGTAGTAGTGTCTTTGACTCTTGACTGCTACTAATGAATAGTTAGGACACATCCAAGACTTACTCTAAGCAAAGACTAGAATATTTCTACCACAAAGCAGTCAAGTTGCTTATCCACCATCTATATAAGAATATGCTTGTTCTCAGATAACCTAGTTGCTTATCCCAGTCTAGATAAGACTGAACTAATCCCTAGATAGTAAAGCTATCTCTTCTTGCTCTTCTTAAAAAATTGACTTTTATCTGCATCAAATCCTTTATTTTTCAATTGTGAACCTGAAATCAATGCATGTAATTAGAGTGTTTGTACTCATCTATAACAAAGAAAGTGAATGAAGAAACATCATAATCTTTATGAAGTATGCAATGCAATTCACTATGTTTTCAATTAAGGAAGCTTCTTATGATCAAAATTTTTGAATCATTACCTCTACTTAATTTATTTTGTATGGACTAGACATATTTGATTGTTACATCAAACATGAAGGCCATGTCAGGCTATCTATTACCCATCAAACCACATGAAATTGTCAAAAAATGTTTCTCTTAAAGGAGAATCACTATAATTTAGGAACAAAAGAAAGTAATAGTTGAGGATTCTACTTTTTGAATTATTATGTCTACTTTTTTCTGATTCTTTTTATCAGGTGTGAGCTTCTTCTCTTGTGTATCTTTTGAGACATTCATTGGTTTGGATGCATGCACGAAGATATTGAACGCATCAGTACATTGTCATCATTGGTCTCTTTATAATATACATCTTATCTTCCATTTCAAAGCAAATCCAATCTTGTGTGCCTATGAGCATTTACAACTTCTGAAAGTAGAGCACTCTTATACTGGTCAAGCACTATTCCTCTACTACTAAGTAGCTTCTATGCAACTGTAGAAATAGAAACCACTAAGATATCACGTGCAATTAAACATACAATTCGATAATTTGTTTTTATTAATTCTTCCACCAAGATGATATATCAAATTTATCTTCACTTCGAGGCTCTAGCGGTTTTCTAAATAGCTATCTTATTCAGACTTCCTGATTAAGTTAGTAACTACACTCTTTATCTATTGGTTTTACAAGGAGTGAAATGGATTTAAAATCAGGTTCATTGAAATTATATTTCATATATCACTGTATTATGCATATTTTTTTCACCATGGTATAATCAACAAATGTCATCCTATACTTGTCGTTAAGAATAGTAATGCAGCTTAACACATTTTTCGCATTCATTAAAATTCTTTAAATATTGTGTTATGAAAGTAAATGGTATACTTCATTTGGTAATGAGGATTTAGTCCTGCTACAACTAAAAGAACTAGAGAATGTTTTTTTATTCAATATTTATCAAATATTAGTAACATCTCCTCAGCAAGCAATAGAGCTTGCAAACAAATTGTCATTCCTATTTATGTTATTTATTAAGAGCATATGAATATCAACTATCCCATGAAAAAAATACTACTTAGGAATTTAGTTCCTGAAAATGTATTAGTAACATTATAAAATAATTTTAAAAAGTTACAAATTATTTTAGCATCTTCCTATTCTTTTTATGTGGATGCGAAATTATAGTTTGAATCACCTTCTTCCAAACAAGTGACCATATCTTTAAACTGTAGTGCAACTTCTGTTGGCCAGGTAATGATCCTAAAGGGGGGGTGAATAGGGTCTAAGGTAGATTTTTAAAAATTAAAAATATGAACTACAAGTTCAAAGAGCTAAATAGAGTATAATATGCAACAAGATAAAACAATGGAATATTAAAAGAGAGAGAAGAGATAAGAAGAGTGCAAACTCAAGATTTGTTCTCGAGGTTTAGCAAACCAGCCTACTCCCGCCTCAGCTTCCAGCTAGAGGATTTACCACGATTTTCTTAATCGTACAGGCTCCTTCACAGATGGAGTCCAAACCCTTACAATCTCTCTTTACAGGTCGAGATATCACATTTCAAGCTCTCCTTTAGGCCGAGCTGAAACCTTTCAAGAGTACAACCCTCTCTTGATATTGCTGAAGCAACAACTTCAGTGCAAGAATCCTGGATTCTTGACTACTCTCAATAAATAGGTTTTGGATTGAAAATCCGAACAGAAGACTCCTTAAATGAGCTGGATAAGAGTGAAATACAAACTCTAATAAATTCTCTCAAAGAAAGTAGACTTGAATGAGCTCAAGAGAAACTTTTGGGGATTTTCTAAGTGTGAGAGTGAGTGAAAATCAATAGCAATGAATAAGGGATCAATAGGAGTTATTGCAGTGATCAAGAATTATTATATGTTCATAAATGAACTCCTTTTATAGCATTTGATCCAATAGTGCCGTTGGGGAAGCATTAAATGCTTTTAGGTCCGTTGCAAACTAGCCGGTACAGAAAATTTTCTGTTTCAGACATGATTTCTTCGACGAAGTGGAGTTCCCACTTGAGTTCGTCGCCGAATTCAAAAGACAGAATTGGATTTCAAAAAATCCTGAAATGACTTCGTTGCCGAATCTTAACCCAACCAAAGATTTCGTCGACGAATTCATGAGACAGAATAGAGTTTTAAAAATTCTGTCATGACTTCGTCGCCGAATTCAATCTACCCAGATAATTCGTCGACGAATTTAGAGTAAAAACTCTGAATTCAGTCTAGGATCAGACTGAATGGAATTGATTGATTTCCTAGGTCAATTAGCTATCTTTTTATCATATTTTTATGATTCATTAGGGCCTTAAATTGATTTCAAATGATGTCCTAGGCTCCTATGGTCAGTCTATGGTTCTTGAGCTTATTCACCTCACCTTTCTTTTGAGGACTTTTTACATAAGTCCTATACATTCTCAGAATAATACATTTAGAAAAATGAGAGATAATCTTGGCTTGACTTGGGTCTTGTGATTTTGCATTTTGTCTTCAATGGTCTTGACTTGGACTAAGGTCTCTTCTTGAATCTTCATCTTGTATTGAGTTGAACTTCCTCTTAGATAATTTCCATCATTTTTCATGATTGGAGTGCTATCAACTTATGTAATCTGAAATGTTCACGCACTTAAATGGTTTCATTAGTATCAAATATTTTCATTTCATTGTTATGTTATTATCAAAATTATTAGAGGTACTCATGGTTGTAACCCTGAGGCTAACAACTTCCAACAAGGATATGTTGAATGGAACATTGAGGCATAAGTTTTTGGTGTATTGTTGGGCTAATTGTTGTACTTTGATATTAAATTTTTGTTATCAAGATTGTGTTACTTAAAAAAAAAACACTCATTTTAGATAATACAATAAAGAATATGTGTTAAACAGTGAACTTGAAGAATTTCACCATTAACTAAAAAAATTGTACAAAGATGCTCTTGAAGGTTTGAGGTGAAAACGTCATTAGCTGAGTTGCTATCTAAGGTGATCTAAATTACCTGCCTCTCTAACTCGAAGTCTTAAGGTGTGCCATGTTTTGAGGGAGGTTGTCATCCCTAAAAAGGAGTTTGCTAGCAGGAGGTCCTTTCACTTACCTAGTACAAAAGGGGACTCCCCATTCATCGTACATTAAGAATCGGGTGGATGCGGATGGAACTAAAAAAATGTCTAAGATCACATTTGTAATCATAATTTTATTTTTAGGCGAGACATGTGTTATTGTCTTCCATTAAGAGAAAGACGCGTGTTTTCCTCTAACCCTCTCTCCAATCAAAAGGAGAGTGAGTCAAGTGATGCTAGGCATAATCTTTTTGGGAGATAAAAAGGAGATGGAAATTTCGTATGTGTGTTCTACATAGGAGTAAAGCCCAAGATTGCATGGGTTTACTCTTATGACACTTTTTTTTTTTTTTGGGTCAGGCCGGGTTGTCTATCCTTTGGCCGACTAATCTCCTCAACATGTGGTAGGGCCACTACCCACCACATGCAAGTTAATGGCCAGGAAAAACCCAACCTAATGGTTGGCCCCGAGAGGACACGGGAAGTCGATCCTAGGATGTCCGAGTTTACGGCTCGCCCAGAGACCACTAAGCCACCCCTCCGTGGCTGTTACCTTTGTGTGTGTATGTTTAGTGTTAGCTTACCTTCCAAAAAAAAATTAACCTGCAAGACAAATGGGGAGAAGAGAAAGTGGAATGACTCCACCGGTAAACTCACCCGAAATTCAACACAAATGCAAACAAATGAATCATTTCATTTCACAACCTCTCCACTTTCGAAGGTGGGTGGGTCCCACAGACGGCAATACAAAGCCATACATAAATCAAAATCAAAATTTAAAAAACAGAGACAGCCCATGTTTTGCTCTGATATTCCCAAAGCCGATCCTCTGCTCGCTCTTCCCATCCCCTAATAATCTCTTCTCTCTCTCTTCAATCTCTGATTTCTTGTGGTTCTTAGAACCAAACCCTTGAATCAACAGAAAAGTAGTAACAGAAATTTCTCAGAAATAAGCTCAGTAGCAGAATCCATGGCTGTATCCACCTGGTTCTGGAGCTTCGATGTTGCCCTAACGCTAGCCCTAATTCTCTCCCCTTTGGTTTCTGCGAATTCTGAAGGAGACGCTCTGTATACGCTGCGACGAAGCTTGTCCGATCCTGATAACGTCCTTCAGAGCTGGGATCCAACCCTAGTGAACCCTTGTACTTGGTTTCACATCACCTGCAATCAGGATAATCGCGTTACGAGAGTGTAAGATCTTCTCTTTCTCGTTCTTCATCTGTTTTTTTTTTTTTTTGGTCTTTTATTGTTGACTTGATTCGTTATTACGGACTTCTGTACGCCAGAGCTTGAAAAACCCTAGATTGTTCATCTGGAAAGCTCGTATGCTGCTTGAATTTTATCGGAATGTCTGGATCTTGGTCTAATCTTTGCTAATTAGGTGGTTTTGTGTACAAAATTACTACTTTCAGCATCTAGTTAGTTATTCTTCTTTTGTTTTCTGCAGTAATAGTTTGTATGGGGTTAGCTAGGATATGAGGAGTATCCATTGGTTGCCATTATGTATGTCTAGTCATTATAGTTACTTTCTGATAAATTTGATGCCTTTATTTGGTTGTTTTAACAACAATTTTGTGGGGTGTTATTTAAATTCTTGTTTTCTAATTTTTTTTTTTTTTTAAATTTACTTTTGTGGATGCTGAGATTCTTTAATTATTTTCTTTCCTACGGATTTTGAGATAATTGAATCAAAATTCTCATTCTTTAAGATAGTATACACTGTCTCGATTAATAACCTTATATATTGAATTTCTTTTTCCAAAACTTCAAAATGTATTTTGGTTTTTGTTATTGTTCTTTTTGAACTTCTTTTCATGGGTATTACTCATTTACTCCACCTTTAATAAACTAAGGAATTTTTTTCATTTTATAATGATACTTTTGTGTTTTAGAGATTCCTTGGTATTTGGTAATTGGTATATTATGATCATAAATAAATAGCTGAATTAATTGAAAGATGTCAGGTGGTTTGTCATGTCATAAGCTATTCTTTGTTCTTCCTTTTACGTTGTGATCTTTTGAAGACCATGGCGGTTTGACCATGTTATGTTTGTTGGTGGGGCTTTTACTATGTCTTTTGCCCCAAGAATAGATTGCTGATGCACCTTTTTACTTATGACTTTATGATATTATTTTGCAGTGATCTAGGCAATTCGAACCTATCTGGTCATCTAGTACCTGAACTTGGAAAACTTGAACATCTGCAGTATCTGTAAGTATCTCTCCTTTTTTCTTGCTTTTTGCTCCAATATATCTTTCCTTGGGTATTAAGGATTAGCTTCATGTTAACTCTTGCATGTGTTATGCTTTGTGATGGTAGTCTGTGTATAGGCTTCAATGCTCCATTGAACTTGATATTAATTGCACTTGCTGCTAGAGCTTATAATAATATGGACATCATCTATCGACTCTAAAATTCTTTTACATTTCTGACTCTGTTGATGCAGTGAGCTTTACAAAAACAATATCCAAGGTACTATCCCCATTGAGCTTGGTAACTTGAAGAGCCTAATCAGCTTGGACCTATATAACAACAACATCTCAGGAATCATTCCTCCTGAATTGGGGAAGTTGAAGTCTCTAGTGTTCTTGTGAGTTTGACTGACTTCCTATGGTTATCTCTTCATGTACATTCAAAAAGGCCTGATCAATTTTGTCCCCAAGCCATCTCCTTGGGTCAAGAATTTTGGTGACTTCGTTGCCAACTTACTGCGTCAGCTTGATTAAAGGAACGGTAGTTGAGTCACTGGGGGGGCCCAAACTAAGGATGTCAAATAAAATATGAGAAACAGATCAGTAGTAATTAAATTTTGCTACTTCTCTCTCTGGATTTAAAGAATATAACTTTGGTTGGGCCCCTGATGAATTGGTTCCTTATTTTTATTGCTTATTGTTTGAAATAGTTCCAAATCTCTCTCTGGTAAGTTTATGCTTTTCTAGTCTTTAATTTTCTCTTTGATTTTGTAGACGTCTTAATAACAATCTGTTAACTGGGAAAATCCCAAGGGAGTTTGTTAGCATTTCAAGCCTCAAAGTTGTGTAAGTGCTGGGCTTCTTGTTTTCCTTTCATTTTGTAGTACCATACCCATGTGACTTCATGACAAAGCATGCTTTGTTCTTTCAGAGATGTCTCAAGCAACAACTTGTGTGGAACCATTCCCACTTCTGGACCCTTTGAGCACATTCCATTGAACAAGTAGGTTTTCATTTTTTTTATATCCTTCACATTTTATTCAATTCTCGTTTTTTGTTGTTATAATTATTTTTAATTAATTTTTTGCATTTGATTCTCTTCTCATAAGATATCACAGTGTTTTCTTTCCTTTCTAGTGTTCTAGTGTGTTGAAATTTTAGATCTGTCATCATATTAGATGTAGTGTTTGAATTTATTTTTTTGCGCGTCTTTATATATTGAACTGTCGAATTCCTACTTATGTAACATGCATGAGATTGTCCACTGAATAAGAAACTACATACCATAGCCAAGGTGACTTGAGGCGACAGACCCCATGGGCGCCTAGGGCACCCGAGGTGGCGCCTAATGAACTCTTTGCAGCAAAAATATCTCCTAATATGAGATTTATTTATGCTGCATTTCCTTGAATAAGGGCCCTACAATTCATATAAATTGTAAAATATGCATTGTCAAGATGTACTCTTGTAGAACCAACATTGGAGACGGTTCTAGGAATAATAAAGAGGAATTCCAAGAATTGGAAATAAAAAACGAAATAAAAAAGTCTACAATGATTGTCGAAAGGGATGAGGCTTTAGAGAGGGACTTTGACTGATAGGTGAACAAGAGAGAGAAAGATATAGGGATTTATGTGTTTTGCTTGATATAGTGTATAGGTATTTTTATTTTTTTATTTTATTTTTTTATCGGCAACAGTTCTAATTTTTTTGTCTAAAGGTGTCATAGGCAGCCTTTGTACATCAGATACAGCCACATAACTTAAAGAAAATATCGATTTCTAATTTTCTGAACATTTACTAGTTGTTGATTTGTCTAAAACTAGAATTAGTCAAACATAACTCTGGAAAAAGTTCTTCTCTGGACTGAAGTTGCACTTACTTGGGATTGTTAGATGAGGAGCCTACGCTAGATTATTCTAAGATTTGTTTAGCTTGTATAGCTAAGCCATTATATTGTTTTGACTGATTGGTGGATTCTTTTAGATAGGTGAAGTACCTAAGTTAACATGTGTCGAATTCCGGTGCTACATATTCTTTGTAGGCTCTTCTAGATTTCTATTTGGATTATTTTATACCATAATATTTTTTGACGAAAAGATATTTCTAGATCCCAATAAACCCAATGCCAAGTAGCTGCCAAGAAGCACAAGCTAGAGAACACAATATGTGGCCCATTGTCACATAATTTGCCGAATTTTTTAAAAATTTGTGAAATTTAGGGGTGTTGAATTGTTCGCAAATTTTAAGTTTACCAAATTGTTCCCGAATTTACCAAATAATTCATTTTGTTCGATTTAATTTGCTTATTTTTTTATATTATCTAATGAATTTGTTGGATATATTTTTATAATTTATTAAAAAATATATCTATTTTTTCTGAATTTTTCCCAAAATTTTCCGAACTTGATCCTTACCGAATTATTCCCGAACCCTGACTTTGTCACTATAACGATAACCATAGATTATGCTTTCTTTGCTTTTTCATTAAAGTGCTGTAGAAGGAAATATAACATCACGTTGATATTTGTATAGTTATTAAAACGGACCAGGGGCCAAACTCGACAGGGGAGTGGGCTGGGTCAATCTGTTTAAACCGACTGGCCAAACTAGACTGGCCCAATGATATCAGCAAATATAAATATTTAAACAAATATGTATATATAGACTATAAAACAAAAAAGCAAGTATATAGTTAACCATGTATTCTCTCTCTTCTAAAAGAAGAGAGTATTGTTTTGGTAGACAAGAATCTTGCAAATGGGTATTTTTCCCAAGTTGTTGTTGGTCAAAGGTTTCACACCTTGGTCTGTTGGTATTCCACAAAAGAAGAGAGAATATAAGGTCCAAAAGAAAAAAAATAACTATTTGTTTATTTTTTACAAGAATTAATTTTTTTTATAAAAAGGAAATATATGGTTTTTTTTCTAAGTCCTAATAGTCTCTCGCTTCTTCCTTACGTGGTGTGTGCGGTTCGAGATCTGTTTGTCTAGTGATTGGAGTTCTTGTAAGTTGTAATACAAAATTAGATATCTAATGAAAAAATAATTTTTGAATCACTTGGGGCCTGTTTGGATAAAGTTCTATATGAAGAGGAGGACTTTCGAGATCTGTTTGTATAGTGATTGGAGTTCTTTTAAGTTTTAATACAAAATTAGATATCTAATGAAAAAAGTAATTTTTGAATCACTTGGTGTCTGTTTGGATAAAGTTCTATATGAAGAGGAGGACTTCTCTTGGAGAACTTTCAAGAAAAGTAACCTTTAAAAATTAAATTGTTGACTTCTTGCGGAAGTTTCCTTGGGCTAACTTCCTAGAAAAGTTATTTTTCTGACTTTTATTGACTTAGCAAAACTCAAAAGTTATGCGGATAACCAAACATGTTTTCTATGGACTTTTGACTTTTTTGGAGTCAAAAGTTAGTAGAAGTAAATTTAGAAGTTATCCTGACAAAATGTTGGCTTCCACAACTATTTGAAAAAGTAATTATAGCATTGTCACAAAATTCGTCGAATGTTTGAAAAAATTGTGAATTTTAGGTGTCCAATTATTCGCAAATTTGCGAATTTTAAGTTTGTTGAGTTATTCTCAAATTTCCCGAATTTATTGAATAATTCATTTTGTTCGATGAGTAAATTGTTAATTTTTTGTTGTATTATCTAATCAAATTGTCTTATATATATTTTTAATTGTTTAAAAATAAATTATTTTTTGCGAATTTTTCGAAATTGGTTCCTTGCCGAATTATTCCTACCCCGACTTTATCAATATGATTTATAGTGATAAATTAGACATGTAATGAGTTATTTGCCTATTTTTGTAGTTTTTTGTTTTGGTAACGAGGAACCCCAAGCCCACCCTTCGGGTAGACCAGGTAAACCCCGAGCGCTTGCAAGACAGCGCACCCCACATGAACTGTAACATAGTTTAAAAAATTGCCAAAACCGTTACGTAAAGATTTCAGTGGCCTCCGGTATCCGATACCGTACCTTTACCTGCTTATCCCGAAACAAAACCGTAACGTCCGAAACTGTTACGTAACGGGCTTTAAGCCCGATACGTAAAGGTTTCGGTTGTAGGACTGGGTTCCAAAAATCCCTAAACTCATTCTAAAACCTCATATTTGCTTCATCTTTTCTTCTCTACCTATTCGTAGTACCTTTTTTTTCCTAAAATTCTTTTGTTTTTTGTTGATTAACAACTTGATTTGAGGTTTAATTCATAGATTTGAAAGAATCCAATGCAGATTCTTTATTTCGGGTATGTTTTAACCCTCGACCCATCTAATTTCCTTATTTCTAAATTTTGAGCTTCACATTGGATTTTAAAGTATCTTGTTGCTTATTTATTATATGTTTTTTTAATTTTTTTCTATTTATTGGAATTTTTTAGATTTTTTTTAAGCAAAAAAAGAAAGAAAAAAAAGTAAAGGCCGAAATCGTTACGTAAGGCGTTACGTAAAAGTTTCGGCCGTGTTCGTTACGGTGTCCAAAACCCTTTTTTTAAACCTTGACTGGTAAGCCCATGGCCCATAAGAACCATTGAACCTTGTGCGGATGGCCCCAAGGGGATGGCAAGAGTCGAACTCAAGATCTCCGTTTCCTGAGGTGTGGTCTAACTGAACTACCCCTTGAGGTTACTTCCGAATTACAACTTATTTTTGTAGTTAGATCATGCCCGACCTTCATGCATCCTTAAGTCTGGCATGGTCCATATGCTTCTTGGGGTAATTGTGTAGTGTTTATCTTTTTTGGGGATGTAATTTTGACTTCTAAAGTTTTAGGCGTGCGATTATGTTAATTATTATTTCTCACTTTTTCTACTCTAAATGGTTGGTTTAGTTTATATTGTGAGTTTTTAAATGTGTATTTATGCTAAATTTATCATCTCCTAAAGTTTCACATTAGATTTTCAATGTTTCCCTAATGTTTCTATATTCCCTTAATTTTACAATATTTCTTTAATTTTCCTTGAAATTTCGTGAAATGTTTTCAACGGAATTATCAACATTGTTTTTCTTTGGTTTGGAGGAAGATATTGAAGTCTAGATTGAATGCTAGGGATTGTGTTTGACATGCAATTGGAGATTGAGACATCACTTTTTTTTAACAATTGACATCCGAATGGAATCTCCTTGATTTTTATGATATGTTGACACTAGTAGTCTCTTGGTCATGGTTCAAAATATCGGCATCGGTTGCCGTATCGATAAGTCCAAAATAGGATACGTATTGGCGTATCGGTACCGTATTGGTTTGGTATGGCGGAAAAAGAAAAGATGAGTTAAAAAAAGTTTGGATATGCAAGAAAAAACTTGGATACCTTACAAATATAAGTTAAAAACAAACTAAATGAAGACCTCCAACTACATTCACAACCATACATATGAGAATTAAAAATTTTATAAGTTAAAAAGGGTGTGCACGATGATAAATATGTATAAAAATACAAACCATAGTCACTTAACCAAATATAGGAAATACAATCTAGATATTAAAACCTTACATTTAATAAAATACACAAGAAAGTATTGACTTGTATTCATAAATCAAATTCCATAAATGATAGAAACTCAATACCACATTGAGCTTCGTGTCGGCTCATACTTTGTCACTGTAGGATCAGGAATTGAGTAGAGTGATACATTATAGGTGCTCCAGACATGATGACACCACTGTTGCCAACTCAGAATTTGGGTTGATTACAACCTATTTCCATGAAATTAAAGAAATAAAATGAAAAATATTAAGAATTTTTACATACCTTCAAATTTTTGGGGAAGGCCTTTCCAATCCAAAATCAAATGCCGAGATCTTCGTTTGTCAACAATGAAGTTATATTGTTTAAGGCTTAGAATTTGATTATGAAAAAAATTTGGGAGAGAGAATAGAGTTTGGAGGTGTTTTGAAATACCTCAAAATGAAAAAGGTACAGTTGTAAAAGTCCGTAATCGGATTGATACATGAACAATATTGATTGGTACCCAAAAAAAATATAACATTGTCCAAACTATTTGTATCAACCCGTATCGGAACCTATACGGCCAATACGCTCACGATACGTTGTAGTTTTTAAAATTCCAGTGTTCCAACGTGTCGGTTAGTGCCAAAACCGGTACATATCGGCCGATACGGACCGATAGTGTATACCATGTTCCTGGTTGATGCTAGAGTTTTGCCTACTATGGTGTGTGGAGACCTCTTGCATTTTTATCTTTTGATATGATGGAAGTCTATACCAATCTTCTGAAATTGAACCCCCTCGCCACTCATCTTCCTTCTTTCGAGTTGCAAAATGGATGCTTTACTTTGTTATCTGCTGGAGTAGCTCTTCATCAACCAGACGTCGTTCAAGTTTGATGGTCGAAGTTTGGCATCAAATTCTTCAATTTTCTAGTTAAAACTCAAAAGTGGGCAGCTGGAATTTTGAGCTTGGTTGGTTTTGCAACGATCTATAGGGGCCGATCTTGTGGTTGATTTGTTGTCTTTTAAGAAACATCATCCCATCCATCAAAGACTTGAGGCATCGTCTATTGTCTTTTGAGATTAACCATGCCTTTAGAGAAACTAACTTGATGGCTGATCAGCTCTCATGGTCGGATCTCTAATTTTTCCATTCATGCTGATGAGAAGTACATTGTATCCTCATGAGTTTTCTTCTGAGATCACTAGCCTAGTCACTGAGGACATTAGTGGTCGAATATCTTGTATGTTATTTCCTGATAAGTGAATATGATATGTTTACCACAAGATTATTTCCTCTTTTCTACTCTCAAAACCTAGGTGAATCTCTCCGAGCAACTCTCCCGCTTACCTCACCGAAGTCCTCTCTTTTTTCACTTATTTTATTCCTTTTATTGTGTATGACCTTGCCGATTCAAACAAACTCAACTAGGTCGACTTGAGTCCATGGTCGAACCTTCTGAGTCATCTGTAGGTGGACCAACCCTATCCAGGACCACCTGACTATGCAATGCTGGCCTTGTTTTTCCATAGATGTATGTTCTTGTCATATGATATATGCTACAACCATTATATCTCTACTATATCCCATCTTATTGCTTAACACCTATGTTGCACCAACAGATACAAGTGTCAGTGTTGAACTCGGATATGAGGTGTCAGACACAAACCAAAAAAAAGGGACATGGGAGGATATTTTAAGTTTTTTATTTTAAAATTATTATACTATAAGATTAAAAAATAAACAAATTAAATATGAAAATAAAATTATTACAAGCAACATATTACAAATTATAATTTATCAAACAATATAAGATCTGAGTAAACTAAAATAAACTAATGAACTAATGAACATACATTAATTCTAAATGTTAATACTAATTTCAAAGATGACTAATTTAAAAGAGGTTTTTGTGGCCTGAATTCAGTTCGTTGACACCCCTACTCCCTCTCTCCCCATTTCTTTTCTGTTATAGGGATTGGTAATTCCTCATTTTCTTTCTCTTTTTTTTTTTCCCTTTTTTGTTGGAAACAAATGGATCATAGTTCTTCACATCTTTTTCTACCGGTTTCTCTTTTCTGACGATGAGAGTTAGAAAGAATTTCCAGAAAAGTATGCTAATTTAATGTAGTTGTATGTTTTTTTTTTGTTATAATAAACACTAACACTATGTTGAGTTGCCAAGAAAAGAAGAGAAAAGAGAGAAAATACAAGAAAAGAAATTGGACAAAACACAACTAAGAATTGTCATAGTAATCCAAAATTTTCTTTTCTTCTCCATGTTTTCACATATTTTCTTGGCAACCAAACATACCCTAAAGGTTTATGGGTATCAATTGTGTTTGTGTTCAAATGCAGAGACTTTCTAATATGAGTCACAACAACCATGTTGCGTGTCCATGTCCACACGCGTTGACACAGGACACAATTGTTATTTTAAAGAATTTGTGCAACATAGCTTAACACGTTAGTTTTCTTTTAGTTATTTATTTTTTGCATACTAGTGAAACCACTATCTAGTTTTCCAAGTTCACTGAATCAAACACCTTGCATATGTGTTGGATTTTTACATTAGTACCCTTATCTATATAACATAGCATGAGAAGCTTACTTCTTTATGCTCATAGGTGGGCTGCTTCATTTATGCCTTCGTCATCTTTGCATGGGTTTGGCTTTCTAAACAGCATAATTTTTAACTTTCTATAATGTTTCTTTTATATGAACTGGCAACTTGGGTAATGAATCTACAATCTTCATTGTTTTATGTCTGAAAATTTTCAGATTTTATGTTTTTTTTTTTTTGTTACACTTGAGGAGATTGGAGTCTACCGAAACTGACAAGATAGATTTTTCCACAAAATGATTGTAGAGTCTCCTTAGTAGAATGGAAGGAGAATGCACAAAAAAAAAAGATGAAGACTGACATAAGAAAGGGAAAGGGAGTAAAAACAAGCAAGGATTTAGGACTTGGTTCTATAGTACTCAGTAGTGACCGAAGTCTATATAAGTTGGAGTGGTTGCTACATATGATGTTTATTACTACTAAGTACTAACCCTTTAGAAAACCTTAGTGTTACACTTCTAAACTGAGACGATTCAGTCGGTTGGGAGCGACTTGGTTGAGATTTTCAAAAAGAAAAAGGAATCTATTTAACAGGATTCTTCTTTTTTCTGCAAACTTGACAGTGTCAGCCTCCCCATGTTGCACTAGTGTGCTAGAGGCCGTATCCTGTCCAATTGTGATTGAACTCTCTGAGTTCAAACCCACTCACAGAGCCCTCTTTTAACTCTGGTTAATAACTGTTAACCCTTGGGTTAATATTTTTTCTAAAAACCAAGGTTAGATTGTTGAACCCTAAGCGTTAGTGAATCTTAACCACCTGTGGGTGCGATTGAACTCGGGGAGAGTTCAATCACAATTGATTATGATCCAATCTCAATGTGGTACATACACTAATACTCTTGTTTGAGTACGATACATGCACCAACACTTTTGTTCAGACATGTCTTAATTTACAAGTGTGACATGTCTTTTTCAAACTATTGTTTACGTTTCAAAATTGAATCTGGATCCACGTGGTAATGAGAATCAGTGTCACCACTGATTCACCCTGAATTGTGATTGCCATGAGATTGATGAAGCTCAAAAGGTTGATGCCAACTCCAATCCACTGATTCACCCTGAATTTTGATTGCCATGAGATTGATGAAGTAGAAGCTAGTCTGTTCCCCAAAATTGTTATTTATGGGGTGCATTTTTCCTTTAAGAAAGGGTTTTAAGTGCTCGACTTGCTAGATCATTTTCCCTCTATTGCAGGTTTGATTCCAAACTTTCATAATCGAGGTCTTGCGTCTATTGATTCCTTTTTTCTTGCACCAACATCATAAGGACTTGTAGGGTTCAATAGTTATGGCAATAAATCGAATTGACAAACCAGTTTGTTGTTGATTTGGCATTGTTCTCAATCTTCCAAGCTTTATAAGATATATCATGTTGATATATGTCATCGAGCTGTATTTGAATTCCATTTAAGGTGTGGATCTGTTATGTTTCTTTACATGTGCAAGTGTGAATTTTCTATTATAGATGAACTCAGCTGTTAAAGTGATGACAGCAAGTTTATGCTTAACCAAGATGGGGCCTACTTAAAACTCGAGGACCTAAAATGTCAAGTGCTTTCATATAGTTAGGTTCTAGATGTGGATGAGTTTAAGGCTGACAATTGAATTATCTGGCTCCACCTGCAAAGGAGCAAAGAAAGCTGCTACATGAAGCACAAGTTTCATACTATATTTGTTTTTCTTTTGTCGATAGAATGATCATGCACTAAGAGAGGAAAAATATACAAAGCAAGAATTCACCGATAGGTGAACTCATTGAAAAAAATAATGAAAAGATCAAACAAAAACCCGTTTGTTTTTCTCCTTCCAAATGCACCACCCAACCAAGAGTCCCTGGAAGTAAGCGCCATCTCTAACAAAGGTGTCAGGTTTATGCAGCTAAGGCGAGACATTAACCTACTTAAATCCTTAAGATTCCGAATCATTTAGAATCCTTCTTAATCTTTGATTCCAATTTGTATTGCCGTTACAAATCTCAAAAGAGAACTCGCCATCCAACCTTTCTCTAACACAGTTAAGAATAGATTACTGAAATCCTTCTTCAATGAGTTCTGCCCACACCACAGATCATCCAAAAATATGACCATCCCCTCTCCCAACCCTATATCTAATGAAAGAATAGTATTGAATACAAACTCTCTGTTTACAGTTATAATCTTGAGAAAAGATCAGTATGTGGTGTTTTGGTGGTAAACTTGATTCTAAATTCCTTGCCATTTCGCCTTTATGTAGACAGTAATAGATATTGTGCTACATTTTCTTGAAGTATTTTGTGGTGCAGCAAAGTGCAATGTGTGGGAGTTGGATTTGTGTATGTCTATTTGTACAGATTCAACTGAACATCCGTGTGTTCTAGTGTTTTCACATTGTATATATGGCACCACTCTTTTGATTTGCCATCTTTTCCATTTTGTTGTCATCAGTATTGTTCTCTCTTCCCTACTTCAGAAGTAATTATTACAGTTTCTCTCTTTTCATGGTGTAGCTTTGAGAATAATCCTCGACTGGAAGGTCCAGAGTTGCAGGGACTTGCAGCATATGACACTAACTGCTCATGAAAGATGGGGTGATTTAACAAATTGCAACCGTGCCTCTCGTTAAATTGGTGTTTACTGTACTCTGAAATGGATAGGAAATTTATTTCCTTATAATGTATTGGGTTTGGTGGTATATGCAGTCGCTCGTAATTGTATAAATCTTTACAAGAGTCTTCTGCTTTTTAGCATTTGAAAATGTTGTAACATTCTGGTTCTGACATGTCTATGATGGTTGTGGATTTTTCATATATATATTTTGTTAACTTTACTAGTCTGGTTGGGAGGGTGGGGGTAGTGTGGGTTTGGTTTGCCCAAGGGAAGAGAGCTTTGGCTGGTTAGGGTTCCTAACTTCTTGAATTTACATGCAGTGTGAAAAAGGTTATTATTCTCTCTCTCATATCCCCATTTTGTAGTGTCATCTCTCTCTCTCTCTCTTTCTCTCTTTCATATCCCCACTTTGTACCTTTCTGTATGGACGAAGTGTCATCCACATGGCTGAGTTGGTAGCTGGTTTAGGCAGGTGATTGTTTAGGTGAACCGGAATTACTTAAACTAAGATATCAGGCACAATCGGGAGGTAGGCTGTGTACATCCTGGTTTATTATTAAAAAGTATTGACTTGTGTACACTAAAAATAAACAAAATTACCTATTATGTTAGGCATTGCATTTAAAGGAATATATACCTTACACATTTGTTCGAAGTTCATTGTTTGGCTGTTCTATTTTTTGCTTGTGCATGTTGCTACGTCTTCTTTGGTATTTGAAACGTCATTGTCTCTATTTTTTACTACAAGAGACGAGTTAGAGTTAGAATTATTAAGAAATGAGTTAGATTGCGAGTTGGAATTGCTAACGAAGGAGTGGAACTGCTTTTGGGTTTGATGGGTTTGGAGTAAGCCACCATTGAGTGTAGGTGAAAAAATGAGCTTGAAGAAGGGGAATGAGATTGACTCTAGGACTTCCTTCATTGCTGGTTACAATAGGATATTAAATTGTTGGCCTAACCGTGTGTGTGAGTGGGTTAAGTGATTAGTTTTTCAACCAAAAAATAGGATATTAATTTTTTTTTTTTAATACTAAAAATGGTGGATTTTTTTTTAAAATTACATTGGTGAGGAGATTTGGAAAATGGGCTTTAATATTGATGTATTGAGTTGGATTGAAGGAAGGGTTTTGTGAGGTATTATTTATCTCTTTTCTCTTTTTTTTTGGTTGAAATGATATCATGTAACTAACACACACTCTCTAAACACTGCTAAACACCGCTAAGGTGCTTCTCTTTTTTCTCTTCACTAGCTTTGTTTTAGAAGTTAGCGAGAGTGAAATGGGGTGCTGAATAGAGATTAAATTAAAGTGGGGTGCAGCTATTAAAGAAGGTGAAAACAGAAAATATATAATTAAAAAAAAGTGGGGTACAATCATCAGAAATTGAGGTGCGGATAGCGGATTTTAGGCCCAAAATTTTGTAGGGTTGAGCCTTCCTTACTTTTGGCTGGGCTGAATTTGGACTAAAATGTCGGCCTAAGAGTAAATTTTGGGTTGGGCTTGGGCTAGCCTACCTCGAATTCAACCCGACCCAAACTATATCTATACTATAATATAAAGAAATAAGACTTTTCTCCCTGCTTTCGAAACTCCAATCTCTCGAATTCTATACGTTCAATCCTAAGGATGCCATGTGGCTTCCTTCTTTAATCTCTATCGTTTGATTTAGGTCATCAGTTATCAAACAATTCGTCTTTACAAACTAACGTCAAACAAAACAACCTTTAACCTCTCCTAAATTCTCTCTCACATCTCTATCTCCCAAAACACTTATATGTTCAATCCTAGGGATGCCATGTAGCTTGCCTCTTTAATCTCCACCGTTTGATTTAGGTCATCAGTTATCAAACACTTTGTTCTCCAAACTTCAATCCCTCCAATCTCATAAGTTCTATTTTGGAGATGACATATGGCTTTTCTCTTTAATCTCCACCATTCAAATTTGGGACCCACTATTTCATCCTAGAGCCCTCTCTATCTCCACTATTATAGACTCCTCTCTTATCTCCAACTCTTACAGGTTTGGGACCCACTATCTCATCCTAGAGTCCTATCTATCTCCACTATTATAGAGTTCTCTCTTATCTCCAACTCTTGGGTGTATTAATTTAAGTTTAACACTAAATAACTTATGATTTTCTTATAAATGTTATTGAAATAATAATAAATTATTATTATAAAATTAATTAATTAATACAAATAATAATGTATATCAAATAATAAAAAACTAATACTACTAAAAATAAAATTTATGAAATATTCTTAAAATTTATTAATTAATATTTAAATAAATAAATAATATTATTTAATTTTAGATATTCTTAATTATTACCGTGCATCGCACGGGTCTCTGCTAATATATATATATATATATAGAGAGAGAGAGAGAGAGAGAGAGAGAGAGAGATGAGCGGCCCAATTCTCATCCATCCATTCTATTCTTAATCTAACGGCTATCTCTCTCCTTAATAATAAGAAAAAGCTCAACCTCTCTTCATTCTTCAACGCCCATGACCATCTATATTTTGTTTGTTTAAACTGTGATTTTGTGATACAATCCATGGCTTCTCAAACTCGGCCCATAATCTGCTTAGTTTGGGTTAGCCCGAATTCGGGCTAAGACCGAATGTTATTTATGAGTTGAGATTAGGCTGGGTTGCACAAGCTGAGACTGGATTGGGCTGAACTTATGCTAACCCCAGCCTGACCCAGCCTTAGGTGCGCGTGCGCCCTAACGCCAACCTAGAATGAACATGACTTTCACATCTAGGCCTGGTATTCCCATGCACGGGGGCCTGTGAATCTGGTTCAGGAATGATGTTCGTCCACCCAAGTTGTTGATATAGGAGAACCATTTTCAATCCGTATGCCTACAACTATCAATGATGGTCACCCAAAATCGCTCTATGGACATTTGCTCTACTTTAGGATATATAGCATTTCCTACGGGGAGTACGCAAAACTTTACTTGGACGTAAATTTTAACTTATTTTATTTAGTATATAATTTAGATTATAACCAAACTTTAATTAGGTCACTAATTAAAATTAAAAACTTTAATAAAGAAGTATAATTTGTTTAGAATTTATAGGTGGATTACGTATGAGGAGAACTCTCTTAGTAGAGAGCTGTAAGGACTCAATTAGTTAGTGATAGTCGAAGAATAGGATTGCGATGCCAAAGGAATCGTTAAATGGGTCTGGGATCAATGGCGTAACAAAGCTGAGAACAAGCAAAGGGAAATCCAGCAGAGTGGGTGACAAGATCTATTGCTTCCTCAGAAACAACCCAAATTTTGAATCAATCCAGGCATTAAAGGACTGATCTCGAGGTTCTTGAGACTGTTCCTCCTCTCATATAGCGTAAAACCCTGTTTCTTGGATCCGGTCTTGATCAGAGGTATAACACTCTTTGACGATGGATCGGCAGTGGCCTTCTACGTTTGTTTAGATGTCTCCGATGATACAGTGAGCATCTGAAGTACTACTTGTTTGAAGAAAGAGGTACAGTTTGAATGAAGAATGTTGCTTATGAGTTTAAGAGAGGTGTATTTCTGATTTGTATTCTGTAGATTATGTTGATGGTTTTACTTTCATGTCTGTTATTCACTCAAATTCATGTTTCTCATTATGACTCTTGGTTGATTCTTCATGCAATCCAGCCCTTGTAATAGTTAGACCAGACTGTTAGTTTCTTGCGCAATTTTACAGCAAAAACATGTGGTATATCTCATTTTTCGCGAGTAGGATTAGAAGCTTTCAGCAACATGATGCGGGAAATTCTGAGGCTTCATCATCTGGAGATGCTCCAATTAATGGAGATATAAGGTTTCTGATGAGGTACTTGGAAATTGTAAAACTAAAATGAGTAGCCCAGAGAGTTCGTTCTTGGCAAAACTAGCAATGCTAGAGTCACAATTATATCTTTTGGCTTCAAGTGCAATAAAACACAAAGGTTGGATAATCAGGTTCTTCTAATAGGCACCCTCTAGGAAATGGCCCCTCCAAGTGGAGCCCCATCTCTCTCCCTCTCTTGTTGCCCAAGGATTCGACCCTAGGGAGGGGAGGTGAATAGGGTATATGGCAATTTAAAATTTCTTTCTAATCCCTTAAGTGAAATTTCAATTATACTAATTAAAAGGGAAATGAATTATGCAATTCTATACAAGCAATCAAAACAATAAAGTAAAGAGTTGGGAAAGATAATGCAAACACAAAGATGTTGTTCACGAGGTTCGGCAATCTCTCCTACGTCTCCGCCTCAAGCTATACCCCCTTGAGGATTCACCACGATTTTACTCACACAGTCTTCTTACTGGTGAAGACCAAACCTATGACAATTTTCTTCCAGGTGAAGATCAAACATTTACAATCCTCTTACAGGTGAAGATCAGACCTTTACGATCTTCTTACGAGTAAAAATTAAGTCTATTTACAACAGAACACCCTATCTTGACTTTAACAAAGCTCCCCGCTTCGAGGATAAGAATTCATCGATTCTTGATTTTCAAATACACTTATCGAGAAGTGTTTTCAATTTGATTTTGCTCCTAAAACGAGCTGAATGATCTCTCTAAAGCTCACTGAAAATCTCCCAAATATTGCAATTGAAAAGCTCAATAAAACTTATTTGGGATTTTAAGTTTAACTCAATAGATTTAAAAATCTAAGCTTTGGATTTGATGATTGAATGATCGGTTTGATATATCATCACATTCTAGATAATAAATCATCCATATTTATAGCTCTTGCAAAAATATAGCCGTTGGAGGCACATTGAATGCAAAAGAGCCTTCGACAAATAGCCGTTACAGGCATGTTTTGTATCCCGCAAGATTTCGTCAACGAGATTAGAGTTGTTCTGAGAATTCGTCGACGAGATCTGTGTTCCTCTACAATTTCGTCGACGAGATTTTTGTTTTCTTTTGAAAATCTCATCTTTAATCAACATATATGATGGTCATGATTTGCTAGGTCAATTCATTTATCTTTATCATGATAATTATCATGTTTTAGATCCTTAGAACAATTTTCAATTTATCTTAAGAAACCTATGGTCAATCTAGGTATGAGTTTTTCAATCAACAAAACTTTGAGGACTTTTTACAAAAAGTCCTAAAGACACTTTCACTAAAATATAAAGTAATTAAACATTTCTACGAGAGTCTTCATTCTTCATCTTGATTTTTTTTTTTTTTTTAAAGAAAGCCACTCAGAGGGAGTAGAGGGTTTGGCATACCCCTACTTGTTTATTAAAATAGAAAAAATGGGAGGGACATAAACACCTTACCCCTACAAGACTACCAGCGGAGAGGGGGACATAAAACTTTACCCCTCCAACACGACTAAACCGACCAAATTGGAAGAGGGGGACATAAAACCTTACCTCTTCCAAACTCGAGCTACACAAAATACCAAAACCAACTCTTTGACTTCATGATCAATCTCCTACTTCATCTTCATGACTTCAATTGGTATGATCTTTAATTTGATCCAACTTGATCCAATAACTTGCTTTTGACTTGATGTTGAATTCTTCTCATAGATTGTGTCATTTTCATACTTTTTCATCTTGAATGGTTTGTTAATGCTCTCCATAAACTAAATACCACATTAACTTAATGGAAACATTAGTAACACAAATCTCATTCCATTATTATGTTATCATCAAAATCACTAAGGAGATCTATGGTGGACACCTATAGGCTAACATCTCTCTCTCTCTCAATACCTAACCTCTCCTCTCTTACATCTCCACATAGCACATGTGGGTTTATTAGATAGTAACTAACAATCTCCTTCTTCCCTACTACTTATATCCATGAATAAAAACCTAAATGAGTTTTGTGTTTTCCATTTTTTGTTGTTGTAGAATACAAAGAGTCCAAATTGCTTGACAGTGCAACACTAACATCTAAAATACTCCCTTTTGAAAGCCAAGCGTTTGTCCATCTTTGATTATCTATATTTCTTCTCTCCAGTCTATTTTATTCGTTTTCCTTACTTCCATTGTTTTTATTTTTACGATATTCAAATTAATTGATATGCTTAGCGGGATTGAAACATGAGTACCTATAAAGTAATATTATTTTTTAGTATCTTTTGATTGAGATCATAGAATTATAACTAATAATATTATTATTTTTTAATTTAACCATATTTCTTTTATTAATAAAAAAAATTAATACGTGCAAAGCACATGCATGCACCTTTACTATATATATATTATATATTATATGTGGGTTGGTTCCATGTACCATCTCTCAACATCCTCTATTCTCTCTTCAAATTGGCGTCATGGGCAGCCGACACGATAATCGTTATGTAATTTTTTTGTCTCATATTAATGAATTAATTTTTTCTCTCATATTAATGAATCATATAATGAGTTTATTAATTACTTTTCTATTCTCATCCTAATACCATATGCCGGTTGGTTTCACTTGGCATCTCTCAACATCCTCCATTCACTCTAAGGGATATAGAATGATTTTGGTTCTTCTTAAAAGAAAAAATAATTTTCTATTGGTTCTGATCCACTAAATTAGGTTTTCTCTCTTGTTCGGTTCTCGGCTGCCTTCTTGTAGAAATTACTCTCTCCTCTTACAAACGGGCCAATCCAATAACATCAAGAAGAGCAGTGGGTTTTAGCATTTGCACCATGTATTTTACTTCATCTTTTAATTCGGCTATAAACATAAATAAAAATATAAAAAATTAAAGAAAACATTATAATAAAAATTAAAAGAAAAAAAAAATTGAGATCACTTTTTGATTGAATTTTGATGAATTTAACTTTATAATGTAAATAGAAAAAATTAATTTTTTTTTGTTCCATTCAAACATGATTCTTTTCTTTAGAATAGATTTTGGCTGACTGTTACAAATGGGTTTTAAGTATATAATTAATCTTCAAAACACATTCCTAAGAAAACATTTCTTCCGAAAGAAAAATCACCAGAATTGATGCCAAATAGGGACTACAACATCTCTAAAGAACATGAGAGTACCAAAGAAAGAGATAAAGGTGGGCTCAAACATAAGAAGGCCATGTGGAAAAAAGAGAGTTAAATGCCAATGACTTAAAGAGTGAAAAGCGAGAATGATGTGACGTACACTAACTGGGGAAATAGAGAAAGAAATCATCATTTCACTTGACCTTGACCATGTCTTCTTTTATTTTTCTTGATATTGTCGAATCCAATTATCGTGTTCTTTTTTTATTTTTCTTCATATTGTTGAACCCAATTATTGTGTTTCTGCATAACATATACCTATTCAGAAAATTATCCAAGCAAACGGATTTGGATACGATTCGACTATAGATGATATTCATATCCATTGACACCCTTAATTGCGGATAGGGATGTCAATGGGCCGGATAGGCCAACACAAAATTGTTTTTGCCTCGTAGTGGGTGTTTAAGCAAATATTTAGAAACCTTCAGTTGACATGGTCTCTTCACTGTTGTCCTTACTGTTCTCACTTTTTCTTTCATCAGTACTACTTGGTAGTAATATCACTACAAACCTACATAATACTACCTACTGTTATCATTGCTATTATCTTTGAAACTGAGCATCGAGTATCTACGATTGTAGCTTCTCCCACGGAAAGGAAATCAGAGCGAGCCATTACAGTCTCCTTCTCAGCTTTCTATCTCACACGTACAAAGTGATATGCCAACGCCCACCAGTTGCTTTATCCGTGACATCTTCATGGAAGCTTGCCCAGCCTCTATCAACGCGTTTCACTAGCCCTACTTTTACATGTGGTCCTTAGCTGGACTTTTTCGGTTTTTCCTCATCCCGGGTGATAATAGATGGTGCGCAACAAGCACCTCAACAGTCGTTATTTGTACTTATTTTGTTCTTCCACAAAGGATGTGAAATTTTATTTTTTTTTTCTCATTTTATTTTTAAAAGAAACGTATGTTTTTAGATTAATTATGAACATGAGTTTTAGATAATTGGAACAATCCAAAATATGCGCTGAAGCTTTGAAATATAAAAGAGGGTGTTTCTATCAATTAAATTATTTTTTTATAATTCCAAATAAACCCAATATAAGTATTTTTTGAGTTGCTCTAATTATCTCTTCAGCCGAGTTCCTATTTGTTTTTGTTTTTTTTTTTGGAATTTGCTATTGGGACCTCATATGGGCCAAGACCTCGTGCCCATGCACGGGATTTCATGTATACTACAAGAAATCAGGATAACACCTATGGAAAACTAGCCACGATAATAAATTTGTCACTATATCGAGCTTTTCCCACGGTTTTTGGTTCCGTTGCTTAATATTTGTTGCTTTTAATAATTAATGCACCATATTTATTAAAAAAATATGTTACTAACCATAGCCACGGTTTATTTACCGTTCCTAACAATTTTAATAGGTACCCACGGAAAAAATACCGTTACTCAAGTTTATTTCCCTAGCCACGGTAATAAAACTAATATCTACAGAATTTATTACCCACGGAAATAATACCGTGGGTAAAATGTTTTATTAATTAATCCCCAAACCCTCTGCCCGGTGTTTCCTCCCACTCTGTTTCATCCTCCCACCCTAAATCACCAAACTGTCGAAGATGACCGTCGTCATTTCCGTCGGGTTCAGCCGCCGTGTTTTCCTCTCCGGTAGCCTCCCCCTCTCTCTCTCTTGATTTCTCGCTCTCTCTCACTCTCTCTCTTTCTGGTAACCTCTCTCTCTATTGCGCACTCTCTCTCTCTCTCTATTTCATGCGGGTTCACCTGCCCTAGGTTAGAAATTTATGTCAATTTCTATTTTTGCTATTAGCTGCTATTTGGTGATTCTAGTGATTTTGATACTTTCCATTGTTGAAATTAGCATGATATTATTTTTTAGTGAATATTGCCTCAATTTGTTGATTCTTTTACAACGATGGTAACTAAATTTGAAGGGTGATCAATTGTTTGTGGTGTTCATAAGAAGAATCTAGGGTTTTTTTCAGGTGGGGTGGTTCGTTTTATATTCATCCCATTTAATGATTCAGATTACTTTGAGTTTTGTGATTTACTGGGTTATATTATTCAACTCTATAATCTAAGTATCTTAAAAAAGAGGTTTCACTATTTTGAGACTTCAATTCATTTGAGTAATTATTTTTCTGGTGTTGATCACCATAGGCAATGATGTTTTCGCCAAAATTTGAAGTTGGTACAAATTTTATGGTGCTCTATGAGATAATTTATATACAAGTTACTCAAAAAACAAAGATTAAAAAATATATAATATTAAGGGATGTAAAATCCAAAACAAATAATTTAATGTAGATCTTTCCGTCATACCCATTGAAAATACATGCACACATATATATAGGAGGAACACTTAGAACAATTTCGGGGAACTCTAAATCATTGTGAATATCTCATAATAAGAATGTAATAATTGCAATAAAATGTCTGAACTCAAAGTTTGATTAGAAGAATACCTAACTCTTTTGTATGTATGTTAGTTTCTGGATTCATATGCATTGTTGTTTGATAATATAAAACATGATAATAATGACTTCTTTCTCCTACCTAATCTAATTTTTCAATAATAGATTGTAAATATTTTATATCTTGAAAATTTTCTTCTAAAATGTCAAAACATTTATGATCTTCCTGTTGAGAAGCTTTCTATATATAGGGTTGTAACATCTGTTTCGGCAAAGATGAATCAAGTATAACTTTTTGATGGAAAATTTCATCTATATTAAGTTCATTGTATTCATTTTTGTTTTTCTTGAGAAAATGATTGTTACAAGCTTATCAACTTTTAGCTTAAGGATATACATTGACCATAAGAAAACCATTGCACCTATATTTGACCACTCTTCATGGCTTTGTGGCAGTTCTTAGCAACTGGGCCTTGATGATGATACACATGTAGAACATATCCATCCATGGAGAACATATCGAAAATATTTCGAACAATATATCATGAATCTTTTAATTAACTCGATAAATTTCCTTCGAAAGGCATTCTTCTGGATCAAATGAGTATATATATATATATATAATATATGTTGGTCTCATAAGGAGCTTAAAGAATATCTATTTCTTGTTCATAATTATCTCGGTGATTCAATACTGTTAGTCTTCTTGGCTGACATTGGCTTTAGGATTTATGTTTCAATGGTCACCTTTCTCCTTATAGATCTAGTTTAATCTACATGAAGGATTTTTTATATTTTTTTGAAGGAAGGGATGTTAAAATTTGTATAGAGTGAAAAATGGTATTTCCAGGTTTTCATTTTTGTACGATGTAGTTTGTTCTATATTATCTGTTTACCTTCTCCACGATATATGTACAACTACAATTTCATCACCCACTATCGTATCTTCAAATGAAAAGGAGATGTTAGCTTAAAACCAATAAGCATAAATAGAGATTAATGTTACCAAACTTTACTCCCTTGAGAGAATTGATGGTACTCTTGCATAACTCAGGATTACTAGATCTTCTTAAAACTGCTTATGGTGTCGTGATTCTTAACTCCCATGTTGAATCTCCCACAGTCTCAATAATTCTTAAGAGGTGGATTGTTCAATATCTAAAGCCTTTCTCTCCTCTAAATCTCTTCATATCAATGCTTACATAGGCTACAATAGTACCGCTTTATCGATATTACCTTATTTTTCTTTTCTTATCCAAGGAAGGTTCTATACATATCAATGTTAAACATCCATGTTTTTCTTTTCTTTTCTTACTGTTTTTATAAATTTTAAAATCCAGGTTAGGATTATTTTCAGATTAGCATTAGTGCCTAATATATGTTTGTTCAATTCTCAAATTAGTTTAAGATAAGTAAAATCTTTTTTTTTCGGAAGGTAAAATAAATAAAATCTGATTATTCTAGTTGAGAGCATGATCCTTTGGAGAGTTTTAATCAATTCTAGTTCACTCTTTCTACACCTTAGTAAGGATAATATAAATTAGGTTTTCGTCTAATCTTAACTTAGAGCAAATCTGATTTTTTCGATCAATTTTCTAGTTGGGCTTCAACCTGTGTAAAATCTGCTTGAGTTGGTCTTTAGGTTAGTTTTGATCCTTTTTTAGGGTTAGTTTCAATTAGCTTTAAATCCATTTTTATTTATATGATAGTCTAACATTTCTTTTTGTTTTATTTTCTTTGATTGTTAGAGAAACATCTTAAATCCCACCACAACTCTCAATTGGAAATTCAAATCATCTTGATCGGCTTAAAGGAAAAAATCCATTAATCTATATGTTTCCTTGTTACATCAGCATATGATGATTCTGTTACATCAGCAAGTAAACATTGAACTGGGGCTTCCTTCTGATAAGTACATCGGAAGGAAAACTAAAGAAGCAAAACAGCTTGTAAGTTGTAACGGTGAAGAATATGAACGAAAAGAAGAAAAGAATAAACCTCCTTTAAGAAAATATCAGAACATATCTTAAATATACAGAAAACTAGTTTGGAAACATTTGATGACGTCATCTATATTGTTCTTATTTCAGTAAGTGTAGGATAAACTAAATAAACTTATAGAGTATATTAGTTAATTTAAGATGGTGGCCTAGTGGGTCCAATCTACCTAGATAATCAAGTAAGCTGAAAATCCCGTCATTACTTCTATTTAAATACATTAATGTCTGACAGAGTTGAGGTAGTTAGAATATTAAATAAAATGAAATGTTATTTTCGAAAATTGGAGTTTCAGTACATTACTGTTATTTCATGACACTTTTACTAAATGTCAGTTATTCCTTATCTAACATTAACTTGTTTGGGCATTTCAATGAGTTTGTAATGGACTTGACATTGTGGGCCTCACCTAAAATTCCGTTCATGGGCACGAGGTCTCGGTCCTTATGAGGTCTCAATAGCATTTCCCTTTTTTTTTTCTTTTTTTTGCATGGACAACTGATTCTGGCCATATAATATTTTAATAGATCTAGCAAATAACCATCCAGTATTTGATATTTGGTCCACAATAAACCATCCAGTATTTGATATATGCTCCATAATATCCCCATATAGAACGCAACCCAGTGGAGATCAAAGGACAAATCCCATTAAGTACGGCTGATATGCCAACTCCCTAACTCGAACAAATATTAAGTTACAAAATTTTAATTTTGAGTTTTTTGCACAAAAAAAAAAACCCTACCTTTTCAGCTATGTATTTGTAAATACCCCATTGTGTTTTGCGATTTTGCATTATAGTCCATTAATTTTAAATTTTTTTGCAAATTCACCCTTCTATCCAAAAGTTGGTTAACGAATGTTAATTTTTATTTATGAAATAACATTTTCAACCTTATTTTGATTTTAAGAAATTTTGTAAAAACTTTTTACAAGAGAAGTGCTTGGATCCCACTAATTGTAGTTAAGATTCACTCATCCTTAGGATTCATCCAGTTAACTTCGTTTTAGAAGAAAAAAATTTGAACTTTAGGTTGATTATACTTGACCACGGTTAAAGGACAAGTCACCATATCTCTTTTAACACTCTTAACTGAGGTTAATTAAGATTATTATTTTTTGGTGGTTGAAAGATAGGAGATTCTTTGAATAAAAGTTTGTACATCACCCAAAGCTGGAATAGTTTCCCTACTTTGGCCATTATCAAAAGACCCTACAGGTCTAGCAAGGAACTTGTTAAGGCTAGCCTATAGCTCTTGCTGCTTCGATGTGAGCTTTCCCATTTGCTTCCCGATTTATAAAAGCGAAACACCACCTCCTTGCATAGAAGTTCCAAAACCAGGATGTTGTCCATTACCGATCGTATCTCAATGAAGATGAGTAGTTTCACCGCTTAGGAAATCAGTGATTTCTTTTCACCGGTTAAGATTCATTCACCCCAACAGTTCAAGCATCTAACCTTTGTTTTAAGAAGAAAAAATATCAACCTTGGATTAGTTATGCTTAACCACAGTTAAAGGAGGCTCTACATGATGCCACGTGTTCCACTAATAGTGGTTAATATTCACTCACCCCTAGGGTTCATGCATCTAAGCTTGGATTTTAGAAAAGAAAATATTAACTTGATTATGCTTACCCACATTTAAAGGGGGCTCTACAAGCCGTTACCTGTCCTTTTTAACACCCACTAACTTGGTTAAGATTCACTCACCCATTGGGTTCATGCATCTAACCTTGGGAAAAAATATTAACTTTAGGTTGATTACACTTAACCACAGTTAAAAAGAACTCTACAAGCCGCCATGTGTCCCTTTTAACACTCACTAGCTATAGTTAAGATTCACTCACCCTTAGGTTCATCCGTCTAACCTTGATTTTTAGATTTAAAAATATATATATATATATATATATATTAACCCCAGGTTGATTAAGCTTAACCCCAATTAAAGGGGGATGAAACGGACACATGCTTACTTATATTGGCGTGCTTTCCGACCAACTCATTAAAAAAATGTTTAAAAGGTCATTTTATAAAAGCTTAACACCCGTTAACTAACTTTTGGATGGAATGGTGGATTTGCAAAAAGTTTTAAAAGTTAGTGGGCATAATACAAAATCACAAAAAACAAGGGGTATTTACAAATAGCTGAAATGATAGGGTTTTTTTTTGTAAAAAATCCTTTAAATTTCTTGTCACTACAACAATTCTACGGAGCACTGACAGAATAGGAGTGACGAAATTTTTTCCGTCTCTAATACATCACTTTTAGTGACGGAGATCGACCGTCACTAATGTTTCGTTCCAATAAGTATTGCTATACTTATGCAATTTTTTCAAAAATAAATAAGGTCGTATAGTGACGAAAATATTTCGTCACTAATAAGCAGTATTTTTATGGGACGAAAAAATCCCATCACTAATTAGGCTATCAGTGCTAGAAATAGGGAGAATAGATCGCAGCTTCATATGGCCCACACTACAGGGACGAGGGCTTACGCCTAGTACAGGGCGGCTGAGGTATATGTAATTAAATAATTCTTTTGTGTGTTCATGAATTAATGCATTCTATACTAGTTTTGTTGTAAAGTTAATAATCATCACAACTTCTTTCACGAGGACAACAAGCAAGTGAGCCTGAGGGGTAGGAGTCAGACTGGATGCATATGTTCAGGATCACCCATACACGTAGGGATGAGTCATTTGTCGATAAGGTATCCGAGCAAGTGATGATATGTTTATGCATTTCATGATTAAAAGTATCACTCATTCTCTATTTGTCACAAACTAGAACTCGCAATATGTATTTTTTATTACTTAATCTAAATTGAATATTATATTTTAATTGCAGACATAGATGGACCAGCTTATGAGCCAGCGTCCTTCGGGCAGTGCTAGTAGCACTGCCCGAAACAGGTATTCACCCAGGTGATGGGTTCAGACGGAGACAGGCACATCCACGCATATGAACTGGGTGTTTCCCAGCACAATTCCGCGCTCTGGATATGGATCACTAGAGGAAGAGGGCAAAGGAGGATGAGCCTGCGTACCGGGCTATTTTGGCTAAGCAAATGACTATGGAGGCTCAAATGAATGATATGAACAACTACTTCCAATCCCATGCAGATCTCTTCCAGACGTAGTGTTTGGATCAATCATTCTCATCCTTCCCTGACCACCATCTCAGTGGCGATCCCAGGATCTTGAGCAACCACCAAATGATACCATTGCATGAGATTGTCAATGATTGACTCATTATGTGTTTAGACATTGTTTTTTTTTTTTATAACATTGTTAAAACATATATTATCTTATTATTTTTTTTACTCTTGTCACTTGTTTATGGAATGGACTAATCTGTGAATAGTTAGAATATGTTACAGGTTGAATGCATCTGTGAATACATAGGTTACAGGTTGAATGTGAGACTGAACAAGATACATGTTGTATGTGAATGAAATGGATACAGGTTGTGTGTGAATGAAATAGATACAAGTGGAATGTTTGATGAAACGATACAGGTTGTGTGTGAATGAATTAGTGGATGCAAGTTGAATGTTACTTGAATATGTGACAAGTTCCCAGCAGGTTATAGATTCCCAACTAATGTGGATGCAAGTTTAGAGACTGGATAATTTCTATCACTAATGATAAGTGAGCTTTAGTGGCAGAAATATTTCGTCATAGTTGACATATTAGAAACGGAATAGGTTTCGTCATAATTTAATATTAGTGACAGTTTAGTTTCTGTATCTATTGCGATATTAGATACATAAATTAGTCCGTCAAAATTGAGATATTAGAGACGAACTGATTTCTGTCACAAATAGGGAATTAGATACGGATATTTTCCTGTAAAAAAAAAGACACTTCCGTCACTAATTGTTGACGTAAAAGGTGACAAAATCAAGGCATTAGAGACCGAAATCTTCGATCTCTAACTAGTGATAGATAGTAAATTCTGTCTCTAAAGGGCATTAGTGATGCTAACATCCGTCACGGAATATTGACAGACAAATATTCCGTCTCTGATGCTATTAGGGACAAAAATCGCATTATTAGTGATGAACAAATTCCGTCTCTAAAAGGTTGATTTCTAGTAGTATATAGTGTATGTTAGATACAAAAAAAAAAAAAACCATTGGTTAGTGTGATTATATTGATGGTAGGGTAGGGATCTTTAAGCATTACTTACATCTTCATCATATCTAATTATGGGTACTAGTGGGCCGCACGTGCAAGGTACGTCAGAGTGGGAAATGGGAGAAAAAGTGGTAAGGGGGACCCTAATGAAACTCACTGATGCAAGTGTTGTGAACATGGGTTTCGGAACCCTGATTAAAATCTCACAGGATGTTTAGAGTCGCCACCTATTTATTCAGAAGGGATAAGTCCCCGGGATTTGGATAAGGTCTTGGTCTGCGATGGAGATTAGGGTAAGAGGTTCAGTTAAGTCCGGGGAAGGTGTTAGGCACCCCGAGGCTTTCATTTTATAATGGTTCCCTATTCCCTAGGTTTAAGCCAATTAATATCAAAGTTTGTTAAAATGCCTAAGTGTTTAAGATAAGACTAATCTAATAAAGAAAAGCTAACTAGGGTCGAACCCGGGTTGGGTTGCATACATACTCACATTGTGGTGAGATCAGACCGAGCATAGTTCTAGCACATGAGCCCGTGCCAAGGCTAAGGGGTGTGTATGTGCACCAAGGGTGGCTAATGGACTAGTCTAGTAGACTAGGGTTAAGTTGACCGGGGTTGGTCAAGTCCAAGGTATTGGGCTGATAGGCCAAGGGGTAGTCTGGTAGACTAGGGTTTGGGCCCGGTAGGCCAAGGCAAAGTTTGACCAAGTTTAGGATTGCTAACCAGGGTTAGGTCAAACTAATCATGATTAGGATTACTAACCACAGTTTAAAGAGGTATGGTCCAGCCCGATAGGCTGAGATTGAGCCGGGTAGGCGAAGGGTGAACCCGATAGTGTAGAACCCCAGAAATTTTCTATATGCCTTGGGATGTGTGTCAAGGCATGATACATATGTAATCTCAAAAGAATTCATGAAATGAGAATTTGAAGCTGAGGAATTTTTTTGCTAAGAATGCTATTATTAATTAAATTAATTATTTAAAAATGTCTATAAGTCTCGAAAGTGTCCTAGGCAAGTTTAGGAGAGATTAGAATAGAAGAGGAAAAGGTTCAAGTAGTAAGACTGGGTGAAAAGTGAACTCAGCAGATGAATTGCAGAGTAACCGATCGCTCGGTCTTGAGTAGTGATCGATCAGTCCAAAACCGATCGATCGATGACTATCGACTGGTTAACTTTTTTGTATGAGAAATTTTTCCAGAGAGCATGTTTTTGACCGGTCGCTCGGTCAAGAACACCGATTGCTCGGTAGGCAACCGATCGATCGGTCATAACCACCGATCGCTCGGTCTTCGCGTTTTTGCAGAAATTTCAGTAAGGGCTATTTCATCTTTTGAGAGTTAAACTCTTTCCTATAAGGCTTTGCCCGAGCCTTAGGGCTTCATTCACTATACTTAGAAGATTTTGAGAGATAAAGAGAGAGGAGAAGGAGATTCCTAACCTAGGGTTGTGTTTTTTAGAAGAAATCAAAGGGGTGAAGACCCTAGATCATCTCAAGTTCATTTTCTTCAAGTTTAAGGCTCAAGTACTCGTGGAGCTCGTTTCTCCAAACTAGGGCAGCAATCCTACGGCGTTTTTGCAAGGGTTTTCTTCCCCACACTAAGCTTCCTTCAAGCAAAGGTTTTCTTCTTTCAAGTTGGAGCTTCAATCAAGGTTTCTACCAAGATTAAGCCTTGATTCAAGGTTAGTACACTCTACTAACTTCCCTAGCAATAACCTAGGTTTTCACTCTTGATATTATGCTTTCTTTCCTTATAAAACGTATCACCTTCACTAAATATAAACAAGATAAGAAAAAGGTTCGAATGTGTCGATGGGATGTGGATTGTGGCGATTGGATGCCGTTAGATGTGGATGTGATGTGTGAAATGGAAAACGGTGGATGGGCATTCTATAAATAATGAACATACTATGATGATTGATGGAAAATATGCGCTAAATAGGGTAAAGAAAAACTACTAAAAATGTTGCACACCGGATGTTTGATAATATGCCTAAACCAAGAATAAATGAATTTAATAAAGGAAATGGATGTAAGCCCTACATAATTGTTCTTGTAAATGATGACTTGACCAAATGCTATGGTGATCACCTAAATGCTTACATATTATACTATGAATTGAAATGTGATGCGATATTCCTCTGGTTACACGTGTTCCCATGATTATCACTATTGGCACGCATGCGAGCACGCATGCATACATGAACCGAGTTTTCAAGAGCATATGTCTTAATAAATCAACAAGAAAACATTGCATGTCAAAGAAGTTGGTAGCCCAGGGGTATTCGGGTACTAGCCTCTGGCTCACTAGAAAACTAAGCAAAAAAACTAAAAGCTACTACATGTTAAGGAGGTTGGTAGCCCAGGGATATTCGGGTACTAGCCTCTGGCTCACAAGAAAACCACATGTCAAGGAGTTTGGCAGCCTAGGGAGGTTCAGGTGCTAACCTCTGGCTCACAAGTAAAGGAAAATATTACATGTCAAGGAGGTTGGTAGCCCAGGGATGTTCGGGTGCTAGCCTCTGGCTCACAAGTATACAAGATGATGAAAGGACACGCATGCATGATTTTCACAAGCAAGACCGAGACATGAACGAGTTTTCGAAGCATGAGCTTTATCTGTGTTTTTGCATTCTTGCATGCATGTCATGATAATGATATTGTTCGTGTTCAATGACATTTATCTTATGATGCTACTATTGCTTTAAATCGATACCTTGTATTTTGTTCATTTTGTTATTCTTCTATTATTGCTATGGTTTGCTAGTAGCTTGTACTCGCTGAGTATTCCATGTTCAGCCGTACTTTCATGTCGGCAGGTACTGAGGAAGCCCTCAACCCTAAGCCTTGGGTCGAGAAAGAGTACATAGAGGAGAGAGAGCCGTCTATTCCACTACATTCTCAAGCGGACCGAGACCTCGACGTATGGCCGTACCTTGACTACTGTTGAGGGGAGAGTACGAGAGGGTTTGTGTATTTTGATAGGTGGGCCTATCCACCTTAGGCTTGGATATGTTTTATATATATTTTCACTTGGGATACAAACTTATAAAGAAAAGAAAAATTAGTTTACGCTTCCGCAACCTATGTTTAGCTTCCGCACTCTGCTTATCATTGTGTTAGTATTATATTCACCTTATTCATTATAGGATGGTTTGGCAGGTACGTATAGTCACACCTAAAGTATCCCTTAACTCCTAGGGGGTATTTTGGAGCGTGACAGAGGTGGTATCAGAGTTGTAGGTATTAGAGTCCTTAGGGTCGCTTAGTACTCGATACCATGATTGAACAAGACATTAGGTGTTAGGAAAGAGTTGTATTCCAAGTATAGACTAACAAGTTAGTCTTAGTCAAAATCGGTTAAACTTCAACCAAACTTAGAGTCCTACGCTAGGAACACGGATTGCATGTTATGATATTGAGTTGTATAGCATTGTGCATTATTTTGTGCTTAGTCAATATGCTTAGAATGAATGGTGAAATCATTACTAAATGCATATCCAAGTTAGGCTCATGTTGTATTGTCGTTCTCAGGAGAAATCATGAGACGCAATACCCGGGGTCGCGGATACAACACAAGGGGCAATGGAAGTGATGCTCCATTGGGTGATGATCAACCCGATTTTGCCCAAGCCTTTGCTTCAATAGCCGAGACTTTCGCTATGTTAGCGGCAAGGCAACCGGCTACTCCACCTAATGTGGCACTTATACCAGCTCCTCCTAATTGAGCACAAGCCGGAATAGAGGTTTTTCGGAAGATGAGGCCCCCAACTTTTTGTGGGAGCATTGATCCACTTGTTGTCGAAGGTTGGATTCGGCAACTCGAGAAGATATTTTCGTTATTAACACATACTGAAGCGGAAAGGGTCACATGGGCCGCCTTTATGCTTGAAGGTGAGGCCGATCATTGGTGGAAGTCCGCACTTCGGACCCGAGAGTTGACCCGGCAAGGTCAAGACTGGACTTGGGAAGAATTCTTGCACGTTTTCAACAAGAAGTACTTCCCGGTCGGGATGAAAGAGAAGATAGAAGGTTAGTTTTTTACCTCGGAACAATGTAACATGTCGGTAGCGGCTTATGAAGCCAAATTTTCGAAGCTATCTCGGTTTGCTCCACATATGATAGCTACCAAGGCTATGAAAGCCCAGAAATTTGAGAGGGGGTTGAAGGCCTACCTCAAGGACCGAGTCTCAATGTTCAGACATGAGCCATATTCAGAAGTTGTGAACAAGGCACTTTTGGCCAAGTCGAACTCCGAGGAGTTCTTCAAAAGAAGAGGAATGGAGAAAGGACAGTCGAGTAGTTCAGGAGAGAAAAGAGTAAGGACTAGCTTGTATCAGTCCGCAGGGCCAGCTCAGTCACAGAGGATACATTCGGCACCACAAGCTCCCCGCCCTTTTGCTCCACCAGCTTTTCGCCCGGCTTTCACTCAGGCTCCTCGCCCCACAGTGACTCAGGCTATGGGATATGCTCCTCTCACCTATGCGCATGATATCTGCACCCTTTGTGGAAGGAGGCATCCAGCGGGGGGAATGTAGGAGGGCTACCGAAAGTTGCTTCCATTGTGGTGACCAAGGCCACCTGGTTAGAGATTGTCCCTGACGTCATATGCCAGCTCAATCTCAGGGGAGCAGGCACCCGATGAGGCAGACATCTCAGCCTAGCTCTTCCCAAGCTTCAAGGGCCTCACAGTCTACATGGCCTCCTCGCCCAGCCACCCAGGGTCGAGTTTTTGCTCTATCAAAGAGAGATGCACGTGCATCCAACGATGTCGTGCAAGGTACGCAAGAATTCTAGAGTAAGTATGAATGGTTTCTATGGTTGATGAGTTGTTAATTTTACTAAGGGTTACCTATGTATGATGCTTGTTATTGTTTGATATCTACTGACATTAGTTACTTACTCGCACAGACGCTTTATTAGTGAACGAGTGTCTCGCCCAAGTGTTGATCGACACAGGATCCACTCACTCCTTTGTGTTACCTAGTTTCACGAAGGGATTTTCAAGTGAGGCTACTCCGTTAGAGCGGGAGTTGACCATTGCAACTCCACTCGGCAAGTCGGTTGTACAGACAAAATATGTAAAGATGGTGTGGTTCAAGTAGGGGAGAATGAACTAATAGCCAATCTTATCGTCCTAGATTTCCAAGACTTCGATTTTGATGTCATCCTAGGAATGGATTGGCTATCAAATCACCACGGGCATGTTTCATGCTTTGAAAAGATGGTGAACTTCAAGCCGGAATGGGCTAAGCCTTTTCACTTTCGAGGATTGAGAGAAAGGGACATTGCTCACCTCGCAGCTTTGAGCATAGCAAACCCAGAGGCACCAAACTCCTCGGCCATTCCGGTCGTGAGTGAGTTCTTAGATGTGTTCCCGGATTGCCTCCTGACCGAGAGATCGATTTCGCTATAGAGCTTGCTCCAGGCACCGCTCCGATTTCAAGGGCACCGTATATAATGGCCCCAATAGAGCTTGAAGAATCGAAGAAGCAAATTGAGGAGTTACAACAACTTGGTTTCATCCAACCGAGTGTCTCGCCATGGGGAGCTCCAGTCCTCTTTGTAAAGAAGAAAGACGGGTCGATGAGAATGTGCATAGATTACCGACAGTTGAACAAGGTAACTATTAAGAATCGTTATCCCTTGCCACGGATAGACGACTTATTTGACCAACTGAAAGGAGCGAGATTCTTCTCCAAGATTGATCTCAGATCGGGATATCATCAGTTAAAGATCAAGGCGGAAGATGTTCCAAAGACGGCTTTCAGGACTCGGTATGGGCATTATGAATTCCTCGTCATGCCTTTTGGGCTGACGAATGCACCGGCGGTGTTCATGGATCTGATAAACTGGGTGTTCCAATCATACTTAGATCGATGTGTGATTGTGTTCATCGATGACATTTTGGTGTATTCCCAGACACGGGAAGATCTCGCACGAGATCTCCACCTTGCTCTGGAGATGTTGAGAGAGCATAGGCTATATGCCAAGTTAAGTAAGTGTGAGTTTTGGCTAGAGAAGGTGGCATTCCTAGGCCACGTGGTGTCTGCAGACGGCATTTCAGTAGACCCAGCGAAGATGGAGACAGTTATGAGCTGGGACAGACCCAAGAGCGTTACTGAGATACGTAGTTTCCTCGGGTTGGAGGGATTCTCCAGTTTGGTTGTACCTCACTTACTTAATAAGGAAAAATGCAAAGTTCAGTTGGAGCGACCAATGTAAAGTGAGCTTCCAGGAGTTGAAGAAACGCCTTACCACGGCTTCCATCCTCACAGTGCCTTCCAGGAGCGGCGGTTTCGTTGTATATAGTGATGCCTCCCATGTGGGGTTAGGGTGCGTACTCATGCAGCATGGCAAGGTTATTGCCTAAGCCTCAAGGCAATTGAAAGAGCATGAGAAGAACTATCCCACTCATGACTTAGAGCTCGCTACGGTTGTGTTTGCATTGAAGATTTGGCGACATTATCTTTATGGGGAACAATTTAAGGTATTCACAGATCATAAAAGCCTTAAGTATTTGTTTTCCCAGAAGGAGCTGAACCTGAGGCAAAGAAGATGGGTAGAATTTTTGAAAGACTACGAGTGCTCCATTCAATACCATAGGGGCAAAGCGAATGTTGTAGCCGATGCTCTTAGCCGGAAGCCTACTGGACTTTTGGCGCATATGATGCTGAAGGAGTGGAGGTTGTTAGAGGATGCATCCAACCTCGGCATCAGTTTTAGTCTCCCTACCTTTGGGCCGGTAATGGCTAACATCACAGTTAGGCCATATATCCTGAGCATGATCAAGGAGTTGCAGGGAATGGATGCCGAGCTACTTTCTTGCCGAGACAAGTCAGTTAAGAGTGACAGCAAGGATTTTGCGGTGAGGGATGATGGAATTATCACTTTCAAGGGAAGAGTATGTGTCTCAGCCGATGAGAAGCTTAAACGAGAAATCTTATACGAGGCTCACCGGTCCAAGTACACCGTTCATCCCGGAGGTACCAAAATGTATAGGGACTTGAAAAAGCACTTTTGGTGGTGGAACATGAAGCGAGAAATAGCGGAGTACGTGTCCCGATGCTTGCTGTGCCAGCAAGTCAAGGCCGAGCACAAGAGACCGACTAGACTGTTGCAGTCTCTCCCTATTCCCGAGTGGAAATGGAAACATATCTCCATGGACTTCATTGTGGGGTTGCCAAAGATGGTTAGAAAGACTGATGCTATATGGGTAGTAGTTGACAGACTCACGAAATCCGCCCATTTCTTACCGTACCGGACTATATTCAACTCCAATCAGTTAGCGGCGCTATACATCAAGGAAGTAGTCCGATTGCACAGGGTGCCAGTGAGCATTGTATCGGATAGAAACCCTAGATTTACTTCCAGGTTCTGGAAGAGCTTTCAGGATGCAATGAGTTCTCGACTGGACTTTAGCACGACTTTCCACCCACAGACCGACGAGCAAACCGAGAAGGTGAATCAGGTGATAGAAGACATGCTCCGAGCTTGTATGCTAGATTTTAAAGGAAGTTGGGAAGATCCCCTACCTTTGGTGGAATTCGCCTACAATAACAGTTATCAGGCAAGCATACAGATGGCGCCTTTTGAGGCTTTGTATGGGAGGAGTTGTAGTTCCCCGTTGTATCGGGATGAAGTTTAGGAAAGGAAGGTGTTGGGCCCCGAATTAATTGAACAAACTACGGATATGGTCAAGCTTACCCGGGAGAGGTTGAAGACCGCACAAGATCGACAGAAAAGCTATGCCGACATCCGTAGGTGGGACCTTGAGTTTCGAGTTAGGTATTTTTTATTTCTTCGGGTTTCACTGACCAAGGGTGTTATGAGATTCGGAAAGAGAGGCAAGCTCAGTCCGAGATATGTTGGTCTGTTCGAGATCACTACAAGAGTCGGTGAGGTGGCTTACCGTGTTGCTTTGCCCGCTCATATGGCGGCGGTCCACAACGTGTTTCACATCTCCATGATTCGGAAGTACATTCCGGACCCCTCTGATATCATCGAACTTGATCCAGTTGAGATTCGAGAGGATCTCACTTTAGTTGAGAAGCCGGTTCATGTATTGGATCGAAGAGATCAAGTGCTTCGCAACAAGACTATATCGCTAGTTCTTGTGCAATGGCAACATCACGCTCGAGAAGAGGCTACATGGGAACGTGAGGCCGAAGTCAAAGCGAAGTACCCTGAGTTGTTTGGATGAATTTTGTATATGACTTGTAACTTTGTTTTGAATTGTAATGCACGCATCGTCCAAATTTCGAGGACGAAATTTCTTATAAGGGGGGAGGATGTAGAACCCCGAAACTTTTGTATATGCCTTGGGATGTGTGTCAAGGTATGATACATATGTAATCTCAAAAGAAATCATGAAATGAGAATTTGAAGCTCTAAGGAATTTTTTTGCTAAGAATGCTATTATTAATTAAATTAATTATTTAAAAATGTCTATAAGTATCGAAAGTATCCTATGCAAGTTTAGGCAAGTTTAGGAGAGATTAGAATAGAAGAGGAAAAGGTTCAAGTAGTAAGAATGGGTGAAAAGTGAACTCAGCAGATGAATTGCAGAGCAACCGATCGCTCGGTCTTGAGTAGCGATCGATCAGTCCAAAACCGATCGATCGATGGCTATCGACTGGTTAACTTTTTTGTATGGGAAATTTTTCCAGAGAGCATGTTTTTGACCGGTCGCTCGGTCAAGAACACCGATTGCTCGGTAGGCAACCGATCGATCAGTCATAACCACCGATCGCTCGGTCTTCGAGTTTTTGTAGAAATTTCAGTAAGGGCTATTTCGTCTTTTGGGAGTTAAACCATTTCCTATAAGGCTTTGCCCGAGCCTTAGGGCTTCATTCGCTATACTTAGAAGATTTTGAGAGATAGAGAGAGAGGAGAAGGAGATTCCTAACCTAGGGTTGTGCTTTTGAGAAGAAATCAAAGGGGTGAAGACCCTAGATCATCTCAAGTTCGTTTTCTTCAAGTTCAAGGCTCAAGTACTCGTTGAGCTCGTTTCTCCATACTAGGGTAGCGATCCTACGGCGTTTTTGCAAGGGTTTTCTTCCCCACACCAAGCTTCCTTCAAGCAAAGGTTTTCTTCTTTCAAGTTGGAGCTTCAATCAACGTTTCTACCAAGATCAAGCCTTGATTCAAGGTTAGTACACTCTACTAACTTCTTTAGCAATAACTTAGGTTTTCACTCTTGATATTATGCTTTCTTTCCTTATAAAACGTATCACCTTCCCTAAATATAAACAAGATAAGAAAAAGGTTCGAATGTGTGGATGGGATGTGGATTGTGGTGACTGGATGCCGTTGGATGTGGATGTGATGTGTGAAATGGAAAACGGTAGATGGGCATTCTATAAATAATGAACATACCATGATGATTGATGGAAAATATGCGCTAAATAGGGTAAAGAAAAACTACTAAAAATGTTGCACACTGGATGTTTGATAATATGCCTAAACCAAGAATAAATGAATTTAATAAAGGAAATGGATGTAAGCCCTACGTAATTGTTCTTGTAAATAATGACTTGACCAAATGCTATGTTGATCACCTAAATGCTTACATGTTATACTATGAATTGAAATGTGATGCGATATTCCTATGGTTACACGTGTTCCCATGATTATCACTATTGGCACGCACGCGAGCATGCATGCCTGCATGAACCGAGTTTTCAAGAGCATATGCCTTAATAAATCAACAAGAAAACATTGCATGTCAAGGAGGTTGGTAGCCCAGGGGTATTCGAGTACTAGCCTCTGGCTCATAAGAAAACTAAAAACTACTACATGTCAAGGAGGTTGGTAGCCCAGGGATATTCGGGTACTATCCTCTAGCTCACAAGAAAACCACATGTCAAGGAGGTTGGCAGCCCAGGGGAGGTTCGGGTGTTAGCCTCTGGCTCACAAGTAAAGGAAAATATTCCATGTCAAGGAGGTTGGCAGCCCAGGAATGTTCAGGTGCTAGCCTCTGGCTCACAAGTATACAAGATGATGAAAGGATACGCATGCATGATTTTCACAAGCAAGACCGAGACATGAACGAGTTTTCGAAGCATGAGCTTTATCTGCGTTTTCGCATTCATGCATGCATGTCATGATAATGATATTGTTCATGTTCAGTGCCATTTATCTTATGATGCTACTATTGCTTTAAATCGATACCTTGTATTTTGTTCATTTTGTTATTCTTCTATTATTGCTATGGTTTATTAGTAGCTTGTACTCGCTGAGTATTCCATGCTCAATCGTACTTTCATATCGGCAGGTACTGAGGAAGCCCTCGACCCTGAGCCTTGGGTCGAGGAAGAGTACATAGAGGAGAGAGAGCTGTCTATCCCACTACAGTCTCAGGCGGACCGAGACCTCGACGTATGGCCGTACCTCGACTACTGTTGAGGGGAGAGTACGAGAGGGTTTGTGTATTTTGATATTTTGATAGGTGGGCTTATCCACCTTAGGCTTGGATATGTTTTATGTATATTTTCACTTGGGATACAAACTTGTAAAGAAAAGAAAAATTAGTTTACGCTTCCGCAACCTATGTTTAGCTTCCGCGCTCTGATTATCGTTGTGTTAGTATTACATTCACCTTATTCATTACAAGATGGTTTGGCAGGTACGTATAGTCACACCTAAAGTATCCCTTAACTCCTAGGGGGAATTTTGGGGCGCGACAGGTAGGCTGCAAGATAAGCCTGGTAGGCCAAAGATGGATTTAACGGAGGTTAAGGTTACTAACCGGGGTTAAATAGATGTTAACCATGAGTTGGGGTGCTAACCATGATAAAAAGGTCCAGAAACCATATTTTTTGTCTTCTTGTATTTTTTGAAGGTTTTGAAAATTTTTCCAGATGTTTTCATGGGTTAAGGATTGCTTAACTGTGATTAAAGGGTGTAGGTCATCATGGTTAGGACTGCTAACCATGGTTAAATGGTCGAAGTAGACCATTTTTGGGCATCTCAGAATATTTCAGATTTTTTGAACATTTTTCCAGATTTCTCATGGTCAAGGGTTGCTTAACCATAGTTAACGGTTAACCAAATGTGAGATTAACCATGATTAAAGGTATGGTCAGGATTAGGCCCAAGGAGCATAGTAGGGCCTAGACTGGCCTCTTACCTGGTCTGGTCCTTGTGCAAAGCCCATTAAAAACTGAAACCAGTAATTGCGGTAATGAGATTACCGCCATTACAGGTTCACTTTTAACCAAGGTTTGCGAGCCTATAACTTGAGTTAGGAATGACCCCATAGGGTGCTGGCCCCACAGGGGTGAAGAAGGAAGTCCAGGGAAGACCTTGGGCCTTTGGTAGGCCAAAGGGGAGGTCAGTTGTGGCCCCACGGATGGCCAAAGTGAAGGGGGATCCGGATAAAAATTTATGCGGAAACTAGGTCCCCTAGATCTTAACACTATAGAAAACATCAAATTTTATCTAAAAGTTTTAATCATATCACCTCGATGAATGATGTTCGCCGGTGAAGCTTAATCCACTCGAACCGTCAGAACTCTTTGTAGATATTTCTCGAAGAAATACTCAAAGCTCGATCATTGTTCTTCGCTATCCCCACAAAGCTTTAGAAACTCTTTTTAGAATTGTTTTAGCAAGAGGATTAAGATGGAGTAATGGTGTAGACCTTCTATCACCAACAGCCTTAAGGTTCAAAACCCAAAAGTAGCAAAACCCAACATGGACCACCCTTAGTAGCTCACGAAAATCCATAGGGTAGACCCTAGGGGCTCATGATTTGGAGAGAGAGGAGAGGGAGAGAGAAAAAAATTCTAGAGAATTATGAATTCTCTTGTCCATACGTTTTTGGTCTTGGGGTATTGATAGAATGGATCTAATCCATATCCTACTCCAACTATAACTTATCCCTTAAGAAGTTATTTATTAATAATAACTTTTATTATTGATTTGAATAAAATCCTAGTTTAACTATAACTATTTTAGTTATAATAATCCTACTAATTAAAGAGTCCTTATTAAATGAGGATTCCTTAATTAATATGGATAAGTCAACAACCAACAAAGAGAGGAATCCTAATCATACTAGGAAACCTTAACCATAAAGGGGGAGGTGTGAGCATCAAGGGGGCGTGGACTTTGAGGAGCTATAGACTCCTAGTTGCAATCCAACTTCTTCCCATCTTAATTCTTCTTGTAATCCAACCATTGGATTTTAGTTCCATAATGAAAGGAATTATATTTTAACAATTATTCAATTAACCTAATCCTAATCTAATGAGGATTACTCCAAAGGGGGCGCCCAACCCTAGATTTTTAATCCATAGGTTTGGGCCCATATTAAATGGGTTTATGGATATGGGTCAAACTCATTTCCTCTTTAATTATGTTAATTAAATAATTGCTAAAATAATTCTTACATTTAAATTAACAATTAATTTAAACCATAGATTAACTTTTAATCTATTTAATTAATTATTAACTTTTAATCACTTAAATAATTGATTAACATTTAATCAATTATTGAGCTTGTATTTATTATGTGAGCATCTCCACAGATTGCTTTGAGACATTCTTATCCTAACTTACCCAATGTTATCCCATTGACCCTAAACAGGAATTACATCGGAATTACAAGTGACGTGAAATATTCATGTTGCAATTGAACCCCAGTGTATGAACATTAACCAATACAGATCCTGTCACATAAACTTTTTAATTCAATTTATCCTTTCAAATACATTATCTCTAATGGGCCTTCGAGATTGACATACTATCTAACTCATAACCCATTGTACATCATCCGGGTTTCCAAGACTTATGATTAAGTCATGAAAAACAATTTCTCATGAAAAACATTTTGATAAAATCATTTGATAAGTATAATATCTTTTAATAAAAGTATATTTCAAAACTTATTTTGATTTCAAAATCACATGCGCATGATTTGAACTTAATCAACTGTCTTACCCGGAACTTGGATAATCTCTCAAATTAATGAGCATAGATTTTTTGTTTGAAATTCATCATGACTCGAACATCTTTCTGACTATCCAACTGTTACTGTATTTTATTTCCTAAGTTAGAAAATACGTTGGTAGAATCAAAACAGTCAAATCACTTCTCAATCATATATGAACACATCAAATCTAAGGATCATCGAAATTGTTCAATGTGAATGAGAGACTAACTATCTGATAGTATGTTTATGCAAGAGGTCTTTCATTGAATGCAATCAGTCAATGTACATTTAATGTAGCACCCCAGACTTTTTCATCTTTAATGAATACCACCTTCGTAGCTAATTGGCCGTTTTTATAGTCTAATTAATAAATAAGGGAGAAATCGGAAATTCCGAAATGTCAGAAATGTGCGTTTTCGAAAGACGAACCCAACGCAAGTTGAATCGTCGAAATCCGACGAGCGAGTCAAAAGATATGGTCAAAACAGTCCAGACATACAGAGAACCGATCGCTCGGTCCAGTCAGCGATCGATCGGTCCATAACCGATCGATCGGTAGCTATCGCGCGGTCAGAAATTTTGTATGGGGAAATTTTCCAGAGAGTGAGTTTTTGACCGGTCGATCGGTCATAAACACCGATCGCTCGGTAGGTAACCGATCGATCGGTCATAACCACCGATCGCTCGGTCTTCGCGTTTTTGCAGAAATTTCAGTAAGGGCTTTATCGTCTTTTGGGGGTTAAACCCTTTCTCCTTAAGGCTTGCCCGAGCCTTTAGGGCTTCATTCAAAACACTTAAGGGATTTTGAGAGATAGAGAGAGAGGAGAAGGGGATTTGCAAATAGGGTTTTCCATTGGAGAAGAAATCAAAGGGGTGAAGACCCTAGATCGTCCCCAAGCACGTTTTCTTCAAGATTTCAACTCAATCTCGTGTGGGGTTCCATTCTCCAACCTAGGGCAGCAGCCCAAGCACGTTTTTGAAAGGGATTTCTTCCCCAACTCAAGTCTCCTTCAAGCAAAGGTGTTCTTCTTTCAAGTTGGAGCTTCAATCAAAGTTTCTACAAGGATCAAGCCTTGATTTAAGGTTAGTACACCCTACTAACTTTCCCTAGCAATAACCTAGGTTTTCTAGTGTAAATGGTGATTATATATATATTATGCTTTTCCTTCCCTATGCATTGTATTAACTCAACAAATATAAACAAGATAAGGGGAATGGAATAAATGTGTGGATGGGATGTCGATTGAGGCGATTGGATGCCGTATGGATGTTGTGTGATGTGTGAAAAGGAAAATGGAAGATGGGCACTTTACAAATAACGAATGTACCTTGATGTCTTGATGAAAAATACGCACTAAATAAGGGAAATGGAAGGACTAAGAAATGTGGCCCACCGTGTGTTTGATAAAATGACTAAACAAGGGATAAACGGACTTAATGAAGAAAATGGAAATAGAAATTGTGTAAATTTTCTTGGGAATGATAAATTGCTCAAATGTGCTATATGTTGCCTAAATTTTCATACCACTATGTTAAGGATTGAAATGCCATATTCATGTGATCCGCCCATTCAAGTATGTCATCATGATTACCACTATTGACAAGCACACAAGCACGCATGCATGCATGAATTGGGTTTTCCAAGAGTAATTGTGCATAATAAAGCAAACAAGAAAATGAAACATGACAAGGAGGTTGGTAGCCCCAGGAAGGGTGCTAGCCTCTGGCTCACAAGTGAAATGAATCAAGAACATGACAAGGAGGTTGGTAGCCCCAGGAAGGGTGCTAGCCTCTGGCTCACAAGTGAAATGCAAGAAAGAACATGACAAGGAGGTTGGTAGCCCAAGGAAGGGTGCTAGCCTCTGGCTCACAAGAGGAACGAATCAAGACCATGACAAGGAGGTTGGTAGCCCAAGGAAGGGTGCTAGCCTCTGGCTCACAAGAGAAACGAATCAAGAACATGACAAGGAGGTTGGTAGCCCAAGGAAGGGTGCTAGCCTCTGGCTCACAAGAGGAATGGAACAAGAACATGACAAGGAGGTTGGTAGCCCAAGGAAGGGTGCTAGCCTCTGGCTCACAAGTATACAAGTCAAGAACAAATCAAGACATGAAATACAAGACAAGACACGATACACATACATGTTTTGACCGAGACACGAAAAAGGTTTCCGAGACATGAGTTTTACCGAGGTTTTTGCATTCATACACGCATGTCAAGATATGGCTATGTATCTTATGCTTTCACTATTGCTTTAAATTAATATCTTGTATTGCTCACTGTTGTTATGCTTTCGCTATTGTTATGGTTAGCTAGTAGTTTGTACTCGCTGAGTATTCCATGCTCAGCCGTACTTTTATGTCGGCAGGTACTGTGGATGTCCTCGACCCCGAGCCTTGGGTCGAGGAGGAGTATGTAGAGGAGAGGGAGCCACCTATCCCATGGCAGTCTCAGGAGGATGGGGACTTGGATGTGTGGCCATACCTCGACTACTGTTGAGAGGACAGTGTTAGAAAGTTCCTTTTTGTATTTTGATAGGTGGGCATGTCCACCTTTACTTTGATTGTATTTAGTATATGTTAACTTGGAATACTATATGGAGTAATAGAAGAAAAGAAAAAGTTGGCTTATGCTTTCGCACTTATGTTTAGTTCCGCGCTCTGATTATCATTGTATTATGTTATGTTTAGCCTCTTGCATTACAGGATGGTTTGACAGGTACACGTAGTCACCTCTAAAGTATCCCTTAACTCCTAGGGGGTATTTTGGGGCGTGACATTTAAGCACCCATATACTGATGTGTAGTCTCCACTACAATAGTTCGAGATAGAACTACATCTCAACTATTGAGAACATCTTAGCATTCTGGCAGCCATATAAGTGAAGTAACCAGCTTCATCCACAGCTGTGACTATATAAAGTATAAGGAACCGGGAAGTTATATCTGTCTGTGATAATCCAATCACATAACTTTCCTGCAATATATCCTATAGACCTTTATCGATATCTTATATCGTATAGATCATCTCATGATCATGGTCAATTACCCATAATGAATACACAATAGATTAAGAAGAAGTCTTTATTAATCAAATTAATAAGAATCTAACAATCTAAATGACTTTTCTGGGCATCATGTCTAACACAAAGGTGTTGTGCCTGCATGTCTGTAATGGCGGAAGATGGACTACCGCCATTAACTAACTAGTATTTTAAGGCTAAATTAACCAGGGTTAAGGGGTGGTTAAGACCTAGAAGGACCAGGAAAGGTAGCTAGGGGTCTGAGGGTTCTAATCATAGCCCTGGATTAGACCAGGGCCTAACCTAACTAGGGTTAAAGGGCTTGCAACAATAAGGTTTAAAAATGGCGGTAGTTATCTACCACCATTACCTATTTTTCTATAAATCGATTTTCCCCTCACGGGGGGGGGGGGTGCACCAGGGGTTCCCTCATGACTTGAAGGACCCCCAGAACCTAAGGGGAACTAACTGTCACGCCCCAAAATACCCCCTAGGAGTTTAGGGATACTTTAGGTGGACTATACAAACCTGCCAAACCATCCTGTAATGAACAAGGCAAAATATAATACTAATACAATGATAATCAGAGCGCGGAAGCTAAACATAAAAATGCGGAAGCGCAACCAACTCCTTTTTTTTTTCTTCTAAAGTTCCAAAACAGTATTCCAAGTTTAACATATGTACAACACGTCTAAGCCTAAGGTGGACAGGCCCACCTAACAAAATACAAAAGACAAAATACAACTCTGTCTCGCTCAATAGTCACCCCCGTGGGGCCAATGGTCTAAGTCTCTCGCCTCCGCCTGAGGCTCGACTACTAGATCCTCATAAGGTTCCTCCTCGCCATAGTCCTCCTCTATCCAAGGACCCGGATCACAAATGTCGAGAGGGACTCGGGTACCTGCCGACATGAAAGTACGGCTGAGCATGGAATACTCAGCGAGTACAAGCCCCTAACTAACAATGGTAATAACGAACAACATCATATACAAGTAATGGGAGGAGTATAGTTCATAATCATTTCTAGCAACCTCATACATAAACATTTTATCAAGTCATAATTATTATGAAACTAAAACATGTCTATGCGTCATACAATTCCTCTTTGAGTTGTCCTTTCAATATTTCTTATGAGCCAGAGGTTAGCACCCGCATATCCCTGGGCTACCAACCTCCTTGACAGTACAATACCTTTCTTATGAGCCAGGGGTTAGCACCCGCACATCCCTGGACTACCAACCCCCTTGACAGTACAATACACTTCTTATGAGCCAGAGACTAGCACCCGAACATCCCTGGGCTACCAGCCTCCTTGACAGTACGATACCTTACTTATGAGCCAGAGGTTAGCACCCTTAACCGGGGCTACCAACCTCCTTGACACTACCATTTCCTTTCTTATGAGCCAGAGGTTAGTACCCGCATGATCCCTGGGCTACCAACCCCCTTGACAATGCAATACGTTTCTTATGAGCCAGAGGTTAGCACCCTTAACCGGGGCTACCAACCTCCTTGACAATATCCTCCATCTACATACGTGCTCGTGCATAGCAATCGTGAAATCATGATGACACATAGCATTTTAACAATTCCCAACTCACAGGAGAATTTAGGAAGCGAAATAAACACATGTATACAACTTACCAAATGGGGAACATTTATGTGACTCATGCTTTCAAATCTTAATTTATTCATGCATTCTATCAAACATGTGGTATTCAACCTTTTTACCTTTAGTTATTTCATATTTTCTCATTCGAACATTTCATCAAACACTTGGGGTGTGTTCATTATGCGTAATATACCCTTCCACCATTTTTCCATCATTCAATACATTACAACATGGCATCCAATCGCCTCCACTCCTCATCCATTCATACATTCCACCATTTGTTTGTATTATCTTGTTTATGTTTTAGGGATTTAGCATATACCAACACAAGGGAGCAATGGGGAAGATCTAACACATATTTACTTAGGAAAATCCTAGGTTATTACCAAAGTAACTAGGAAGAGTGTACTAACCTTGAAAAGGGAAAGAAAAATCCTTGAGGATGATGTAGAAACGCTGCCCTAGCTTGGAAGAGGTACTCCACACGAGGTTGAGGTTGGATTTGGAGAATCCAAGCCTTGAACTTTAAGCAAATCCAAGTTTGAGGACGACCTAGGATGGTCCACCCCTTTGATTTCTTCCTCAATGGAAACCCTAGGTCAAAACCCTCTTCTTCTCACTCTCTAGCTCTCAAGATGTCTAAGGGTTGTGAATGAGGGATCAAAGAGTCGAGCAAACCCTTATGGGTAAGGGTTTAACACCCAAAAGACGAAAACGCCCTTACTGAAATTTCTGCAAAAAAACGCAAAGACCGAGCGATCAGTGGTTATGACCGATCGATCGGTTACCTACCGAGCGATCGGTGTTATTGACCGATCGACTGGTCAAAAACTCACTCTCTAGAAAATTTCCCCATACAAATTTTTCGACCAATCGATAGCCTTCGATCGATCGGTTTTGGACCGATCGATCGGTTTTGGACCGATCGATCGCTCCGTGGACCGAGCGATCGGTGCTCTGCTGGTCCCGACTGTTTTGGCCATATCTTTTGACTCGTTCGTCCGATTTCGACGATTCAACTTGCGTTGGATTCGTCTCTCGAAAACGCACATTTCTAACATTTCAGAATTTCCAATTTCTCCCCTATTTATTAATTAGACTACGCGGAAGGCCATTCAACTACGAAATACTTGTTCATTTAAAGATGGAAAAGTTTGGGGTGCTACATTCTCCTCCCCTTACAAAAATTTCATCCCCGAAATTTGGACGATACATACACGCGTAAAACTATAACAAAATACAAGGGAATGTCAAGGCCTTAAACAAATAAATGGGGGTACTTTTCTCGTACTTCGGCTTCTCATTCCCAAGTAGCTTCCTCCCTTGAATGGTGGTGCCATCTTACCAAGACCAAGGGAACGGTCTTGTTGCGCAAGACTTGATCTCGCCTATCCAAGATCTGCACCGGTTGTTCAACTAGGGTGAGGTCCTCTCGGATCTCTATCGGATCAAGCTCGATGACATGAGAAGGATCCGGGATATACTTCCGAAGCATGGAGATGTGAAATACGTTGTGGATCGCCGCCATGTGAGCGGGCAAGGCAACTCGGTAAGCTACCTCACCAACTCGAGTAATGATCTCGAATGGACCCACATATCTCGGGCTAAGCTTGCCTCTTTTCCCGAATCTCATAACCCCCTTGGTTGGTGAAATCTTGACAAAAACAAAGTCACCAACTCGATATTCAAGATCCCTCCTTCGGTTGTCAGCATAGCTTTTCTGTCGGTCTTGTGCGGTCTTCAACCTTTCCTGGATGAGCTTGACTCTATCCGCAGTTTGTTCAATCAACTCGGGGCCCAAAATTTTTCTTTCTCCCACTTCATCCCAATACAACGGAGATCTACAACTCCTTCCGTACAAAGCCTCAAAGGGTGCCATCTGTATGCTTGCCTGGTAACTATTGTTGTAGGCGAATTCCACTAAAGGTAGGTGATCCTCCCAACTTCCCTTGAAGTCTAGCATACATGCACGGAGCATGTCTTCAATAATCTGATTCACTCGCTCGGTTTGCCCATCCGTCTGTGGATGGAAGACCGTGCTAAAGTCTAGTCGGGAACCCATGGCATCCTGAAAACTTCTCCAAAACCTGGATGTGAACCTTAGATCCCGGTCTGAGACAATGCTCACTGGCACTCCGTGCAATCGGACTATCTCTTTGATGTACAAGGCAGCTAACTGATTTGAGTTGAATGTAATCTGGTACGGTAAGAAATGGGCGAACTTCGTGAGTCTGTCAACAACAACCCATATCGCATCAGTCTTTCTAACTGTCTTTGGCAACCCCACAATGAAGTCCATAGAGATATGTTCCCATTTCCACTCGGGAATAGGGAGAGACTGCAACAGACTCGCCGGTCTCCTGTGCTCGGCCTTGACTTGTTGGCACACCAAGCATTGGGACACGTACTCCGCTATTTCTCGCTTCATGTTTCGCCACCAAAAGTGCTTCTTCAAGTCCCTATACATCTTGGTACCCCCGGGGTGAATGGTGTACTTGGACCGGTGAGCCTCGTACAAGATTTCTCGTTTAAGCTTCTCATCAGCTGGGACACATACTCTTTCCTTGAAAGTGATAATTTCATCATCCCTCACCGTAAAATCCTTGCTGCCACTTTTAACTGACTGGTCTCGGCAAGACAGTAGCTCGGCATCCATTCCCTGCAACTCCCTCGTCATGCTCAGGATATATGGCCTAACTGTGATATTAGCCATTACTGGCCCAAAAGTAGGAAGACTAAAACTGATGTCGAGGTTGGATGCATCTTCTAACAACCTCCATTCCCTCAGCATCATGTGCGCCAAAAGTCCAGGGGGCTTCCGGCTAAGAGCATCGGCTACAACGTTCGCCTTGCCCGGATGATATTGAATAGAACATTCGTAGTCTTTCAAAAACTCTAACCATCTCCTCTGCCTTAAATTCAATTCCTTTTGGAAGAACAGGTACTTCAAGCTTTTATGATCCGTGAATACGTCGAACTGTTCCCCATAGAGATAATGTCGCCAAATCTTCAAGGCAAACACAACTGCGGCGAGCTCTAAATCGTGAGTGGGATAATTCTTCTCATGCTCTTTCAATTGCCTGGAGGCGTAAGCAATGACTTTGCCGTGCTGCATAAGTACACATCCCAACCCCACATGCGAGGCATCACTGTAAACCACAAAACCACCACTCCCGGATGGCACAGTAAGGACGGGGGCTGTGGTGAGGCGTTTCTTCAACTCCTGAAAACTCACTTCGCATTTGTCGCTCCAACTAAACTTGGCATTCTTCCTCGTCAAGTAAGTGAGAGGTGCTGCCAAATTGGAGAATCCCTCCACAAATCTCCGATAGTAGCCTGCCAGCCCGAGAAAACTACGTATCTCTGTGACGCTCTTGGGTCTCTCCCATCTCATAACTGCCTCTATCTTTGCCGGGTCAACAGAAATGCCCTCAGCCGACACTACGTGGCCTAGGAACGCCACCTTCTCCAACCAAAATTCGCACTTGCTTAACTTAGCGTATAGCCTATGCTCTCTCAACATCTCCAGAGCCAGACGAAGGTCTCGTGCGTGATCTTCCCGTGTCTGGGAATACACCAAAATGTCATCTATGAACACAATCACACATCGATCCAAGTACGATCGGAACACCCGGTTCATCAAATCCCTGAACGCCGCCGGTGCATTCGTCAGCCCAAAAGGCATGACAAGGAACTCGTAGTGCCCATACCGAGTCCTGAAAGCCGACTTCGGAACATCTTCCGCCTTGATCTTTAACTGATGATACCCCGATCTCAGATCAATCTTGGAGAAAAATCTCGCTCCATTTAGTTGGTCGAACAAGTCGTCTATCCGATGCAAAGGATAACGATTCTTAATAGTCACCTTGTTCAACTGCCGGTAATCTATGCACATTCTCATTGACCCGTCTTTCTTCTTCACAAAAAGGACCGGAGCTCCCCACGGTGACACACTTGGTTGGATGAAACCAAGTTGTTGTAACTCCTCAATTTGCTCTTCAATTCTTCAAGCTCTATCGAGGCCATTCTATATGGGGCTCTTGAAATCGGAGCGGTGCCCGGAGTAAGCTCTATAGCGAACTCAATCTCCCGATTCGGAGGTAACCCGGGAAGTTCCTCCAAAAACACGTCCAAGAACTCACTCACGACCGGAATGGCCGAGGAGTTTTGTGTTTCTGGGTTTGCTATACTCAAGGCTGCGAGGCGAGCAATGTCTCTTTCCCTCAACCCTCGAAAGTGAAATGGCTTAACTCCCATCGGCTCGAAGTTCACCATCTTCTCGAAACATGCCACATGTCCGTGGTGAGCCGATAGCCAATCCATACCGAGTATAACATCGAAATCTAAGTCTTGGAAGTCCAGGATGATGAGGTCGGCTAACAACTCATTCTGTCCCACTTGGACTACACAGTCCCTGTATATACGGTCCGTGTCCACCGACTTGCCGAGCGGTGTGGAGATGGTCAATTCATGCTTCAATTGACTGGACTTGGTTGAAAATCCTTTCGCAAAGCTAGGCGATACAAAGGAATGAGTGGATCCTGTGTCGATCAACACTCGGGCTAGGCATTCATTCACTAATAACGCGCCTGTGTGATTAATTAAATTCACGTTAATAGATTTCACACAATAACACATAAGTATAGATAGTATGTCATACATATAAGCAATCACATCACATAATAGAAGCCAATTACAACTCAAAACTTTAGCATGATAGCATACCTTGCACGACATCGTCAGATGCACGTGCATCTCATTCCGATAAGGCAAAGACCTGCCCCTGGTCTGCCCTGCGAGGCGGTGGAGTGGATAATGTGGGTTGTGAAGGCCTAGACGCAGAAGCCTGTGAGGATCCCGGCTGGGAATCCTGTCGAACTGGGGGCCTACTCCCCTGGGGTTGGATAGGCTGCAGCTGCCTGCATGGGCAATCCCTGACCATGTGATTCACATCTCCACAGTGAAAGCACCCACCCGAAATCCTCCGACATTCACCAATCCGGTGACTCCGACCACAATAGGAGCACTCCTCAAATGCTGATGAGGATGAAGGTGGAACATATCGGGTGGCCTGTGAAAGTGTGGGACGAGGTACCGATGTAGTGGTAGGCCGAGATACCTGTGATGTCAAGGGAGGCCTCTGTGACCATATCAGCTTGGATGCCTGATATGGGGCTGCCCTAGCCCTCTTCTCTGCCGACCCCGAACTACTCGATTGCCCTCGAGCCACATCCCTTCTCTTGAAGAATTCTTCCGAATTCTTCTCGGCAAGCTTCGCCTTGCTCACAACCTCTCCCCAGGTAGCCACCTGGAACATCGAGACCCTGTCTCTAATGGAGGGTTTCAATCCCCGCTCAAATTTCCTGACTCGCATATGCTCCGATGCAATTAGGTGAGGTGCGAATCTCGATAACTCCATGAAGGTAGCCTCATAATCGGCCACACTCAACTCTCCTTATTCAAGAGTCATGAATTCAATATCCTTCTGTTCTTTGACAGCTGCTGGAAAATACTGCTTATAGAAGACATCCAAAAATTCCGGCCATGTCCACGGCTCCCCCGCCCTGGTGGACTCCCTCTGTCTCTGTGTGGCTCTCCACCAATGCTCGGCCGCACCTTCCATCACGAAGGTGGCCCAGTCCACTCTCTGTTCATTAGTGCAGTGGAGCGCTTTAAAAATCTTTTCCAATTGGATCACCCATGCCTCGGCGACCATGGGGTCAGTAGTACCGAAGAAGGTAGGAGGACGCAATCTCCTAAATGCCTCCAATCCTGAAGCATGGTGTGCCGGAGGTGGCGGAGGCGTAGAAGGAGTAACAGCAACCGGCCTTGCTGCTAACATAGCCAAAGTCTCGGCTATAGATGCAAAAGCTTGGGCAAAATCGGGTTGCTCGTCACCGGAAGGGGCATCACTTCCACTTCCCCTCGTATTGTATCCGTGACCCCGAGCACCGCGTCTCATGATGTGATCCTGAGAACGACAGTACCACATGAGTCTAACTTGGATACGCATTTAATACAATTTCGCAATTCACTTAATACATATTTATCAGACATATTTAATAAGCACAACACAATTTATACACACATGGTATACAACATCATATCATAACATACATGTCGTGTTCCTAGCGTAGGATTTTAAGTTTGGTTGAAGTTCAACCTATTTTGACTAAGACTAACTTGTAAATCTATACTTGGAATACAACTCTTTCCTACACCTAATGCCTTGTTCAATTATGGTATCTAGTACTAAGCGACCCTAGGGACTCTAATGCCTAGAGCTCTGATACCACCTCTGTCACGCCCCAAAATACCCCCTAGGAGTTTAGGGATACTTTAGGTGGACTATACAAACCTGCCAAACCATCCTGTAATGAACAAGATAAATAAGGTACTAAATAATGATAATCAGAGCGCGGAAGCTAAACATAATTTGCGGAAGCGAAAACTAAAATTTTCTTTTCTTTATAATGATCCAAACAGTAGTATTCCAAGTTAACATAAATACAAAACACGTCTAAGTCTAAGGTGGACAGGCCCACCTAACAAAATACAAAAGAAAAAATACAACTCTGTCTCGCTCAATAGTCACCCCCGTGGGGCCAATGGTCTAAGTCTCTCGCCTCCGCCTGAGGCTCGACTACTAGATCCTCATAAGGTTCCTCCTCGCCATAGTCCTCCTCTATCCAAGGACCCGGATCACAAATGTCGAGAGGGACTCGGGTACCTGCCGACATGAAAGTACGGCTGAGCATGGAATACTCAGCGAGTACAAGCCCCTAACTAACAATGGTAATAACGAACAACATCATATACAAGTAATGGGAGGAGTATAGTTCATAATCATTTCTAGCAACCTCATACATAAACATTTTATCAAGTCATAATTATTATGAAACTAAAACATGTCTATGCGTCATACAATTCCTCTTTGAGTTGTCCTTTCAATATTTCTTATGAGCCAGAGGTTAGCACCCGCATATCCCTGGGCTACCAACCTCCTTGACAGTACAATACATTTCTTATGAGCCAGGGGTTAGCACCCGCACATCCCTGGACTACCAACCCCCTTGATTGTACAATACACTTCTTATGAGCCAGAGACTAGCACCCGCACATCCCTAGGCTACCAGCCTCCTTGACAGTACGATACCTTACTTATGAGCCAGAGGTTAGCACCCTTAACCGGGGCTACCAACCTCCTTGACACTACCATTTCCTTTCTTATGAGCCAGAAGTTAGCACCCTTAACCGGGGCTACCAACCTCCTTGACAGTGCAACATTTCCGAGTCCTTTCTTATGAGCCAGGGGTTAGTACCCGCATGATCCCTGGGCTACCAACCCCCTTGACAATGCAATACGTTTCTTATGAGCCAGAGGTTAGCACCCTTAACCGGGGCTACCAACCTCCTTGACAATATCCTCCATCTACATACGTGCTCGTGCATAGCAATCGTGAAATCATGATGACATATAGCATTTTAACAATTCCCAACTCACAGGAGAATTTAAGAAGCGAAATAAACACATGTATACAACTTACCAAATGGGGAACATTTATGTGACTCATGCTTTCAAATCTTAATTTATTCATGCATTCTATCAAACATGTGGTATTCAACCTTTTTACCTTTAGTTATTTCATATTTTCTCATTCGAACATTTCATCAAACACTTGGGGTGTGTTCATTATGCGTAATATGCCCTTCCACCATTTTTCCATCATTCAATACATCACAACATGGCATCCAATCGCCTCCACTCCTCATCCATTCATACATTCCACCCTTTGTTTGTATTATCTTGTTTATGTTTTAGGGATTTAGCATATACCAACACAAGGGAGCAATGGGGAAGATCTAACACATATTTACTTAGGAAAATCCTAGGTTATTACCAAAGTAACTAGGAAGAGTGTACTAACCTTGAAAAGGGAAAGAAAAATCCTTGAGGATGATGTAGAAACGCTGCCCTAGCTTGGAAGAGGTACTCCACACGAGTTTGAGGTTGGATTTGGAGAATCCAAGCCTTGAACTTGAAGCAAATCCAAGTTTGAGGACGACCTAGGGTGGTCCACCCCTTTGATTTCTTCCTCAATGGAAACCCTAGGTCAAAACCCTCTTCTTCTCACTCTCTAGCTCTCAAGATGTCTAAGGGTTGTGAATGAGGGCTCAAAGGGTCGAGCAAACCCTTATGGGTAAGGGTTTAACACCCAAAAGACAACAACGCCCTTACTGAAATTTCTGCAAAAAAAGGCAAAGACCGAGCGATCGGTGGTTATGACCGATCGATCGGTTGCCTACTGAGCGATCGGTGTTATTGACCGATCGACCGGTCAAAAAATCACTCTCTGGAAAATTTTCCATACAAAATTTTCGACCAGTCGATAGCCTCCGATCGATCGGTTTTGGACCGATCGATCGCTCTGTGGACCGAGCGATCGGTGCTCTGCTGGTCCCGACTGTTTTGGCCATATCTTTTGACTCGTTCGTCCGATTTCGACGATTCAACTTGCGTTGGATTCGTCTCTCGAAAACGCACATTTCTAACATTTCGGAATTTCCAATTTCTCCCCTATTTATTAATTAGACTTCGCAGAAGGCCATTCATTTAAAGATGGAAAAGTCTGGGGTGCTAAACTAACCATGCATTGAGGGGGTGTTGAACCCGAGTTAGGCCTCAAGGGATTCCCCCCATGCCTATAAGGAAGGCAAGAGGGGCCCTGTCCTTGGCTGGACAGTAACACAACCGCAAGTGAACAAAATACGGGATCCCTGGAATAGGACCAGGAGTCTCTTACAATTATAAGTAAAAGCAAGAGGGTCGGATTGTTACCCTTGTACAGTGGCTGCAGGCGACTAAGCTGGGCTGTGTTGATTGGTGCAAGGTGGTGCAGGGTGGAGACAGGCCTAGGGGATCTCTAAACGCCTATGGCTAAGGCAAGAGCTTGAGATGGATGGAAGTGGGCTGGCTGTAGTGAAGCAGAGTTTCCTTATGGGTTTTTCGGAGTGGTTCAACTTAAGGTGAAGGTGGGTTTATATAGAAGAGGAGGGGGGCCTTGGGGGTGTGTAGGGTATACCCATAGGCGTGGGGGACAAGCTGGAGGGAGGCTAAGTGGTCCAGGAGGGAGCTGGTACGCGATCTGCAGGTTTCAGGGAATGGCGGCCAGCTAGGCAAAATGGGTAATGGCGGTAATTGGATTACCGCCATTTAGGGATTTTGCTGAATTGGGCCCAACCCCCACACATGAAGGTCGAAAGCACTGTTGTCACCCCCAAATTGGGAATGGCAGTAAATATATTACCGCCATTCAAAGAATTTGAATTTTATGGCATATGGGCCCCACACCAACAGTCCCTAGGGTACATGGGCCCCTGTTTGGGCCCACAAGATGGTTCTAGGCTGGTTTTGGGTTTTTGGGCTTGGGTGGACCCTAGGGTTAGTCTAGGGTTTAGGGTATTACCTAAGTTTGACTAGGGTTTTAGGGTACCTAGGGCTTGACTAGGGTTTAGGGCTTCACCTAGGGTTTAACTAGGGTTTAGGGTTTCACCTAGGGTTTAACTAGAGTTTGGGGTTTTACCTAGGGTTTAATTAGGGTTTAGGGTTTTACCTAGGGTTTGATTAGGGTTTAGGGTTTTACCTAGGGTTCAACTAGGGTTTAGCTGGGGGTAACTATGGTTAAAAATGTTAACCATGGTTAAAGGCAGGGTGTAAAAATTAGATGCTTACAAGTTGTTAGATGACAGATGTGTGAGATAGAAAATGTGTTAGAAATGTAAGTTGTGTGGTGGTTGAAAATACAGTGGGAGAGAAAAAAATAGGAGTAGCTGGTTGAGGGAATCAACCCTATTTTAGGGGATTGAAGTTAATAAATTTGAAATTATTTCAATACTCTTTAATATTTATTCACTAAATAGTAATAGGATAATATAATATTTAAATTTTTTTTCATGGTAAAAAAAGTTAATCAATGCCACCTACCCATCCCTCTCTCGTTATAATAGTAGAGAATATATGCTTAACACATTCACAACATTATCTAAGCTTTCGATGGATGCATGATGTTTGAACCTAGCCCCAAAAATTTGTACATGTGTCTCTTTTGCCCCCCTCCCCCCTCCTTTTAGTCTGACAGGAAAATACACAATACTTACTGCTTAGCCTATGACAAACAATTATCTAATTAGACGGCCTAAGTATGTTCGATTGAGTACATAAGGAAGATCAATCGGTTGGGTATTATGGTGGGCCCAAACACCTCTCCAAGTAGCATTCAATTGCATAAGGAAAATAGTCGCCTCCTCGTCAGTGAAGCAAAGTTAGGCGTCTTGTCCTCCTTTTGTCCCCTTTTTTCATGTCCCTTTTTTTTAAAACTCTTTTAAACCTTGGTTAAGATTTATTAACTTTTAGGGTTAAAATATTTAACCTTGATTTTTAGAAAAAATATAAATTTGTTAACTACAAGTGTTAAAATTTGTTAATCATAGTTCAAAGGCAGTTAAAGGAGCTTTTAGAGGGTGAGGAGCAATAGTCTACTACTCGCCTATCGAGAGGATTACTGTTCATTGCATAAATACCTTATGTTCTCCTATATGCCTAAGTTAGAGTGAAAAGTAATTGTCTTTGTACCTCAGGACTTAGGATGGTTCTGCTAGAGACATTCTCTCTTGCTAAAATGTCATGATGACACGTGTTCGAATAACTTGACACTTTTAATAGTCTTTAACTGTTTTCCCTCATTTCTTAGATTCCATTACTTCCGAATTTTAAAGGATGTAGTAAAAGTTATGGGACACATGTCACCTCGACATTTCAACAACAGAGGATGTCTATGGCTATAGCCAAAGACGATACCAAGGGGTAACTTAGGGTTACAAAATATGAACAACTAGTTGACATCTCAAATAAAATATCAAATTTAACATTTACATATTAAAAGTAAATGTAGAATCCTTTTGGGCAGTCTGAAAATTTTCTTATATGTCTGTAGGTTATTGTTTAGGCTATAATAAGTTTTTCTCATGAATTATATATATTACTTATGAAAAATAGACGATTCATATCGTAATGTAGACATCACAAGGGGTGTATTAGGGGTCCACAATTCCTCCATTAGTCAGACCCTTTTGGAGTGAGTGCGTGGGTTTACTCTGAGGCATGAGATTGTCTCTTTCAGATGCCAAGAAAATGGTCTCTGGCCCGTCATGTGGTGATAAAAAGGGGGAGAGATCAAGTGAGAGAAGTCAAAAACATGGGAGAGAAAATTAAATGACTTCTCCCCTTATTATCGCTACATGTCAGATGATGTGTGGAAGCTAGAGACCCTTTTTCTAGCATCTGTCAGAGACAATCCCATACCTTATTCTTATGGCACCTAGCGGTGATCATAGGGTGTGTGTTTTTAGTGTGTTAACTGATACCTTAAAACCAAAAAAAAAGGTATTGTAGATGAAAGGGGGAGATGAGGGATTGTAGAGGTGTGGTAACCCCAAAGGGGTGGACCAGTGGTTCCTGGGCCTTTTCCTAAGTGGGAGCTCCTGGGTTCCATTTCTCACTCCCCGGTTTACCCGGACTTACTTGGTGTGGTGGGTTGTGGGCTCACGTCGCACCCTCGGGGATTAGTCCTAACCCCAAGGGTTGGGGACATCCGAGTTCGGAAAAAACAAAAAGGTGGTATTTATAGCTTTCTACATTAATGAGCATGATCTGCTTGAATTATTGCCTATGAGAAGGACGTGTTTTTCCCTATATATAAAAAGCTCAGGATTGTCTTTGACGAAGCCAGAAATGTGGTCTTGGGCATCCATATATCAACATCATTCGACAGGTGGCATGAAAAAGGGGAGAAGTCAATGCATTTTCTCCCCATGATTTTGACTTCTCCCCAATTGGCATCTCTCCCTTTTTTTCTCGCCCATTTAGCGCCACATGTCCTATAGTGTATGGAGAAGTCAATCATGGGACCCATGATTTTGACTTCTCCACCACATGTCCCCTATTTTGTGGACACTCGAGAGGAGCCTTTCTGGCTTCGAGAGAGAGAATCCAAGGCCCATATAAAAGGCATCCATACATTCTCGTTCGATAGGAATAAGGAAGGGGTCGGACGTGGCCCATTTTTGTTGGAATTTAATGCAAGCTAAAGCTAAATTAATGGCGAGTGCTAGCCCTAGACGTAGCTTTTCAAACTCTCACTGTGGTTGTTGTTCTAAAGGTACCTTGAAGAAGCATACGCATGCATTTCTCTTTCAATGATTCTAATATGTCATTTTCATTTGCTGTGTTAATGTTGTTTATTCGGTTCGCTGTTTTTCTTGCATTATTTATTTATTTATTTATTTAATACTCGATATGAGGTATGTGATGACGGAATCGACACTACGTTTCTGCTTTTCTCTTTTGTACTTACTGAACTCACATTTTCTATTCAAAGACTCCGAACAAGTAAGTTTTTGTGTGGGATCTTTTAACTTCAATCTTTATATCCATTGGTAGTGGTTGAGCGGATTCTTGAAGTTATGATATGCTTGACTGCGCTAAATAAATAATTATAATATTACAAGATTAAGAGAGGCAATGCGATGAGCCTTTCTTGAAGTTAGTTGAAGCCTCCTACATGTAAGGGAAATGGCATGGAACTTGTGACGAAGACATCTAGAGGAATGTGACTTAAGTTTGTCAAATAAACTGCATGGGCAGAATTTGCCTTTCTGCTATCATGCAAAGCATCGCATGTCAAACAAGAAGGAAACTATGGGGGAGAAAAAAATCTGTTAGAAATGTAAGTTGTGTGGTGGATGAAAATACAGTGGGGGAGAAAAAAATAGGAGTAGATAGTTGAGGGAATCAGCTCTATTTTAGGGGATTGAAGTTAATAAATTTGAAATTATTTCAATACTCTTTAATATTTATTCACTAAATAGTAATAACATATTATTATATTTAATTTTTTTTGTCATGGTAAAATAAGTTAATCAACGCCACCTATCCATCATTCTCTCATTATAATAGTAGAGAATATATGCTTAACACAGCATTACCTAAGCTTTCGGTGGATGCATAATGTTTGAACCTAGCCCCAAAAATCTGTACGTACATGTCTCTTTCGCCCCCCCCCCCCCCCCTCCATTTAGTCTGACAGGAAGAGACACACGTGCTTACTGCTTAGCCTATGGCAAACAATTATCTGATCAGACGGCCTAAATATGTTCAAATGAGTACATAAGAAAGATCGATCGGTTGGGTATTTTGGTGGGCCCAAACACCTCTCCAAGTAGCATTCAATTGCATAATACCTTATGTTCTCCTATATGCCTAAATTAGAGTGAAAAGTAATTGTCTTTGTAACTCAGGACTTAGGATGGTCTCTTCCAGAGACATTCTCTCTTGTTGAAATGTCATGATGACACATGTTCAAATAACTTAACACTAACATTTAAACATTAAAGATGAACAACTAGTTGACATATCAAATAAAATATCAAATTTAACATTTAAATATTAAAAAGTAAATGTAAAGTCTATGATTTTTATGTTGGCATATTCCGGTGTCAAAACAAGTGAGTCTAGGTATCTAGGTGTGTATCTTGTGTCTTTGCAGTCAAGCATCCGCAAACAAGTGAAGTTGAAGACCGTTGAAGACTCGGTTGATCATTTCCTTCATAGGATGGTAAGTGACCTACATACCATACTACCATAAGTGGGAATTGACTTAGAATAAACCTAACATGATACCTTAGGTGGTAAGTGACCTAAACTAATCATACGGACCCTAGGTAATTAGATATGCAATGAAAAATAAGCTAACAATTCTGAAATTTGTCAAAAAACCAAGGTTGCTTTTAGGTGGCATATCTCCCAAACCGTAGCTCGGATTTTTCTCTATATTATATCAAATCGACCACGTCGAAAAGAGCTACAACTTTTGTGAAGGGAGCGAGGGCTGAAAATTAATTTTTAAAATCAGGTTGTCACCTCAAGGTCGACCCTGACCACTTAGGGTCGATCCTGAGTATCCCAAATTTTGTATGGGAAAAATGGGCAGAGAGTGAAAATATTAAGGGTCGACCCTGGAGGACCTTTTGGTCGATAGAAGTGGCATGTTGAGTCAACCCAAGTGACTCCTAGGGTCAACCCTGATATGGGAATTTTGCCAAAACCAGTGTTTTGCTTGCCTCTTTGGTTTTTATTAATCACTTTTAGCAACTTCCAAACATTGTTTGTGATTCCCTATAAAGTGTGAACCCTTCTAGCTCGTGGGGGTACATCTTGGGGGGAGTATAGAGAGGATTTTTAACTCCTTCTAGAGTTCATAAAAACTCTGGAAACTTAGTGTTCTCCCCTTTGTTAGTGCATTCAACCTAGAGTTTGTAAGCCCAAAGTTCCAATTTTGCTTATTTGTACTTGTCCTTTGAAGGAGTCCATCTAGGTGTTGATTTTTATAAAACCATCAACCCGTTCTGGATAGAACACCTTGGCCGGAGTGTTCTGGAGCCTTTGCGAAGGAGATCGATCCGAGAAGAATTGTGGTAGTGTGATTTGGTCGGTAGAATCCGAAGCCGTCATTGACAGAGATCGATCGGAAGATAGTGGATTGTTTTCGAGACACAAAGAGAAGTACGAGCGGCTGCGGTTAATCACAGGACTTGTGAGTACGTGATGACTTTTCAAGGCATGGAGGACTAAGAACTGAAGGATCGTAGTATCGAGTCCGAATGAGTCAAGTTCAAGTCTTGTAAGTTCTTGTTTACTTTGTCTTAGTAGATTCTCATGACTGGACTAGGTCCCGTGGTTTTTCCCGGAAGGGTTTCCACGTAAAAATATTTGTGTTATGGTTTGATTGTTTTTCCTATTTCCGCACTTAAATTCATCATCCTTTAACTTAATAACTTAAACATTAAAATATTAAGGGTAAATAGAATTTTAGGGAAATCGAACCATCCCCTCTTGAACTTGTGAGATTCTCAACTTAAACCCTTGATTTGAGGTTCACCGAATTTTTTCAACTGGTATTAGAGCAAGTTCACTAACTTTTTAGTGCGATCTCATTCTTATATTCGGTGAATATGAATCTCCAAAGAGAGAGAGGATCCATCTCTTATCTCCATTATTTGATCAGAATAATTATGTCTATTGGACAGCTTGAATGAGAGCGTTTCTAAAATTATTAGACGAGAGAGTATGGTTCTCCATTGAACAAGGTTAGACCCATCCAACAAAGACCATAAATGACCAGACCATCCCTAAACCTTCTTCTGAATGGACCAATGTAGAACTTAAAAATTGTAGATGGAACAGTAAGGGTCTAAATGCAATCTTCGTCGTTGTCACACTCGAAGAATTTCGACGTATTTCTAAATGTGACACTTTGAATAAGGCATGAGACATTCTTCAAATTACCCATGAAGGGACTACAATTGTCAAGATCTCCAAACTTTAAATACTAACCTCTAAGTTTGAAAAGTTGATAATGAATGATGATGAAACTTTTGATAGTTTTTATGTTAATTTGAGTGACATTGTCAATTTTAGCTTCAATCTAGGGGAAAGAATTCCTGAGTCCAAAATTGTTAGAAAAATTTTGAGATCTCTACCTAAGAGATTTTGATCGCAGGTTACCGCCATCGAAGAGAGCAAAAATGTTGATGCTCTCAAAATTGAAGAGTTAGTTGGTTTTCTCCAAACCTATGAGTTAAATCTAAACCCATCTAAGAAACCAAAATCCATTACCTTGAAATCCGTCAAGGAACCCATAGATGGTTCAGATAGTGACTCTAAGGATGAAGAAGAAAAGTTGGCATTATTTGCAAAGAAATTCAGAAAATTTTTGAAACTTAATAAGAGATTTAATCTGAAATGATAAAAATCTCTTGAAAAGCCCAAGTCCAAGCACTTTGAAAACAAGAAATATTTTAAAAATGTGGACAAGAAATCCTAAGGTGTTCAATGTTATGAATGCCAAGGCTACGGCCATATTGCCGCTGAATGCTCTAATAAGAAAAGAATTAAGGGCAAGACAAGGGATGACAGTGAATCTGAATCTGATGAATCAGATAGTTCTTGTGAGGAGACTAGGGGTTATGTGGCTTTCACTGCATCCTTATCTGGGATTGAGGAATCTTCTTTAAATATTGTGAGTAACCAACACTGTAATGATGGTGAGGAGGATGATGAGAGTCAAAATGACTCAGATTCTGAGGGAGACCTTGAAGCAGCTTATGATGAGCTATTTCAGAAATGCCTAAAGCTTAAAAAGGTTCAATTTTTCATGTCCAAAAAGATCAAATCTATTGAAATGGAAAAAGATGCCTTAGACCAAGTGGCTTCAGGGTTGAGAGCTCTTGTGTCACAGCTTGAGGAAGAGAAGGTTTTCCTCCTTGCCAAGACTCAGCTACTTGAATCTGATTTACATGTGTGTCTTGATGAAAAGACAAGTCTTGAAATCAAGTTGACTGATCTTGAGCAAAATCAGAGGTGTGGAGATGAGAAGGGAACTCCATCCACCTCGAACACTGAGCCTGGTGCTAAAAGGTGCCCTCCTGCTAAAGGGAAAAACCCTTCAACTCAGAAATTCATTCCTACATGTCATAATTGTGGAGTGAAGGGTCATATTAAGCCTCGATGTCCTAAACTTCAAAGAATGTCCAATCATGGTTTTGAGAACCACAATAATTTTAATGGGAATCTTCAAAGGAGAGTTGAGGTCCTAGTGGAGAAGTCTAGGAGTTTGTGTGAAGATGTGATGAAAATTGCTCACAACTCTAGACAGTGGCATGGTCATGACACTCTTTATGCTAGATATAAAGGAGGTAACGAAGAGAACCATAATGTCCGCCATAAGTGTAGGACTCAATCCTGAAAAATGAGGAACAAGAGGAAGAGGCAAAAAGTCATACCTACCTCAACTGAAACGGTTAGAGACCAAAGGGTCAATCAAACTTTTAAAACCGTTTGGGTGAGAAATGAATACCTGAAGGACTTTACTTAGCTCATGCCTGTCATAGCCTAGGGTGTACTGTCAATGTTCTATCTTGTCCTAGTGCTATGCTATTTGTGTACTAGTATTTTTTTTCCTTTTTACTAGTGTTTATTTGCTTTGGTATGTTTTTCTGATTTCTTTATTTTAAAAAATCCAAAAACATTAAAAAACCATAAAATCTAAAAAGATTTTTTTTCATGTTGCCCTTGTTTGACTTGCATGATCTGCATTCCTTGTGTGATCATTATTTCTATACTTGTCCAGGGTTGAACATGAGTTTGTTGCTGATTGAGGATATATCACCTTCATAGTCACTTAGTTAGGCTAAAAATTAGACTGATTTTATCTTGAACAGTTAGAGACTTATTCATGTGCGTATGCTTTACAAATTTCACATGCACTCTGACTGATCCCAATAGTGTATGACTTATCCCAATAGTGTGACCTTGGATGACCAATCTAGAATGACCATATTTGTTAATCATCCTCATTTTGTGTATCCTCCATGAACTAAAATTGTTGCAATGAAAAAGGCTACCTACTGGGCTAGTGTGAAGACACTATTGGATGCAAATAGTATGAAATGGCTACCTAGGCGGACAGTAGGTATTTATCTGGATCACTAGAGTGAAAGCCCCTGTTACCAATAGCCAGGACTATCTACCTAGATAGTGTGAAAGTCATCATTGCATGAAAAGATATGTTCAGAAAAAGAACATCAAAAGAAATCTTACCAAGTTCGGAGTTATTTGACCAATAGTAAAAGAAAAATAATGAGTCAAATAAAATGGATAAAGGTCCACCAAAATATTTTTTTTTTTAAAAATCAGCATATTTGGATCTAACTAGGTTTAACTTCTATGATATATATCTCCAAGAGTCCCCTTAGTGGTTAATGTCATATCCTTAGAAATAGAAATAAACCTTGACTTAGTATCTAGTCAGACCACCACTACACACATATTGCTTCATTTTTTGAACTGTTCACTAAATGTGTCTAAGTGAATTTGCTATAATTTAGCATTCCATGAGATTTAGTTAGATTGTGTATCTTCAGTCGGACTAACTAATCATGTTCTTCATTGGATTTGTAATCTAAATTACTACTGCTTGGAATGCTTTTGATACATGTTTGTGTAACATATGAAATTTTTTTGTGTGTTTTTTTTGTTTGGCATGGGCCTTTCTAGCATAAGTGTCCTGCTTTTGGTGGTGTCCTTGATCTTAGGGGGAGAAGATCAAGTTGAGTTGTTCAGGGGGAGTTTGTGCTTGAGTTGTTGTGGGGGAGTTTGTGCTTTATATTTCTATCTTGTTCGGGCTCTTAAGTTCCCGCATTGTCTGCTCTTACTTGGATGAATTGTATTTGCCTTGATATTACTCATGTACTAAATTTTCATATTCTTTGTGATATTGGCATCCTGCCTAACCTTTGGCAATTTTGTCAAAAAGGGGGAGAATGTTGTGTATTATTTCTCAAGTTCAGTACATTCCTTGCATTACCTGTGCTTATTTATTTTTATATTCCATATATGCTTCACTGGGTGTTTTGTTTATGAGCATGTGCAGGTGCAGGGTTGCAGCAGACATATTTTGCTTGATGAGAGCTTAAGTGTCTTAATTTAAGATGATTTGTCAAATGGTGTCATGAAATATTGTTGGAGTCATGTAATGTCCTAATTCACCGTTTTGTTGTGTTTGGGTGAGTTTGTGTCAAGTTATGTACTTCAGTTTGGTTTTGCCACGAAATTGCCAAAGGGGAGATTGTAAAGTCCATGATTTTTGCGTTGGCATATTCTGGTGTCAAAAGAAGTGAGTCTAAGTGTTTAGGTGTGTATCTTGTGTCTTTGCTGTCAAGCATCCGCAAACAAGTGAAGTTGAAGACTATTGAAGACTTGGTTGATCATTTCCTTCATAGGATGGTAAGTGACCTAGATACCATACTACCATAAGTGGGAATTGACTTAGAATAAACATAATATGATACCTTAGGTGTTAAGTGACCTAGACTAATCATACGGACCCTAAGAGATTAGATATGCAGTGAAAAATAAGCTAAAAATTCTGAAATTTGTCAAAAAACCAAGGTTGCTTTTAGGTGGCATATCTCTCAAACCATAGCTCAGATTTTAGTCCATAATATATCAAATCGACCGCGTCAAAAAGAGCTACAACTTTTGTGAAGGGAGCGAGAGCTGAAAATGAATTTTTAAAATCAGGTTGTCACTTCAAGGTCAACCCTGAGTATCCCAAATTTTGTATGGAAAAAATGGGCAGAGAGTCAAAATATTGAGGGTCGACCCTAGAGGACCTTTCAGTCGACCGAAGTGGCATGTTGGGTCAACCCAAGTGACTCCCAGGGTCGACCTTGATATGAGAATTTTGCCAAATCCGGTTTTTTGCTTGCCTCTTTGGTTTTTAATCACTTTTAGCAACTTCCAAACATTGTTTGTGATTCTCTATAAAGTGTGAAACCTTCTAGCTTGTGGGGTACATCTTTGGGGGAGTATAGAGAGGGTTTTTAATTCCTTCTAGAGTTTATAAAAACTCTGGAAACTTAGTGTTCTCCTCCCCTTTGTAAGTGCATTCAACCTAGAGTTTGCAAGCCCAAAGTTTCAATTTTGCTTATTTGGACTTGTCCTTTGAAGGAGTCCATCTAGGTGTTGATTTTTATAAAATCATCAACCCGTTCTGGATAGAACACCTTGGCCGGAGTGTTCAGGAGCCTTTGCAAAGGAGATTGATCTGAGAAAGATTGTGGTAGTGTGATTTGGTCGGTGGAATCCGAAGCCGTCATTGACGGAAATCGATCGAAAGATCCTGGATTGTTTTCGAGACACAAAGAGAAGTACGAGCGGCTGCGGTTGATCACGGGACTTGTGAGTACATGATGACTTTTCAAGGCGTGAAGGACTAAGAACTGAAGGATCGTAGTGTCGAGTCCGAATGAGTCAAGTTTAAGTCTTGTAAGTTCTTGTTTACTTTGTCTTAGTGGATTCTCATAGCTGGACTAGGTCCCGTGGTTTTTCCCGGAAGGGTTTCCACGTAAAAATCCTTGTGTTATGGTTTGATTGTTTTTCCTATTTCCGCATTTAAATCCATCATCCCTTAACTTAATAACTTAAACATTAAAATACTAAGGGTAGATAGAATTTTAGGGAAATTGAAACTTCCCCTCTTGAACTTGTGAGATTCTCAACTCAAACCCTTGATTTGAGGTTCACCGAATTTTTTCAGTAAATGTAGAATCCTTTTGGGCAGTTTGCAAATTTTCTTATATGTCTATAGGTTATTGTTGAATCTATAATAAGTTTCTCTCATAAATTATATACATAAAATATTGGAATAATAGTATTTAGAATAGACCATAAATATTGGAATAATAGGAACTTAGTAAAATTTTAAATATTAATTAAATTTGTAAATATTAATTAAATGTGAATAAATATAGACAAAATATCAACTTCAATAATTTACTGCAAAAAAATAATAAAAAAACAAATATATAAAATGTGTTTGAATGATGATTTAGCAAAAAACACAAACTCAATCATACTTGATCAACCCTCACCCTCCGAAGGTGCATGAGTTGCTTCTTTATCATTGTATTAAATGTGAATATTGATAATTATAAAAATTTGTTAATAGCTATGTAATATTAGACTTATATGAGAAAAAAAATGTAATAACACATTACTTAGATATTCTAAATAAATTTGTTAAACATAAATATTAAATTAAATTAGTTCAATCGAATCTTGCTTTTGTTCTTCTTCATTCCAGGAATTATCTTTATTGTAATACTAGCAGAATGCACGTGCGATGCACGTGAGTGAACAGTTCTACTTATAGGAAAAAAAATAAACATAAACAATATTTTGATGGAAAAGAATAATTTGAATACATGTGAAATGCAATACAATAGTTGATCTCAAATCGTGTTTTGACGATATGCTAGAGTCTAACTGAAGTTAATTTTTTAATTCAATGTGACTAATTTTGTCTAACTTTATTATTAGAAGGTGGAGTATACTGAACCTAATGATGTCAGTGATGTAAAAACCCAATAAAACTTGTAGCACCACCATTCTCGTCGATGGTCTTTTAGTTGGCAAGTTATGATAGGATTTGATAAAATAATAATGGTATGATTGCACTCCACGTTTAAGGCATGTTGATCCTAAAAATCCTAATTTTACTAACTCTAAAAGTAAGGAATCCCTATATATCCGTAGAATAAATTGGTTAATCTGCATTGTTTTTCTTTATTTTCCACTTTCATTGGCTGAAATCCAACTACAGTCGTTTGCAGGGTATGACTTAATGAAATGAATGAAGAGCATCAACTCTTCCTAAAGCTCGTTGAACTAACCCATATTAACCCATATATATGCATTTGGATTTATGGAATTGGAATTAATCTTAAAAAAATTGAATTCTATGGAATTAAAAATCATTGAATTGAATTTCATAGAGTTCAAAATTCTATCATTTGGATACAGTACTGAATTCATGAAATTGCATTGCATGAATCCTAATTCGACTATTTGGTTGAATAAAAAATTAGGGAAATAGGGAGACATATTTGGGGGCCGAATCAACTCACTCAACCTAACCTTTGCACTTCACATCCAAGAGAAGCAACCTACCCCTCTTAGAGTCACCTCACAGTAGCGCCCTCACTACAGCTCTACAATCAGCATACGCCCTTCTCACGTTATATATCCTTTGAACACACCCCCTCAAAGACCACCCCTTCACATCTGCATGGCCCCCCATCCCTTTCAAACCAGCCCCATGTACACCCCATATAGAAACTTCATCCTCTAAAAAGAACTTATCAAATCTCATATGCAACACCATCTCAGTCCCCTGTATAAACAAACCTTATATCACCACATCTCTCTTATGCAGCCCCACCTATGTTTCTGCCCTCAGCCCTTTTATATTAGCCATATAACAGGTACGCCTATCCTCTTATATCAGTCATATAAGCACCCATCATCCCAAAAGCAAACATATCCTTCACATGAACCAAAACTGAGCACCTGTAATTAAAAATCACAAAGGAATTAAAAGGAGAAAATTGTGGTGCAACAAAGACAAAAGTGGGCCCTCCTTTCATATCGAATGGCCACAAAAGATCTAATCCAACTGCAATTTGGGTAACCAACTAACTATGGACTATCCGAAAATAAGAGGAATATGGCAATAAATGAATAAAACTCAACTCTTCCGTGAAATGATACTGCAGATTTGAATATCTATTGAATTCCAACAATTGAAGAACCACTATTTCGTGAATCATCATCCAACAAAACTTCAATTCAAATTGGCAAAAAATCCAACTAACAGTACTCCACACCAATTTCCCTCTCTAACAGTAACCCACACTTTCTCTCTCTAACAGACCCACACTGACTTTATCTCTCTAACAGTCTTTTAAATCTAAATTAGAATCTTCTCTTTAAGACCACTCTTCCGTGAAATGACACTGCATATTCGAAGCTTCCAATATCTATTGAATTCTAGCAATTGAAGAATAGAATATTTCACAAATCATCATCCAAGAAAACTTCAATATAAAATGGCAAAAATCAAACTAACAATACCCCGAACCACTTTCTCTCTCTAACAGTAACCCCTGACTTACTCTCTCTAATAGACCCACACTTAATTTATCTCTCTAACAGTTCCTTAATGAACCTTCAATATTAGAATCCTCTTACTACATTTTGAAATGTCAAGAATTGTCAAGGAACAAAAGCAATCTATACATTATGCAAAAAAAACAAAAAATGACTGGCCTAAAATCTACATCAATTGCTTAGAAAACATAACTTGTGTTCTTCTCAAAATCATAAGCATGCCATTAATATTGGCACTTATATTAGCAATAACTAACACAAATTTCTGACCAAAATATCACTCTGACTACTATAACAATTTTGGGTTGTTGCAAAATAAATACAGAAATCAATTGATGCTTACTTCAGAGTTCTGTCCAAGCTTCCTGTAACTAAGAGATTCATGGCCACAGTCATGGGTTGGCCACCAGACATCAATGGTCACATCTTCACTTGCTTGTCACACCCTCCAAAAAATATAGTTGTTTTGTCATCTTTCCAACTTGAGCAAAGAACCCACAAAATTATAATGTCATCAGTTTAAATTCAATAACACAAAAGTGGGCCTTCTGAATTCTATGAGCAACGATATTTTACCGGCTGGTCATGCGAAATGGATGCCTTTGGCATACTCCCAACCATCGCTCCTGTCCTCAGTATCTCCCAACATTGAACCTGTCAAAGTTCAAAAAAAAATATAAGAAAAAAGAGGAGCGATGAAACATGAACATAAAAAAAGTATCTCCTAACATGTTTACCTATCATTTTTTATAAACAAAATGCAAACGGGTATCCAACATATAAGTGCTTATCCATTAGACCACATCACTCCCTGTATGTGTTGCTCTTATTCCATTAAAACAATGATCAAGCATTAGAAAGATGATGTAGAGATCCATTGGTACAATAACTGTACATTGCCTGAACCTGATGGTCATCATATGGTTTTTGTGTTTAGTTGTATGTGTGAGGACCAATCCTATTTGCCATAAGATACACAGGCAGGTTAAAGAGGTTGAGGACCAATCCAATCCTACTTGCCAAAATCAAAAGGCAAAACATTTTGAAAAACAGAGATCATGAAATGAAAAAAAGGTAACTAACAATGAAATAGAAAATCTATGTCATGCTGCTATCCCTCATTTTCTCTCAATATAATAGTAGAGATGTTAGAATGTGGAAGAAGAGAGAGAGAGAGAGAGAGATTCCGGAATCTAAGTCGCCACCTCCACCATATCCAAACAGGTGACCACCTACAGAAAAAGCAAAGAAAAAAAAGTAAACAATGTACCTTTCGAGAGTGCTTCCAGGGTTTGGAACCCAATGCTAGACATTGCATCGCACGTGTCTTCCATAGAACGTTCTTGAGGTTGCAATATTGGGGGCGACTCTGGTCAAAAACTAAACATATGCATAACAAACACCAGAGCATCAGTGTGAGGCGAAAATGCAAAAGACAAATTTGACCAGTAAGGATGCACATTTCATTTAATAGATTTCATTATAGTAAAGACTTAGTAAACAATGAAGACATAAATAGAATGAAACAAATGCGATGAAAAACAGAATGTTATGTGTAGCGAATGTAGAACAGAAGAGACGAAAAATTAATTGAAAACATTAACGTACAAAATACTTCTCCATCACCAAATATATAGAGATTTGTCTGAAAGATGCGACTCCTGTAACGATTAAAAAATAAAAAAAAACTGTAATTACAATATATCTAAGAAATTAATCTTTATAAAACACAATAATCATGACTTAACGTTGTATATATCTGTGATCTTGTGGTTGAAAGCCGCAATTCCATTACTTTCCGAGCCAATATTGTAGAAAGATCGTTTGGCCAAATGTGTACAAAAATTGATTTCTCATTTGTCCGTTTAGGCCAATCATGAGAAGTTATTGAAATTTTATTATTTGCAAGTATATGCCCCAAATATGTTGGTCGAGCACGTTTGAGTGGTGGTTCAGTGAAGTCATCAGCATCTCTGTATCTCTTTCTTGAAATATTGGAAATTGAGATTTTATGATTCTTTTCTGTTTGACAAACAATAAGAGAATTAATATATATATTTTTAAAAAATTTACAATATAAGATAGAATATATGATAAAAAAAATGTAATACCTTCCTCATGTAAGTAAAACCTCCTTATATACAACATTTTTGGTATGAGTCTCGATTCTACCTTGTATGATCCCATTTTTAACCATAATTTTGGTGTTTTCTTTCGAAATCCCTCTTGATAATGCTACATACAATTGTCCGTGACTGAAAACATGTTGCGGAAGATATATTCCAACATGAGGAATTGTTTGACCTTGTGACTTGTTAATTGTTAGAGCAAAACTCAACCTTACTGGAAATTGTTTCATTTTTAGAACGAAAGGCAGTTGTATATTTTCTGAAGGCTTGAGAGGAATGCGTGGCAGAAAAACTCTTGTCCCACGATGTAGGCCAGTAGCAATTTCTGCATCAATAAGATTTCTTTGAAAGCCACGACATAATAACCGAGTTCCGTTGCACAAACCAGATTGCGGATCAAGATTTCTAAGAAGAATAATTGACGCTCCTAGTTTAAGAGTCAATTTATGAGGAGGCAAACCACCTGGAGCAATAGAGTTTAAAAACTCTTGTTGATATAAATTCAGTGTGTCATCTTCAACTGTATCGAATGAATAGTAAATGACTTCATTTCCAGGAAACATTTTGATGATTTTGTCATTGAGAATGTCGACACAATCATTTGTTGGCGTCAATATAGCCCTGTCAACCATATAATCACGATCATTTGCATTTTGTAGAAGACTTGGAAATACTTCTGATATTAAGTTTGTAACAGAGTCTTCATTTTCGTATCCAATGACAATATCAGTCGGTAATTTGATCATATCTTCATCTATATATGGCTCGTCTCCATTACCAATTCTTAGTAAAAAATCTGAGTAGTTTGGATCTGCACGCGCTCTCATATTCTCTTTTAGACTGATGACTTGAACATGTTGCCAAATGTCTGATTTCACTAAGCATGCATCAACAGTTTCTGCACGTGTGCCGTGTGTAACAACAGGTAGAACCTGACGGAAGTTGCCCCCCAAAACAAATACCTTTCCTCCAAATGGTAGGGAATTGCCCATTATATCCTTCAATGTTCTATCCAATGCTTCAAAAGCATGACGATGCGTCATAGTTGCCTCATCCCATATGAAAATGCTGGTTTGTCTAAATAATTCTGCATTGTCGGATTGTTTCGTAATGTTACACATAGATGATGAATCCAAACGTATAGGTATCTTGAATCTTGAATGTGCAGTACGTCCGCCTGGTATCAAAGTTGCAGCTATCCCTGAGGTTGCAGTAGCTATTGCAATTTTTCCAGATTTTCTAATAGAAGCTAACAATGCACGATATAAGAATGTCTTCCCAGTTCCACCAGGGCCATCAATAAAGTAGATTGTACCTTGAGTTCGATGTACAGAAGCACTTATTGTATTGAATGCAAAATTTTGTTCTGTATTTAATTTATCGATTGCAGCAATGTCCTCATCAGGTATATCTACGGAGAGCTCAAGATAGCTTAGACGTTGGTATAGTGGAAACAACTTCATCATCCAGTTGAGGAAGTTCGAAATCAGATAAAATCCTATTATGTTGCTGGAGCAAATTTTGTAGATCTTTAAGAAGTCGGTTGGTTTGAATTCTATGAGAATTTGTAGAACTTGTTGGATAATCCTCACACATGTAGTTATAAAACTCCTCCCATAATTCAGATACCTTCGTTGGATTACAATATACTAAGATAGTGACAAACAATCGGCGCAGTGATGTTGGCAATTTGGAATTAACTGCTTCATGGAGACACTCTCTTATGTCGTTATCACTTTCAAGCAATCCTCGTTGTTCAGCAACTTGTTTGAAAGTTTGATAATGAATTCCATTATAGACCAGTAAATCATCAAAAGATGTTGGACCTCTTACATGATTAAGAAGTAACCTTAAAAAATATCGATCGCCTTCCATTGGTGAAACTGTATACAATCGTCCTATCACACGTATTTTATTTCTTCTTCTCCTCCAAAGCTTCTCCCGTTCTATCCAACGATATTTTTCTGGAAATTCACGATATAGATAGCTTCGTGCTTCAATGTCTGTTACATTTGTAGCAAAAAATTCTGTCAACATTGTTTTCAGAATATGGTCATCAGCCAACACATCTGGAAGGTATTGATGACTGTAATACCTAACTTATTGTTTATTGGGCAAGTGAATTTGTAAAGGCTCAACTGAAGGGTATATCCGATGTAGCTGAAAGTTTAACATTCGCCAAAGAGATTCAGGAGCACATATCCATCGAGCATCGACAAATTGAGAAATTTCATCATCACGATTGCCGCGTGATACTTCCATAGATACACGATCTGGGCCCTTATAGACATACTTATACAGGTACTTGACAGATTTAATGCTAGCACATACTTCAACATTGAGGTGACAATCAAATTTACGAAGTAACCAAGGGTTGTAAGGGACTATCCATCGATTGTCTACTGACTTATTTGCATTATTATTGAGATGAACAAAACGTCCATCATCACGGCGTCGATAAACTGGATAAGAGTCGTTGCCTTGAATTGTTGCCGCTGTGAATTTTCATGGATAACCCTTCTTGCAAATTCCATCTTTCATGCATGGAGCATTTATCCTGTGTGATCCACATGGTCCATGTACCATATGTTTGATAACGGCATTCCACAATTCTGGTTCTGTTTCCCGGCAAGATATTTCAGCTCGTACTAAGGTGTCATATTCATCAGGATTCAGAAGTTTATCATCTTCGCTCAGAATAAGAAGTATATGAATATGAGGTAACCCTCATTTCTGAAATTCAATAACACTCACGTGTGCAATTACCTTTCCCAAAATGGCACGTTCAATGATGTCCCTTTTCAGTTCTTCACATTTAGCACGGAATATTCTTGTAGTCAAATCAAGACGATCTTGTGGCAGTTGTCCAGGAAGTAATTCTGTTGTAATTTCTGGCCAAGAAGGATTGCATGTCATTGTCAAAAAAATATCGGGTTTTTCAAATTTTTGTACCAATCCCATAGCATCTTGATAACGCTGATACATATCCCGAGGGCTTCCAACAAAAGAGGATGGTAGAATGATCCTACGCCCAACTCTATCTGAAAATATTCAACTAAAATTATGAATTTTTTATTTAGTAAGAGAGACTAATTGATATGAATGTGAATATAATACTAAGTATTTAGTTCAATGCATACCTGCATTTGTCTCCCCTGAAGCTATTGCATCTTGTAAACCTTGATATAGCTCTGATCGTATTACGTTTTGATTATCACGTAAATATCTCAATCTTTGAGTTTCTATCTTGACATAATTATCGACTGAGTATTATTGGAAAAGCCGACCACCACGCAAAAGAATTGATGGATCAGAATCCCTAATCTGTATTAACATATTTTGGTCTTAAATTTGGATCACTCTTACTAAACGAATATCACATTTTTTAAAAATAGATGAAAGGGCTAACCTGGAGCATGTACGCATAATACGAACGACAGCTAACTCTTTGTTGTCTTTCATTGTAAACATCTATATCCCAACCATGAGTCACATAAGGAAGTAAGAGAGGATATTGCAACGGATCATAATAACCTGCTGTATCTGCTACATTTTGTAGATGTCCAGTCCTTGTTTGTACTATGATATCTCTTGCTTGTCTACCTTCATTATTACGCACATCAGACAAAATTGCTGCAACTTGTGAAACAGTGGGCAAATTGTATTGATGTCGATTACGTGAAATCTCAGCTCGAATCAGTAGTCTGCATGTTTGTAGATCAGGTCGTTGTGCAAGAGACCGAAATATTAACAAATGGGTTGTGAGCATCCAAGATTTGTTTTAATTTTGTCACAATCTCAATATGTAATAAGTTATTCTCTGCCATCCGATTTTCAATTTCATGGTCGGTATCATAAATATACATTTGAATATATCGGGGCCTACTGCCTTCAGTGGGAAAAAGACTTCCGATTTTATGATACACGACACCTTGCGCACGAAAAGTGTAAACCCCATCTCTTCCATTTGCAAGATTTTCATCAATCTTGACGCCCATAGATGTGAAAGCAAATACAGAATTGTATGATCGAATGAATCTTCTAAAATGAATCGCCTCAGCCGTATCACCGCTATATAAATTCAATAATTCTTGTGGAGCTGCTAGCGAAGGAAGATTCACATTTCCATTGTTACAGCATAGATTTTTCGACTCAAACTGAAACAATTTTGCACTACAATGGTTACAAATTCTTGGTATTGCTAAATTGTTTCGGTGAACATTTCCCTCAATATAATGTCTCCCAATTTTTGGCAATCGCCTAGGTATTCTAGAGTATGTTTCATGTGTCGCAACTTGAACATGATCTTCTAGATTTTCTTGATTAATCCTGAAGATATTGTTTACATCTGCATATAAAGAATGATGTAATGATTTTAAATGCTATATATTTAGATTGATGTGCAGAATTTCTTTCCCCAAAAATTTGTTAAATAGCATAATTCTTGGTTAGTTTGTTCATACGTTAAAATATTACATCAGCTTAGTCTACGATAGTGTTGTCGCTAGTGATAGATACGAACACCATGTGGAGTTTTGAAAATGTATACGCATATAAATAAGTCTATTATTTTTCACCTTGTAAGAAACAATATGTACCTTCGGTAGAATATCCTATATGAAATCCAGAAGCAATGTCAATTATTCTTTCATGTTCACCACGTCTATGTAGATCACCTGTTGATACATACATATGGAGAGAATGTATTAAAAAAAATCCATATAGTGATTACATATATACAACTTTTAAGTGAGAATAAGTAACCTTCATTTTCAGATTCTTCCACCATAACTTGAGCATTAGGCTGATCTTGTCGAGCGTGACGCCGAATTTGAGTCAATCGAGTACTTATGTGATGACTGGTACATCCAATACTTCGATCATTGATAGAAATTTGTTGCGTGGATAAACGTGGTCAACATGGATCTAAGTAATTTTCACCATCATCCAGTTGTGTTCCATTGTTAGAAATTTGATCTGATGGAAATTGTCGAGCCAGGCGTCGGATATCACGTATTCGCAATTTTTCATGTTGAACATTCTTGCGCAGGCTATCCCCGTGTAGAGGTAAATTTTCTCTATCTTGATCTCTATTTGTATCAATCATCGCGAGCACTCGTGTTTCCTCTGAAATTGCTAATGGTCGTGATGGTGATTCCAAATCTGTCCTAATAATTTGATCGTGTCTGCGACGGTATGCACTTCGTTGTTGTTCTCTTCGTAGCTCCTTTTCCTCAGTGGTCATTCGAGACCACCAACGATGTGCTCTAATTCTGGATTGATCAAGCTCTCTTTGTTTTCTATCACCCTTAGTCATCTCAACGTATATATCTTCTGATTTTATCAATTAATTATTCAATTGGTCAGCCAGTTAATTATTCAATTGGTCAGCCAGCTAAGTAACAGAGTTGTAAAATACATTTAAAAGTAGAGTTTAAAAGAACAAATTGATATAATTCTGAATTAGAGTAAGACTAAGTACAAATAACATCATGATATGGAACATAGATAATTATGGAGTAAACATGAACTGGAAAGTAATACTATGTAACAGACTTGTAAATTACAGTTAAAATTAACACACACACACACACCATGCACACACTCACACACCTAGGCCCAAGGCCCAAGGCCCAAGGCCCAACCCACACACCCACCCACTCATACACCCTCTTTATAAACAAAAATTAGTAGTCTGGTTAAGTTATTTAAATTAAAGTTTTTTTTTCTAAAAACCGTAGGGATGAGTGAATCTCAGGCACACTGGTTAAGTTATCTAAATTAAAGTTAATTTTTTTTTCTAAAACCCTTAGGATTGCTTAACCCTTGGGAAGAAAAAAACTTTAATCCTAGGGATGAGTGGATCTTAGCCACAGTTGGTGAGTGTTAAAAATTGACACCCATTTAACACTGGTTAAGTTATCTAAATTAAAGTTAATTTGTTTTTTCGGATTGCTTAACCCTGGGCCTAGGGATGAGTGGTGCTTAACCACAGTTGGTGAGTGTTAAAAATTGACACCCAATTAACATTGGTTAAGTTATCTAAATTAAAGTTATTTTTTTTTTGTAAAAACCCTTAGGATTGCTTAACCTTTGGGAAGAAAAAAACTTTAATCCTAGGGATGAGTGGATCTTAGGCACAGTTGGTGAGTGTTAAAAATTGACACCCATTTAACACTGGTTATGTAGCACCCCGAACTTTTTCATCCTTAATGAATAGCACCCTTCATAGCTAATTGGCCGTTTTGTAGTCTAATTAATAAATAAGAGAGAAATCAGAAATTCCGAAACGTCAGAAATGTTCGTTTTCGAAAGACGGATCCAACGCAAGTTGAATCGTCGAAATCCGACGAGCGAGTCAAAAGATATGGTCAAAACAGTCCAGACATACAGGGCACCGATCGCTCGGTCCGGTAAGCGATCGATCGGTCCATAACCGATCGATCGGTAGCTATCGCACGGTCAGAAATTTTGTATGGGGAAATTTTCCAGAGAGTGAGTTTTTGACCGGTCGATCGGTCATAACCACCGATCTCTCGGTCTTCGTGTTTTTCAGAATTTTCATTAAGGGCTTTTTCGTCTTTTGGGGATTAAACCCTTTCTCCTTAAGGCTTGCTCGAGCCTTTAGGGCTTCATTCACAGCACTTAAGGGATTTTGAGAGATAGAGAGAAAGGAGGAGGGGATTTGCAACTAGGGTTTTCCATTGGAGAAGGAATCAAATGGGTTTAAGAACCCTAGCTCACCCCAACTCGAGTTGCTTCAAGTTCAAGGCTCAAGCTCGTGTGGGGACTCATTCTCCAAGCTAGGGCAGCGATCCTACGGCGTTTTTGAAAGGGGTTTCTTCCCCAACTCAAGTCCCCTTCAAGCAAAGGCTTCCTCCTTCCAAATAGAGCTTTTATTTCAAGGTTTCTTCAACATCAAGCCTTGATCTAAGGTTAGTACACCCTACTAACTTCCCTTAGCAATAGTCTAGATTTTCTATTGTGAAATGTGACTCTTGGTAGTATGTTTTCTTCCTTATAAAATGTATCATCTCCACTAAATATAAACAAGATAAGAAAAAGGTATGGATGTGTGGATGGGATGTCGATTGAGGCGATTGGATGCCGTATGGATGTTGTGTGATGTGTGAAATGGAAAATGGAAGATGGGCACTTTACAAATAACGAATGTACCTTGATGTCTTGATGAAAAATACGCACTAAATAAGGGAAATGGAAGGACTAAGAAATGTGGCTCACCATGTGTTTGATAAAATGACTAAACAAGGGATAAATGGACTTAATGAAGAAAATAGAAATAGAAATTGTGTAAGTTTTCTTAGGGATGATAAATTGCTCAAATGTGCTATATGTTGCCTAAATTTTCATACCACTATGTTAGGGATTGAAATGCCATATTCATGTGATCCGACCATCCAAGTATGTCATCATGATTATCACTATTGACAAGCACACAAGCACGCATGCATGCATGAATTGGGTTTTCCAAGAGTAATTGTGCATAATAAAGCAAACAAGAAAATGAAACATGACAAGGAGGTTGGTAGCCCAAGGAAGGGTGCTAGCCTCTGGCTCACAAGAGAAATGGAACAAGAACATGACAAGGAGGTTGGTAGCCCAAGGAAGGGTGCTAGAACATGACAAGGAGGTTGGTAGCCTAAGGAAGGGTGCTAGCCTCTGGCTCACAAGTATACAAGTCAAGAACAAATCAAGACGTGAAATACAAGACAAGACACGACACACATACATGATTTGACCGAGACATGAAAAAGGTTTCCGAGACATGAGTTTTACTGAGGTTTTTGCATTCATACACGCATGTCAAGATATGGCTATGTATCTTATGCTTTCACTATTGCTTTAAATTAATATCTTGTATTGCTCACTGTTGTTATGCTTTCGCTATTGTTATGGTTAGCTAGTAGTTTGTACTCGCTGAGTATTCCATGCTCAGCCGTACTTTTATGTCGGCAGGTACTGTGGATGTCCTCGACCCCGAGCCTTGGGTCGAGGAGGAGTATGTAGAGGAGAGGGAGCCACCTATCCCATGGCAGTCTCAGGAGGATGGGGACTTGGATGTGTGGCCATACCTCGACTACTGTTGAGAGGAGAGGGTTAGAGAGTTCCTTTTTGTATTTTGATAGGTGGGCATGTCCACCTTTACTTTGATTGTATTTAGTATATGTTAACTTGGAATACTATATGGAGTTATAGAAGAAAAGAAAAAGTTGGCTTATGCTTCCGCACTTATGTTTAGTTTCCGCGCTCTGATTATCATTGTATTATATTATGTTTAGCCTCTTGCATTACAGGATGGTTTGACAGGTACACGTAGTCACCTCTAAAGTATCCCTTAATTCCTAGGGGGTATTTTGGGGCGCGACAGAAGTGGTATCAGAGCTCTAGGCATTAGAGTCCCTAGGATCACATAGGAATGTTACCATGATTGAACTAGGTATTAGAATCACCTTAGAGAGTTGTATTCCAAGTATAGACTAACCAGTTAGTCTTAGTCAAAATGGGTTGAACTTCAACCGAACATAGAGTCCTACGTTAGGAACGCGGATTGTATGTTATGCTATTGTGTTATATACCATGTGTACATTATTTGTGTTGTACTTATTAAAAATGCTTGATGAATATGTATTGAGGGAATTGCGAAATTTGTACTAAATGCGTATCCAAGTTAGACTCATGTTGTATTGTCGTTCTCAGGAGAAATTATGAGACGCAATACCCGGGGTCGCGGGTACAACACGAGGGGTAATGGAAGTGATGCTCCATCGGGTGATGATCAACCCGACTTTGCCCAAGCATTCGCATCCATAGCCGAGATTTTGGCTATGTTGGCGGCAAGGCAACCGGCCACTCCGCCTAATGCGGCACTTATACCGGCTCCTCCTAACCGAGCCCAAGCCGGGATAGAAGCCTTTCGGAGGATGAGGCCTCCAACTTTCTGTGGAAGCATTGATCCACTTGTTGCCGAGGGTTGGATCCGGCAACTTAAGAAGATATTCTCGGTATTGGCATCTACGGAAGTAGAGAGGGTCACATGGGCTGCCTTTATGCTTGAAGGCGAGGCCGACCATTGGTGGAAGTCTGCACTTCGGACACGAGAGTTGACCCGGCAAGGCCAAGAATGGACATGGGGAGAATTCTTGGACGTTTTCTACAAGAAGTACTTTCCGGTTGGGATGAAAGAAAAGAAAGAAATTGAATTTATTACCTTGGAGCAAGGTAATATGTCTGTAGCGGCTTACGAAGCCAAGTTCTCAGAGCTATCTCGATTTGCTCCACACATGATAGCTACCGAGACTATGAAGGCCCAGAAATTCGAGAGGGGGTTGAAGGCATACCTCAAGAATCGTGTCTCAATGTTCCGACATGAGACATATTCAGAAGTTGTGGACAAGGCATTGTTGGCCGAGTCGAATTCCAAAGAGTTCTTTAAGAGAAGAGGAATAGAGAAGGGACAGTCTAGTAGTTCAGGGGAGAAGAGAGCTAGGACTATGTCTTATCAGTCCGCAGGGCCGGCTCAGTCACAGAGGATGTACTCGGCACCACAGGCTCCCCGCCCTTTTGCTCCACCGGCTTTTCGCCCGGCTACCTCGTATGCTCCTCGCCCTGCAGTGACTCAGGCTACGGGTTATACTCCTCCCACTTATTCACATGATGTCTGCACCCTTTGTGGAATGAGGCATCCAGTAGGGGAATGTCGGAAGGCTACAGGAGGCTGTTTTCATTGTGGCGACCAGGGCCACATGATTCGGGATTGTCCCCGACGTCGATTGCCAGCTCAGTCTTCGGGGAGCAGGCCCCAATTAGGCAGACATCTCAGCCTAGCTCTTCTCAGGCTTTGAGGGCCTCACAGTCTACCCGGCCTCCTCGCCCAGCCACTCAGGGCCGAGTCTTCGCCCTATCGGAGAGAGACGCACGTGCATCCGACGATGTCGTGCAAGGTACGCGAGAATTTTGAGTTTAAGTTGTATAAAATTTCTATGGTTTGTTATGCGGTTATTTATACTAAGGGTTACCTATGTATGATGCTTGTTACTATTTGATATCTACTGATATTAGTTACTTAATCGCACAGGCGCTTTATTAGTGAACGAGTGTCTCGCTCGAGTGTTGATAGACACAGGATCTACTCACTCTTTTGTCTCCCCAAGTTTTGCAAAGGGCTTTTCGACTGAGGCTACTCCGTTGGAGCGGGAGTTGACCATTGCAACTCCACTCGGCAAGTCAGTTGATACGGACAAGATATTCAGGGATAGTGTGGTTCAAGTGGGGGAGAATGAACTGTTAGCCGATCTTATCGTCCTGGACTTCCAAGATTTAGACTTTGACGTCATTCTTGGTATGGATTGGTTGGCAAACCATCACGGGCATGTTGCGTGTTTTGAAAAGATGGTGAATTTCAAGCCGGAAGGGGGTAAGCCTTTTCACTTCCGAGGATTAAGAGAGAGGGACATTGCTCGCCTCGCAGGCTTGAGTATAGCACACCCAGAAGCACAAAACTCATCGGCTATTCCAGTTGTGTGTGAGTTCTTAGATGTGTTCCCAGAAGAACTTCCCGGATTACCTCCTGATAGAGAGATCGAATTCGCTATAGAGCTTACTCCAAGTACCGCTCCGATTTCAAGGGCACCATATAGAATGGCCCCTATAGTGCTTGAAGAATTAAAGAAACAGATTGAGGAGTTACAACAACTTGGTTTCATCCAAGCAAGTGTCTCGCCGTGGGGAGCTCCGGTTCTCTTTGTGAAGAAGAAGGACGAGTCTATGAGGATGTGTATAGACTACCGTCAGTTGAACAAGGTAACTATCAAGAATCGTTATCCCTTGCCAAGGATAGACGACTTATTTGACCAACTGAAGGGAGCGAGATTCTTCTCCAAAATTGATCTTAGATCGGGGTATCACCAATTAAGGATCAAGGCGGAAGATGTTCAGAAGACGGCTTTCAGGACTCGGTATGGGCATTACGAGTTCCTTGTCATGCCTTTTGGGCTGACGAATGCACCGGCGGCATTCATGGATTTGATGAACCGGGTGTTCCGATCTTACTTGGATCGATGCGTGATTGCATTCATTGATGACATTTTGGTGTATTCCCAGACACGGGAAGATCACGCACGAGACCTCCGCTTGCTCTGGAGATGTTGAGAGAGCATAGGCTATATGCCAAATTGAGTAAGTGCGAGTTCTGGCTAGAGAAGGTCGCATTTCTTGGACACGTGGTGTCGGCCGAAGGCATTTCTGTAGATCCAGCCAAGGTTGAGGCAATCATGAGTTGGGAGAGGCTCAAGAGCGTCACAGAGATACGTAGTTTCCTCGGATTGGCAGGCTACTACCGGAGATTTGTGGAGGGATTCTCCAGTTTGGTTGCACCTCTCACCTACTTGACAAGAAAAAGTGCAAAGTTCAGTTGGAGTGACCGATGTGAAGTAAGTTTCCAAGAGTTGAAGAAACGCCTCACCACAGCCCCGGTCCTTACTGTGCCATCTGGACCTTTTGGGTATGAGGTGTATAGTGATGCCTCACACGTCGGACTCGGGTGTGTCCTAATGCAACACAAGAAAGTCATTGCCTATGCATCAAGGCAGTTGAAAGAGCATGAAAAGAACTACCCCACTCACGACTTGGAGCTTGCGGCGGTCGTGTTTGCACTCAAAATTTGGCGACATTATCTGTACGGGGTGGAGTTCTATGTGTACACGGACCACAAGAGCCTCAAATATCTCTTTTCCCAAAAAGAGCTCAATTTGCGACAACGGCGTTGGATTGAGTTCTTAAAAGACTATGAGTGCACGATCCAATATCACCCTGGAAAAGCAAATGTGGTGGCAGACGCTTTGAGTAGGAAACCATCGGGGTTGTTGGCTCACATGTTGGTGCGGGAATGGAGACTGTTAGACGATTTGGCAAATCTGGACATCAGTGTGAATGATTCTGTCCGCAGTCCTGTTTTGGCAAATGTTACTGTTCGGTCGTACCTTATAGATTTGATCCAGGAGTACCAAGCCACGGATGCTGACTTGTTGGCTTTTTGGGACAAGGAAATTGCCAAGGGTAGTACGGACGTCTCTCTCAATAGTCGGGGTGCTATTACATTCAAGGGAAGACTTTGTGTCCCAGCCAATGCAGACCTTCGGAGAGAGATCATGGATGAAGCTCACCGTTCAAAGTACACAGTGCATCCTGGGGGTACGAAGATGTACCGGAACCTCAAGAGTCACTTTTGGTGGCGAAACATGAAGAGGGAGGTTGCGGAGTATGTGGCACGGTGTTTGGTGTGCCAACAGGTGAAAGCGGAGCATTTGAGACCGGCGGGTCTTTTGCAGTCTCTCCCTATTCCCGAGTGGAAATGGGAACATATCTCTATGGACTTTATCGTGGGATTGCCGAAGACGGTCAAGAAGACCGATGCTATATGGGTAATTATTGATAGACTCACAAAGTCCGCTCATTTCTTACCGTACCGGACTACATTCAACTCCAATCAGTTAGCGGAGCTATACATCAAGGAAATAGTCCGATTGCATGGGGTGCCAGTGAGTATTGTGTCGGATAGAGACCCAAGATTCACATCCAGGTTTTGGAAAAGCTTTCAGGATGCTATGGGTTCCCGACTAGACTTTAGCACGGCTTTCCACCCACAGACCGACGGGCAAACAGAGAGGGTGAATCAAGTGATAGAAGACATACTCCGAGCTTGTATGTTGGATTTTAAAGGAAGTTGGGAGGATCACCTACCTTTGGTGGAATTCGCCTACAATAACAGTTATCAAGCAAGCATACAAATGACACCTTTCGAAGCCTTATACGGAAGAAGTTGTAGGTCCCCCTTGTATTGGGATGAAGTTGGAGAAAGAAAGATTTTGGGCCCTGAGCTGATTGAACGAACCGCGGATAGGGTCAAGCTTATACGGGAGAGGTTGAAGACCGCACAGGACAGACAGAAAAGCTATGCCGACAACCGAAGAAGGGATCTTGAATTTCGAGTCGGTGATTTTGTGTTTGTAAGGATTTCACCGACCAAAGGTGTTATGCGATTCGGGAAGAGAGGCAAGCTTAGCCCGAGATATGTGGGTCCGTTCGAGATCATTACTCGAGTTGGTGAAGTTGCTTACCGTGTTGCTTTGCCCGCTCACATGGCGGCGGTCCACAACGTGTTTCATATCTCCCAGCTTCGGAAGTACATCCCGGATCCTTCTCACGTCATCGAGCTTGATCCGGTTGAGATTCGAGAGGATCTCACTTTGGTTGAGAAGCCGGTTCATATTTTGGATCGAAGAGACCAAGTGCTTCGCAACAAGACTATACCGCTAGTCCTAGTGTAATGGCAACATCACGCGAGAGAAGAAGCCACGTGGGAGCGTGAAGCCGAAGTCAAAGCAAAGTATCCTGAGTTGTTTGAATAGGTTCTGTATATGGCTTGTGATTTTGCTTTGGTTTTGTACATGTATGTATCGTCCAAATGTCGGGGATGAAATTTTTGTAAGGGGGGGAGAATGTAGCACCCCGGACTTTTTCATCCTTAATGAATAGCACCCTTCATAGCTAATTAGCCGTTTTGTAGTCTAATTAATAAATAAGGGAGAAATCAGAAATTCCGAACGTCAGAAATGTTCGTTTTCGAAAGACGGATCCAACGCAAGTTGAATCGTCGAAATCCGACGAGCGAGTCAAAAGATATGGTCAAAACAGTCTAGACATACAGGGCACCGATCACTCGGTCCGGTAAGCGATCGATCGGTCCATAACCGATCGATCGGTAGCTATCGCACGGTCAGAAATTTTGTATGGGGAAATTTTTCAGAGAGAGTTTTTGACCGGTCGATGGTCAATAACACCGATCGATCGGTGGGCAACCGATCGATCGGTCATAACCACCGATCGCTCGGTCTTCGTGTTTTTCAGAATTTTCATTAAGGGTTTTTTCGTCTTTTGGGGGTTAAACCCTTTCTCCTTAAGGCTTGCTCGAGCCTTTAGGGCTTCATTCACAGCACTTAAGGGATTTTGAGAGATAGAGAGAAAGGAGAAGGGGATTTGCAACTAGGGTTTTCCATTGGAGAAGGAATCAAATGGGTTTAAGAACCCTAGCTCACCCCAACTCGAGTTGCTTCAAGTTCAAGGCTCAAGCTCGTGTGGGGACTCATTCTCCAAGCTAGGGCAGCGATCCTACGGCGTTTTTGAAAGGAGTTTCTTCCCCAACTCAAGTCCCCTTCAAGCAAAGGCTTCCTCCTTCCAAATAGAGCTTTTATTTCAAGGTTTCTTCAACATCAAGCCTTGATCTAAGGTTAGTACACCCTACTAACTTCCCTTAGCAATAGTCTAGATTTTCTATTGTGAAATGTGACTCTTGGTAGTATGTTTTCTTCCTTATAAAATGTATCATCTCCACTAAATATAAACAAGATAAGAAAAAGGTATGGATGTGTGGATGAGATGTCGATTGAGGCGATTGGATGCCGTATGGATGTTGTGTGATGTGTGAAATGGAAAATGGAAGATGGGCACTTTACAAATAACGAATGTACCTTGATGTCTTGATGAAAAATACGCACTAAATAAGGGAAATGGAAGGACTAAGAAATGTGGCCCACCGTATGTTTGATAAAATGACTAAACAATGGATAAATACACTTAATGAAGAAAATGGAAATATAAGTTGTGTAAGTTTTCTTAGGGATGATAAATTGCTCAAATGTGCTATATGTTGCCTAAATTTTCATACCACTATGTTAGGGATTGAAATGTCATATTCATGTGATCCGCCCATCCAAGTATGTCATCATGATTACCACTATTGACAAGCACACAAGCACGCATGCATGCATGAATTGGGTTTTCCAAGAGTAATTGTGCATAATAAAGCAAACAAGAAAATGAAACATGACAAGGAGGTTGGTAGCCCAAGGAAGGGTGCTAGCCTCTGGCTCACAAGAGAAATAGAACAAGAACATGACAAGGAGGTTGGTAGCCCAAGGAAGGGTGCTAGCCTCTGGCTCACAAGAGAAATGAAACAAGAACATGACAAGGAGGTTGGTAGCCCAAGGAAGAGTGCTAGCCTCTGGCTCACAAGAGAAATGGAACAAGAACATGACAAGGAGGTTGGTAGCCTAAGGAAGGGTGCTAGCCTCTGGCTCACAAGTATACAAGTCAAGAACAAATCAAGACGTGAAATACAAGACAAGACACGACACACATACATGATTTGACCGAGACATGAAAAAGGTTTCCGAGACATGAGTTTTACCGAGATTTTTGCATTCATACACGCATGTCAAGATATGGCTATGTATCTTATGCTTTCACTATTGCTTTAAATTAATATCTTGTATTGCTCACTGTTGTTTTGCTTTCGCTATTGTTATGGTTAGCTAGTAGTTTGTACTCGCTGAGTAATCCATGCTCAGCCGTACTTTTATGTCGGCAGGTACTGTGGATGTCCTCGACCCCGAGCCTTGGGTCGAGGAGGAGTATGTAGAGGAGAGGGAGCCACCTATCCCATGGCAGTCTCAGGAGGATGGGGACTTGGATGTGTGGCCATACCTCGACTACTGTTGAGAGGAGAGGGTTAGAGAGTTCTTTTTTGTATTTTGATAGGTGGGCATGTCCACCTTTACTTTGATTGTATTTAGTATATGTTAACTTGGAATACTATATGGAGTTATAGACGAAAAGAAAAAGTTGGCTTATGCTTCCGCACTTATGTTTAGTTTCCGCGCTCTGATTATCATTGTATTATATTATGTTTAGTCTCTTGCATTACAGGATGGTTTGACAGGTACACGTAGTCACCTCTAAAGTATCCCTTAACTCCTAGGGGTATTTTGGGGCGCGACAGGTTAAGTTATCTAAATTGAAGTTAATTTATTTTTTCGGATTGCTTAATCCTAGGCCTGGGGATGAGTGGTGCTTAGCCACAATTGGTGAGTGTTAAAAATTGACACCCATTTAACATTGGTTAAGTTATCTAATTTAATTTTTTTTTATAAAAACCCTTAGGATTGCTTAACCTTAGGGATGATTGGTTAAGTTATCTGTGTGTGTGTGTGTGAGTTTGCATGTGGTGTGTGTGTGTGTGAGTGCTTGGGTGGTGTGAGTATTTCCTTGTAATTGCCTTCAGTCATTGCCTTGTGGTATGATTGAGTTTACCAAAAAAACAGAAGCCTTAGGGTGAGTGTTTAGTCCCACATCAGGTAACTACCCGAGCATGTTGTCCCATATAAGTTCCTTAGCGCCTCAAATGGTTGGTTCCCGTTTTGAGGAGCTCTAGGGTGAAGCTTACATGGGCTGCATGTGTGTGGTGTGTGTGTGTGTGAGAGTGCTTGGGTGGTGTGAGTATTTCCTTGTAATTGCCTTCAGTCATTGCCTTGTGGTATGATTGAGTTTACCCAAAAAAGATTGGTTATCTAATTTAAATTTTTTTTCTAAAAACTCTTAGGATTGCTTAACCTTAGGGATGAGTGGATTAGCCACAGTTGGTGAGTGTTAAAAATTGACACCCGATTTAACATTGGTTAAGTTATCTAATTGAAAGTTAATTTTTTTTTCTAAGAACCCTTAGGATTGCTTAACCCTTGGGAAGAAAAAAACTTTAATCTTGATTATTGGAAACTCACAGTTGGTGAGTGTTAAAAATTGACACCCATTTAACATTGGTTAAGTTATCTAATTTAATTTTTTTTCTAAAAACCCTTAGGATTGCTTAACCCTAGGGATGAGTGGATTAGCCACAGTTGGTGAGTGTTAAAAATTGACACCCATTTAACATTGGTTAAGTTATCTAATTTAATTTTTTTTTCTAAAAACCCTAACCCTAGGGATGAGTGGATTAGCCACAGTTGGTGAGTGTTAAAACTTGACACCCATTTAACATTGGTTAAGTTATCTAATTTAAAGTTAAATTTTTTTTTCTAAAAACCCTTAGGATTGCTTAACCCTTGGGAAGAAAAAAACTTTGATCTTGATTATTAGAAACTCAAAACTAAATATATTTTTTTTTGATGTTCTCGAAAAAAATCCTGAACTTCTATATGATTCTATTAAAATTATCTAAAACTTACCATTTTTTTTTTTCTGGGTACAAACCCTACCATGGAAAGAAGGGAAAAAAACACTTCAATCTTCACTAAGCAATAAAAAAAAAGAAAAGTGTTCTTATAGGAATCGTAACAGCAAATACACATATCAATTCAAAGCATAAGTATAGGAAGACATGTGAAAAAAAATCCCCAAAGAAACAGCAAGCAAACCTAAACAATAAAGAAAAACAGATCAAGCCCTAGAATAGAATTATTCTATATAAACAGTAAAGAAAAATAGACCAAGCCCTAGAATAGGATTATGAGGGATGTCTGAACATGTGGGAAATAATGAATTAAAAATAAATCAAAATTATAGTAATGAGACCTTAGAACACGATGAAATATGAGAGAAGAAATTTATCCAATAAAGCAAACCCATATAGCAAAGAAAACCCAAAAACCTTAGAATACGATGAAATATGAGAGGAGAAATTTATCCAATAAAGCAAACTCATATTGCAAACAAAACCAAAAAATAGTAGAGAAATTGGAATATGGGAGAAGAATAGCTGAGATTAATGGAAGATGAAGGAAGAATAGAGAAGGAAGAAGGTTAGGACCAGAAGATCTTGGGGCGGCAACAGACCAGTTGGCGATGGGAGAGAGAGATGGGCGAGAGAGGATGGAGAGTTCGTGAGCGGGAATATGAAATGAGAAATTGTGGGAAGCATGGTACTACTAAATCAAAAGATTTCAAAAGGATCTATGTGAATTACGAAAATGCCCATGATGCTAATAAAAGGAAAAGCCTTCGAGTTTATGGTCTTCAAAAAATTATATAAATCATCTACACACTCTCTCTCTCGCATTATAATAGTAAAGATGTGTCAATCTTGACTATCTGTGAAGTAAAAGATAAAGATTAAGAAATGGAAAAATAATTTTTGAAATCTCACTTTTCAAATAATTGTAGAAATTTATCGTAAAATATTGAATTGTAATTTATGATATTACACAATTATAATATTGTATTACCTCAATAAGTCATGAAGCATTACCTTACACATTACCCTTAACCCACCTACATTAAAATAACACACAAACCCATAATCCATATACATTCAACCCATTACCCATTTTCAAACCCGCCACATACACATGATCCATTTACAATCCCGCCACATACCCCTAATCCATGACACATAATCACAAGAGATCAAATCCTCTAAGGTGATAACCGATTTGGTTATCGCCCTTGAGGTCGCCATGTGTACCTTTTGACACCCCTTAGCTGTGGTTAAGATTCACCCACTCCTAGGATTTACCCATCCATTCTTGGTGTTTTTTTTTTTTAAAAATATAATATTTTAAATTTTTTTTGTCTATTAGAAGATTTAATTACCCACGTGTAAGAGGTAGTGGGGGAGATGAGACGTGAGGAGAAAAGTGGTTCTCACTTATTATTAGAAGTACCTATTCCCACTTACCTGGTTGTATGAAAGTGAAAAGACCCCCCACAGTCCCACTTTTATTTTTTAATGGCCTCGGTGATGAGCAAAAGATTAGCACTGGTGGATGCCCGAGCATGCCCACTTAGAGTATTCCTAGCAGCCTCATCAAAAGGTTATTTTGGTGAGGCAAATGGTTAAAAAGTGTTAAAAACTCTCTTCCAACCTCACCAAAACTCAGCAAAATATAGATTTGGGTTTGGTGAGTGTATAGTACTCACCACACTCACCAAAGCTAAAATTTCGTTTTCCCTCCTTTTTTGTGGGCCCACATAAATAATGAATTAAAGGTTTCTCTCTCCCTTCCTTTATTGTAGTCCCACACAAACAATAAAATAATGTTTCTCTCTCTCCCTTCCTGTTTCGTTTTCCCATACAAATAATAAAATATTGGTTCTCTCATTTTTTTGTTAAAATGGTGAGACTGTGAGGAGTGTTTTAAAAAAGTGGCTCACCAAAATAACTTTTTGTGAGTTTTGGTTATTTTGGTGAGTAAAATTTGGTGAGGCTGCTATGAATGCTCTTACTTGGTTGTATAAAAGTGAAAAGACCCCCATAGTCCCACTTTCATTTTTTTAATGGCCTCAGTGATGGGCAAGCGCTTGAGCCTCCACAAATGATTGGGCACCTGCTGATAATTTGGAGGAGAAGTCTTTTCATTTTCTCCCCATGATTTTGACCTTTCCCCATTTGATATCTCTCCCCTTTAAAACACCACTTGTCCAATCATTTGTGGATGCCCGAGCGCTTAGCTCGGGTGTCCACCAGAGCTAATCTTTTGCCTTGGTGATGATAGATTTGCTGGTTGATGTTGCTTCACAAATGAGAAGGGATCCTATGTGGCATCAAAATGAACACTTACGTGGCATCCTTAGAAACACCCAACTGAGTTATATAGTAATAGATAGATTACTTATGAAAAATAGACGAGTCATGGTATTGTAGACATCACAAGGGGTGTATAAGGGTCCACAACTCCTCCATTAGTCAGATCCTTTTGGAGTGAGTGCGTGAGTTTACTCTTAGACAATAGATGCCAAAAAAAAAGGTCTCAGGCCCGACATGTGGCGATAAAAAGGGGGAAAGATATCTAGTAAGAGAAGTCAAAAACATGGGAAGAGAAAAATAAATGACTTCTCCCCTTATTATCGCTACATGTCAGATGATGTGAGGAAGCCAAAGACCCTTTTTCTGGCATCTGCCAGAGACAATCCTATGCCTTACTCTTATGGCACCTTAGTAGTTACCATTATGTGTGTGTTTTTAGTGTGTTACATGATATCTTAAAACCAAAAATAAAATAAAAAATAATATTGTAGATGAGAGGGGGAGATGAGGGATTGTAGAGGTGTCGTAACCCCAAAGGGGTGGACTAGTGGTTCTTGGGCCTTTCCCCTAGTGGGAGGTCCAGGGTTCCATTTCTCACTCCCCCTTTACAGGTTTACCCGGACTTACTTGATGTGGTAGTTTGCAGGCTCACGTCGCACCTCGGGGATTAGTCCTACCTCAAAGGGTTGGGGACACCCCCGAGTTCGGAAAAAAAGAAGAAGGTGGTTTTGGTAGCTTTGTTCATTAATGAGCAAGATCTGCTTGATTTATTGCCTGTGAGAAGGACGTGTTTATCCCTATATAAAAAGCATCGGACGGAGTTCGGATGGGCATGGACATTTGCGCTGTTAGCCGGTTGTGTCTTTAAAACAAGTGGGGCCTCCACTGTTAATGTGAGGCCTATCTTATTATTGAAACTAGGGCCCTTGATTTTCAGACATGGCCCATTTTTGTTGGAATTTAATGGAAGGCCTCGGATTGTATCTGGCGAAGCCAGAAAGGGCTCTAGGGATTCCATACATTGTGCGACAGCTGGCATAAAAATGGGGGAGAAGTGATTCATTTTCTCCCTATATCTATGACTTCTCCCCCTTGATATCTCTCCCCCTGCTTCTTACACACTTATCGCCACATCTTACCATGGGTGGCGAAGTCAAAATCACGGGTCACCTGTTCTATGGAACCCCAAGACAAGCCCTTACTGGCTTGGCCAGAGACCTTAATGGAAACGTTAACTATTTCCCTTTGAAGAATGGCGAGTGCTAGCCCTAGACGTAGCTTTCCAAACTCTTACTGTAGTTGTGGTTATGAAGGTACCATGAAAAAGCATCCATACACATGTTACGCATGCATTTCTCTTTCAATGATTCTAATCTGTCATTTTCATTTGCTGTGTTAAAGTTGTTTCTTCGAATCGCTGTTTTTCTTGCATTTTTATTTATTTATTTAATACTCGAATGAGGTATGTGATGATGGAATCGACACTACGTTTTTGCTTCTCTCTTTTGTACTTACTGAACTCACATTTTCTATTCAAAGACTCCGAACAAGTAAGTTTTTGTGTGGGATCTTTTAACTTCAATCTTTATATCCATTGGTAGTGGACCGGATTCACTCTATTGAAATTTGGATTTTCAGTTTAAAGATCATCGTTTTCATGTAATTGTGGAGATTATTATGTTGAAATCTTAACCGATATACATACGAGTAAGATTTAGGAGCTAACATCTTGTTTGGGTTGTTTAGGATGGCGGAGAATAGAGAAACCTTGTTGAAGAAGGTTTACTTTGAGAATTGCCCGGGGTGTAGGATGGATCAGCTTAAAGAGACGCGGCGAGGTTTACCTTTCAAAGAATTCTTTTATACTTGGATAGTGGTGCTTGCAACTGGTAAGCATTCTTCTAGTTATATTGTTATTTATCGTCACACACACACTTGCCGCATTTTTGCTTGTTAGGGTAATAACTAGCACATTTTTGTGGTATTAGCTTGGTTGTTTTTCTCATCACCTTCAATGGATGGAAATAATTTAGTTGTTTTGGGTGTAAAAATGAGTGCGGCAAACGATAATTCTAATAAGTTTATAATAAGAAAAGTCGAAATGATTTAGCTGATGGCCGATAAAATGACCTCCTTAATCCTGAATCTTTTGGCTTTTGCAAAGAAAACAATTTTTTTAAAATTAAATGACATACCTAACGTGGTTGCAGGTATGTAGATATCCTCTTAGTGGGTCTTCAACTATCTTCTTCTCTTTGCTAGATGGGGAGCCTTTTTCTCTACAAGACAAAAATTAATTTTTTGTTCTTAAGAGTGGGAGTTAGGATCACTCCCTATTTATAGGGTCTTAGAATCCTACCCATCAAGGATTCTGGGTTTGCACAATCAATAGATTTGCTCTTAAGTATGACATGCTTGATCGCGATAAATAAATAATTATAATCATACAAGATTGAGAATCGCTCTCTTGAAGATAGTCGAAGCCTCCCACATGTAAGGGAAATGACATAGACCTTGTGATGAAGACATCAAGAGGAATGTGACTTAAGTCTGTCAAATAAACTGCATGTGCAGAATTTGCCTTTCATACAAAGCATTGCATGTCAGACAAGAAAGAAACTATGGAGGGTCGTGCCAATTTACTGTTTTATTATTTGAGGAAAAAAACACCTAAAATGCTCTTGATCATTAGAAATGGGGACCGCTTTCTTCCCAATGTAGAGAATTAGGTATTGAGCGTTGAATTTCTCCCAACTATAACATGATTGGATCTCTCTGTCACATATAATTTTGAGTCATTCTGACTTTGTACGCTTTATTTTTGAAATTGTCGAGTAAATAAGTTGCAATGAATCAATTTTATTTTATTTTTTATAATCTTTTCCTGCTTTCTTATAGATAGTTGATGCTATGCTTCAAATTTTCCCTGGATCTTGAGTGTAATACCCAAAGATGAAGAAATCAGTGCCTAATTTGTCAAAAAGTTAAGATTAATGGAAGATATTGAGAAAGGAAAAATAAATGGTCCATTAATTCCAGGTGCACATGTGAATTTTCAACACCGGTATAACTAAGACATCAAACATTGTGACTTAGACAGTATGCAACTATCTCTAGCTTTCATTTGAGATTTTCCTTGTGGTGCATACTGGTGGCATTTGCTTCCATTCCCCTCTCCGCTTCTCTGGCTGATTCGGGGACAAATAAACCATGATTGCCTATTTATGATGAATTTTGATTTTGCCTATAACCTAGTTAACTGGTTAATTCATCATTTATCTCATTTCTTGTATTTTTTTTTAATTAAAAAAAAAATGAAATTTGGTAATGTAAAACAATGTTTCACTAACTTGTCTGACACATCCCTACTTTTGTTCAGAAAAAAAACTTAATACATCTTATATCTCTTGTTTGGAACTACTATTTTATACGCTACTTATATGATATTCATGTATTAATCTAAGTACACTCCTTTCATATTCCACACCTACTTGAACTTCAAAGAATGTCACATTATAGACTGTGGACACGCACCTGTTTCGGATTTATTGAGGTGTGTCTAACACTTCTTATTCGTGTCTGCCACTGCAATTATGTCCGTGTCTAATTTACTTAGCCCCATAACATGGCAAAGAAGTAGGCTTCATCTATTCTGGTTTCTCTCTGTAAGATTTCTCCCTTAGATCTAACCACATGAAAGAAAGCGGTGTTAGCTGTTTCGGGCTCCCAGTAATGGCAGAGTGCATTGGAGGCACAAATCATTGTTGCTTGGTGCCTGGACCTGTTTGCAGTACTATATCCAGTATCCATGAGGACTAGGGTCTCCAATTCTTAACATGTCATTTTCAAAGTTTCTTCAATGAAATTTTGAATTTAATGGTGCTGAAGGTATCTCCATGATTTGGACTGAAGCCTAAGTTTCTCTGTGGATGATAGCGCAAAACATATGTAGGTGGGCATAACTAGAATTTTTAAAGCTTATTCAACTTGGACATGAATACCTGTGTTGATGTTAAACGCATATGCACTAGACAGACTATATGGACAGCTCTTATGTGAACATGTCTCTGCATTTGTTGGTGTTGAATAAGTTTAGTTGATATAAGCCGACTATTAAAATAACGTATCTTGATAACTTTTTCTTTTGATGGGTAATAAAGTTTAGTAAATTGATAGCCTACTTATCTTAATACGTTACCGCAATACTAAATTAATAGCTGATAACAAAATTAGATAAAAATGTTCTCTGATATGAGTGTCAGCTTGTGTCAGACATGATGCATCTAGACGATACTACATAGGTATGAATACTAAAGATTATTAAATTAATATTTGTCCTGCTAAGAATTTTGGCATGTGTCTAACATTACATTTAAAAGAAAAACAGAGTACCTTATTTAAGTCCAAGTAATATTCGATTGAGTAGATATCGATTGAGTAAATAAATAAAGATAATTTTTAAACCATATCTGATAGGAGTTAGTTGATCACTAATCCCACCTTTTCCACTTTAGTGAAGAAATGATGAATGTTCACTTGATTGAGTAGATATCGCTTACTCATATGATTTTTTGTGCTTATCAACTTCAGCGGATTCTTATACTGTTAAATTTAGTTTGGTGCTTATCGATTTCAGGGGATTCTTAAACTGTAAAATTTAGTTTGAGTGGATTTCTTGTTGGAAAGGAATATTGTCAGAACTGTTCAGTTTAGTTTTAAGTTGTATTTTTCTCTTGCATGATAAAAAAATTGTGAAATTGTCATAGGGTAATACGCTCATCATATTTATGGATTCATATCTTAACCATGTCATTTTAGACCATGCCATATTAATGTTCACTAATATCTCTGTTTTTTTTTTCTTTCTTAAATGCTCAACACGACCCGTAAGAGCAATGGTAGTCCCTTTGTTAGCTATAAAAATTTATTTTGTATAATTGCACCCTAATATCTCTCTTTTATGGTTTACCCTTTTCAGCTTTGCCAATATCATCTCTTTTTCCATTCCTATATTTCATGGTATGTATATTACAAACTGGAGCTTCACTTAAATTATTTTCTGCCAGATGGTTCTCAATATAAAACAGAAAGAGGAGCTTTTAATTTATATATATATATATTTGTACATTGATATCTCCTATCCTCAGGCTTTTCAAAATTGCAGTTCATATAACTAAAACAATACTATCTTACAGTATTACTGGAGTCCATATGAGCTGTGTTTGCCAGATTTGATAGAGTCACTATGAAGTTTTATTTGCTAAAATGAGCTTGATGAGAACCTGAATTTGGGCTCTAGCGAATGTTGCTTAACAAAAATAATCGATTTTTTTAAAATGTATTTTTTTATTACTAGGAATGAAATTAATTAAAAGAAAACAGGGGAAGCATTTCCAAAGTACAAAACAATTCTATTTACACTAGATCTCGCAAACTAATCGGAATGATTGTCATCGTTACATAGCATATGACCATACAAAAATTCTCCCATTGTTTCTTACCAAGTACCCCACACTAAATGTAAGGAAGAATTTTCAAAAGTCTTTACTTCCTTGACCAAGGGACCATATAGAGCTTTCCCATTAAAAAATGAAAAATTAAAAGTGAAAAATGAAAAATAGAAGTCCAAATTCTCCTTCTGGAAAACTTAGCTCACACTACAAGAGGAAACAAAGAATTTCCAGTCTAGAAAATTTGTAGTGCAAATTTACAGCTGATTCACAATCTATCTTTTTCCCTGCAAACACACAAGGTGAGGCTTAATTTCCTTTTATTAATAAGGCAATCCATGGTAAAAGTTTCGTCTGACAGTACCAACCATGCTTGAGCCTATGTATGAATCTTTTTAAGTGGAATGTATCTTTGAGAAAACTGAATAGAATATTATTGAATGACCACTAGGGAAGCATCTTTTGAATTGCCTTTCAACACCCTACTAAGGTCTCCAACCGAGTGAATGAGCATTTCTTTAATCGAGAAAAGAGGATTACCCATTTTTATAATTTCCTTTGTATAATCTTCTTATTCTAAAGCCAATATTCCACATTCTATCTCTTCTCTGTTATCATCGACTTCTTAATAGGAATCAACCTATATAGTCCCAAGTATAAGCCACAATGACAACCAAAAAAAAAATGTATAAGCCACAATGCTTCCTCACACAACCACTTATCTTCTCAAAATCGTATTCTATCACTTCCTCTCACTTTGAATCCAACCCCAGTTTTATAACTTTTCAGATTACAGTACACACCACTCCAATAGAAGAAGTATAATATATATATATATACTCCAAAGGGTGCCGTTCTACCTCCTAACTCTCCAAAAGACACTTACCTAAAAGAGTTTTGTTAATCAAAAGCAATCTACAGATTTCTACAACCCAAAGATTCTTAGGACATGTCACATATTCCAATTCACTGAATGATAACGCTTCTTGCTTCCTCTTCGATTCCATGAAGAGTACCTTTGAATTCTCCAAACAATTAGCAACCGAGGTCAGTTTGAAAAGAGATATGTAATATATCAAAAGGCTTGCTGGGTACTTCTAATAAGCATTACCTCTCCCAAAATAATAGAAACTTTTTTCTCCTGCTCACCTTGGCCTATCTCTTCTTAAATCTCAAATTTACACAGTCCCAAATACTTGGACTGAGACCTTAAACTTGAAGGAGCACCGATTGTGAAATTGAGTGCCTCCCACTAAAGAACTTAATCATCTTTCACACTCCTTAAAGGCTTAAACATATCATCTTCCTTTTTACCAATGCCTGTCACTTGGCTTTTCTTCAAAGTAATGCCAACTTAGACAATGAAGAATGAGAAGAAGATTGGCCAACCAAACAGTAGAAGTGTCCAAAAAAATTGATAGGTTCATCATAAAATTACTATGGATGGGGAAGTAGTTGTCCACCCTAAACCTTATAATCCACCCTATAATCCGTTGCCTAAGACCTCTCGTGTTGGCGAAAAAGCTTTATGAGCACCACTGAGAAGAATGGAATATGTATACAAAGAAAACAAGTCAACAGTTGACTTGATTAGTTTGGTTTAGGGTTTGAAAGAAGGAAGAAGGAGAAGAAAAGAAAGAATAAAAAGCTTGTTTCTTCTCTCTCATTCATTAGGTTATATGCTTAACCTCTAGAACTAAATTTTGCAAGTATGTCATTGTTATATACACTTTATCATATTAATACCCAAAGGTCTACTATACTATAAAGGTACAAAAGGTCAAACAGTATTCAATGCTCCCCCTCAAGTTGGTGCATAAATATCTCTCATGCCCAAATTGCGAATGATACTGATGAATTCCAGTCCTTTGGTCAAAACATCTGCTAGTTGATCCCCGACTTCACGTAAGGAGTGCAAATGTCGGCCCACCTCAGCTTCCCCTTGATAAAGTGACGATCTTCAATATGTTTCGTGCAATCAAGTTGTATAAGATTATGAACCATTCTGAATGTCGCCTTGTTGTCACAATATAGACTCAGGTGTCCTTGAGCAGGAACCCCAATCTCCAAAAGTAGTAATTGAAGCCACAGGAGTTCACATACCTCATATGTTATAGCTCTAAACTCTATTTTTGTACTAGACCTGGCTACCACTGGTTGCTTCTTATTCCTCCATGTCACAAGATTGCCACCCACAAAGGAACAATTCCTAGATGTGGAGCACCTATTTATAACAGAGTCTGCCAAGTCTCCATTTGTAAAGGCTTCTACCCGCAAATCAGCATGACTAGCATACATCAATCCTTTCCCAGGGGTGGACTTGAGATACATGAGTATCCTAACACTGCCTCCAAATGTCCTGAGGTTGGTGCATGCATAAACTGGCTAACAACTGACGACATTGCAAATGTCTGGCTTAGTCAAAGAGAGGTACATTAAGCACCCTACAAGTCTCTGGTACCTTCTTGAATTTGAAAGATGTTCCCTATAGTCTTCACTGAGCTTGTGGTTCACATCAATAGGAGTGTCACTATGTTTACACCATATCATCCCGATCTCCTCAAGTAAGTCAAACACATAATTTCTTAGAGAGACAGAGATACATTTCTTTGATCTGCCAACTTCCATCCCTAGGAAGCACTTTAGATGACCCAAATCCTTGATCTCAAATTCTGCTGCCAACTTACTCTTCAGCTTTCCCATTTCATAATAGTCATCCCCGATCACCATAATGTCATCTGCATACACAATAAGGATTGTAACTTTCTAGTGGGAATGCTTTTTAAATATGGTGTGGTTTGCTTGTAGCCATTTTTCAATATGCTAGTGGAACATTCCTCAAACAAGGCTCTAGGAGATTGCTTTAGGACATATAATGTCTTCCTTAGCTTGCACACTCTCCTCTTGACTAAAAAACTCTAAAGCTAGGAGAAGACGTTGTCTACACCTATTCTTCCAAGTCACCATGTAGGAAGGCATTCTTCACATCAAACCATGGTTCAAAATATCAGTATTAGGAGTTCAAAACAAGATACGTAGTGGTGTATCGGACTGTATCAGATGAATACGACATAAAAAAATCAGGATATGCTAAAAAATGTTTGGATATGCAAGAAAAAACTTGGATACCTTGCATAAATAATAAAAACTCTTTAAATGAAAATACAAGCTAAAAACAAACTAAATGAAGGTCTCCAACTATGTTTATAACTATACATATAAGAGTTAATAATTTTATAAATTTAAAAAGATGTGTGTGCTGATAAATAAGTATGAAAATACAAACCTTAGTCACTTAGCCAAGTATAGGAATAATCTAGATATTAAAAACCCTACAATTTATGAGTTAAATAAGAATGTACTAAATTACAATCATAAATTATAAACTTGAATGCAAGTCACTTTATGCTAAATTGTTATACTGTTAGTTGACTTTTTGACCTTATAGATGTAAATATTTTTGAAAACTAAAATATGAGACTTTTTTTGCCGGAATTGTGCATTTTGGTAATTTTTTGATAAATTTATGAAATATTTGTATTTAAGAAATACCTTACCATTTGAATTTGAAATTTTGATATAATCCCTAAAAGGAGCTAAAAAGAGGGTTTTGTTCTTAAACTGAAAAGTTAACTTTTTATTATTCAGGAATTTGGCGTAGGATAATTTTTATTGAATTCAAATGGGGAGTATAACATTCTTTACATATAAATATTTTAAGTAAATAAAAGTAAAATTAATTTAAAATTATTCACTTACATAATATTTTATGTAAATAAGTTGTGTATCAGGTTTGTACTATGGATCCTAATGTAAATAAAAGGAGAGAAAAAAACTTAACTGAAATATCTTTTGTATCGGGCTCGTATTAGCTTGATCCGCCCGAAACGGGCTGATATGAGGGAATTTTTTTTCAGTGTACTAGTGTACTGGGTAGCTCCAAATAAGATACGTATTGGCCCATATCGGCCGATATGTATCAAAAATTTGAACTATGCATCAAACTGGAATATGTGTCAATCTTGGTTGACAGCAAGGGAAAACAATACTCTTATAGAGTTCATCTTGGATACGGGGTGAAGGTCTCTTGGTAATCTATACCATAGGTCTGGTGTATCCCTTGGCAACAAGCCTTGCTTTTTACCTATTAACTGAGCCATCGTAAAGGTGCTTCATGATGAAGACCCACTTGCATCCCACTGAAATTTCCCCTCTACGAATCTCAATAACATCTCAAGTGCCACTCTTTTCAAGAGTCCGTATTTCCTCTTCTATTGTCTCTTGTCATTTTGGCTGAGATAGAGCGTTTGTCACACTGCGAGGAATAAACACAAAAAATAAAGGTGTGATACGAAGGAGATAATACAAAATATGAGATAAAGTTAGAGATAGGATGAACACAATAAAAAATACCCTTAGAGCAATAGGAAGGGAAAAATCCTCAATTAACTCAGGACTACAATGAGGGACATTACCTCTGACTGATGGATCAGAGAAAGTTTCTTAGAAGGAGAATGGGGGTCTTCTTTTATGCATTTCTTCCTTCTTTCATATACCTGCAAAGTATGAACAATTTTTCCCTGGCTATCACTATTAGGAGGCAATGAGCTGGAACTGGTAGAGTAAATTTAGAAGGCTTCTCTTCACCGCTACTCGCTCCTTGAAGATGGGGCTTCTTGTCTGAATAAAAGGAAATTGGCTCAAAGAATGTCACATACATTAACACAAATACCCGACGAAAGAAGGATGATAACATTTGTAGCTTTTTTGACTCGAATCTGGCCTAATTAACTCAAACTTGAGAGCCTGAGGATCAAGCTTCGTACGGTTATGACGAGTGATATGAACGAAGCAAACGCACCCAATCACTTTGGGAGGAATGGGAAAGAAACATAGAGATGGGGATAGCACTCGAATGGGGATTTGGAAATCCAAAATATGAGCTAACATGCGATTGATTAGAGACACTATAGTTAAAAGCATAATGACAAAGTCGGGGTTTGGGAATAATTCAACAGGGGTCAAGTTCGGAAAAAATTGGGAATAATTTAGAAAATTCTCGAATAATTCGCGAATAATTCGACAACCCAAAAATGCACGAATTTTTGAAAACATGACATTTTTTATTGTTACATGGGTTAAAGCTTAAAAGAGCATGAGACCATAAGACTTGCGAAACATTCATGGTAAACATTAGAGTCCTAGTCACTTCCAGCAAGCGACAGTTTTTCGCTCAGCCACACCATTTTGCTGAGTACCGGAATAATGCCATGCCTATCAAAATAAGAGGTAAGAGCCCCAAACATATATTCCCCCCATTATCAAATCTAAGAATCTTAAGTTTACACATCAAATTGAGTAATAATCATGACATGAAAGGATTTAAAAACTGAGCAGACCTCACTTTTAGATTTAAGAAGGTAAACACAGGTAGTACGTGAAAATATCCACAAAGCTAACAAAAGAGCGAAAACCAAACAATGGGGACTGAGGAAGGACCCCATACATCAAAATGAACTACATAAAAAAGAGTCACTTTTATTCTCACGAGAAGGGTAAGAAGTTCTACAATGTTTAGCCAACCCACGGGACTCACACTTAAAAGAATTAACAAAACTGGAAATAAATAAATGGGCAAATAAACGCTTAAATAACAAAAAAGATGGATGACCAAGACGACGATGCCACTGTAGCAGCTCCTCATAAGTGCCATCGGTAGTCTGAATCTTATCTCTACTTGAATAGATAAGGTGTGGCCTAAAAAGGGAAGATATCCCAGTCATATGGTCGGATACACTTGAATCAATAATCTAGGAGTGACTGGGTGGTGAGACGGAGGCACTGAGAACTGAGGCAGAAGTACCTATGTGGGCAAAGGTGGATGTAAAGGGTGTAGATGAGGGCTTTAACTGAGCCATGTGGCCGATATGCTCCATCTCATCACGAGAGAAGACACTACCATTTGAAGAGTGTGCGGTAGATGAAGGAGAGGCAGCAGGAGCAGGTGCAACAAAGATAATGGAATGGGCACTGGGGTGCCTATATGACAATTGACAAGTACCAATATAACCATTCACATATTCACAAGACAAGTTACATATACAAATACTATATCCATGCACGATTGCTGGTTGTTTGATAAATTATATATAACACATACATGTGATGGACATAAGCGACCAACAAATTACATAAATATGCAACCTTACATAAACAAAGTAACAAAAAAGTCATTAGTTTTCAAAGATACTTAAAGTGTCCCTCCCCAAAATCCCATATAGGCTAAAATGGAACTTTGGTCTGTGACACTGCTTATCTTAAAAACATGTAAGGCATACTAAATGAGAACTCAAAATTTCTTTAGTTAAAATGGCATCAGTTTCATATCACAATATAAATTCAACTGAACTTGGAACTCTGAATCATCAATTGAAATATCTAATCAATAACCTAAGCTTAAATCCATATGCATCTAAAGTAAATCTAAATGTCATCCATAATGAAATCTAATTACAACACTTTACAAAATCAAAATCAAATAAAACTAGGAGTTCAGTAATATGGAAATTGATCCAAATCCTTTACCTCTATGTTGTCACATTCTTGCTCTTCAATGTACTCCTCCTACCAAGGTTTAGCTGCATCCTCGAATTCTAAACCTGCCGACACAAAACATATCGGCTGATCTCATGCGACTCAGTAGACATAAAATCCTAGCTAACAATATCACAAAACATTAACATAACATATTTATCATGGCTTAACTTAACATGGCTTAACTTAGCATGGCATACATACATAAATCAGAGTGCGGAAACGTCTTATCTTTCTTATCTTGTTTCTCTTACTTATGTTTCTTGAGTCCTTATCTTACCTTCATTGTGAACATCATCAACATACATACATTGGGTAATAACTTAAAATAACTCTTCAGTCTTCACCATATATGTGAAGAGGCTAAAATATATAATTCTTACTGAGGTACCAACCTTAGCACTTTCCAGTGCGCACATACTTCCTTATGATTCACTTACTTAGGTACTCATACCCTTATGATCTTAGACTGATGGTACTTGAGCATCGCAAAACTCAAACATGCAATCTTACATACATACTTTCTTGAGGCTTACTTATTTTCATGGTTTTATCTTACTTGTGTGCTCAGCATAATCGTGAGTGAAAAGTGATGATCTCTCAGTTAAATTGCACCTTAAATTATTAGTCAAGGGCCATCCGAATCCCATCATAGCGTCCATACCACTATGATAAAATACTCAGGTGTCTCTTTTACCTGAAAATAAATCACAACATGTAAATCATACATCAATGCAAGGATTCAGTCAGAGAAATGGGTTGAATATTCTAGGACTTCATTTTGTGTGGATCCTCAAATTGCTTTGCCCTTGGCCCCAAGGTTCCCAACAATTCCCTCTTTGAGGGCTGAAGTATGATTTACATGTTGTGATTCATAGGGTAACATACATAATCATGGTTCTTAATATAACATCATGGAATCATAGATCATTCATCATATATCAATTTCACATACAAATCCATAGAGACAATTGACCTAAAATCCCTAATTGCACAGAACTTCATAATCTTCAATCAAAACCCTGTATCATTCAATCAAAACCCCGGAATAGATCCCTTCCTCCATATTTAATCATACAAAACTTCAGAATACATCCCTTCCTCCATAATCAATCATACATACATTCGAATCATAATCTTAACTCTCATCCTACATTAATAATCATGATAATAACCATATAGGAGAAGATATCTACATAGACATTCATGCTTGTTCTTATCTTACTTTTGATCTTAATCCTTATTCTTAATTGACATTAATGAATCATGAAATCATTGACTAGAGAAGTTATATCTACATTTCTTGATCGCTTCTTTACGATCTCAAGCTTGGGAATGGTGTTGATCTTGGTTTCCAAGGCCTCTCTTCTTCTCCAAGAAAAAGCCTATACAAAACCCTAGGTTTCCCTCTTTTTGGATCTTTAAAACTCTTAGAATGTTTGTGAAATCCTAAACCCACAGTAGGGGTCTATTTATAAGGTTTAGAGTCCTAACTCTTTTAGAATTCTTGGAAAATTGCACTTTTAGTAACTTTCTGCACACGTCGGTCGACCAGTGTGCTTCATGGTTCGACTGGTGGGTGATTCACTCTCTGTCAAAAACTCCCATACATTTTTTTTGTCTTAGTGCGTGGACACTGTTCAACCAGTGGGTCACTTCGATGTTTTTGCTTGTTTTTCCACTGGTTTTCTTTATTTAACCACTTTAATCATGCTACAAGATATTAATTAACATAGAAACACTCAATGCATTAATTTATGACATGTTTAACAATGCACTTCACAGAAATGACACGAATATCGATAATTGAAAATTTAGGTCTTTACATAAAGTATTGTAAAAAAAGTCACAAATGCTATCTGCCTGGTCTATACAAGGGGAAATCTTCATCTTCGTCTAATAAGGGATCTTCCTCATCTAAGGTGATGAACTCCGTTTGCCCAGCTTCCTAATGCAGGACTTCTTCCTCCATCTAGTAAATTTCCATACTTAGCCTCAAAGCTTTTTGACAGTCAGCAACATCCTTAAGATCTTTCTCATTTTGATCTAGAAGTATTACTGAATCTGCTCTTACTTCTTGTGGCACTACATGCCCAGAAGGTCTCTCCACTCTTTTCCTACGTCCCAGCACTAGCAGCGGATGTCCCAACATCAGTAATAGATGTCCCAGCAACATCACGATGCCTTTTTCTAGTTAAATGATTTACATGGTTGTCTAGTCTAATATGAGACGTCGAGGCAATCCATAACATTTCAATAATCCTCATCAATGCGCTAGGTTAGGCCAGTCACTCTGCCGCTCTGTATAATTTGCTTGCAGTAATTACTGAAATACTTTCTGCTTACTGCCTTAGAATGTCTACCCTTGCTACCACTTGATGTCAAGTTTCCTCCCTCATGTTGACATCCTAAAAAGTATGCACAGATAACTACAAAGTGTCAAATAAGAATACTGGTAGAATATAAGCAGACTAAAAGGCATATTACATATAAAACACTAGATCTCACAAAAATACAAGCTTCTTGATTATAAATTAATATGAAATACATAAAACATAAATTGCTAACAAACACTATTTAAAGTTCAAGGATTCAGTCAAAGAAATGGGTTGAATATGCTAGGACTTCATTTTCTGTGGATCCTCAGATTGCTTTGCCCTTGGCCCCAAGGTTCCCAACAATTCCCTCTTTGAGGGCTGAAGTATACTCATTAGCTTGCACAATTCAATGAAGCGAGCTGGAATTGGCTTCCAACTGTTGAAGTCTCTGGTTCATCTCTTTCTGACTCATCTTCTAAACTGATGAATTTGAGGGGTTAGAAGACATCATCATGGGGTTTTGACGGAAAATATTTGTTATACGATCAAAATCTTTTGACTTCATCGAAGAGAATGACAGATGGGGATTGGAGTTCAAACTCATTGAGAGGGGAAGAGATTTTTCGGTTGAAATCTGGGTAGAGAAAATGGGCTTTTGATGGATTTTGAAATTTATCTGGGAAAGCATTCAGGAAAAAAAAAACAGAGTATTCCATGCAATAGCTCTGATGTAAGTAATCATCCATGTTATTGAAAAGAACCTCAAATTCTTATGGCTCCTTCATTAGGCTATCCGTCTTTCTCTTATCAGGATATCGCCGCTGTTGGGTGACTTTCCCAGAAGGTGCGAAAAGAAAATGGTGGAAGTTGGCAGATGATCTGAGGAATCTTTCAAAATCATACGCCTAAACATCCCTCATGACCTCCAATACTGTCCTAACCAGCATCGCCCATTGTGTAACTTTCAAAGGTGAAAAGTTTAGTTTCCATGCTTGTAAAAAAAATTAAAAAAAAATACATGGAACTATCAGAGATGAAATACGGAAACACCTCATTTTACTACATTGGTTATACTAACTATTCTGATTTGAGAAATGCTAATTGGGAAATATAAATATTATCTAGGAGGGCATGTTGGTTTACCAGTGATTAATGTTAAAAGAAGAATGTTTATATTATATTTTTTTCTGTGTGGAAACATAGTTATGAGATGAGAGTTTCTCATAATCTAATACATCATATTGGTAGTTGGGTTACATTCTAAGAGCCTATTTGTATAAAGGTTGTGAAACTGTGCATTCTAGATTATCTCATGCAATTACTTTGGAGTTTGGACTTACTGTTAATTTGTCCATATTCATGTAAAACCTGTGCCGGTTATTTCTGCAAGGCCCTTAAGTTTTAATTATTTTGCAGATAAGAGACTTCCATGTTGCTAGTAGGGAGGAAGATATTGGCTACTATGCAGGTTATGTGGGTGAGCGTATTTTCTATATATATAAACTTTATTGATGGTATATTTACATAATTTCAATAATTATCTCGTTTAAGCTCTTTACAATGCAGTGCTAATAGTACCTTTTATTTCTTTAAAGGATCTTCATTTATGTTTGGAAGAGCTTTGACTTCTGTTTTCTGGGGGATAGTAGCTGATCGATATGGTCGAAAACCTGTTATATTAATAGGCGTTATTACAGTGTTAGTACTGCTGAACATTTGTTTTTGCTAACGAATTGTGTTCTGAGTTTTTCAGAATTGAAGTTAACTATCTTATGACAGTCAATTTTATCCCATGTCAATTATTTAATCACCGGGCTTTGGTTGATAATTGGTCTCAGGGTTATTTTCAACACTCTCTTTGGCCTCAGTACAAACTTTTGGATGGCAGTTTCAATGAGATTTCTTCTTGGAAGTTTGAATGGTCTACTTGGCCCAATAAAGGTATGCCCCTAGTATTGTATATTTGAGTTCTTCACAAGAACTAAGTTGAAGCTTCTGTGTATATGCTCATGCACTATGGATAATGATTTAGATGTTTTTCTTCTGAGCACTACGGATAATGATTTAGGTGGTTTTTTCTGCTGCTGCTTCTGTTGTTCGACTTCATTTTTCCTACACATTTTAAACTTCCCTGTTTGACCAGGCATATGTTACTGAAGTTTGCCGTGATGAATATCATGCTTTGGGACTGTCAATTGTAAGAAAGTTTCTTTCTTCCTACATTTACCAGTGATTATGAGAATTCAGAATGAACAATATATTGCGAATAATTCATTTCAGGTTAGTACATCCTGGGGCATAGGTTTAATCATTGGTCCAGCTCTTGGTGGCTTCCTTGCACAGGTACTCTTCTTCTTCTTCTTATTATGCCAAGAATAGTGCCTCCAGAAGTGATAAACTACATCTTCGAAATGTAGAAAAATATATAGGTCCTAGATGTGTCACTGACATTAACAATACTTATTTCTTTGCCTCAGCAGCAAGAAATCCACTCTAGATGCTTACCAAACAATTAGATTCTCAAAAATAAAAGGACTTAGGAACTTATAAGTAAGTTGGAATCTAGGCATGCATTGGACACCATGCCCTCGAGGTGAATATTCCTCCTTTCTGGTCGAAACTGTCAGTGCTAACGTGTTCTGGCAATTAACTTCCAGGATACGAAAATCAGCCCATCAAAAGCTTGCAGAAGCACTCTTGGGGACTGTTAAAATCAAAAGTGAAACCAAAAGTCCGAATGACAATGTGGATTTGACTTGAAGAAAATTGGAAGAAGAAGAAGATATTAGAGAATGGTCTATAAGGTGCTAGAACAATAATAATTAGTTATAAAGATTAATGAAGAATTGCAAAATGTTAAAGAAAAACAAGGATCAGTAACTCCACGTGAGACCTGGCCTGGCCAATTGGCTGTGTGGCAACATTTTTTGAGCAGGATGTCTCTCATACAGATGCACTCAGTTAATGGTTTCATGGATGGGGCCACTCTTGGGCCCTCAAGTATGCAAGGTGTTTCACCCATCAACCCCCTGCACCAACACACACAAAGAAGGGTGGAGATATCAGATAGATTGGGCCAAGTAGACCATTCAAACTTCCAAGAAGAAAAAACATATAACATAAAGGACAAAATGGCTACACAAAAACATATATGAGAGGTCAAAGCAAAAATAAAACAAATATGAAAAGTACTATAAAGGATGTAGGTTGAATCTCGTAATATTAGTAAGCTACTTTTTTTTTATTCAAGTTAGTTAAGGTTGCTTTTTACTAGGTTACAGATGGCCGGTAGGTCACATTTTCCAGTTGTTGAATTCTCCCTTTTAGGTTTGGGTTTCTCAGGTATCCAGGGAATACTTATGAATTTATTCAAGATGTTATGTTTCTATATCTTCCTATCTAAATCTAACCAAAAAGTCTTTTTAGATTGTATTAGAGGCTTAGGGATCAACACTTCATGAGTTTAGAATGAAGAAGTTAGAAACCGTCTTCAAGGTGCTCAAATATATATAAAGAAGTCAAGAGTTTGGAAATATTAGAAGTCTTTTTACACTTCTAAATAGTGTTGTGTTAAATAAAATATGAGAGGTCAAAGCGAAGATACAAAACCCAAAATACTTAGGCTCCGTTCTTTTGGTGGAACTTTTAAAATTCTAGAACATTAATATTTTGGAACGAGAAGCAAAGAGTTTGGGAGGAGAGTGGAGAGGGTTTCTAACTCTTTTAACAATGGTATCTCAGATTTATTGGGTTCAATTTAATTAGAAATTTCACATATATGGAACTTAAAAAATCCAAAATTTTTGGTGGAACTTGAAAGTTCCATATTTGTAGAACTTTTGCACTCTATGGAATAATGTAGTTCTAGAAATTAAGTAAAATTAGGCGTGAAACAATGAAAGTTCTAGACTTTAAAAGTTCCACCAAAAGAATGGATCCTCAAGGACAAAAATGTAACTTATCTCCACTTGAGCCAAATTTGTGAGAAAACTTGCTTAAATCAGAGTTGGTAATGTATAACAAAGGTTTTTTTTGTTAAAAAAAACAAAAGTTTCTTTTGGACTTGAACCTTTGTCATAGGATTTAGCAGGGTTTATTTTTATACCGGCTGCCAACCTGACTGTCAGCCTTCCTTCTAAATCCGAGCTTGGGACTAGAAATGCAGTGCAAAAAGCAGGCATGGCAGAGTTTGGACTTGGTATCTTAAATATGCGGACTATGTGAAGTGCTTAGTGACTTGAGGTCTTGAACAGATCACTGCTGCCCTGAATCATGTCACCATATCACATACAACATTTCTAGAACATTCTCGGGTTCTATTAGTTGTACAATTCTCAAGAATTTGCTAAATCCTAGTATTCATGAACCCTATGGATTAAACTCTGGTCTCATTGGAGGCACCCCGCATTTATGTAGATCCTTCTATCAAGGATGCCATGTGACTCCACACCCCACTGATCATCAGCTATAGACTGCGCTAGGAGCCTGAGACTAAACCTCCTTTCATAGTTATGTTACAACCCTATTCTGCATTGAAGTTCCTCTCTATTAATATGTCCAAAGGGGTATTGTTTATTGAAGAGTTCCTTGCATTCTTTGGTGGTGCCAATTTTATCTCTCATATTCGATGCTTATCTTCTCTCTTTTTTGCTCACATCCATTTTTAATATAGCGATATGTATGGTACGATACGTATCATATTTTCATACTACCAGCACAATATCATCAAGGAACAAAAATATTCCATGGTATTGAATAAGTTAGGTGGTGGGTGCCAGCTAGTTTAGTTGGTAAAGTCTCTTGGCGTCGTTCTAGAGACCTGGATCGAATCCCACCTACATCAGGGTTGGGGGGTTGATGGGAGGGGGAGGGCTACCACTCATTGTGTTGCCCAAAGGTTCATGTGGCCTCCAATGAACCAAAAAAGAAATGAACCTAATACCAAAGTTGGCATCAGGTATCTAACAGGTGTTTTTTTTTTTTTTTTTAAAGGTTAGGTGGTGTTGTTCCTTTAACCAAAAAAAAAAAAGTATCTAACGTATTGGTTTGGTATGCACCGATACACTGATATTCTAGAAAAATGTTATTTGATTTTTTTTTTTGCATACATAAGAATAATTTATATTTCATTTATACTAATAATATAAGATCTAACAACTTATATGTTAATGGTCTAGGGGTGATCTACCATATTCATAAATAACCTGAATTTTCTAGAAAATACAAACTTTTATTTATTTATTTATATCTTGGAAACAATTTTTTTGTATAATTTATTTGAGCTAGTCAGAAGATGCTTTTGACCAATGGCGACACAAAAACATATAACATTCCTCCCTTTTTGATTAGAGAGAATGAAACAAATAAGGAAGTAGAAGGATACAAGTGGAAAAACACAAGACTTTTTTTCTCTTGAAAAATAAAAAAGATTTTGATATTGTATTGGACAAGTTGAAAATTTTGGGAAGAGAGTTCCCATAATTAAAAGTCTCTGTGCACTCCATTCTTTGCCTGAGAGTCAACTAACTTGTTAGCATCTCTCAAGACATAGCGTGAGAAAAGACCAGTGTCTAGCTAATTCCCAAAATTTCTCTTTGAGTTTCAAATAAATATGGCCACAGTTCCAACTTCCAACGGTATGGAGGAGAAGTGTCTCCCTTAATTTCGAAACTCTTAACTTCTCTATATATGTTTAAACACCTTGAAGATGTTTTCTAACTTCTTCCTTCTAAACTCATGAATTGTTGAACCCTAAGCTTCTAATACAATGTAAAAAGACTTTTTTGGTTAGATATAGATAGGAAGATATAGAACCGTAACATCTTGATAAATTCATAAGCATTCCCTGGATACCTGTGAAACCCAAACCTAAAAAGGAGAATTCAACAACTGGAAAATGTGACCTACCAGCTACCTGTAACCTAGTAAAAAGCAATCTACAACTAACCTAAATAAAAAAGTAGCCTACTAATATTACGGGATTCAAGTAAAGGGGAGCTCCAAAAAACAGGGAACTCTCAGTGACACATCGTAAATGACAACTACCAGGTTTTAAAAAATTGTAGAGAACTTTCCTCATATAGTTTCCTTCGAGTCCCAAAAGTAAACCCAGATATTCATATTCACTGGTGTTCATATTACGGTACCAAATATTTAATTCATTTTCACCTATGTGTGTATTACCTTTTTTCCTTGTCTAGTCGTTATATATCTCTTCTTTCATTTATTATTATTTATTTTTTGTGAACACGACTATTAATTAAGTGTCTGGATGAACTAGCCTGCAGAGAAATATCCAAATATTTTTTCTAAAGAGTCTCTGTTTGGGAGGTAGGCTATACTTAGTTTACTTAATCTTATTAGTTTTGAGCTTTTTCAATGCCTTATTTCAGTTTTTTTTTTCCTGATATTTTTTTCATCAATGCTGAAGTTGTGTAACTTGAATACTGTCTTCTAGGTTTCCGTACTTCTTACCCTGCCTTATCATATCAGCCTTTGCATTGGTTACATTTGTTGCTTGTTTATGGCTCCCGGTACGTTTCTTAATCAGAAATTTTTTAGTTGTTTCCTGTCAATTTTTGTATTTAAAAGAAAGAGAACTTAAATATAAAATCAAATCCTTCTTCTTCTTCATACTAAAAAAGAAGAGGACTTAAATACAAAATCAAAACATGAATCTTGTATGGACATTTTAGTCTGTCAAAAGGTCTTTCAGAAACTTCTGTGGATTGATCAGAATTTTAAGGTTTGCCTTCATAAAAGGAGGCTTTAAAGTTGATTCTGACGGTAGACATTAGAAAATGCATGACCAGGACCCATTTATCTCATTGAGATTTTCAACTTCAACCCTTTAGTCCTGACTTGTAGCAATCCATAAATATATGTTTTTACTTCTTGTCCTACCATTCATTTCACTTTATTTAGCAGTGGTGTTTTGGGTAAGATTAAATACTCTTGGTTCTTTATAATTTGGGATTAGCATATGTATTCCATGAGATCCTCTATCTCGTCAGGCAACAATATACCTCAATGTCATGATTATTAGTTCCTTACCCAATTATTTGGGGTCAGCATCATAAACCTGTTCTGCTGTTGTAATCTATCTAGTGTGATATCTTCTGTTAGAGTTAGCGCATCTATTTTCAAATCTTGTCTCTAACTAACTCAATCCACTTCACGTCCTTTTCTATTTTCTCTTGCCCATTTAGGGCCTTCCGTTGGTAACTTATATTATGTCTTTGGAAGGTATGGTATAAAATTATAAATACATTAACTTGGTCGATCTTAAAATGACCTTTGTAAGTTGTAACAGCAGTCCAACTACTTACTGCAAATTTGACGTCTTAAATTGTGTTTTGTTGTAGGAAACGTTGCACATGCATAAGGGAAACAAAAAAGAAGGGGATGATTCATATGATGCATTGGAGGCTGTATCATATGGGTCTGATGTGAAAGAAAAAATACACGAAACTGAAGGAAGAGGACCAACTTCTGAGGAAAACCTCCTAAAGAATTGGCCCTTAATGTCAGCTATTATTGTGTATTGTGTTTTCTCACTTCATGATATGGCCTATACAGAGGTAATGTTTCATCTTTTAGCTTCCGGTATTTGGAATATGGTTTGATTTAGAGTTTAATGTATCATTTTTCCTTATCTTCATGTACCTGTTGATCCATGATATAACATTGTAAGAATAAATTTCACCCCTTTCATGATTTACGTCTATTTTATTTGCACATGCATGTGAACATATTTCTAAATACATAAAATATTACGTGTTTACATCACCCATCAGTACAGATGAACATTTTAGTGCTTGTTTTAGATCTATGTCCGGAAAATTAGATGAAATAAAGTTTCAAGTTCTAGGAGTATTGGCACCTGTATGCGTGTGTGTGTGCATATGCACTGCTAGTTTTCAAGTGCTCAGTTGTTTTATTATTTATTTTTGTACTCCAAAATTTTCATCAATAAGAGAAAATTTTTATTAATAGAGGATTTTTACAAAAGAAATTGGGAATGAGGTCATTTTCCTCCATCCTCCCTCCCCCCTACCCAAAAAATAAATAAACGAAAAAGAATCTCAGGATTCAAGAAAACATCGTGACTTTATTTAATATCTATACCAAAAGTCAGAACTGTTAGCCCCTGAGAACTCTTGTGATGCCCTTTGACCAACTGCTTATACTCCAATGGAGGATAAAGGTGTTAGCAAAGATGACTCGCTAGCCTTTAGGTTTTTAACCTAAGGTAACATCATTAATTTTGATGATAACACAATAATGTAATGTCATTGTGTTACTAATGTCTCAATTGAGTTTATGTGAAAACTAGTTTATGAAGAGTATTAGTAAAGTCATTCGAAGAAAAAACATGAAAATGACACCATATATGAGAAGAATCATTCTCAAGTCAAGCAAGTCAAGTTGGATCATATTGAAGATCATAGCAAAAGCTCAAGTCATGAAGATGAAGATAGAAGAAGGAGAAGATTGATCAAGAAGCTTAAAGATGAAATCAAGCCAAGATCAAGTCATGAAGAATGAAGTGTCTCTTAATGGTTTTAATGCTTTTATATTTTAGTGAGAGAGTGTTTTAGGACTTATGTAAAAGTCCTCAAAGTTTGGTTGATTGAAAGCTCAAAACCTAGAGACCATAGGACCCTAAGGACTAAATTGATTAATATTCTAAGGCCCTAGGACATCATTTGGAAAGACCAAAAACATGATAAAGATGAGAAACAACATAATTACGTTTGGATTAAAAAAAAAATTCTGGGGCTGTTTGGCATCAATTCTGGTGATTCTCTCATTCTAAAAAAGAGTCAAGTCTAAAAAAGAGTCAATTTTTTTTAGTTTTGATTCTTATAATCAATTTTGTTAAGAGAATGCGTTTGACAACTTTCAATTAGAATCAATTATAAAGAATAGAAACAACATAATTACGTTTGGATTAAAAAAAACAAGATTTAGTTTTAGTCAACCCATTTATATGTGTCATAAAATACTCAAATTTTACTAATGTCTCATCTACAAGTTTTCAAGAATTTCCATAGATAATACATATATATTATTCATAAATTAACAATAGGTTTGGGATGAGGAGAAGGCTGTTTGTAGTGGAGTTCAAGTCATTCGAGCTTGAGGAATCAGAGAGTAAAGGGCAATGTTTGATTCAAATCATCGAGAGGGGAAGAGGAGGTTCGATCAACAGGTTAGAGATAGAGCAAGAAGCGTTTGGGTGGTTAACCAGAACCTTAAGGGAGGTGCTCTCTGCTTATGGAGGTTACTTGGTAAGGACTTTCAGGGGATCTTTTCGGTCTTTAATGGGGGAAAGGAAAGTTAATGCTAGAGGAAGTTTCTTTTCCTTGATCCTGTTCTAGGGATCGGTAGAGGTAGGAGAGTTATTGTCCCTCGGGGCCCATGGCAAATGGGGTGGAAGGCGTTCAAGGCTGCTGTTGAGTATTTAGCTCAAGGCAGGGGGTCATCTCAGGCATCTCAAGGATTTGTGGTAGGCCAGAAGGCAGAGGTTATTGCCACTTCGAAGCCTCGGGCTCGCTTTATCTCGGAGGATCAAAGATCAGGGAAGCCCAAGGATGGAATTTCTAGTCATGTGGGGCAAAAGGGATCTCAATGCAAGGTGGTGGTAGAGTCTGATGTAGAACCTTTCAGGGTTTGGGCGGATTCAGTGGTGTGTTCGGTAGGAAGTCTGGGAGATTGTATCCAGTGGCATGAAGTGGTGCTTTTAATTCAATCCTTACTTCTTTCAATTCCAGAAGTGACGATTTTTCCGTTTGATTGTCAAAGGGCGATCTTCTTTCCGAAATTGGAGAGTAACATAAGTCTTTTGTGTGGATCCAAATGCTTCCCTTTGAAAAACAACTATTTTGTAGGTTTTCACAGGTGGTGGCCAACATCTAATACATTATCATTCACAGGACTTCTTAAGCCCAGATGGATTGCTATTAAGGGTTTACCGTTCCACTTATAGGAGGATCAAATTTTTTCGCATATTGGGAAATTGTGTGGGGGGTTGGTGGAGAGCCACCATTCAATGCAGTCTAGATCAGATCTAAAAAGGGCGAAAATTAAAGTTTGTGGAGATTTGAGGAGCATACCTAGACAAATTTTGTTGGACTTCCACTTCTCTTCCTTTCCTCTGGAAATCTCTTGCTCGAATGAGGAGGTCGGTGTTCTTGATTCTGATTCGATGTGGCCGGAATCGTTGGTGGTAGTTTGCCGGCGGGAAGAGGTAGTTGGCCGGGAGAAGGTAGGAGTGATTTCGTCGATTCCACGTAGGATTGAGTCATTGATGGCGACATCAGATCCTAATACATCGAAGCAGGGGTTGCTAGGAGGGGATGTCCATAGTGGTAGAGCTAGTGAGGAGGTGATTGGTGAATCCAGAGGAGGTAGTCACAGGCATATGCGGAAGGTACGAGAGGCAAGGTGTGAGGAGCGGCTAGGGGTCTTATCTGAGGAAAAAGGTGAAGGTGAATGTGAAGGCTAGAAGGAAGAGGGTGTTTTAGAGAAATTACCAGTTTCAGCTAAGAGCAAACCAAGGCACAAAAGAGGTGTGTCTCGAAATAGTAAGAGGTCCTTCCGTAGGAAAAAAGTGCGCTGGATCAGACGAGGGCTAGAGGAAGAGCTGATTGAACCCAGAGTGGCAGAGCAGAGGGATGAGGAGAAGGTGGTTTCGGAAACATTGGTTTTGAATCCTGTGGGTGGGGGGTTATGCTCTGCAGCTGGAACCCAACCGGTGTGCAGATGTTGGGGTTCCCTGTTCGGGTCCGTGGGAGGAAGGCCCGCGTTCTTTTGTTTCGGGGCCCTACTCAGTAATTTTTTGCTTCAGGCTATAAGCCTGATTCCCTATGGCCTGATGTTCTGGGGCCTGGGGAATGTTCGGCAGGCATTGGCCCTTTTTCATTGTTGAGGGGTCCTAGTGAGGTTGGGCTTGAGGACTCATCGTTCTTAGTTGGTCAAGGAGGTGGGGAGTCCGACTTGCCCCTATTTGAGACCTCGGTCCATCGTTCTGCTCTTCTATCCTCGGAGGCTAGCAGGGGCAAGCTTGTTCAGTCAGACATGGAGTCTTTGAAGGACGCTGATCTATCTAGCAGAGCCGAGAACCTAGTAGAACACAACTAAGTTTTTGTTGAGGAGATGGATTAAGGAGAAGCTCTAGCTGCGAGGAATGCCGACGCCATCTCGTTGTTGGGGATAAGGCAGGTGCAAGAGGGTCTTGAGGCCAAGGGGTGAGCGGATGGGAAGCGGAAGGATTTTGAGGCTCTAAGTGGTTCCGATCCTTGTGAAGGTGTCCGGGAGATGGTTAGAGGAGATGGCGGATTGAACCAGGGGCGCCTGTTGGAGGCTTCGCTGTCGGGTGCTCGAGATTGGAAAGATTCCTCAGCTTTGAAAGCTTTGAATTCCCAAGAGCATGGTGTAACCGTGAGCGAATCAGAGATCCCAGGGGTCTGTGAGGAGGGCGGGGTCGCTTGGCATTATGGTTAGCAGTCCAACGGGCGGCGTGGAGCAAGTGGATGAGGCCGAGGTGTCAAGGTAGTTACCAGGTATGTCTTTAAGCTCTCCTTCTGGTCCATTCATTCATCATGCTGATGTCAGGAAGGTGAGGGATAGGGTGGAAGGAGATTCTCCCTCTGGGGGGGAGGTAGACATCGAGCAAGGAGGTTCGGCTCTCCTAGAGGATAATTCGATGTAACAAGATTGTTGAGGAAGGGGGGAAGGAGCTGTTTCCAGAAGAGTTAGGAGATAGAAGTTTCGGGAATTCTGAGGGGTAGCTTAGTCGGGGCCGGCAGAGGCATCAGAATGGGTAGTCAGTCATATGGAAGGCCTCAGTAGATTTTTGGGAATTTCTCTAGAGGGTCATGAGGAGGCAAGAGATCTATTTCGAAATATAGAGAAGTCAGGGTTGGTAGAGCTCCTAAGCATCCGACAAAGATTGGTAAAGGGAGGCGAGGGTACTCCGAGATGGAACAATGTCGGTTGGTGAGTGGGATTAACTACAATAAACCTAAGAATTGGGGGGGTGTCTTGTAGTCCAAGGTCATGCAAGGGTCGCAAAGGTTTTCAATGATAGAATTCTCTATCATTTCTTGGAATGTTAGGGGGATGAGACAGGCCGATAAAAGGGCAGCAATCAAGCAATTTGTTTGCATGAAGATGCCATCTATTGTTTGCATTCAGGAAACGAAGCTAGAAGCCGTAAAGGAGTTTCATATTAGAGACTTGTGGGACTCGAGTGGTTCGGGGTGGATTGCGACTCCTTGCCTTGGTGCTTCTAGCGGGATCTTACTCTTGTGGGATAGATCCAAGGTGGAGGTCTTGGAGTCGGAACATGGTGCTTTCTCTATTTCCATCCTTTGTAGATTGGTCGGGGAGACTTTTGCTTGGGTTTTCACGGGAGTTTATGGACCCTTGGGAGGGATGGAGGACAGGCAGTTATGGGAGGAGTTGGAGGATGTTAGCGCGAGATGGGGTGAACCTTGGTGTCTGGGAGGAGATTTTAATTGCATTCGGTTAGCTTCAGAGAAGAAAGGGGGGAGTGCCATTACAACAAAAATGAGGAGGTTCGGGGAGTTCATTCGTCGGCATGAACTTATAGACTATCCGTCGCGAGGAGGTAAGTATACTTGGTCGCACTCGAATACCAGTGGAAGAGCCAGTCGTCTAGACCGCTTCTTAGTCAGCCCGGAGTGGGAGAATCAGTTCCCTAATGCCTCACATTCTTCTCTTCCCAAGCTGATCTCAGACCATTGGCCTATTGTGTTAGAGACTGATGTTTCTCAGGAGGCCCTACTCCTTTTCGTTTTGAGAACATGTGGCTCAAGGATGAGAGGTTTAAGGATGTCGTGCACTCTGTGTGGAGCGAGGAGGGGGGAAGGGGGTCAACTAGTTCTCGCTTCAGTCGGAAATTGAAAAATCTGAAAATGACGCTCAAGGCGTGGAATAAAGAGGTGTTTGGAAATATCGAGGTTAGATTGAAAGGGCATCTTAGGGAGATAGCGATGTTGGAGAATTTGGTGGCTCAAAGAGAGTTATCAGTTTTGGAATCCCAGGAGTATGAAGCGAAGAAAAAGGATTATATGGCAGCGCTCAACATGGAGGAGGTTAGTTGGAAACAAAAGGCTAGAGTGAGATGGCTTAAAGAGGGGGATCGGAATACCAAGTTCTTCAGTGTTCAGCCAATTTTAATAGGAAGCGGAATTTTATCTCAAAGTTAAAGGTGGACGGGGTGTGGAGGGAAGGGAGTAGAGAAATAAGTGATAGTGTTGTAGCCTTTTATCAAGAGATGTATCTAGAGAAGGAACGTTAGCGGCCGAGAGTGGATGGTCTTCCGTTTGCTAGCTTGTCCATGGAGCAAAGGTCCACTTTGGAGGGGCCTTTCGAGGAGGAAGAGGTGTTGGGTGTTATTCGTAATATGGTGGGAGATAAAGCCCCAGGCTCGGATGGTTTCTCTATTGAGTTCTATAAGGTTTGTTGGGATATCGTGGGGAGAGATGTGTTAGAGGTGTTGAAGGAATTTCATTCTTCAAGGCAATTTGATAAAGTGTTGAATCATACCTTTCTGGTGTTGATCCCAAAGAAGGAGGGTGTTGTGGAGCTCAAGGATTTTCGGTCGATTAGTTTGGTGAATATTTTGTATAAGATCCTTGCTAAGGTCTTGGTGGCTCGTATTCAGAAAGTGATGGCTTGTATCATTTCTCCGTTTCAAGGAGCTTTCGTGGGAGGGAGATAGATTTCGGATGGGATTCTGATAGCAAATGAGTGTATTAGTGCCCGGATTAGGGCAAATTCCTCTGATATTGTTTGCAAAGTAGATATGGAAAAAGTGTATGATCATGTGAATTGGGGTTTTTTGGACTTTGTTCTGGGCAGAATGGGGTTCAGGCCGAAATGGAGGCAGTGGATGCGGATGTGTTATTCCTCTACTTCATTTTCTATCATTCTAAATGGTAGTTCAGTTGGGTTCTTTCCTAGCTCAAGGGGGCTGCGGCAGAGTGACCCGCTTTCCCCTTTTTTGTTTGTTTTAGTTTCGGAGGCCTTGAGTAGGATGCTTTTTAGAGCAAAAGGGTCAGTGTTTAAGGGTTTCTCGATTGGCAATTCTCAGAGGCGAATATCTCATCTCCAGTTTGCGAACGACACTTCGATTTTTTGTAGCGCATTGCCTAGCCATCTTTTGTACCTTAGATGTCTCCATCGGTGTTTTGAAGCGGTGTTCGGTCTTAGGGTCAACTTGGCCAAGTCCGAGATAATTCGGGTAAGAGAATTTCTTATTATGGACCAGCTAGCAATTTGCTTTGGGTGTAGAATGGGAGTGCTTCTGTCTAAGTACCTGGGCATGCCTTTAGGGGGCAGATTCAAGTCGAAAGAGGTTTGGACATCGGTGATCGAGAGGTGCGAGAAAAGATTAGCTGGATGGAAGTCCCATTACCTTTCAAAGGGAAGCAAACTTACTCTTATCCATAGTACACTGGCTAGTCTTCCTACTTATTTTATGTCTACCTTAATCATCCCTAAGTCAGTGGCCTTATTGCTTGGGCGGATGCAGAGGGATTTTCTGTGGAACGAGAGGGATGATTCTTTTAGCTATCACTTGGTGTCTTGGGAGAAAATTTGTCAACCAAAGGAAAATGGGGGGTTGAATCTGAAATCTTCGGTTAGCATGAATAAGGCCTTGTTAGGGAAATGAATATGGCGTTTTGGCGTGGAAAGATCAAGTTATGGCGTGAGGTGATCGTGGCTAAATATGGGGAGGAGTTGTGTTGGGTCCCTAACAGGTTAGTATTTCTCATGGAGTGGGCCTTTGGAAGAGTATCATGGCTTTAGCTAGGTTGGTGGTGCCTTTGTTCAAATTCAGAGTGGGCTAAGGAATCGAAGTGAGATTCTGGAAAGATGTATGGTGCTGGAATTCTAAACTGCGGGATGATTTTGGCAATATTTTTTTGCTGGCCACAGATAAGGAGGCAATAGTAGAGGATTATTTTGAAAGGAGGGGGGAAGGGGTAGTTTGGAGCCTATCTCTTAGACGAGACTTGAATGACTGGGAGGTAGAGGATGTATCTTGCCTTTTGGCTCGCCTAAAGTTCACTAACCTTTGCGCGGAGAGGAGGGATTGCAAAGTATGGGGTGGCAGTAAAAATGGGAGTTTCCTAGTTAGATCTCTATACCAGTCCTTAAGTCTTATCCACATGGGTGTCTTTCCACACAGAACAGTGTGGAAGCCAGGTATCCCCTCAAAGGTCTCGTTTTTTCTTTGGATTGCTGCCTTGAATAAAATTCTCACATGCGATCATCTGCAACATCGAGAGTGGAAGATGGCCAATAGGTGTTTTATGTGTTTTGAAGCCGAAGAGACAGTGGATCATTTGCTTCTTCATTGCTCTTATGCGGCCGGCATTTGGGGTTATTTTCTATCTCGATTGGGTATGGCCTGGATCTTTCCCTCGTCGTTTTAGGATTTCTTAGCAGGTTGGCCTCGGCCAAGCAAGGATGGGGCTTGGGAGGTTCTTTGGGTAGTTCTGCTGGGTGCCATATCGTCGATGCTATGGAAGGAGAGAAATCTACGAGTTTTTGAAGACTCCTCAATCTCTCAATCTCGTTTGCATGCTCAGATTCGGATGGTTGTTTTGGAATGGGCATGAATCCACTCAGATGGGGAGCATCTTAGTGTTTTGTTGCGTTGATGCTAGTTTGGGTGAGGATGCGAGGCTAGGAGGCAGGATTGAGATGATTATCTAGGTTTTCTGAGTTTACTAGCTTGTAAACTCTGTTTCTGCCTTTTCTTTCTTTGCTTGTACTCCTTTCGCTCTCATTAATATATTTGGCTCGTTTTATTGATTAAAAAAAATATGTATTTTAAATCTTATTATATAAATTCTTCTTGAAAGGGACAATGTCGTTCTAGCTATTAGCAATCTCATGAAGCTCTTACAACATGCACATCTTGGACCTTCTGTATTTCCTGCCATATATCTTTAATAATAATTTGCAAACATCAAACACTATGGATAATTGAAGTATAATAAAAGAAGTCATAATAAACATAGATAAGGATCGTAATATTTAAACAAAAGAAATAGAGTGTCGTCAAAAAGATATACAGATCCTTAGCAAATTTACGAATGATCAGTCTCTAGTGCCACCATAATAAGCAGCCAAATCATTCATGATTTCATCCCTAACACGTGAAATCTCTCGTCGAGCTTGTGCCGTTCCTACCTCCACGACCAAGGAACCTACATCACCATGTCCATTTCCATCACTGACTATCAAGTCATCATTTCCGTACATCATAAAATTTTTATCTCCTGACATTTCCGTTCTGATAAAGTTGTGGAGAGTGCATGTAGCAAGAACTATACGTCGTTGTGCACGTAAAGAATAAGGTGACATTAGCTTTAAAATTGGGGATCGAGCTTTTAACACACCAAAGCAAATAAGGAATGATGGTAGATAAGAAATTCTTTCTTTCCTGTAGGATTTCGACCATGCCCCCTATATTCTTGTAAGTGATATCGTTCTCCGCGGTAAGGCATAAGATAACCTGGCATACTAGTATAACCTGAGTCAACGACATAGTATTTACCTGAAACAATATTTCTTAATTAGAAATTAAAAAATGAAGAAAAGAATCATCAAATAAGACATACCTTTAGGAGGGTGGGGAAACTTCAAATGTGGCTTAGTTATAACTTCCACAAAAACCCTTGAATCATTTGCCGTTCCTTCCCAACCGGCATACACTAATGTGAACTTCATGTTGAAAGAACATGCACACAACACATTTTGAGTTACAGTCGCTTTTTTGCCTCAATACGGAATTTGATCTTTGGAAGGGACAGACACACTCACGTGTGTGCCATCTATTGCCCCTATACAATCCTTCACAAATCAGTAAAATTTAATTCCTTCATCATTGAAATACTATTAACGGAGAAATTCTAACTAGTTATTACCTTGAACCATGGATGATATTTAGAATTGTAGAGAACTTTTGGTGGTGTTTCCAAAAATGGAGGACATATAATCTCTTTTCCCAAATTAGCAACGACCTTTAAAACTCTTTTAAAATGACGACTAATGGATTCCCCCGAATGTTGAAATCGATCTGAAATCATTCGATTACATTCGTTATGACCAATAGTCATCAAAAAAATAGCTACACGCTCTTCCACAGCTACAAATTTTGAATCTTGCAAAAGTTTTTGGTTCGTAAAACATGACACAAACTATGGAACACGTGCTTCTTCATCCGAAATAAATCGTAACACCTCTTTGGGTGTCCATTTAGTACCTTATGAACGAATTCTGCTCCAGTCTCACTATTGCCTCTAATTGGTCGTTTCGAGATGGATGCATCAAATTCATCCATCATAAGTAAAAACATTAAATCCTCATAATCCTCTTCATCAGATTCCACTTCCATTGTAGTTGGATCCATCTAACCTAAACATAGCATATGAGCACATCATTTCATAAGTAACAAAGCATAAAACCATATCGTAATTAACAAAACATGAACTTCATAATTCATTAGATTTTTCCAAAATTTAATTAAGTAGCAACATATAAAACGATAAAAACATAAAAGCTATCCAGCAAAATAAACCAACATAACCACATAAAGTAATAACAGCTATCGCCTAAAGTCACTCTAGACTCATCAACAATAGAAGTCTTCTATTTTCAGGCACACTAATGAAAGCCTCTCTCCTACTACGATTGGTTTGGATGATATTCATTGCCTTTAAGTAGACCTCGTCGCTCACATCATCAATCCCAGATAAAACCTCACAACAATGACTAATTGAGTGGTTCATTCCCTGCATTTGATGACGAACTTGTGTACTTCTGTTTAGATTTTGGTTGAAAGTGAATGCCTTGCAAGCTTCCATTATGGCACTATTCCTAGACTCATTTCTTCGATGACTAGTAGGAGTCTTAGAGTGTCTCTTAAGTTTGGTAGTATCTTTCATAATGCCAGCATCAATATCATATTCTTCAACATCATCATCCTGGAACGGAGTTTCTGGAACCCTGTCTAGCCCTATCCCATCAATATTCAGAGTTATAACATCTTCATCATTCGTATCTAATGCTCCTTGGGTAGAGGCTCCCACATTTCACCCTTTGCAATGGCGTCACCATATATTATTACCAGCTCATCAAACATCGGACACCCTCTATTGCGAAAATGCTTTGCGTAAGGATTTTGCTGTATATAATAAGCATAAGAAATTCATTATTATTTGTAAAGTATATAACAAATGGGTGAACGTAAGTAATAGTTTATAACATACCTTTATATACGAATCCCATACTTCTTTAGGAGTTGTGACAGTCTTGTTGATTGGATTCCAACCAAACCCTATCGGAACATCACAAAGCTTTTTAAACTGCTTGTAGTGTTGCCTCAACTTGTTGAACTTGTTCTTGAACTGTTGAGGTGTATACTTATGTCCCATACGAGTAAAGAACTTTTCATATATAGTATTCCACACCTTTTTTGAGAAGGTTATGGTTGGCCGGTTTCCTTTTTTCACCTCTTCGGCCATCAACTCTATAAAAACTCTTTCCCCCTTGGGGGTCCACCTTGCAGCTCCAAAATCCATATCGTCTGGTTAGTGATTGACATCTAATTAAAGGAATTAGAGGTTAATTTATATATTAATAGAGGATGCTATTCTAAGTAGTTTATATATTAATGACTGCTATTATAGAGGATGCCACGAGACCTCAATCTCAAACAAATAACTGTTGATGAAAAACTAGCATGTAAAATTTCTGATAGGGCCAGTCAATGTTCAACTGTTACTTCTTCCATCATTTGTTGCACTATAATTAGAGCACCAGGTCTTAGATTTGTAACTAACTGCGCAATAGGACATTGGAACCCTCATTAACAAATGACCATTTGTTCCATTATCGAAAAACAATTGAGTTAGTTGAGACTGAGCACTCAGTAAGAAAATGTTCAGCAGACTACTGATCAGTTTGATCATATAAGAGAGGAACCTTGGATCTAATATATGGCCATAGTGGATAATCAAAGCTTTGGTGGTAATTCACTGGCGATAAGGGACTCGAAATATGAATTCAAGTCCTCCAACTCCCCCCAACAAAATGATTAAATACTACTTGCAAGATTAATTGCATAAATACAATTATAATATGTTGTCATCATGATCTATTCTCTCATAGATTCAAATATCAACCTACTATTCCATGACTACAGTAATAATGAAAATGGAGAACAGGACCAGAATGGGTGATCTCCTTTTAAAGAGAGCTAAGATCCCTCCATTTGGAGATCTCTAATGTTAAAACCAACCTCACCAAATGATCATAGCCATGTGATATATCAAGAGCTTGGACATGGGATGGTCATGATCATCCAAATGGCACCACATGAAAAGAAGGGGCCATTTGTAAAATTAATAGAAGAAGGATTCCAAACACGGGAGTTCAAGATTTGGAAAATTGATGGTGTACTTTTGTAAAAACAAATCAGTTATGCACACAAATTAATCAGGTGCTCTCTAGTTGATAAAAGCATCTAATGAAATAATCACTGTATTTCTACTGATAAAACCAAAGTATTTGACATGTTTAATCTGAGATTCCTACATGCACAAAAGCAGAACAGCTTGCAAACACTTGCAACATCTCCTCAAAAGAATAGAATTTAGGATTTACAACTAGAACAATTGCAAGATCAAGTTCAAATCATTTTTTCTACAAATAATTGGCACTTGAAGTGAACATCCAAATAATAATTGCAAGATCAAGTAGTTGAATAAGAGCTTTATTCTGAGTAGTTTTGAGATTTGCAGAAGTTAGAATTTGTAGAAGGAGACGCCTAATAGTAATAGAGCTCACACACACAACGAGAGAGAGAGAGAGGGGTGGGGAGAGAGAGAGAGAAAACATGTTTACTGTTGGAGAGGAGAAGATGGTTGGGAACTCTTTGCTTACAGGAGATGATGAAGCTCGAAGAGAGATGGAGACGAGGGGGCCGTTTTATCGTGAGGGAGACGTTGCCTTTGGAGGAGCTTATTGAAAAGGCGCGCTATCTTGGATTCAATTCCGAGAAGCATAATTTTTTTGTTCCTTCAAAATCGTGCTTGAAACCACACAATTCATGGAAATGTATCTAGGAAATTTGCAAAATTTTGCAACCAAATGCTATCTCTGTAATTTTGTTCCCTAGGTGTGAGAAATTGTTCCCAAGGAACGATGCCAAACAGCTCCCTAGGAAACCATTCCCATCATTAAGGTCATTAAAAGATGAGATTTCTGTGAAAAACCAGAGGACTCGTCAACGAATCCACTAAACTCGTCGATGAATGGAGTTACAGAAGCTACTGTAACTTTCTGGCCTTGATCTTGTCGATGAATGCAAAGAGTATTTTCATACTCGTCGACGAATTCATGCGGGAAGCAAAATATGCTATAACAACTAGTTTTTAACAACTAGTTTCGTTTTCAATGTTCTTCCAACGGCCATAAAACCTCTTGGGCTATAAATAGGAATGATTTGTGAACTAAAAGAACAACTCCAATACTTTAAATCATTCAATTAATCACTCCAAAGCTTAGATTTCAAAATCCATTGAATAAACCCTAAAATCCCAAAAAGAGTTCAAAATTGAGCTATTAAACTCCATTCTTTGAGAGACTCTTAAAGAGCTTTAAAGTGATCATCCAGCTTGTATGAAGGAGCAATTTATGATTGTAATCACCTTTGTCATAAAATGTGAAAAGAAATCAAGAATCGGTGAATTCTTGTCCTTGAAGTGGGGAGCTTTGTAGAAGTCAAGAGAGGGGATTCTCTTGCAAGGGAAAGGTCTGATCTTCACCCGGAAGAAGATTGTAACGGTTTGGGCCTCACCCGTAAGAAGTTTGTGCGATTGAGTAAATCGTGAGAAATCCTATAGCGGGTATAGCTTGAGGCAGGGACGTAGGCTGGATTGCCGAACCTCGTGAACAAAATCTTTGTGTTTGCATTCTCTAAACTCTTTCCCTTCTCATTTACTTTATTTATTGTTTTGATTGATTGTGTAGAATTGCTAAATTTTGTTTCTTTTTAATTTGTTAAAATTGAAATTCCAGTTAAGGGAATAGGATAAAATTTAAATTTGCCATAAACCCTATTCACCCCCCCTCCTCTAAGGTCCAAACCTTGGGCAACACTCAAGATTCAATGAAACAACATGACTGTATCTTTACCAAAAGTCAGAACTATTAGCCCTTGAGAACTCTTGTGAGGATGCCACCGACCAGCTGCTCATACTCCAACCAATGGAGGATAAAGGCATTGGCAAAGACGACTTGCTATCCTCGAAGATCCGGGAATTTCTCTTTCCAAATCACCCCACAAAATGGCATAAGGCAACATCTCCCAATGAATATTTCCCCTTTTGACAAACTCACCGTTGGGCCAACCCAAAAAATTCGTATATATATATGGCAATAGCAAAAAGCCAAAATACAAAGAAGCCAGGGTCATGAGATAGTGAACCAAAACAACAAAATCCTATAACTGAATAAAACAGATAATCCCCCCTACTGTGAAAGAAAGCTATCACATCTCACGACAATCCCTCCTAATATCGCTCCAATCAAGGATGAGTTGATGAATCCTCGATTGCCCCATAGCCACTAATGAACAAAATGTCCTCTAAGGCTCTTGTTTCTCTCCTTCCATACAACCCCTAAAAATCTTATTGGCCTTCGCAGGAAAAAAAAACTAAACGGAATAAGATTTCAAACAAACTATGCACCTGAGCAATCAAGATTTTAATTATCAGTTTCCGTGAGTGTAATAGGTCTTCCCGACACATTTACGTAACAAATCATGCCGAAAACTAGTCTTCAGAGAGATTAGCATTATGTAAAGGATTCGTCGTTACGGCAAAATCTGTAAACGGACGCACTCTTTTTAAAATAAAATCAAAAGAAGTTAAAAATGAATGAAAAATTGAGAAAAACGTTTAAAGTTCATCAACAAGCAGTAGAAAACTAGGAATAGAATAGTAAACTAAGGTTTATGGAAGAGAAAAAGAGAAGAGGAGGAATAAATAAGGATTAAAAATACAGTTTTGGGGGATGTATCGGTCCTTACCGAAACCTATATATATCGGTTTCGGACGATACATATAATTTCTTCTTTTTAAAGAAAAAATTAAATTTTTAAAAAACCAATTGAGATTGGAACTAAATTTACCAAATATAAAGTCATGGGAAGTGATTAAAAGACAATGTAACAAACATCATTATAATTATACAGTGATTGAAAACATAAATAACTAATAAACTATAAGTATCGCCCAATTCGTATTAGTATAAATATCGTCCATGGGGCTACCGAAACCTATAAGTATCGGTTTTGGCGATTTTTATTTCCATGGGAATGAGGAAGAGGAATAGAGTATGGAATTAATGTCTATATCCCCTTAGATTTTCTTATATATTATTAATAAATTGATAGGACATAAATGCCCTTAGTTACTTAACAAACAAGGGGAATGCTATGTCCAGTTTCTTTCTCATCCACTTTCCCATTTTCTGAAGAACGAGATAAAATGTGGCTGTTTTTTGTGGGCCCATCACTTTCCTTTTGTCTCCTTGCTATAAAAGGGGAAAGTAAATGAGATGGAAAGTGGACCTAGCATTATTCAAAAGATAGTACACACTAAGACATAATAAAGTAGTAAAGTTGCAATGCACTTATTTAGATGGCTCATTATAATAGTTCCCCTCAATAGGGGCATAAATGTCCAGAATGCCAACCTTGCCAATAAGCTAATGATGACGTGATGAAGCAACCGCCTTCGTATGAATATCTACTAACTAATCTTCTATTCTAACAAAGGCAATACTAATTATCTTCGATTCTATCTTTTCTCTTATGAAATGTCTGCCAACCTCAATTATTTGGTCCCGTCATGTTGCACTGGGTTATGTGAGTTGGCTTGATTAGTTTGGTTTAGGGTTATGGTTTGAAAGAAGAAAAGAAAAAAAAGAAAAGAAAGAATAGAGAGCTTAGCTCTTCTGTCCCATTCATTAGTTTATGTAAATCTCTAGAATTGAATATTACAAGTATGTCATTAGTACATACACCCTTGTATATAAGAAAACAACAAGAACAAGAAATGTGATTCACAATACGAATGATAAAGTCGGACATCGGGCCGGTCACACCCAAAGGTCTACTATACCATAGAGATACAATAGACCAAACAGTATTCAACACTCTCCCTCAAGTTGGCGCATAGATATCCTTAATGCCCAACCTGTAAATAATACTGATGAATTGAGGTTCTCCCAATCCTTTGGTCAAAACATCCGCTAGTTGATCCAGTCTTCATGAAAGGAGTGCAAATGTCGTCCGATCTCAGCTTCTCCTTCATAATGTGATGATCTACTTTAATATGTTTCGTGCGATCATGTTGCACGGGATTTTGAGCTATACTGATTGCCGCTTTGTTGTCACAATATAGACTAATGGGTCCTCGAGCAGGAACCCAAATATCTGGAAGTAGCAATCAAAGCCACAGGAGTTCACATACCCCATGTGCCATAGCTCTAAACTCTGCTTCTGCACTAGACTTGTTTCCCACTGGTTGCTTTTTGCTCCTCCATATCACAAGGTTGGCACCCATAAATGAACAATACCCAGACCTAGAGTGCCCATTTATAATAGAGCCTGCCCAGTCTGCATCTGTATAGGCTTCTACCTACAAGTTGCCATGGCTAGAATATATCAATCCTTTCCTAAGGGTGGACTTGAGATACCTGAGTATCTTGCCTCTAGATGTCCTGAGGTTGGTGTGTGCATAAACTGGCTGACAACACTGACGGCATATGCAATGTCTGGCCTTGTCAAAGAGGCAAAGTAGGTGCCCTACAAGACTCTGGTACCTTCTTGGATCTCAAAGACGTTCCCCATTGTCTTCACTGAGCTTGTGGTTCACATCAATAGGAGTGTCACTGGGTTTGCACCCCATTTATCTTTGTCTCCTCAAGTAAGTCAAACACATACTTTCTATGAGAGACAAAGATACCTTTTTATCTGGCAACTTCCATCCCTAGGAAGTACTTCAGATGACCTAAATCCTTGATCTCAAATTCTGCTACCAACTTATTGTTTAGCTTTTCCATTTCATCATAGTTATCCCGTGTCTCCACAATGTCATCACATACTCAATATGGATAGTAAGTTTTTGGTGGGAATGCTTGATAAATAGGGTGTGGTCTGCTTGTAGCCATTCTTCAACATGATAGTGTAAAATTTCTCAAATTAGGCTCTAGGAGACTTCTTTAGGCCATACAATGTCTTCCTTAGCTTTCACACATCAACTGGAATAGGGACCACTTTTGGTTGGCAGCAAGGGACAACAACACTCTTATAGAATTCATCTTGGCTACGAGGGCGAAGGCCTCCTAGCAGCCTATACCATGGGTCTGGGTGTATCCCTTGGCAACAAGCCTTTCTTTGTACTTGTCAACTAAGTCATTTAAATGGTGCTTCACGGTAAAGATCCACTTGCAGCCCATTGGTCTTTTCCCTCTAGAAAGCTTAACAACATCCCACGTGCCACTATTTTCAATAGTTCACATCTCTTCTTCTATTACATCTTGCCACTTTGGCTAAGATAGGGCATTTTTCACACTACGAGGAATAGATACAGAAGACAACGACAAGGCAAATGAGCAATACAAATGAGATAAAATAGAATATGATACAAAGTTAGAAATAGGATGAGCACAAGAGCGAACACCCTTCCTAGAGCAATAGGAAGGAATGAATAATCAATTAACTAAGGACTAGAATGAGGGACATTACCTTTGACTAATGGATCAGAGGAGGCTTCTTGGATGAGAGCATAAAAGCCTTCTTTATTGTCTTTCTTCCTTCTTTCGTATACCTTCAAAGTATGGACAATTTCCCCTTGCCTATAACTATCAAGAGGCAATGAATTTGGAACTGGTAGAGGAAACTCAGAAGGCATCTCTTCACTGATACTCATTCCCTGAAGAGAGGTCTTTCTATAAGATTAAATAGAAATGGATTGAAAGAATGTCACATCCATGGAGACAAATACCTGACGAGAAGAAGGATGATAACATCTGTAGCCCTTCTAAATCGAAGCATGCCCAAGGAACATGCACTTAAGAGCCTTGGGATCAAGCTTTGTATGGTCAGGACGAGCGATATGAGCGAAGCAAATGCACCCAAACACTTTGGGAGGAATGGGAATTGGGAAACAAACACGTGGAGTGGGATAGCACCAGAATAGGGATGGATCTGTAAATCCAAATTTGAGATGGCATGTGATTGACAAGACACTGCAGTTAAAAAACTTCTAGTTCACATGACTCGATCCTCAGAATGTCTCATTCCATTTATCTTTTAGAAGTGAATTAGTCTCCCACTATTGGCCACAAATGTAGTCTTGTACAAAAACTTCCTCTGGTACCTTCATCCCTATCCAAACCTCTAGTCTATAGGATCTTGAAAGTTGGTTAAGAGTCCCAAGTCTGACTGATGGTCCCAAACTTCACAAGACTCGATCCTCAGAATTAAACCTCCAAAGCCACTTCCCTATCTAATTTTTGTTATGCATTGCAAGCTCCTAAAGCTTAACCTTGCACATACCTTTGGCTAGCACATCGGCTCTCATTTGGCTAAGTGTAATCTTTTTCTTTCCCACTGCCTTCCCATAGAATATTCTTTTGAAGCTTCTCGAGTCTCTTAGCTACCGAAGTGGGCATCTTAAAATGATAAATATAAACATTGTGAAGCTGGCCAAAAAGATCTTTATGAGAAACAATCTCCGGACTAAGGGCATATAACTCTTCCTCTAGTAAGCGTCTCCTCTCAACAGTCTTTATCATCGAGTCCTAAATACCCTTGTCTAGGCATTTGCTCAATTTATACCCGAGCACAATCGGTGTACAACCCATCCTGAGTTTCCCCAACTCTAATCAACATACTTTTCAATAGATTAATGCCGCCTCATAACACTTGAGAACTTCTTGACATTCAACACCTACTCCCTGGAAGCTCAATAAAGATCAGTGGATTTCGTGTGCTGGAGGAGGGCGATCAGTGGATTTCGTGTGCTGGAGGAGGGCGATCAAAGGTTCAGTAGATCCGCCCTGAAACCCCTCAATGGGACTAATGTGCTCTCACCACCATTCTTCTCAAAGCCTATTCAACAAAAATGAACAAAAATGGTGAGAGAGGTCAGCCTTGCCGCAGCCCTCCCGAATTATTAAAGTAACTTCACGCTGAAGCATAACATGCTCTCATCCAACCTCCATCTTATATCGAAGCCCATTATACTCGACATGTACTCCAGAAAATCCCAATTGACATCAAAATGGGCCTTTTTATATCCAATTTGCATAAAACGTGCAGAGTCCCGTTCCAGATTCTCGCATCCACACTCATTAGCTATTAGGATTCTATCTATAATGCCCCTCTCTGTCATATATGTAACTTGAGGAGGTGATAAAATAGAATCCATAACAAAATTTAGCTTAGTAGCTAGAACTTTTTCTAAAAATCTTATTCAGACTATCCACCAAACTAGGGCGATAATCTTTGAGATCCTAAGCTCCCCCAATTTTTGGAATAATGACAATGGAAGTACTATTGAGAACTGTATCAAAGGTATCCTTATGGTGGAATTCTTTGGTCACTCTTAAGAAGTTAGCTCCCATGATCTTCCAACCTTTCTTATAGAACAAGATTGTGAACCCTTGCATCAATATATATATATATATATATATATATATATATCATGAATCCATCTGGCCTATCACCTTCCATCTCTTTTAAAACCCACTAATTTCGTCCTCAACAAAGGGTATTTCCAATCAATCCCTCTTCTCGTCCGATATTCTATCAAACAACCCCATCAAGCTTTGGCATGAAACCATGTCTTTCCTCATAAATATTGTCATAAAAAATGACGGATGCCTAACTTTCCCCTGCCCTTCAACGCATTGGCCATTTTGTAAAAGAATTTTGTATTTTTATCAGGTTCTTTAGCCATCTAACCCTTTAGATCTACCTATACTGATCTCCTCACTTACTACTCAGACTTTTATGCCTCTTTAGATCTAGTCTCTGCATAGCCTCTGATTGCAGAACAGAGCCATCCTCCTCTTTTTTGTCAATGACCTCAATATCTTTTAGGGTAGTCTTGTTTATTTTTATATTTCCAATGACCTCCTTATTTTATCTATTAAGTCTCTATTTAAGTTTAACAGCTTTAAGCCGAAAATTGTACTAGTCGAACGCCAGTGCTTAGATACATTCCAAGCTTCCTCAACAACATCTAAGAAGTCAGGAGCATTTAACCACATTGCTGCAAATTTATAAGGTGTAGGCCAGAACCAGTACGAATGGATCCCAACAAAATAAGATTGTGGTCAGATTTGGGCCTAAGGGTAAGGGAAATGGTCATCCCAAAGATCACAAAAGAGGAACCTATCTAACCTACTTAAGGACAGATTCTCTTCACTGTTGGACCATGCAAATTGGGTTCCATTTAGGGGGCTACTATCAGACTATGCCTATCCACAAATTTCCCAATTCATTTCATTTTGTCAGGCATTCTACTCCCTCCCTTTCTTGCATAGGTGAATCTAATCATGTTGAAATCCCCTCCGAGACACCAAGTCAAATCCCATTTATCCCCAATGTTGTTCAATTCTTGCGAGAATTCCTGAAGATCTCTATTATTGTTAGGCCCGTAAACCCCTTTAATTTCCTAGTTAAAATTATCTTAAACACTAAGGATGCAAATGGATACAGATAAAGCACCCACCTCCAAGTCTACAACCTCAAAAAGTTCTTTGTTCCCACAATCAGGACCCCTCCTGATTGTTCCCAGTTGAGGAATGAGCCATCCATTCGGCTACCTAAGAACCACAAATCTCCATGACAAGATAATCCTTCATCTGTTCAATACTTGTTTCTTGGAAACATAGGATGGATGGCCTTCTAATTGACTAGCTGCTTAATTGAACTTCTCTTCTCTTTCCCACCTGTTTGCAAGCAATCCAGAGAGGGACAACTATCAACACCCAATTGTATGGTTCACTTCTCGCAGCAGTGATATATCCTACGTACTGTAAGTCCCCCAAAATCCTATTTTTATTCCCAAGCTCCCATCACTTAAAAAAAAACTAGCTTTCCCAGAATATATCCAAGTTTGAATATGGGCACGTTTCCGTTTGTAACATACAAAGCTCCATTTTGAACTATTTTGTACCTGTTGCCTCAGAGAGAAACAGCTAAAAAAACCCCTTTTTGAATTCAGGTTAAACGCTACCCGATGCCGTTATTAACAGCGGTAGTGCAATTCCCAACTAAGTCAAAATTTTGATCTGGATAAGGATAACCATATTGTTGTTGCTAGATGCCGAAGTATCTTGACAATCATATGAGTGTTGATAATTGTTGGCATAAAGCAGCTTTGCTGTTACATAGAGTGTTGATAATTGTTGACACTGCAAGTTATCCTTCCGCATTGTCATTGACATGTTAGTTTGTATCTTGAGCTGTTAAATTAATTCTGTTTGACAACCAGATTTTGTTCTGCAGATCTTCTCGTTGTGGGCTGTCAGTCCTAGAAAGTATAGGGGACTGAGCTATTCAACTGAAGATGTTGGTGAAGTTCTTTCAATCTCAGGTATACTCGTGGATATTTATCTACCCAATACATTTGGAATCTCATTAAAAAGAATTTCCGATGTAGTTCACAATCTCCTAAGACAGGGATGCACTTTCTTTTCAATCTTCAATACAAGCTCTTACTTTTCTCAGGAGTCAGGTCTATATCCTAACTTCTGCTATAATTTTTAAACTTAACATATATAGTGCCAGCTTTGAAAGAGGGTTTTAATGAGTTCAGGATCACAATGTGATAACTAAGGTGAACATTATGTTCATTGATCACACAACCACCACCCACAGGAAACCTCTCCCAATATACATATGCCAAATATCTTGAGGAAGTCATCATTTGTGCTCCATAAGCAATTTTGATGTGCCACTAGTCCAGCGTCAAGTCTTAGACGAACTCACAAGATGTTAACTAGGATCGTTCATGAGGGTTGCAATGCTGTCACGATTTCCTAAGCATTAGTTGTGACAAATTTATGGACAAGTTCCCGCAGGTAGGAAATCAGTACATATAATAATACAGACCTGAAGTTGGTCCATTTCTTAGGCCATTATGAGGTATTGAATTACTGCTCTGTTTGCCAATTCTTAAGTCTTTTCTTGTTCTGGTTTGTTTTTTCCCTTGTTAACCCATGGGCACTCATTTACCATCCTCACTTTTTTTTTTGCACAGTCTGGTTAGTAGGGGTTAGTATCTGTTCCTGGGTAGAGTCAACAACCACACACACCCTCCTCACGGAATCGCCCTCCCTCCTAGTGAGGAGATACACAACTGCTGGGTTATCTCCACGGTGTGTATCTATCATCCTCACTTAGGAGCTGGAAACCAGCAAGGAATATCTGCAGGGGCAAGGTGTAGATGCTTAGAGGTACTTGGTGTACCTTTAACCATGTTAGTTGTCTAATGAGTACCCTTTAGAAATTCACTTTAATAAAAGTACGCAAATTTATTAAATCATCTCTGAGAGTTGGATAGCAAAAAGTCAGTCTTAGGACCCTAAACTTAAAATATGGCTTGCTGCAAGAACTTGTTGGAAGAACATAAATTGGATTTATAGTTTATTACAACAACACAAGCAGCCACCACATTTCTTTTTGATGAATTGAAATTTATCAAGAATTTTAGTGTTTACACACATGTATCTGTTTGCGTTAATCCACATATTACTTAACTTACCAATTCAGGACATTTAGTTACTCACTTCTTATTTGATATTAGGATTTGGCCTTCTATTCTTTCAACTTTTTCTATATCCGCCGTTGGAGAAGATTCTTGGGACCATCACCGTATCTCGCATTGCATCAGTATGCCTTCACCACTTTCTTTTATAATATGGGAATAGTAGGTTTTGGATTTTACATATGATGTTTGTTCATGTCTTTATCATTGATGCCACTTGTGAAGGTTTTATCTATACCGTTGCTGTCAAGTTATCCCTTTATGGCTATGCTATCCGGTTTCAGCCTCTCCTTGGTGATAAATTGTGCATCTCTGATGAAGAATGTTTTCTCTGTAAGTGCACACCAAACTTGAATATTTTCTTTCTAATTGCTCCACCCAACAAAGTATTGCAATTTTGATGTACAGTTATTAAGTAAGATATATAATAGTTGTCGACCATAAATATTGCTTTTAGAAAAGGGACTTTTCTCATGATCACATTTCAAGTATGCTTATGATACTTCTTCCCACTGTACTTGAGTTATTATTGACATAAAGCAGATTATTTGGTCAATACAAAATGATGCTGGCGCGAAAAGATACAATCACGTCCTCATAAAATTTTGAGTTCCTTTGATAATTAAAAAAATGAATATATTGGTTAACAATCTGTACATGGGTGTGGGAGATGTTTTAGATACTTAGATTATAAGCTTAAAACAGGCTATATGCACAGAGAAGTAAATAACGTAGTGAGTTACCATTTACTTAAGTCATTGTTTATGTTTCATGGAACATCATGCATAATTTGTTGGTGTTATTGTCTCAGTCACTTTTGCTCTTATGAGACTCATTACTATCTCTGTGAAGAAGAAAAGGCAAATATCATTGAACATTGACAAGCATTTGTGTAGAATACTTCTCTTTTATGTGTTATGTCCCTTTTATACCTTGTACTCCCGGTATCTATTAGTATCTCTTATACACTAATAGTATACCATTAGTGGTGTATAACCATATATAATAAAGAGTAGTGGGAGAGAGATAATCTCTCTCTAATTTCCTCAATCCTCCTCTCCTTCTTCTTCCCTTCTCTCAAGCCTTAATCTCTAAAACCCAAAACCTAATCCTTCTAAACCAATTATTTGTTCCTTCTAAAAATTCACTATGAAGATGTTAGGAGAAAAGAGTGCTTTTGATATGGTGAAGCGGGAAGAAGAGCAGCCGGGGGGGTATTTGTCGAGGAAAGAGCATTTGTGCTCAAGTGGGGTGAAAAGGTATCGGGGAAAGGACTATGGGCAAATGGATTATTGCATGATAGTTGCACGTTGGAAACCTTAATTAGGTTTAAAGTTATAGAGAGGAAGGAGATTAGAGTGCGTGGAAAAGAATAGGGAAAACAAGAATGGGAGGAGGCATGTTAGTGTGTGGAATGATCCTTCATTTCTATAACTCCACATTTAAATATACTGTAGCTTATATATGCACAATTATATATATTTATATGTATAGATTATTAGACAGGCACCTGCATATTCATCCTTCTCTAAAATAATGTCATTGAACATTCTGTAATCTTATTAATGAAACAATTGAATCCCAAATGCATGTCGATGAACTGAGATAATTCTGATGTCCATGCATGTGCACACACTTTCACACATATAACCATCCATTTCTGTATCTCCCATATACAACCCCCCAGGCCACCACACACACGTTTACATACCAAAAGATACAAGGCACACACATGAAAGTGATTTGGACATTCTCTTTCCTAAAAAAAACTATTTGTCATTTCCATCCTGTCTGAGAAACATTTCATTTTCGAATGATCTGTATGACCATATTTTCCTATTCTAGCCTATATCACGTCCCTTTTCGAGATTTAATGCTTTTCTTACAAGTGATTTTTTTGTATATAATTAGGTGACCATTGTTACTGGATTTTTTCTTCTGCAAAACAAAGCTGTGGTAATTTTCCCCTTCCTTCTGTCTAAAATGAAAATTTTAGCTCTGTAAACTTGTCTCATTTGGTTAGCTTATTTGAGCTTATAATGTAACAACAGGCCCAACACCAAAGAGGAGCTGCAAATGGCATCGCGATGACTGCAATGTCTCTATTTAAAGCAGCTGGTCCAGCTGGAGGAGGTGCACTGTAAGTATCCTCTTGAATTGTGTAGTTGTTCATTTACATTTTGTGAGGGTCTATCAAAATTGGGGTTCACATTGAAACTAGAATCCATGTTATCTCCAATCTGGAAGTTCTATTTCTATAAGTCATGCTTTTAGCAATTAAAATTTAGCCACTCTACATTGTGTCATATTTAAATCTGACATTTAGATTAAGAAAATTCCATCTACTGACACCAAAGTTATCATCAGCTACACAATATCATTGAATCCTCTTCTATTATGACTATTGAAACTACTGTTCTTAGTTTCTTAGGAAACTGGGGCTATCGAAAAAAAATTAAAAAATTGGAGGAAGTTGCAGGGAATGACATAGAAAGCTTCCTGGATGGTTCCATTCTCAAGTTACAAGGCTTTTCTAGAAACTAAAACAGTTAGGTCAGTAGAAAGTATACGAAGAATATAAAGAGAAAGAAAGGGAAGAAGAGAGAAGAAGAAATAGTATAATAGAGATGGAGAGAATGTGATAATAAGTGACATCCTTATCTTCTCCTTTTATATTATTTCCTAAGTGTGGAATTACACAATTACCCTTATAGGGTTTACACGCAATAGTAACTTCTTTACAATTTACACGTACTACACACAACATGATTAATATGAAATACCCAAACTAGCCCTGTCAACACTCCCCCTCAAGATGGTACATAAATATCAAGCATACTCATCTTGCCTAACATCTCAAGTAATCAATTGCTACTAATTGCTTTTGCAAGAACGTCAACAAGTTGGTCACTAGTCTTCATATAAGGATTGCAAACTTCGCCTCTGATGATTTGTTCTCAAATAAAGTGTTGCTCCACCTCAATATGTTTCCTTTTATGTAGAACCGGGTTATGAGCAATGTTGATCGTTGTCTTGTTATCAAAGTATAAGCTCATAGGTCCTTCAACAAGGAATCCCAGTTCCTGAATAAGGATCTTCAACCACTACAATTCACATACTAGCAAACACCCTATGCGATGCACGGGTGGGTGAAAAAGAAAAAAAGATGATATAGTTGCTACTGCCTACTTGTGTATAGATAAAACCAAATACCATGTACAACAAGTTCGGATAAAATATTCCGAAAGGTATGTTTTCAATTCAATCAATAAGGGCATTCCTCTAAAAAACATAAAAATTTTAACATTCTAAAAAATTATTTAGAATTAATTATATCATAGGTAGCTATGAGAAAACCTGACCCATTAGTCCAATACCTCAAGTTTACCTGTGGCTTCATCCGAAATTGTCACCCTCACAGTTTATGCAAGTATTGCATTTAAAGATGGAGATACTTTTTTCTAGATGCAACCAATTCAAATACTTACATGTTACACATATATGCAGAAAACATCCACACAGGAAATACAAAAGCATCTAGGTCTTAACAATTCACCTAAAGAGAAGATCCTCACTTTCCTGCATATTTATTCCATGTAGAAATTGCTATATACTCCTCTAGTCTTTATGCGTTGTTGATGACTAAACTCCCAAGTTGAGAACATTTGGTTGGTATGGCATATAAATTCAAGATGAGAATTTGAGCACCTTTTATGCTATCTAAATGCTAACAAAAACTAAACACTGAAGAACTTATACCTTTTATGAGAAAAGAGTAACTTGTATTAATGCGAAGACTTTTAAGATAAAGAGTGATAAAAAAAAATTGTATTAATGAAAAGAAAAATATAAACTCGAACTATAATATTTACATAAATTCCCACATGCAACTTTTATAATCAATTTCTTATTTGTGCAATAGTCTAGAACAATGAAGTATTTTCTACTAATGTCCTAATTGAGCAAAGAATGACAAACAGAAATTGATGGAAGAATTTATGTTGCCAACAGTGAATTGGCTAGATTAACTAATATAAAATAGGATTCTGGTGTCATACGCCATTACCTGCAAATGTGCAGTTTGGAAGCGTGCTAGCCTATAACCAAAAATAACAGACTGATAATCAGACCATGCCTGATAGACCACTGCATTCAAATTATGCGAATCATGATAGTGTTGTGCACAATGCGTGGTCTGTCGGATCGGATGGCTCCACATAACTGCAAAAATAATTACATCCAAGATTTTCAGTTGATATTCTCCAAACCATACCTAAATTTTAATTACCCTCTTGTTAGCTCCTGTTCAAAAGAAAATATAAAGGACAATGCTCCTCGTCTAAAAGGTCAAATTCCTAAGCTAGTTATCACTTATCAGCATATGGTCATACTTGTGGTGATGGTAGGTGTCCTGAAATCATTACGAGACTTGTATGGCCAATTTGGACTGCTAAAATATTAGAGTCGGAAGTGCATCTATAAGAGAGAAATAAGAGCTGCAAGTACATCAATTAGAGACATTCAAGCAAGATGCAACAAAATCAATCAAGACAAATGTCATAACCGCATCTAGAAATTAATTTATTTATAAATGTTGAACAATGAATAGCTTGGATGTATAAGTGTTGTGCATGGCAAGATTGTCATGTTGTAGGGAAGCAAACTCTCGATGGTGATAAAGAAACTAAAGAGAAGGACTTAAAAAAATAAACACATACTTACAAAGAAGATCTTTACTTCTCATCTTTGTCCTTCTGAAACCCTGCGAACAAAATCACCCAAAACTAATCTAAAAATCAATAAACAGTTGGAATCCAAAGAGTTAGGGTTTGGATGAAATAAGGAGAAAGAAGAAGAGGAAAAGAAATGGAAAAGAGAGAGAGAGCTTCTTGGAGGAGCACAAGAGGGGCTTCTATCCTGCGTGTCTCCCTTCTTTCATACACCTTTAAAACAGGGACAGTCTCCCCCTGTTTATCACTACCAAATGAACCATTAACACCAGTCCCCTCCTGTTTATCACTACCACCAGTAGAAGATGAAACAAGAATGGGAAGAACCACAAATGCTGAATAAAACTCTTCACGACCACTCTCCCCCTGAAGAGAAATCTTCTCGTCAAAAAAAAAATGGGGTATACTCAAAGAAGGTGACATCCATGGAGACAAACACTTGATGGGAAGGAAGGTGGTAACACCTGTACGCCTTCTAACTCAAAGCATACCTAAGGAACACACACTTGAGTGCCTTGAGGTCAAGCTTCGTACGGGCAGGATGAGCTACATGAAGAAAGCAGACACAACCAAAGACCTTGGAAGGAATATGAAACAAGCAAGCAGAAGGAGACAGTACTTGAATAGGTATCTAAAAATTTAAGATGCAAGAAGACATTCGAATGATTAAAAAAACAGCAGTTAAAAGAGCATAGGAGTAGAAAACTTTAGGGACACCCATGGAAAATAACTAAGATCTAGTCACTTTCAATAGGGCAATTTTTCTCTCACCCACACTTGAGGGGTGCCATGACAAGTGGTCTGATGAATGATACTCTGATTATCAAAGTACGAGACGAAGTCTCCAAACATATATTCGCCCTCGTTATCAGATCTAAGAACTTTAAGTTTAGCATCAAACTGAGTAGTAATCATAGCATGGAATGACTTTAAAAACAAAGCATACCTCACTTTTAGACTTAAGAAGGTAAACCCAAGTGGAACGACAAAAGTCATCCACAAAGCTAACAAAGTAACAAAAACCAGATAAAGAAGCAATTGGGGAAGGACCCCAGACATCAAAGTGAACAACAACATGCAGTGAATTGCATCTATTTCCATGAGAAGAGTAAGAGGTTCCACAATGCTTTGCCAATTCACAAATTTCACACTGAAAGGAACAAAAAAACTAGAAAGAAACGACCTAGAGAATAAGTATCTAATAAGTAAAAAGATGGGTGGCTAAGTCGACAATGCCATTGTAACAACTCCTGAGTAGTGATACTCCGAACTCCAGATGTGATCTGTTGGACAAGTGATGCAACGTGAGGTAAAGGGTCCAACAGATATGATCCTCCCTCATTGCCCATACCAATTGTCCTCCACGTCTCTAGGTCCTAGAAAACACAATGAGATGGGAAAAAAAGATAACGCTACAATTCAAAGATTTAGTAATGTAACTAACCGAAAGGAGATTTAGAGTAAATTTGGAACATGAAAAGCAGATGACAAAGGCATAGAAGAAGTAACAAGAATATGACCTACCAGCAATGGAAGAAAACGTGTCATCGACAGTTTTAACCTTGTCTTTACTAGAGTAGATAAAGTAAGACGAAAAAAGAGAAGACATACCAGTCATATGATCTGACGCTCTCGAATCAATGATCCGAGAGAGATTTGGGTGTGGAGATGGATGCACAGATGGCTGAGGCGAAGCAGCAAAAGTACCTGTGTGAGCAAATGAAGAAGTCGTGAAAAATGGGGTTCTAATTGAGCCATGAGACACCTAAGATGCTCTATCTCTGCTCATAAAAAACTCAGGCTATCTGAAGATGGTTCTAGGGTAGGAGGATCAATAGGAGCAGAAATAACTGAATGAGCACTGGAGTTCCCCTCTACCACCTAATCGCCCCTCTCCACGTTCTCCGCCTGATAGCACCCTATGTTGTGGGTGGCCGTGAAGATCCCAACACATCTCTTTGGTGTGACGTGTGCGACCACAATGCTCACACTTCAACCTGTCACAATCAGCTCCTGGAGCACCAGAATAACCACCTTCTCGGGTACCACGATCACGGCCTTTGCCTCCCTGAGACACAGATGAGATGGCAGACCTCTCTTGAGGGGGATGTGTTGCCCAAGTATTCGACCCTAGAGGGGGGTGAATAAGGTCTTGGCAAATTAAAAATTTCCTTATTCCCTTTCTGCGGAATTTAAACTAAATGAGTTAATAAGGGAATGTAAACTATCAATTCTTAAATTAAAGTGATAATAAAAGAAAGAATGAGAGATAAGAGAAAACAAACACAAAGATTGTTTTCGAGGTTCAGCTCTCTGGCCTACGTCCCCACCTTAAGCTTCCCGCTCAAGGATTCCACGATCCACTATCGTACAAACTTCTTTCGGGTGAAGCCCAAACCTTTACAACTTTCTTCTCGGGCGAAAGTCAAGCCTTTCCAATCTTCTTCCAGGCAAAGATCAAGCCTAACAGTGCAAGAAAACAGTCCCTTCTTCACTTTCATAAAGCACTCTGCTTCAATGACTAGAATCCACGATTCTAGATTTCTTTAAATACAATTTGAGTGTTGGATTTCAATCCGAAAAATGCTCCTGAAATGAGCTCAACGATTGCTTTAAAGCTCTCTAAAAAATTTCTTAAAGATAGGAGTTGAATAGCTCAAGACGGAGATTTGGGATTTCTAGGGTATATTCAATGTAGAAATCAATATGAGATTTAAAGTAGATGATAAGAGTTATTGCACAGATCAATTGTTGTATTTTGTTCATAAACAAACTCCTTTTATAGCTGAAAGTAAATAATAGCCGTTGGTGAAACATTAAATATGGAAAAGCCGTTGACAAACTAGCCGTTTATAGCATTTTCTGTTTCCTGCATGATTTCGTCAACGAGATTGGGAAGGCAATCTTAAATTCGTTGACGGGATTGGGACAGAGTTTGAAACAATGGCTCTGCGGCCAGTTTCGTTGCCGAAATCACAGACCCTCTGTGATTTCGTCGACGAGATCACTCTGTTTTCTTTGTAATCTCATCTTTTACTTCTCCAAATGATTGGGACCTTTTTGAAGGTCACTTAGCTTGTCTTTAACATGATTTTCATCATTCTTATGATGTCCTAGGGCCTTAGTATAAATATGAATTATTTGGCTTAGGCTCCTAAGGTCAATCTAGGTATTTTGGGCATTCAACTTTTTATACTTTGAGGATTTCTTACATAAGTCCTAGACTCTCTCAAAAACAAATAATAAGACTCTAAAGGATTCTTGAGAGTTGGTCTTTAACTTGATCTTGGATCTTCAAACTTGGCTTTGACTTCATGATCTTCCAAGAGTTCTTCATTTGAGATTTTCTATTTTGGCTTCAAGTGAGTCTTAAATCTTCATGATCTTGAATTTTGGCTCTTTAAGCTTTGACTTGAAGTAGTCTTCATCTTTGAATGGATGACTTGCATTTGGTTGATGGTTTGCTTTTTGTTGATCCATCTTGAATGTTTGTGATCATTTTCATGCTTCATGTCTTGTAAGTTGTGCTAATGCTTTTATAATCTATTTTTCATGAAAACTTGATAGAATCATTAGTACCACAAAGTTCATTTTATTATTGTGTTATCATCAAAATTATTAAGGGTACCTAAGGTTGTAACCTGTAGGCTAACAGGATGCTCAAGCATAACACTACGATTGCGCTTCTCTTTATGTAAGTATGCATACACCTCTATGAGGGCAGCGAGTAGCTCCTTACCCAAAATTTGAATTCAAACCTGCTCATATTCAAGGTTCAATCGTGCCAACAACTCAAATACTCGGCCGTCCTGAATGAACTTCTTGTGAACTAATGTATCTGCGCTGCACTTTGGCTTAAAAGAGTGATAATGGTCCAACTCTTCCTACAACCGCCGAAGAGTAGAATAGTATATGGACAACGGTGTATCACCATGACCTAATTGAGAAATGTCTTGTCGTAACTAATAAGTTCTAGTTGTGTTACCCACCTCTGAGTAGGTGTGAGTGACTGCATCCCAAATCTCCATAGCAGTGAAGAGGAACAAGTAGTTACTACTATTGTCCAGCTGCATGGAACATGGAATGGATGACCCAAGACATGATGGTGGCATTCTCTACATCCCATTTCACAAAGGATGAATCAGAAGAGTCACGCATAGGGATAGTACAGGTCAAGTAGCCCATCTTTCCTTCTCCCTTAATGTAAAGCTTAGCCAACTGTGACCATGCCATAAAATTACTTCCATTCAACTTTACAGCAGTAATATGAAGGTTTAGGGCATTACCATGCCCTAGGTTCAGGGGTCCAACATTGCTCACAGGAGCGCTAGGGGTTTAACTAACCTCAGAATCTCCCATTATGCTTCACCTTTTAAGAATCTTCAACGGAGAAAAACCAACAACCCAATATCACAAAGAGTACGCAACCTACACAAATAACCAAACACCTTCTAGGCATAAACCAAGCACTTCTCAACCACTTCCACCCATCAATGCACACATCACACACTTCAATCACATACCAACAACACTTCAAATCATCAATGCAAGCATCGAGCAACCCATCTTTAAGCTGTTCCAAGTTCTAACCAAAAATCAGCCAAAAAAACAGAAAACCCCCAAAAATGGTAGAAATATGCCCTTCTAAAACAGTCATAACTCCTTCAAAACATAGTGGTTTAGTTTGAAACCCCTTCCATTAGGTAGATAGCAAAAAAACGTTCCTAGGAGTGGGGGTCCTCCACCACCAAAACCAGATTTCTTATAGGAAATGAAGGTCACGACCAAATAGAAATTTTTTCTGAATGTTTTTGTATTTATTAGAAAAAAACATCATTAAAACTCCAATACTTCTCCACATATGATGAATTAGGGCTCAAAAAACTCATAAGAAGAAACCCTATCAAACCATACCTTCAAAACCAGAGTTCATACCCTCTGATTGGTACGGCTGATGCTAGCCATACAGATGGTGACGTCACTGGGAGCTTGCTCCTTTGGTTGACTATTTTGGATTTAAAAAGGAGCCTTTGATCCTCTAATACCATGTTGGAATCCAAAGAGTTAGGGTTTGGATGAAATAAGAAGGAGAAAGAAGAAGAGAAGAAATGGAAAAGAGTGAGAGAGCTTCTTGGGGGAGCACATGAGGGGCTTCTTTTCTACCTCTCTCCCTTCTTTTATACAGCTTCAAAACAGGGACAGTCTCCCCCTATTTATCACTAGCACGTGCACCATTAACATCAGTCTCCCGCTATTTATCACTACCACCTACATCACTACCACCAGTAGAAGATGAAACAGGAATGGGAAGAACCAAAAACTCAGAATACAACTCTTCACGACCACTTCTTACAGATAAAAACAGAAAATCAAATGAAAAACCTAAAAATCTAACAATTTTCACATGTTTAGGATAAGGCTAGTCCCTATTCATAATTAAAGTGGTGTACCACTATCTGCCACCACTCGCACTAAATGTACCACTTCCCTACTCCACCCATCCGAGAAAGGAACCATCAAATTTTCCAGCTTCTTTAATGTCATTATCACTACTTAATTCACCATCGTCTCTTGTGATATATTTTATTTTCGGATGACAATACATGTCAACTCCAGTCCAGCCTAGGTTTCTCCCCCTTTTGCATACGGGCACCACGCCACCATTGTTTTCCTCGCTTCTATTCCTTGAGTCCAGATCACTTCCCTTAATAGAGGGAAGCCTATTGTAACACTTCAGTTGCTGAGGTCCATGTCCTGGAAAATTGGGACTATTGGATCCTATGCTAGGCCTACTACATCTTTATGGTTTCTAAATGCAACACAAGATTGGAGATCACCACTCAGCCATAGCTCCCTAGCCCCCTCCTTTTTGGTAACAAAGGGTGTACCAAACCCTTCGAGGCAAGGACAAGTTCCTTCAGGTGTCTGCACCAACCTACTTGGAATTTTCCCTACGGACACCAAGGTAAGTCCAGGAGTGGGAGTGGAACACACAACCACAAGGAGCAAACCCGAGATGCTAGCCAACTGCACCAACCCCTGGTGTGTTCATACTTAGGCGTTCATGTCCCTCCTTCGCCAAATTTCTCTAAAGCACTACATTATGGGTGCCTAGGCTACTAACCATCTAAAACAAATGGGCTTACCTTGTAGAAATAACTCTTCCCCCTTACCAACCACCTTGTCGTAGTCATGAAGATCAAATGCAAGCTCCGTTGGAAAATCTCGGTGCTCTGATTTTTGAATCAGGATTCTTCCAAAATCTAAGTGCAACTAGGCTCCTAATCTTGCATCGTATTTTAAGAATCCTCCATAAGTGTTGCCAATAGTTTCAAAAGTTGAAGCCTTTAGTATCCATGGTTTCAGTACTTTATCTTCGGGCCCGCCTTGGGCAGAGGCAAGACAAGTACAAGATGACCTAGTCATAGTAAAATACATAGACACGAGATCATCTCCAGTTGGTGCTGGGAGAAGACCGCCAACACCCACTTTGAATGCGCCACGTATGTTGAATATTGTTTGGTCTATTGTACGTCTATGGTATAGTAGACCTTTGGGTGTTAATATGATAGAATGTATGTAATAATAACATCCTTGGAATATTAATTTCTAGAGTTTAAGTATATAACCTAATGAATGATAGAGAAGAGCTAAGCTTTCTTCCTCTTCTCATTCTTCCTTCATTCAAACCGAAACCCTAAACCAAACTAATTAAGTCAACTTGGTATTAGAGCATCTCAAGATCTAAGGGGCCATACGGCCAAGGTATGGATGACCTAGTTTTTCTTCCATCCAATAAGCCTTGATGTGTAGGAATTTTTGGTTTTTGATTTCAGAACTTTTTGAGGCATAGAGATAGGAGTTTTGTGAAGTTAGTTGGTTGTGTTTGATTCGTAAAGGAATTCTGAAGATTTTGGTGGAGGTCTCATGTTGATTGGTGGAGTATTGAAGCTCTGATGAGGATTTTACTCCTCTCTAGTTATCGTGGAAATGTGTTTTTGGTTTGTTTGGCAAATTTTTTCAATGGCAATGGCATGGGATGTGGTATTTGATCTTTCATGAAGGTGGTGTTGTAGTTGAGTGCCCTCTAAATGTTTTAGAAAAGATGTGTGAAAGTGGAAAATGTTCCATGAAGCTGATGTGCAAGTTAGGTGTCCTCCAAGCGCTTGAGGAAAGTCGTGTGAAGTTGAAAATGTTGATTTGGATTATGTATCCATTTGTGGTGGTATTTTAAGGACTTGATTTGTGCAAATCAGTCCCCTTGAAGTGCAATGGGTGACTTAGAACTGAGCCAAGACTCCTTTAACCCTATGATTGGTAGTGGGCAAGTGCACCTTGGACATGTGGATGCCCCAAATGTGCAAATCAGTACCAATAAGTTGATGGTATCGATTTCATGGTCACAATCTTTTATGTTATTTGTGAACGGAAAAAAAAAAGATGGGATACTTGAGGGGTACCATTCTTATGCCTAAGGAGACTGATAAGGCCTTTGACAAGTGGGAGGCAAAAAATGCAACTATCATGTCTTGGCTCCTTAACTCTATGTAGCCCAACATTAGCAGTAGCTACCTATTCTTTTCCTTCTTGGAGGTGGGAAATGGGGCTAGAGCCTATGAGATACACCAGACCATCTCCTAGTTGAGGCACTACTCCACTCCTCAACGTCTATGGGAAGAGCTGGATCATTACTACTCCTTCCAGGAGAATTGTAGTGTACCACTCACAGGAAGCATATGGAGGATGGACGGTTGTTCGAGTTGTTGGCAGGATTGAATCCCGAGTATGAGCAAGTGAGTTCAGCTACTAGGGAAGGAGCCACTTCTTATCCTGATAGAAGCCTACTCATACCTGCACAAGGAGGAGAGACTTCGTACTGTGATGCTCGATCCTCCTTCTCAAGAGAGGTTTGCTTTATCCTTTATGTCACAGGGAGGTAGAGGCAGTGGGCGTGGTACTCGTAGAGGATGTCGTTCTGAGGTACCTATGGTGATGAGTGTGCTAGCATTGTGGTCGCCCACGTCACACCGAGAGACATGTTGGAAATTTCATGGTCGACCATTACGGTGAGGTCCTTCTAGTGGAGCTCGAGGGGGCAAATTTAGTGATAGTATGGGAGGCTGATTTGGTGGTAGAGTCCATTCCAGTGCCTATTCCGTTATCCTTACTGCCTCTCCATCTGCAGCACACTCTTCAGACAGTAGTGCCTTCTCTCATGATGAGATGGAGCATATCAACAGCTTAATGGCTTAATTAGAACTCTCATTTGCACCCTCTCCATCCTCCTTTGCCCACACAGATACTTCTGCCTCAGCCCTAAGGGCTTCGGTCTCACCACACAATCACTCCTAGATTATCGTTTAAGTGCATTTGACCATATGACTAGTATGTCTTCCCTTTTTACGTTGTACCTTATCTGTTCCGGTAGAGATAAGGTTCAGATTGCCAATGAAACTTCCTCATCCATTGTTGGGAAAGGCAGTATACCTGCTACTCCTTTTATGCCTCTATAATCTATTCTTCATATCCCAAAAATTTCCTTCAAATATTCTTTCTGTTAGTAACATTACACAATCGTTAAATTGTATTGTTATATTTTTATCCCTCATTATGTTTTCTAGGACTTGGGGACGAGGATGATTGATACTGGACATAATGAGGGAGGACTGTATGTGCTGGACCCACTGCTACGTGTTGCATTACTTGTGCAACAAATCATATCGGGTGCTCGGCATATTACTACTCAGAAGCAGTTGATACAATGGCATCGTCATCTTGGCTATCCGACTTTTTTGTTACTTAAGCGTTTGTATGCTCAGTTGTTTAGTTTCAGTTCTTTTCAGTGAGTCATGTGAGTTGGCAAAACATTGTAGAATTTTTTACCCTTCTCGTGGGAACAAAAGTGATTTTCTTTTTATTGTGGTTCATTCTGATGTATGGGTCCTTTCCCTAGTGCCCTCATTTTCTGGTTTTCACTATTTTGTTAGCTTTGTTGATGATTTCTCACGTACTACTGGGTTTACCTTCTTAAATATGAAAGTGAAGTATGCTCAGTTTTTAAATATTTTCATATCATGATTATTACTTAGTTTGATACGAAACTTAAGATTCTTAGATCTAATAATGGAGGGGAATATATGTCTAGGGCTCTTACCTAATATTTTGATAGTCATGGCATTATTCATCTGACCACCTGTCGATAATCCCCAGAAAAATGGTGTGGCTGAGCGAAAGAACCGTCACTTGTTGGAGGTGATCAAGCCTTTGTTGTTTGCTATGAATGTTCCAAAGGTTTTCTGGTCCCATTCTCTTTAGCTGCAGTGTCTCTCACTAATCGCATGTCATCTCATAATTTGGATTTCCAGATCCCTATTCGGGGTGCTATCCCCCTCTACGTGTTTATTTCCCAATCCTCCCAAAGTGTTTGAGTGCGTTTTGCTTTGTTCACATCGATTGTTCTGACCATACGAAGCTTCATCTCAGGGCTCTCAAGTGTGTGTTCCTTGGGCCTGGTTCGAGTCAGAGGGGTTATAGATGTTATCATCCTTCTTGTCGGGTATTTGTCTCTATGGATATGACATTCTTTGAGTCTATTTCCTTTTATTTTACCAGGAAGACCTCTCTACAGGGAGCAAGTATTAGTGAAGATGTCTTCTGAGTTTCCTCTGTCAGTTCTAACTTCATTGCCTCCTAATAGTAATATGCAAGGAGAAATTGTTCCTGCTTTGAAGGTATATGGAAGAAGGAAGAAAGACAATAAAGAAGGCCCTTATGCTCCCCTCCAAGAAGCTTGCTCCGATCCATCAGTAAAAGGTAATGTCCATCATTTTAGTCCTGAGTTAATTATTGATTCTCCCAATCCTATTGCTCTAAGGAAGGGTGTTCGTTCTTGTGTTCATCTTATCTCTTATTTTGTCTCATATTCTGTTTTATCTCTTTCGTATAGCTCTTTTGCCTTATCGTTGTCTTCTGTGACTATTCCTTGCAGTGTAACAAATGCTCTATCTCAATCAAAGTGGTGAGAGGCAATGAAAGAGGAGATGCGGGCTCTTGAAAAGAGTGGCAATTGGGATGTTGTTAAGCTTCTTAGAGGGAAAAGACCAGTGGGGTGTAAGTGGATTTTCACCATAAAGCACCTTTTAGATGGCTCAATTGCTAGGTACAAAGCAAGGCTTATTGCCAAGGGATTCACTCGGACCCATGGTATAGACCATAGTATTAAAAATCATCGGGTCAACCCAAAAATCGGGTGAGTCCACTCGACTTGTTTGATTTCCGGGTAAACTTGTTATGAAATTTGAGGGTGTGTTAAACCATCGGATTACGCGAAAGACTCGTCGACCCAACACGAGTTAGTTGACTCGGTAAAGTCGGTCGAGTTTTTATAAAACCTAAAGTATAATCTCTAGTAAGTTAATTAATCTCTAATAAGTCAAGAAATTGCAATATATCAATATTTTATTCATTTTTATTTTTTATAAGTTAATTAATCTCTAATAATAAATATAAATTTGTAATTATATGATATATTGCAATTTCTTGGTGGCAAGCCTTTGGCATAGACACTACGGACCTTCAGCTTATTGCGATTCGTATCTTAAATCAAAATTGTTCATCTTCTAGCTGCGAAAAAAACTGGAGTACCTTTGACCATATTGATACAAAGAAAAGGAACCGCTTGAAGTAAGAAAAGTTAAATGACTGAGTGTATATTCATTACAATTTAAGATTACGTGAAAAACAGTTAAAAAGGAATGCATCATGTTTTGATCCTATCAATCTCGACAACTTCTTAATCAATAATGAAATTGACAAGTGGATTCATGGGCACGAAGGGGACTTTGATGGAGAAGACTTTAGTTGGTTGGACGGTGAAGATAATGAAGACTTTGCAACAACTACACAAAAGGAACTAAGCAATTTGAGGAGACCAATCTTGAGGATGATATTTGAATTTTAAAGTTCATGCATTGAACATTTAGAATGTTCAATTGTGGAGAATTTTTATTGAGATGCTAGGTTTATTTATTTTGAAAATTCATGTGATTAGATTTTGAATAAAATGCCCAATAAATGTGATGTTTGATAAAAAAAAAGAATTAGGTGTTTTGTATTATTTTTAGCTATGTTTGCTAATTGTTATATATATATATATATTTATATTTCCAAGTTAATCTGAGTCGCGGTTTTTTCGAGTACTCAACCCGGCCAACTTTCGAGTCGAGTCGAGTTTTTGAGTTTTCAAACTATGGTATAGACTACCAGGAAACATTCGCCCCCATAACCAAGAAAAACTCTATAAGATTGTTGTCCCTTACTACCAACCAAGATTGGCCCCTATTCCACTTTGATGTGCAGAATGTCTTCCTACATGGTAACTTGAAAGAAGAGGTGTACATGACACCTTCTCCTGGCTTTATGGGTTGCTCAGCCAAGGGGGGAGTGTGCAAGCTAAGGAAGATTGTATGGCCTAAAGCAATCTTCTAGAGCCTGGTTTGAGAAATTTTGCACTGCCATGTTGAAGAATGACTACAAGAAGAGACAAGTAGACCACATCCTATTTATCAAGCATTCTTATTAGAAAGTTACAATCCTTATTGTGTATGTGGATGACATTGTGGTACCGGGGATGATTATGTGATTATGATGAAATGGGAAAGCTAAAGAGTAAGCTGGCAGCGGAATTTGAGATCAACGATTTGGGCTGTCTAAAGTATTTCCTAGGGATGGAGGTTGTTAGAACAAAGGAAGGTATCTTTGTCTCTCAGAGAAAGTATGTGTTTGACTTACTTGAGCAGACCACAATGATTGGGTGTAAATCCAGTGACACCCCTATTGATGTGAACCACAAGCTTAGTCAAGACAGTGGGGAACGTCATTCAGATTCAAGGAGGTACCAAAGACTTGTAGGGTGCCTAATTTATCTCTCTTTTACCAAGCCAAACATTGCATATCCCATGTGTTGTTAGTTAGTTTATGAACGCACCGCCTCTAGAACATCTAGAGGTAGTCTACAGGATACTTAGATATCTCTAGTCCACCTCTAAGAAAGGATTGATTTATGTTAGTCATGGCGACTTGCCGGTAGAAGCCTACACAGATGTAGATTGGGTAGGCACTATTACAGATAGGCGCTCCACGTCTGGGTATTGTTCCTTTGTGAGTGGCAACCTTGTGACATAGAGGAGCAAGAATCAACTATTGGTAGCTAGGTCTAGTACAGAAGCAAAGTTTAGAGCTATGGCCCATGGGGTATGTGAACTCTTGTGGCTTCGATTGTTAGTAGTAGAGATTGGGGCTCCTACTCAAGGACCCATGGGTCTATACTATGATAATAAGACAACAATTATTATAGCTCATAATCCAATGCAACATGATCACACGAAGCATATTGAAGTTGATCATCACTTTATTAAAGAGATGTTGAGATCGAGTGACATTTGCACTCCTTTCGTGAAGACCGAGGATCAACTAGTGAATCTTTTGATCAAATGATTGGGGGGACCTCAATTCATCAGTATTTAGCAAGTTGGAGATGAGGGGTATCTATGCACCAACTTGAGGGAGAGTGTTGAATATTGTTTGGTCTATTGTACCTCTATGGTAGACCTTTGGGTGTTACTATGATAGAGTGTATGTAATAATGGCATACTTGTAATCTAGAGATTATGTATATAACATAATGAATGAGATAGGAGATAAGCTCTCTATTCTTTCTTTTCTTTTTCTTCCTTTTCTCCTTCTTCCTTCTTTTCAAACCTTAATCGTAAACCAAACTAATCAAGTCAACTACATACTCTAATCAAGTGTTTGTTTGCGTGCACAACTCCTTGATAGGTGTGCATAGGAGGTATGTGGCGCAATTGGAGTGGTACTGGTGGTCTTCTCGCCAGCAGCAACTAGAGATGATCCCAAGTAAAATTCATAATGTAAGTTCACTGGGACTGCAGCGAGGACCACTGAGTCGCACTCTGGTTGAGATTTAAAACCTGTTTCCTTCCTGTTTAGTTACTTTTGGATACAAAATTTGCAGTAGACCAGAAAAAAACTCTTAAAAAAACTTATTTTGTGAGATGGCTTGAATACTATTTTTTAAACCATTTTTCCTCTGCTGGAAAGTCAATAGCATAATTTTCATTGTTTCACAAAAGTTGGTTGGATTATTATACATTTGTGTTCCATAGTCACATAACAGTGATGAAATTCTCAAATTCTATTTTATTGTACAAGCTTAATCCTTCAAAATATTCATGATTTCTATATTTCCAGCTTCTCTTGGGGACAAAAGCGTCAGGATGCTTCCTTTCTCCCAGGTACGAAACTCTACTTAGATGACATCATGGGTTCTTGTTGGATAGACCCCTAAACTTTTGTTATCATATATGTTCATATGGCACATTCTTAGGAGGATGCCTCTTAACCACCTGAATGGTCATATCCAGGAGAAATCCCACTAGAAGAAAATTGAACTGATTGTATAACCTTGACCACCCCTTCTGTTGATATTCTGTGGACAGTTCGTATCATTGAAGACTGCCAAAAAAGAATGCAATAGATCAGTTATCTTTGTTAATTGATTGAGATGGGTTTTTGAATAGGAGATCCCAGCGATATCCATCGGACTGAAAGTCTCATCCATGTTAGGTTGGAATTCCCCCTACTAGAATCAAAATGGCACAATTTCTGAAAGGAATGTGTTTTGAATAGAATCACTAAATGAATTGTTCACAAATTTTAAGAATCACGTTAGGGAAGATTTTACATGCACTAGGACTAACATCCATTGCTATTGATTGTTTGTATCTGTTCATCTAGAGTGGTCTTTATAGAGGAAGAAAATATAAATCCAATTGAAAAATGTAAAAAGATCATCTATGGTCAAGCCTAGCTCTACGATATCTGGGGCCAAAAAAATTCAATGGACAGTTGGCCCAAGAATGCCTGAAAACCAAAAATATTATGATGTTTAAAATATTCATAACTATCACATCGGGTTCAGAATGGCAGGATCGCAAATAGCTCTTACTAACATGACTTGGAAAATGATGATTTCACCCCTTTTTTTTATTTAATGATTTCACCCTTATTCTCAACATAATAAACCAAATCAAGGGCACTTTTACACAATTGCCATCTGTATCTGGTATTTTTTTAAATATGTTTTGTAGTGTCAATTTGGTTTGAGCTTACTTTGTTAATTACTCCAAAAGATTCAATCAGATGATCATATCATTGAAAGATTTTTGAACAATATGTAAGAAATTCCATGATAAAATCTAAGCTGCATAATGATCTCCTGAAACGACTCAAAGATATAATTAGGAAGTCAGATAGGTGTTGGTCCATGTGGACCATACTATTGAGTTACCCAATTAATATTAGTCAACAATTGTTAATTAAGGGATGCTTGCCAATACAAGGTCGGTTATGGTGTGCAACTCCCTTGAGTCGTTTGAGAATATCATTTTCCAATTTGAATATACCATTTATTTTGTTCTACTAAGTTGTAAGTTCTGAAAATTGGTAATCATTTTCATATCAAAATTATCAATTGTTAGGGAGATAAGTTCTTAATGACAATGGTATTTTCAATTTGTTCTTCTCGTTCTATTTTGCCTTCAAGCTTGTAGGAATGTATTTTTCTTTTGTAGGAGTGAATATGTCTAAACATTGGCTATCTTAATTAAACAACCAGTTTTCATTTCGATCTCTTGTATTGAAGGAATTATTACAAGTAGCTCCATGAGTGCAATTAGCTTGTTGAATTGCAGGTTCACAAATGGTTTTCTTTGTCTTAAACGCGGTTGAGGCGATTGGACTGGTGATGACCTTCAAACCATTTCTAGCTATACCCAGTGAGTAGACTGCGATAAAGCCAATCAAACCTCAGGCTCAGGTAGTGGAATTTTGTATGCTTTACAAGTATTGTCATTGAACCGCCGTGTAATTTACAAGGATGTGTTTTACAAGTATTGTTTCGAGTGTGGTAATATGAAAGGGACTCTGATCCCTATATTATAATCCCAGGTATCGTCAACAAGAATTATTCATCGTTCCATATTTTATGAGAAACATCAAAAGTGTCCATTCAGCAGTGTCTTATAGTAGGTGCCAGCTAGGTTGTTTAGTTGGTAAGGTCTCTTGGCGTCATATCCGAAACCTGGGATTGAATCCCACCTACATCAGGGTTGGGGGTGTTTATGGAAGGGGGAGGGCTACCCCATAATGTGTAGCCTATAGGTTAAAAAAAAAATTTGTCTTATAGGGGTGCTTGATTAGGCTTTTCTGAATAAATAAACTTTACCTCTTGCTGGGCTATTTGGTTATTTTCTGCCAAAATGAGATTACGAGGGTGCCGATTATTCATCTTCTTCCAGGAGGTTCCTCCAAAAGAATATCAAATTTGGTGCCAAAATAACTCTATTCGGGTGCAGCTACCGCTAGAAACCAGAAACCACACTCCAAATAACTGTATAATGTAGGTGGGTGGGTTTAGGAAAGGCCTTGGGAAGTGAAGATGCTTAAACGATCTGTAGGCCCTTCTAAGGGAGCCTCCCCTGTAATTTCTTGAAGGAGTGCGTGCAATGCTTTCTTGGAACTTTGGAGCACTATTTTACTCTTGGCCTCGGCTTGTCCATTACCCTTAGTATAGTATGGTATAGTATCCGGGAGTAGCATGTCATGATGGGACGGCCGCAGTCTGCCTACTTAGCGTAGTACTTAATAGCCATAGAGATCCATGTCACTGTCGATGGGAGGATATTGATGGGGCCGAAGATGTACTCTTTTCCACGAAGAACTGAGAAGCCATCTTCAGTTTGTGCCCATCAGTGCAGTATTTGCCAATCCAAACAGATTTATAGTTGTAGTGTCATGGTAGTTGTTAGGAAACTTGAGTTCACTTTGTCAAGGTTTCTAACAACCATAATGAGATTTCAAGTCTTATCATTTTGATGAGATTTGAAATTATTCATTTTAGTCTTATGGGAATTCCAACCCAAGAAATGAAAAGCCGGATGCATCAAGTTTTCCAAAGAAAATGCATAATGTCAAATGACAAAACTTGCTAAGTGCCAGACTTTATCTCTCAGCAAAAGAATGGACTAATTTGGTGGTAGAGCCTAGCAGTTGATGCTGTTATCTGGAGTGTTGGCGTCCTTGGCCATGTTTGGCCAAATAGAAGCCTAGGCGCCTGGTAGCATAGCATGGTCCATCCTCACATCACATGTCATGTTTTGCCACTGTAGGGTCACCAACACTGCATATGGACACTTTCAAAACTTCCTCCAAATCTCGAACTTATATGAATCTTTTGTTTCTGTGTGTTTGGCTTTTGTTTTTACTCACCTCCTTCAACGTCTCGACGAGAGAGGCCACGAGCAGCCCACATTCTACCGCGCATGGCAGCCTATCACTCCCTTGTTCAAATGCCTTAATAGGCGTCATGCAAAAAAGCATCTCGGGCATCCACCAGAGTTACCAGAATAAGGCGGTGGAGAGGAGTGAAGTAGAGACTAGAGAACAGTTGACACGCGGTAAGTATAGGAATGGAACGGGCCCACAAATCGAAGCAGCTCTTTGGAATAGATATACAGTAGACTACAGGGTATTTCAGGTATATAAAGAGGTCGACTAAAGTCAAGAATTATAGTTGACGTACGCATTTTTTTAGTAAGGGGATAGATTAGTGGTTCTCTCTTAGGTTGGAGACCCAATAAAGGAAAGCGTGTTGGGGAGATCATTTCATTTTAACGTTGCATCTCTTCAGAACCGGGCCTTTACTCCTTAGTGCCCCTTTAGGCCCAAATTGAGGGCTTTTAATCACACAAATACACAATCCAACAATATTACAAGTCCTGCACTACAACTAATGCAACTTATTTTGAATCTACTAGGTGTAAGAAAGAAGCCGCATTTTTCTAAACCAAACCGTTGAAGGGAGATAGTTCTTCAAGCTAATTCGCAAGGGCCAACTTGATCCTAGGAACCCTAGGAGAGCCACGGAATCCGCCTACCACCCATTTCTAGATCTGACCAACTGCCCATGCTACCTCTAGTTCTCTACAAACCCATCTTTGTACTACTCATCATATCATGCAAATAATCTGAATCATCCAAGGAAAAAAAATTCCAGGGTGAAGGAGACCCATCCATGAGCTGCTTGATATTTCTTTCAACCTCCACCAATGTCTTATGACCTGTGAGGAGCTAATTTAAGGCTCTATCTAATGGTGACAGCCTCCCCCAGTAATGTGCACTACTGGAGAAGTGGGAAACGGTTAGTCACTCAAAGTTGCCTGGACCAAAACGAGCTAGTTCTGTGCAAAAATTCCTCCACTCCATGGCACTTGAAACTTGCTCATAGTTGATGTATGTAATATCCTCAGAAAGAATGGTCTAAATAAGCTGTTTTACAAGTAAAAGAAAAGAAGCAACTTCTCAGTTGTTCCCTTTCCACTACACACAACAGGAGCAAGCTAAAAAGAATTTTATTTATGTTCACAGAAAGTGCCTATAGAAAAAAGGCTTGAACAACAAAGACTGTTTAAGTACATGGCAGAAAAGGCGTGGATAAGAGGAAGTTAAAGCAGTTCTTTTAACAGATATGCCTCCAAAAACCATTGTGAAGCTCATTTGTACAGATTTTAACATGAAAGAGTAATAACCTAATTACCTCATGAGTGGCTTATAGAGGACAACAGTAACATACTTGGCTTGAAACCTGTTTGTGGATCCAAGAGCAACCAGAGACTGCGAAGCCCATCCTTTCTCTATGAACAGGTGGTTAAGGACAACATGTTGAGGCTTCAAAGAATCTTCGGCTGGGTGCTGCATCCCAAGGACTGTGAGGTGCAGATGAGGTGGAACGACCACTGGCTCCTTCGCAAAGTCTTCATCCACAGGAAATGGCTGACTATAGCTGGAGTCCGGCGATGGTGGAGACTCAAACTCCACGACACTTTCTAGATTCTCCGGCACATAATCCTGCAAATAAGTTAAGTTTAACCAGCAGAAAAAGCGGAAGAGCAAAGTATTGACCGAGAATTTCGCAATAGTAGTACTTCCCGATTCTTGTTAAGCCAAAGAAATAGAATATCCGGCCTGAAAGAGATCAGATGATACAAAATCAACAAAACAATATGGCTTTCAAATCAGAAGGGTTTCTTTATTTGGTAAACTTTTAAAGTTGTTGCTGGATTTTCTCTCAGTTTGAAACTAAGGGGTATCTGCAAACACTGCACCAAGAAGAAAGATCATTTCAGTAAGATTCTCAAAATAGGGGATATAAAGCTGGTGAAGGTTGTCCTTCACATGACTTTTCTACTCCTTTTTGGCTTTTAAGATTCGTAAATTAAAGGTAAATTTTATCATTTGTACAAAATGGATTTTATTCCATTATCTAATGTAAACCCCTTACGTCTCTCATAAGTCATAACATTAGCTGCCACAAACAGCAACTTCTTCAACACTTAGGATTCACTCAATTGTGCTATGGATCGCAATATCCTTTCTCACATCAGGGTTTGCACAAAATGGGACGTAAGCCAATATAAGTTCATTATGCTTTCTAGAGGAGAAAAAAAATCCAATGGTCCATAGCTCAACCACATTGTTCCTTCTCCACTGCAAGATTTTTGAGCTACTTCCCCTTCTTCAGCAGCTGGAAGCTCCTTCCCCTTCTTCAGCAGCTGGAAGCCACGTCCCCTTCTTCGGCAGCTGGAAGCCATACATCAATGTGATTTGGGCCGTAATGCTCTTTTGTCGTCGACAAAACAAGATGATGAGATACAGGAAGACAAAAATCTGGTTATCTAGGAATGTTGATAATCTGCAGAAGACATTTTTGTGTGAAGATCTGTTGTTGGATGTGTGTGTGATACAGAGAAAGAGAGAGAGAGTTGGGTTTTGTGCAGCATGTGAGATGGAGAAGATGACGCAGTCTGCTTTTTCGGGATGGGTTCCTAAAGTTTGGCCAAATTAGTCAATGACCAAACCAGCACCAAAAACTGCAATCAGGTGTCAAGTATTTTAACTTTCCAGATTTTGTAGCTGTCATCGACAACACAAGATGATGAGATACAGGAAGACAAAGATCTGGTTATCTAGGATTGTTGATGATCTGCAGAAGACATTTTTGTGTGAACAAGATGATGAGATACAGGAAGACAAAGATCTGGTTATCTAGGATTGTTGATGATCTGCAGAAGACATTTTTGTGTGAAAATCTGTTGTTGGATGTGTGTGTGATACAGAGAGAGAGAGAGAGAGAATTGGGTTTTGTGCAGCATGTGAGATGGAGAAGATGAAATGACAAAAACAGCACCCCAAAAGTCTGCAATCTGGTGCCAAGTGTTTTAACTTTCCAAATTGTAGCTGATAAAGTGGCAGTTCGCATCCTCCTAGATCATGGCTATCACCAATTTGTGAAGGCTCTAGATCTCAACCATTGGAGCACATTTTGTAGCTGATGAAGTGGAAAGGACACCAAATTTTCATATCCATCAAGATAAGTTGACTCTTCCCTTTCTGGAAAGATAATGGTTATCACACGCATTAATGCAAACAAATGCATGCACAAGGATATGGTATGAATACTTACATGGACATCAAGAATATTACTAAAAGAGCCCAACTCATCAGCCACGCAAGGAAGATCTGGAATATATTTCCATTCGCCATCCACAATGAACTTGTAGTGATATATACCTGATGGCAGGACCAAAAGTATGGAATGATCCATACCTGATCTTTGCAGCATCTTCCTGCATAATATGTAGACATCAAATGTGAAACTTTCCAGATATACTTGCCTTTTGTAGGTTCTCAACCACCAACATTATTTCATACATATTTTTTTACTATATAAGATTATTTCCATACTCAGAAAAGACTATACTTACCTTGACATCCAGTTGTCCCAAGATCCTTCCAAGGCAACATTATTACCACCATAGTTCCACGTGATCAGGGTAGGGATTCCTTGCTCAGGAGGAAGATCTAGAGCTCCTTCAGATCCATTCTGCCACATTTGACTGAAAATAGGAGTGACATCACCCCTTTGCAAGGGAGCTACAGGAACCTGCAAATGCACAAAAGACAGGCTAACTTATGAGTTGGGAAGCTATCAATCAGGAAGGAAGAGCTCTCAGTCCTTTATGGTTGAGAGGTAAGACAGTATCCAGGTTTGTTCTAGTTATTCTTTAATCCGTCGTCTCTGAGAAAGCCGATACCAACTTCCATAAAACCGTTTTGATTTGCAGATGCTCTAGTTCACAGGATAACAATAATCATCCATTTTGTGATAAATGCACAAGAGTAAAAGAAATTAAGCCACAAGCCAATTACAAAGGTCGAGATAGTCTGAGTAAACTTAGATACGTCGTGCAGAATAGAAATAAGATATAATGCAAAATTTGACAATTATTATAGCAGTAGAATATAGAAGCAAGAATTTCGAGACTGAAAATTTAAGAACAGATCTCAATCAGATCTAGGAATTTTGACAACTAGGGAAAAATAAATCAATAATTATGAACATATATCTACCAATTTGATTAGTTAATATGGGAGGTAAACCATAGTAATTCACGAACCTAAAATTCAAAAATAATTTGGCACACCTAAAATTGGTGAATAATTCGCGAATTTTTTAAATATTCGGCAAAATTTGTTACTATGGGAGGTAACTTGCACCAAAATCAGCTCCCTGACAACTGAAAATAAATCTTGGCCTCCTAATCTACTCATCTATAAAGACAGGCTTCAACATGATGTGACGATTACCTATACCTATGAAAACAAAATTCTAGTTTTGCACTATACAATTTGACATTTTGACTGAATGTAAATGCAAGAAACAAAAACATAAATGCAGAATAAACAATTGCATACATAAAAGCTACAAACAAGACATTAGAATTGCTGAGATCTGTCCTAAGAAGGGTGCATGTGTCCAAACATGTGAGCCCACGTTCCTGACCATCCAATTTTTGAAAGAGAGCAGTGTGGATACACAACATAAATACGAGATTTGATACTGCTAGTTGGTTTTCACGTGTGTAACATCCTACTTGTAAAGCCATACCGGTGGTGCACTTTCTCATCAATTCAAACCAACCAACCATAGGCCCCTTCGGAGAGATCTACTAGAACCAATCTGGATGACAACAGCTCACACCTTTATACAGTTTCAGTTAAAAATAAATAGTAACAGGGAACCTATATCTAGAATAGTGACTATATACTACAGCTCAAACTAAAGATCCTCTATTAATAAAACCACGAAGGATGTAGCTTTCTTGTCTAACAAATAAAAGACCTTCTAATAACTAATTGAGCCTAATTAATGAATAATGACCTATACAGTGATTTTTGTTATGATTTTAAACAACTTTTGGGGCCCAAAAAAAAATTTTGACGGAATTGTAAAAATAGCCAGTCATTTGTCTCGAAGAGATCTTTTCAATAAGCTTAAGATCAACAACAATAGGCATATGGCCAAAATGTTATGCCTCTCAATTCTCAAAAGCTCTCCACACCAGACTCCCCTGGTTAAAGAAAACTCAACATTGAGCTTTTGTATGAGTGATGATCCATCCAAAAGTGCTTCCTTTACGAGTCTTGGAATTAAACAAGCACTGATGACATGCACCAAATTAACACATGATGTGTCCTTTTGCTTCAATGATCCAAAGTATAAAGATATTTATCTTACTAAGATAATTGTTTGTTATATTGTTGAAACCATAGTTACCAGAGCAAGAAGCAAAAACGAGAAGCAAAGCGAAAGCAAGAACCAAGAAGTGAGGCTCAAAAAACCTTAGGAAAGGGGAAGCGAGAAATGAGATATAGGCTCCTCATTCCCATTATATGATTATGGGTACACCTTTGATTTTATCTTACATGAGATTTTTGTAGAAATATAAGTTCCTTAGGTTCCAAACCGATGATACTTGCTTAGAATCTACACCCTAGGCTATAGACTCTGGTCTACCCCCATCACTTCACACATACAGCTCTCTTTGACTACTAAATGAGACGTGATGGAAGCAAGTTTGCCCAAGGAAGCAAGTCTGAGAAATGAGCTTCCCACCCTGTACATAGCTTCCATGCAACTATGGTTGAAACCACCTATCCATCATAGCATGCGGTTAAAGAATTGAGTCAACCTCTTGTTGAATCATTGTTCTAACAATATGATCTAGAAATTGAGCTTTTGAACTTTTTCAATGGGCTGATGTAGATTGAGATTCTAAACAACTCAGGATCGGCCTAAACTTGATATCCAAGCCGTTCCAATTTGATTATCTAAACAATCAAAGAGTAAATAGCACGAAATAAAAGGAAAATGATGCATCTATGGTCAAAGGAGAGGGAAGAAGCTATGGAGTACAATTGAATCTACAGAGGTGGTTTTAGAATTCTCAACGATAAAGGAGAGTGAGAAAGTCCAGAGAATCTACACTCAAGTTTTAAAAGTGTCTAGAAATGAAAGAGGTCACTCCTAGTTATATATTTTCCTGAATGGATCTCTTAGATTTGGTTTGCTTGCCACCTCAGCATTTTCTATTATAACTAACATGTTAAAGAGGCCATGAAAAAATGTGTCCAATACAAGTTAGTCATTAAGGTACTTCATAGGTTAAAGAAGATACTAAGGCTCTTAAGGCACGAGACGCTGTGAATCTTTGAACCCCCCCCCCCCCCCAAAGGCACAACCCATATCTACCGCCAGGCCCCTAACACCAAGCTACTGGGAATAGAGAAGTGGGGTCTTGCTGCCCACAACTCATAGGGAAATGGGGCAATTGTCAACCCAAGAACCTCCTCACTGATATCCAGTCAGTAAGTAGTGCTGTCAAGATAGATGGGGGAACACATGCTCATTTCAACTAGGAGAATGGTAGTTAGCTCACACATTAACCTACTTGCAAGAAAACTCAAGATGCGTGTTGATCTAGTTTCGTCGAATTCTTGAATGAGGGCTTGGCGGCAATACACATGAGCTCCTCTCTGTCCAAGGTCATGCTACTAGGATCCAAATTAGTAGGCGGCACATGAACTGCATGTGATCAATGTGGCATTTGGCCAGACCAAATGGCTGAACCTCATTTTCGACTTGGCTGCACTAGCCCAAGTGGTGGCTTCTCAAATGATGCCATCAACAAAAGCTCCAGACTGCAAAGGCGATAGAGGATTAAGACATCTTTGCAGGCAACTGAAAGAAGTACAATGCCAGCTATAAAGTGACGTATTGACAACTATTATTGTAATGGTGGTACAACTATAATCACTATTCATAATGGCACCATTTCATCAAAATTAGAAACTTTAATCACTATATTGCGTCGTCTGTTTGCCGTTGTGGAAGACAATAAGATCACTCCACGTGGCATCTGCGCCGTAAAGCTAAACTGTCAGCTTAAATATAAAAAAAAACAGCCATTCTATCCATTAATGACATCGTTTAGGGTCTTGTGCACAATTATGAAGCCTTCAAACTCTATATGAACCCCAAGACCGCTCCTCATTCTCAGATTTAGTAAGTTTCCTAGTCTATGTTAAAGTCGAAGTATTTTAGTACGAATAAAAGTTCTCTAATTGTTGGACATTAAGATTATAAATACAATGTAAATCATCTCTTATAGTAAGGAATAGAAGACTTTTGCTGAAACATATATATGCTCTTTCTCCATCTTTGGTGTGACTCCAAGGAAACCCTAGAAGGTGCGACTCCTAGTCTCTACAGTGGTGACACTCCACAGATTATCTTTTTCTCTCTTTTTATTTTCTTCATTTTTGGTTACTGTTCATGTGTTACTGTTCATAGTCACTTATTATATCAAACCCTAGTTTCTCTTATTAAATCCTACCTTTTAAACCCTCATACAGCTTTTATAACCTAAACCTACAGATCCTTAACCCTAATAACAAACCCTATTTCAGCCTTCATAGAAGCCATGAACTATACCTAAAACCATGACTTCAACCCATTGTTTTTTTTTTTGTTTTTTGTCCACCAACCTTAACTTAGTTCTTTGGTGACTGTCCGCATCAGATTTGGTATCAGAACCCAAGACCAGTAGTAGGACCATAATTCTAGCACTATGTTGACTAAGAGTGGACTACTACCGGGGAAAACTCACTGATCGGAAGAGAGATTATTTGATTATGAAACTTGTACAACAAGTTGATGATCTAAATGAACGACTTGCTAATGTGGAGATTCAAATTTCAGTAAGGTGTTCAAACAGCCGCTTTTCGGGTTCCTCAAGCCACTACAATAGAGGGGGAAGGTGTTAGCCTAAAGGTTACAACCTTAGGTACCATTATTAATTTTGATGATAACCTGAAAAATAAAATGACTTTTATATTACTAAGGTCTTCTTTAAAGTGTTTAAAATAGTCGTTACAGAGCATTTATTGCGCCACTCGAGTCATCTAGTCAACTAGATGGGTCATCTAGTCGGCTGGATGGGTCACAGTGGCCAAATTAACATTCTGGCCTTCATCTAGTCGACTGGATGGCTCCATCTAGTCGGCTAGATGGTGCATTTTCTACTCAAAATCCATATTCCAAGACCTTAATGATGGGATTTGATTCCAAAGTCTTCTACCTTATCTTTATCAAGATAATTACCATATTTTTAGGTCTTTAAAGAGATTTTAAATTAGGTCTTAAGGTACCTATGGTCATTCTAAGTTTGTGAGCTTTTCAACACCAACTTTTGAAGACTTTTTACATTAGTCCTAAGCACTCTCAAAGAATAAAAATTAACTCTAAACCTTCTTGAGAGTCTTCAAAACTTTGATCTTGGATCTACAATAATATTTTCAACTTTGAGATCTTCCAAGACTTTTTCTTCATCTTTTTATGAAGTTTGGCATGAACTTCAATTTGGTCTTCTAGAATGATTGAAGCTTCTTTTGACTTTGATTGTTTTGTGCTTCTACAATTTGACTTGAATGCTTATTTTAGCAACTTGGATGATAATTACATGTCTTATGAGTTGAATGGTTGGCTAATGTTCTTGCACACTGTTTTTCATAAACACTTTAAAGAAGACATTAGTAACATAAAAGTTATTTCATTTTTCAGGTTATCATCAAAATTAATAAGGGTACCTAAGGTTGTAACCTTTAGGCTAACAATCTCTCTCTTTTTTATGATGACAAAATAATGGAATAAAATAGGAATAATCTCCCCCTCAATATATAAATTCATTAAAATTTTGAGTAAAGCTCCCCCTAAACATATGCATTATAAAACTAAGATATTTATACCATTCTTTTGTATATAGTTCAGTAAACCATTCAAGAGATACCAAGCATGTATGTTGTAACACAATTAAGCATAAGAAGTCAAGATCTAAAGTATGATCAATCATATCATATATATATGTCCAAAAAGATACATGAGTTCATTACATGACAAAAAAAATAAATACATCAAGCATAATCAAGCAAAAAAAAATGTTCAACTAGAACATGTCATAAAAAATATTTTATCTCCATTTTCTCTACTCCCCCTGGCATCATAAAAAAATACATAAAAGAAATCTAATGTTTCTTCTTCTTCACAAATAGGGAGTCATCATCACTACTGTCTTCTTTTTCAGCTTCTTCTTCATCACTAGAAGTAAGGAAGATAATGATGGATCCTTCAGGAAAAGCAACTTCTTCTTTCCCTTTTAGTGCCTTTACTTCTGCCTTTCCCTTGGGTTCCTTTCCTTCTTCAGCAGGCTGGGCTGCTCTAATAGAGCTAGCTATCAGACTCAACATATCAATACCCAACTGGGTAACTCCTGAAGCAGTCTGATGAATGAGAGGTGCCTGTGAAGAAACTTGCTGGGCCATCTGAAGAACAAGAGAGCCCTGTGCCCTGATGTGTTGATCTGCTGACTCGACTCTCCTCTTGATGATAACCATCACATCATCTATCCTGACCAGCTGCTCTGCAGTGTCCACTGCTCTCCTCTAAATGACTGAAGTGGTGGCATCCACTCTCTCTTTCACTACCCCCATCTCTACAGTCAAGTCCTCAAGTCTAGCATCTGTAGCCTGAAATCTATCTCTACTAATGCTACTACTAAAAAGTCAAGTGGTGCTAGGCCTGTGAAAGCAAGTGATGCAAAAGGGAAGACTACTAGTTGTTCCTTCTCGGAGAGAGAATCAACATTTGAAATGTTGTTTAGAGACGAGGGACATTATTCCCTTCAATGTCCTACATGAAGTCTTCACTATTGTGAAGAAGAGGACAAAGATGAAACTATTCAAGTTAGGTTCGAAGAGGGAGACTCGTTTGAAGATGGTGAGGAAAATGAGAATGAAGAGGAGATACCGGTCTTAAATGTACAATACCGAATTCTTACAGCACCAAAGGAGGAAGAAAAAGAGGATTTGGTGTGCACTAATATTTTCCATGCTAAGGTTAAGTGTGGGGGAGAGGTGTGCAAGTTGATCATTGATGGTGGGCAGGTGTGGAGCCAAGGGGCGGGGGGGCCATGGCACCCCCAAATTTTTTTCAAATCCTTATTGTTGTAGTATGAAGTAGTGGGCCCCTCAATTAAATTTTTAGTATACTTGCCCCCCTCCCCCAATTTTTTTTGTCATATATATAGTGGGCTCCCCAATGGAGTCCCCTTATGCCCTTGAGGTTGCCACATGTCCCTATTGACACCCCTTAACTATGGTTAAAATTCACCCAATCTCAGGGTTCACCTACTTATCCTCGGTTTTTAGAAAAAAATATTTAAATAATTTTAACCGAGTTAGTGAATTTTAAACTAGGGTTCGAAAAGAAATTTGGTGTTTTTTTTCTTTAAACCAAGGATAGGTGGGTGAATCTTAACCACAATTAAGGGGTATTAATAGGGACACGTGGCGACCTCAAAGGCATTACTGGGAAAAAAAAATTCTCCAAAAAAACTACCCCAAAAAAAAATTTCTCGGAAATTCCTGGCTTCGCCCCTGATGGTGGGAGCAATATGAATGTGGCATCTCAAGAAATGGTTGAAAGGCTTAAGTTGCCCGTTGAAAACATCATTGACCATATAAAGTTGCTTGGGTGAATGACACCACGATCCCGGTAACTACGAGGTGCTTGGTAACCTTCTAAATCGGCCCGTACAAGGATTCTATATGGTGTGACATGATCCCTATGAAAGTTACTCAGATTCTTCTTGGACGGCCTTGACTCTTATGACCGTAGTGAAACATGAAAACCTTCATGTCCAACAGAAAAAAGGTTTTTATGCCAATGAACTTGGAAGAGGTCACCAAGAGAAAGGAAAGGAGAAGGCAGCAACAAAAGAAGCTTCCAAAAATGCTTACTATGAGGCAATTTGAAGCTGAAAGCAAAGAATGAGGTATGGAATTCACATTGGTGACATGTGAAGCAAAGGAACCACAAGGGAAGATATGCTGGAGCCCCCACAAGAAGTCCAAGTGCTGCTGTCTAATTTTTCAGTCTTGACGGCTGGTGTCCGGACAAGTTGCCACCGATTTGGTCCTGGCTTCCATTTTGCCTAATCTACTAGCATACCGTATGAGTCCAACAGAAAACATGATGAATTGAAGAAGCAAGTGGGATGATCAACCTCGCAAAGCCTTCATACATGAGAGTCTTAGTCCTTGCATTGTATTGGCATTGTTGATGCCAAAGAAAGATGGAAGTTGGCAGATGTGTGCAGATAACTGCGCCATTAATAAGATCACCATCAAGTACTGCTTCCCTATTTCAAGGTTGGATGACATGTTGGCTGGTTCTTCTAAAAGATTGATTTCAGGACTACCAACCCAGAATCAGACTTGGAGATGAGTGGAAGAAAGCATTTAAGACCAAAGATGGACTATCGAGTGGCTAGTGATGCCGTTTGGACTTATCAATGCACCAAGCACATCCTTGTGTGTTACAACACAAGTATTACACCCATTTATTGGTAAGTTTCTTGTTTTTTATTTCGATAATATACTTGTATACAAAAAATAAAGGAAAACACATCTTTTACCTTGAACAAGTAATGAGAGTACTATGAAAGGATCATGAGCAATAGTGTTATCTTCCTTGGATTTGTGGTGGGTTCTTGTTGTGTAGAAGCTGATTAGGAAAAGGTGTACTCAATTGGGCAATACCCTCTACTTTGCAAGAAGTCCCAAGTTATCATGGACTTGCCACTTTCTATCAATCGTTGATACGCAACTTCAGCGTTATTATGGCTCCAATTACAGAGTGTTTGAAGAAAGGACAGTTTGTATGGACCAAGGCAGCCACGAAGGCTTTTAAGGAGATCAAGATGAAGATGATTGAAAAACCTGTTTTACAGCTTCTAGACTTCAACAAGGTATATGAGGTCGCTTGCGATGCTTCCCATGTAAGCATTGGAAGTCAAGGACACCCAGTGGATTATTTTAGTGAGAAGTTGAATGAGGCCAAGAAGAAGTATTCTACTTATGATGAGGAATTTTATGCTGTGGTACAAGCTCTTCGTCACTACCACCATTATCTACTCAGCAATGTGTTTGTACTTTAGTCAGATCACAAATAGTTGAAGTATTTAAATTCCCCAAAAGAAGTTGAGTGCTTGATATGCCAAGTGGAGTGCTTACTTGCAAGAATTCTATTTTGTTCTTAAGCATTGAGTGGGTGTAGAAAGTAAGGCCGCTGATGCATTGAGTAGAAAAAGTCAAATGTTGGTTTTCGATGACTATGGAAGTTGTTGGATTTGAGAAGGTGAAGCGAGACTTGGGGGCGGACAAGGATTTTGGAATGCTTTATGCCGAAATCAATGTTGGAACAGCAAATTTCCATCCAAAGTATTGTGTGCATGATGGCTACTTATTTCGGGGGACTCATTTATGTATGCCCAGTACGTCTCTTCGGGAGCATGTGATATGGGAACTGCATGCTGGAGTTCTAGGAGATTACTTTTGAAAGGAAAATACTACAATTATGGTTCTATTGGCCAAGTCTAAAGCGTGATGTTGCCTGGATATTACAACAACGCCATATATGCGAATTAGCTAAAGATCATGAGGGGATATGATTCCAAAATGGCACATTTCATTCTGTGCAACAAGGCATCTGATGCTTTTGAAGATTGACAAATTGTTCTTCAAGGAGGTGGTATGGTAGCATGGAGTTCTAAAGATGATTGTTTCGTATAGAGCGTGAAGTTAATGGGCTACTTTTGGAAGACCCTATGGAAGCTTTTGAGTACTAAACTTCAGTTCTCTACTGCTTATCACCCTCAAACTAATGGACAAACTGAAGTAGTGAAGCTTAGATCACTTGCTTAGGTGCCTCATTGACGAACATAAAACTACTTGGGATTAGATCTTGGTGATTGCTGACTTGACCTACAACAGTTCGCTGAATTGAACAACCGGAAAAGCCCATTCGAGATTGTCTTAGATTCAAGTCACGTCAACCTAGTAGAAAGAGGAAGAAGAAGAAAAAGAATAGAGGAAGAAGAGAAAAGAGAAAGAGAGGAATTAGAGAGATTGTTATTATGATTCACATCTCTCCTCTCCTTTATATATTATTACTAAAGTGAAAATTACACATTTATCCTTAAGTGTATTACACATAATAGACATGACTTTATACGTAATACACATGGTATAATTAACATGAAATATCATAAATACCCTTGTCAACACTCCCCCTCAAGATGGTGCATATATATCTATCATGCCCATCTTGCCTAACATTTCAAGTAACTGAGCATTACTAACTGCTTTCGTAAGAACAACAACTAGTTGATCATTAGTCTTCATATACGGAGTGCACACTTCGCCTTTGATGATCCGTTCCCTGATAAAATAACAATCTATCTCAATGAGTTTGGTTCTATCGTGTAAAACCGAATTATGAGCAATATTGATTGTTGCCTTATTGTCACTGTACCAACTCATAGGTCCTTCAACAGGAAATCCCAATTCTTGAATGAGGATCTTTAACCACAGCAACTCACATATACCATATGCCATCGATCGAAACTTTGTCTTTGCACTAGAGCGAGCAACCACCGTTTGTTTTTTACTCTGCCAAGTGACCAAATTGCCTCAAAAGAATGTATAAAAACTTGATGTAGACTTTCAGTCATCTTTAGCACCAGCCCAGTCTGCATCTGTATAGGCCTCAATCTGCATATGCCCATGTTTTCTGAATAAGATTCCCCTACCTGGGGATGATTGGGATACATCAAAATCCTGTATGCTGCCTCCAAGTGTGTGGATTTGGGAGCATGCATAAACCTGCTCACTATGCTCACAACATAAGCAATATGTGGCCTTGTGAGAGAGATGGATTAGCCGCTCCTCTAATCAATGAAAACTACCAACATCTTGCAGAGGAATACCATCCATCCCATCCACTTTGTGATTTTGTTCATTTGGGGTGTCAGCCGAGTTTAGCCTCAAGCTTTCCAGTTTCATGTAAGAGATCTAGTATATACTTTCTTTGAAATATAAAGATACCGTCACGAGATCTAGAAACTACTATTCCCAAAAAGTACTTAAAAAGATCCAAATCCTTAATCTCACACTCGCTTGCTAGATGTTTCTTCAGTTGTTCAATATTTGTCTTGTTGCTCCCTGTCACAACTATATCATCTACATAAACAATAAGGACTGTAATATCATCCTTGGTACACCTAATGAATCAGGTATGATCAGCCTAACTTTATGAGTATCCCCTCTTTTTTACCGTCGCACTGAATCTTTAACATGAAGCACTGGGAGAGTGCTTTAAGCCATACAATGCCTTCTTCAATTTGCAAACCTTCTTTTCACCCACTTCAAGGTGAAATCCTGAAGGAGGAACCATATAAGCTTCTTCTTTCATAATACCATGAAGGAAATCATTTTTTACATCAAGTTGGTATAATGGCCACAACTGGTTAGTTGTCAATGATAAGATTACACAGATTGAATTCATCTTTGCTATAGGAGCAAACGTCTCTTGGTAGTCGATTCCATATGTCTGAGTGTTGCCCTTGGCTACCAACCTTGCTTTATACCTCTCATTTGATCCGTTTGCCTTGCACTTGAGTGTGAACACTCATTGCTTCTTTCCACATTGGTTGTTTAAGAGCTTCAATGAAAAATGATGGAATGACAATGGATGATAGCGAAGACACAAGCGAACAATAGGAATATTAGATTCATCAATGGACACTGGAGAGGAAGGTGGAGTACTTACAGAGTTACAGGGAGGGTTTTAACTGGATCTAATAAGATGATTTGGCTCGAGTCCGTGTTCGCTTTGGCCCTTCTTTGGTAGACTTAAATATCGTTATTTTTTCTAAGATTCTCGTCTTAAGCAGTAGTAACAAAGTCATCAAGAGCTAACAAAGTCATCAAGAGCCAATGATGAGAGATGAGGAACTGGAATCGGCAACGGAATCCTTTTCTCTTCACACTCACTCTCCCCCTGAAGAGAGGTAGGATTAGAATAGAAGACAACAAACTCAAAGAATGTAATATCCATGAAGATAAATTTCTTTCGGAAAAGAGGATAATAACATTTATATCCCTTATGATGAGAAGGATACCTAAGAAAAATACACTGAAGAGCCTTGGGATCCAACGTAGTTTGGTGGGGACCCAAGATAACATAACAAACACAACCAAACACCTTAGGCGAATAAGAAACAAACAACTAGTAGGCTTTAAGAGCTGAGAAGGGGACTGAAAGCGCAAAACCTAAGATGGGAAGCGATGAATAAGAAATACAGCAGTTAAGATAGCTTCAGCCCAAAAAGACTTTGTAAACATTACACTATAATAGAAGAGCACGAGTTACCTCTAACAGATGACAATTTTTTCTCTCAGCAACACTATTCTGTCGAGGGGTGTAAGAACAAGAGTACTGATAGTCTATACCATTTGTAGTCAAATATTCCGTCAACCCCCCACGGCCCCACATATATATTCTCTCCCTTGATCAAATAAAAAAATCTTGATCCTTTTTTCCAAATTGAGTCTGAATCTCTTTTGACTTCATGAGATATAGCCAAGTTTACTTAGAATAATCATCACCAAAATTCATAGAATATCGATAACCAGAGATAAAGGTAACATGTGAAGGGCCCCAAACATCGAATGATATCAAACACAACGGATATTTTATAAGTACTAGGAGAGAAAGAAACACGATAGTGCTTTGGAAGTTCACACACTTCACATCAAAGATCAAACATAGATAAAAAAGCAAACAAGTCTGGAAACAAAATTCTTAAGTACTAAAAGGAAACATGACCAAGACGGACATGCCAACATAGAATACGCTTTTTATTAACACTACTAATACTATAGACTGAAATGTTCGAGGAACAGTGGGAGTCACATCCAACAAATAGAGGTCAATAGCTTCACGGCCCGTATCAACTGCCTTTCTCATTACCAAGTCTTGAAAAACACAGTAAGAAGGAAAGAAAGTGACTATAATCCAAATTTTTGGTAAGGTGACTAACAAATATAAGGTTTGTTGCAAAATAGGAACATGAAGAACAGAAACTAAAGAAAGGTGGGAAGAAAGATTAACATCTCCCTTCTCAGCAACAGATGAGAGGGTGTCATCTGCAATTCGAACTTTATCTCTACCGGAACAAATAGAATAAGTAAAAAAACAATGAAGGCATATCAATCATAAGCTCAGAAGCACTTGAATCAATTGTCCAGAAAGGACTCGAAGAAGTAGACACATGTCATATGGTAAGTAGAACCAATGACACCTTGAGCAAAAGTGGAGGTGGAGGAGGCAGATAGGCCGTCAAATTAAGCCATAAAGCGTCGAATGTTCTCTATTTTGTCCTTAGAGATAGAAACCATATCCCTTTGGGGAAAAAATACCCATGAGGTTTCCTCAAAAGCCGACATAGCCTTAAATCACTCAAAAAATCCCAACACTTCAAAAGGAAACACCCAATCCGCAAACAAGACCAAAAAAATCTCTCAACACTTCAAAAGCAAACACCTCTTCCACAAACAAGAACAACTAGGTCAATAACAACTTTTTCTACACACAAACAACAATAATAAACATTGTCGACGTCTCTTACAGAGGTTAGATATAGTTTTTTTTTCATAAAAACAACCTATAGAACAACTTTAGGGTTCCCGGAATAACACCCTTTCACTAAAAAATCAGAGTAAAATCAACCGTAACTCCAAAATATTAAACCATACCAAATTCAAGCAGCACTATTCACAGGACTATTAATGTCATTCTAAAAAGAAAAAAAAATTGCAAGTCTTGATTTCTTACTCTGATACCAAGTAGAAAAAGGAAGAAGAACAAAAAGAATAGAAAGAGGAAGAAGAGAAAAGAGGGATAGAGAGATTGTTATTATGATTCACATCTCTCATCTCTTTTATTTATTATTACTAAAGTGGGGAATTACATATTTACCCTTGTGTATTACGCGTAATAGACATAACTTTACTTGTAATACACACGGTATAATTAACATTATATATCATAAATACCCCTGTCAACAAACCTATCAACCTAGTACCATTGGCAATTAAAATTCGGCCTAATGAAGAGACTGAAGGGTTTGCACCTGATGTTTGAGAGATCCATGAAGAAGTAAGGCATAGAATTGAAACCAACAATGAACTCTATAAAACTAAAGAGGATTCTCATTGCCGGTTTGTGGAGTTTGATGTAGGGGATATGATGATGGTTCGTATAAAGGCTGAACGATTCCCAAAAGGCAAATTCCAAAAGTTGCATTCCAGAAATGCTGGACCTTACATGATTGTGAAGAAAATAAGTGCAAACGCTTATGTCCTAGAGTTGCCGGAAGATTTGGGTATAGTCCTATCTTCAATGTCGAATATTTGACAATTTACCATGGACATCATCAAGACGAAGTGTTTGATGAGCAAGCTATCCCATAGCCAATTGTTCCCAAGCTACAGGAAGAAGCCGAAAACATACTCAACAACTAGCTGGTTTCTACTAGAAGTGGTGGGTGCTAAAAATTCCTAGCGAAATGGAAGGGAAGATCAGTATCTAACAATTCTTAGATCACTACCACTGATTTTCAGTGTGTCAACCCGGACTTATACGAGCGTTATTAATCCATATAGTCACCAGAGTCAAGTTCTTTCAAACCAGGGAGAGATAATGCAGTACAGACCCATGGATTTACAATCAAAGGGCTAAAGATGCAACCCCGATAAAATCCAACAAGGGTAGATTCTAGTGTTGCCAGCTAGTTACTAGTTCTTTATTTGAGTCCACATATAATTTCTAGTGGGGTAGTAGTCTTTTATTAGGAATTAGTCTCTAATTAGAATTTCATATTTAGTCATTTTCTAGTCTATGTTAAACTCTAAAGTAGAGATTTTAGTAGGAACAAAAGTTCTCTAATTGTTGGACATTGAGAATCGATAAATAGAATGTAAATCCTTTCTTTTAGTAAGGAATAGCAAACTTTTGCTAAAGCATATATAGTCTTTCTCCTTCGTGGGTGTGACTCCAAGGAAACCCTAGACGGTGTGAGTCCTTCTAGTCTAGCTAGGTGCGAATCCTAGTCTCTAAAGTGGTGTAACTCTACAGATCATCTTCCTTTCTAGTCTAGCTAGGTGCGACTCCTTTTGGTTACTGTTCACGAGTTACTATTCATAGAAGCTTATTATACCAAACCCTTGTTTCTCTTATGAAATCCTACCCTTTTAAACCCTCATTCAGCCTTTATAATCTAAACCTACAGCCCCTTAACCCTAATAACGAACCCTATTTCAACCTTCATATGAGCCATTACCTATAGCTAAAACCTTGATTCCTAAACCCATTTTTTTGTCCACCAACCCTTAGCTTAGTCCTTTGGTGATTGTCCTGCATCAAGCTTGCACTGAGATGCTATTATATTGACTTGGTACTCAATGTCCATAACTATATATTTATTCATAAGAATTGAAACTAACAAATTTTAGCAATGCAGAGGAGACATAAATTTCTGAAATCCAATGCATATCATCCAATGTCTATGATAAGAGGTCGAGTCATACCGTGGTATAGAGTGCATCATTTCCAATTCGGATACAGCGCACAAACAAGCCCATAAAACCTCTCCCCCATGCACCACCCCCACGCCCCCGATAAACAAAGTGAGAAAAAAAAAAAACAGAAATCATCACTCTTCTTTAATGCCAAATACCATGATTGGGGCTTTATTTTCAAATACACACAAGTTGGACAGGCTGTACAGCTCTCTCTCTTGTAGCTAATGAACAACCCGATCTTCCCCAAAAGCAGAGTCAAGTCCAAACCTTCACCAAGAACAATCCGCTAATCCTCCATGTGCTATCAAGACTGATCCTGATAAAGCTTCATGTATCAATAACTTCTCATTTCCGTAAGTCACACCAGAAACCAAAATGGTGTTGCGTGGATTCTTATAAATGCGTGAAGTAACATTCTTGACCTTTCTTATACTCAGACATCTTCCCAGATTAAAGTGCAACAATTCTAGATTTCCTTGTCTTCCTTTCCCTATATTCACGACAAACCTTCTCCAACCGAAGCATATATGTGGTAAAACATAACAAAAAATTTCATTCATGAACACTCTCTAATTTTGGTATAGAATACAATCATTATCATCCTTTTACTGTCAAAAATTAACCTTAATATCCAGATTCCAGTGATCACAGAAATAACTGATCAAGTCAATTTCAGATAAGCAGAACTGAAACTACTCTTCCTCGTTGAAATTAATTGATTTATCATACAAAACTACTAAATATTAAAACAGAAGTAATCTCAATCCAACAAGCAATAAATAAAAAAAAAAAAGATAGAAAAAATGACACCAATTCGTTTATCAACCATACAAATTTGCATCTATAATCAGAATCAAAAGCCAAATGAAGTAAAACCCATTATATATGGATCAAATTAGATGCAAAGAACCCCAGAAATGTGAAATTCTCAAAAAAAAAAAAAAAAAGATGGAGACGAAGAGAAAACCTGAGGAGCAAAAGTGAGAGGAGATGGAGACAGTCGAGGGCTCTGGGGTGGCGAGTTCCCCATCGAATCTGACGAAGCAACACGAGTTTCTCCATATGAATCTGGCGGAAAATCGTTCTCAAAACCCGATTCTCCGTCAGATCTTCCCGACGGATCGTCTCCCCCATTCTCTCTCTCTTCTCTTCCGTTCGCATTTCCCATTCTCGAACGAGTTTTTCAGAAACTGTTCATTGTTTTTGAATGCTCAAAGATCAACACGTAATGGAGAATTGGTTCTTGCTGAGGGTGCAGGTCGTTATGCCTCGATAATTTTAGAAATTATTTTATGGAAATGACACTGGCTTCCTCTTTATTTACGGAGATTGACACTACGGCGACGAGCCTGGTAGCGGTTTTTTTGGGGAAAAAACCGGATTTGCAGAGACTAGAGAAAGAGAACTTGGATAAAAAACGCGTTTTTATGCGTTTTCCTAGCCTAACCCGTGTCTTCCTTGACACGTGGAAAAGGGCAAGGATGTCCAAATGTTGGATCAGATATTACATACACTTAATGCGAGTGAGAATAGTATTCCCTATAATAATAAAATTTTAAATTTGTATGTGCCAGTTAACACGTGTCTGGCTTTGCGGGCCCGAGTGAATGGGTTCAATCTTGGGCCGCTGAGTGTCACTAATTGCTTGACGAGCACGTGATGTGTAAAAGGTTTTGGATAAGGTTGTGATTGAATTTACAGAAAGGCCCCTATTGTTGAGAGGAAAGCATTTCTTTGATTAGTGATTTCCTTTTTCTTTTTTTTTTTTTTCTTTTTTTTTTTTTAACAAATAATGCATAGCTTACCGGTGATTGCCCTAATGCAACGAAATGGCCACTCCTTGTTGGTCCACACCCCATTTTTTTAATGAAAAATAATCATCTCCTCAGTCGGTGACACGATGAGGGACATGGAGGCTCCCATTTTCTTTCCATGTGTCCTCCTTTTAACCTCATTTAACTGTGGTTTAGATTCATCCACCCTTAGGGTTCACCCATTTATCCTTAGTTCTTAGAAAAATAAAATTAAAAAAAATTAACTAAGGGGTTAAAAAAAAACTAACTCAGGTTAATAGGAGTTGAAGGGTCAGCTATGTGAGAGCGAGGAGGAATAGTCCCCTCCTCAGCCGACGAGGGGACTATTGCTCTTTTTTAGTATTCATCAACTGTGGTAGGATTCATTCACCCTTAGGGTGCATTTGGATTTATGGAATTGAGTAACAGAATTGTCAATTCTATCACATAATTCCAATTTTATCATTTGGGATTGTAGTGACTCGAATTTATTTCATCAGCATTCAGGCTATTTATATGAATTTTCTAGAAAAATGTGTTCAATTTTAATGTATTTGTTTCTATGAAATTTAATGTGAAATGTTTAGAAATGGAAACCCAATTATTTTGTTCATTTTAGCCCTTTTTATGATTTAATTTTGTGAAATCGAGGCCATAAAAAAAGTAACAAAAGACTTTTTTTAAAAATTGACAGAAGCGTCAATCGATCGGCACCACTAGCACTGATCAATCGGTGAAAGCGGTATTTTTTCGGGAAACGTGATTTTCCAAAATTTTAACTTCCTTAGGGTTTGACTATAAATACTCTTTATCTCGTGAGCCTAGGGTTAGAGAGAGTCATTCTAAGAGTTTTTGAGATTTAAGAGAGGGAAACGTTGGTTTTTGCAAGAAGATTCAATTGTTGAAGGAGAACTTGGAGATCACGGCCCAAGACTATTTGAAAGAGATTGATCGTAGCGAGACAATTTTGAAAGGTTTGATTTATTGCTTAGTTAATGATTTAATTAATAAGAATTGTTGATTTTAATATTATAATAAAGTGCTGATAAATCCTAATGAAATAGAATGATTTTATGCGATTTCAAGAGATAGATTTCAAGATTTAGTATTAACTAATAGAAAGAATATTGATAATATTTTTTATTTTGCTTTAAGTAATTATTATTGTTGAAAATTAATACATGATGGATTTTGATTGAACATGAAGGAAGAGAATAATGATGGGTTATGAATGAATCATAGAAGAAAGGATGTGTGTTGAATTGTGATGAGAATTGGAATAATGGTTGAAATGGTTATTACAATAAGGATCTATTTAATTTGTTGAGTAGGATAATTGTTGTGAATAATCTTTATGTACGAAAATACATTATCATATGATCCTCACATGTTAAATTATAATTATCTATGCATGTATGATGATTAAATTCCAAATAGGTCAATGCTTAGGAGATGATACTATTAACCTACAATTCTCTAACTATTGTGGTACGGGGGCATTATAATGAAGTTTCGATGATAAGGTAACATAACCTAAGAGATAACCTAGATGAAAATTAACCATGACACGATCAAGCACTAGTCTCACATCATGGTATGTTGATAAGTTTGTATATATAAGTCCATGCATTATTGAGTCTGCATATGTATCCATGACTAATAGGAGCTTGGTATGAACTTGGTGAGAATGGATAAACATTGTATTTAAATGTAGTTGGTACAGACCTAGAATTATGTGACTGATAAAGCCTGGTACAAATTAGTAAGCCTAGAATGACATAAAAATTGGTATAAACCTTAGAATAGTATGGACCTTGGAACCCTAGTATGATAATGAAAATTGGTATGAATCTTGTTTGGATTGGTATGGACCTAATATGAATGGACACGAGTCTGCATATGTATCACAAGTGTGCATGAGTCAGGAATATGAAAATATCATAAAATTATTATATAAACTGCTTATATGTTTCCACACTCTGATATTATGAAGTTTGATACAACTGAAAATATATGTTAATTATGTTCTGCATCTACTGAGTATTTTCAATGCTCAATCAAACTGTTATTGTTTGGTTGGTTCGGGATTTCATATATGCACTCCAGATTGTGAATTAAGGAAGAATACGCAAGAGGAGACCGAAGTTAATCATCCTGAAGAAGAGAAAGATTTGAATAAATGACCCTATTGTTGATGCAGTAGTTGTTTTATTTCAGTTTGAAAAAGGTTGTACTAAGATAATTAATTTGATGTTGCTAGGTTTTTAGTTTTGGAGTTTGTGATCAAAATGGATGATCCAGATTAATTATGGTTAGATTGGTTATTTAATATGGATGATGTTTTATAGAGATTATCAATTGAATTTTATGAATGTTGAGAAAATTTTTTGAAACTCGTATTTTTATATGCTTTATATGTTGTTTGGATAAGTTGAATATACAGTATCACAGGTCCAAAGTCTTATTTGACCAATATGAGATTTTGGGGCGCGATAGGGACACATTATAAATAGGGTAGAATTAGAATTATCTAATTCCATAGAGAATTAGAGTAGTTATTTTAATGGCAAATCTGTCAAATTCAATTCTAATTCCTCGAGTTCAATTGCACCCACACACCGGTCTCTTTTAACTCTTATTAACTGTAGTTAGGATTCATTAACTTTTAGAATTTAAAATTCTAAACTTTTTTGTAGGATAATGCGGCTCAAGGGTATCCGAGCCTCGTAGAACACCCGAATAATACTCGGGCGTATGCAGACCCCCCAATCAACGCGCACCAAGAAAGTAAAGATAAATTCCTGAGGGTGATTAACAAGGGAAGAGAAACAAACTCAAGACCTCTGCTTCTTTCTTAGTCTTGATCCTGGCCAGCTATGATGGTTTTAACCTTCTAACTTTCATTTTTAGAAAAAAATATTAAGCATAAGGATTAAAAGTTTTTAACAAGAGTTAAAAGAGGCTATGTGAGTGCGAGGCAGTTCAATCGAAATTTGGACAGATCCGGTCTCTAGCTGTGGTTAGTGAGTTAGAAAGTAGAGCCTGGGAGAGTTCAATCGCACCCATAGGTCAACACGTGTTCCTTTTAACCCTTATTAACCATGATTAAGATTCACTAATATTTAGGATTTAAGAATCTAATCTTGGTTTTTAGAATTTATTTCTAAAAAAAAAATTAACCTTAGGGTTAAAATTTCTTAATTCTAGGTTCAATTTAAAAATTAAGATTAGATTGTTGAACCTTAAGAGCTAGTGAATCTTAACCATGGCTGATAAGGGTTAATATGGGCATGTGTTGACCTGTTGGGTGCGATTGACCTCGGAATCGTGATTGGCTATGATTCGATCTCAATATAAGCACTGCCATTAGCACAAAAGCCGACCAGATTTGTTTTTAGGTATATAGCAAAATATATTAATTTAAATCTAACGTAAGGAGTCAGGCCAAACTGATTTTTTTTTTTAATTTGGTAACTTTCCTTTTGTTGAAAATTACTTCAGATGGATCAAGACAAAACGAGGATGACAATGATTAGCATGAACAAGGTAATTTACCTTATCTTTTTCCTTAAAGATTATTATTTTATTTTATTGCTTCGGTTGAGCATTGGTGAATCGAAAATGAATAAAAAGGGTATTTACCTTATCTGTTTCTTAAAGAACTGAATTTTTTGTTTTTCTTTTTTTGGGTTAAGGAAGAATTTAAAATACTTGGTAGCCTAATGAATATTGTCAGACGTATTTAAGAGGGCGTTTGATAACTTTAAACTTAAGGTGACATGGGCTGCCATTTTTTTTTTTTTTTTTGGAGGTAAAACCTTTACTTCCAAAAAATTTAGACATTGTATTAAACTTTAACTTTCTACTCAAAAAAAAGAAAATTTAATTTAATACTCTAAAGTTCAAATAAGTACAATTTTCAAATAAGCTCTACCTATATAGAGTTTAGGGTTACCAAATGTCTTCTTAATCTAAATTTAGTTGCTAATAGGAGTGATTAATGAACAGAGTTGTATGTAAACAACTCGGGCTCTATTCAATAAAAGTTCGGTTCACTTTGTAACGAGTTCAACTCAAATGTCACATTTTTAAGCACGATTAGCTAATGAGCTAAGTTCGTGCACAAGCGACTCATTAATCCACACAAATATCTTGTGTATAAGGAGATAGGCCATAGAATTTGTGATATCGTTTGGAGCCAAATCTTCTATGTAATGACGGGACTCTGGGGAGTCCGGTTATGCTTCTAAGGTTGCCACATGTCCCTTTTGACACTCCTTAACAGTGGTTAAGATTTACTCACCCCTAGGGTTCACCCACACTCTTTGGTTTTTAGAAAAAATATTTTTTTTATTTTAATATTTAATATTTTAATATTAAAATAACTGGTGGATGAACCTAGAATTAGGTAAATTTTAACTATAATTAAAGAGTGTCAAAAGGGACATGTGGCAACCTCAAGAGCATAACCGGACTCCCCGAATCCCATTATAACTGTGGAGGATTTGGTTCCTACCTTTTTCATGATTACATAACATATAGAACACTAGGAGCTTTGGCAGCATCTCAAACAAACTTGGACTAGATGATTCCACGTGTGAGATCAGTGAACCTCTCTCTAAACTTGGGGGCCTAGCCTAGTGGTCGAAAGATGAATCGTAAATCTGGAGGCCTTAAGATTGAGACTAGTCTAAGCTTAAGAGAATACTTATGTTTACTAAAAGAAAAAAGCAAAAAAAACAAAAAAAAAAACCCTCTCTCTAATAAAAGTTGCCCCCCACTCGCTACGGAATGATATGTGAGGAAAATTGAATACTTTTTTCACATTCGGAATAGAGTATCCTTCGGATTCGTTAATGAGAATTTAAGAACCCCGAGTCTTTTTAATTTATCATATCGTAGGTCGGCACAGAGAACTAGTAAAAGTGACACCCAAGTTGATGGAAAATGCTTTGATGTGATCATTTATCATAAAGATATCGAATAGTTAAAGTTAAACTAATTCGCATGAGGATAAGGTAATCATACCAGGTTTTAGTGTCAGAACTTTTTGGTGAAGTGTTTGTTAGCATCCTAGGTTTGCTCTATGTGGTTGTATATTCAGATCCCACTCTTTTGGAGTCCATATCCGAAGGGATAAATCCTATTTTTTTTATCCTAGATATACGTTTAGGTCATAACGCCGGTTAGGTCTTAGTAACTATTCAGTTAGTGGGCGAATATATACAAACTCCCATCCTCTTGGGAATAGAATCCGATACCTCTCCTTAAAACAGGTGATACACTACCACTGGGACAAAGCCTTGGTGTGTGTAAAAGGACTAGTCCTTCCATTGAATGATTTGGAACACTTTCCATTCCCAAAATAATTATAAAAAAAACCCGAGAAATATTGATGTTTACTATTAACTAAATCTAGAGGGGTAGATATTAAACTATAAGTCATAGAGCAGTAATTAGACGACCCTTATCCAGTCGACAACTTGTGTTCCATTGTCCCTTTTAACCATCTTTTAACTATGGTTAATCTAAACTAAATTGAAATTAACTTTTTTTAAAACTAAAAACCAAGATTGGATGGATGAACCTTAGGGTTGAGTGAATCTTAACAAGAATTAATGGGTGTTAAAAAGGGGGGAGTGGAGCCATGGACCAATGCGAACCACGTAACAACAATAACGGATGTTAAAAAGAGGGGTGTGGAGTCGTGAACCAATGTTTACCATGTATTCCGCTACATATCGGAATGCGCGGTCCATCGGAATGCGCAATCCCTTAAACATTTTCCTAAATCTAATCATAGAGCAAAAGCAAAAAAATGAAACTAACCCTAAGTAGATACTAAGACTGAACCTTGCTCTAAGATTTCTCTATTTGGTTCCTGAGATTGAGCCCAAGGTGAAGCCGTAGTCATCTTAGTAGCCCCTCTCGCACCGAGAGAACTCTTAGAATTTATGGGAATTTTGAAAGTTTCTAGATTAAGTAGAACTTGCAGTGGAGTGGCTAGGGGTAGGAATTTTCTATTATTTATTGATATAGAGTAAAGTTTAGGGGGCTTTTTAGTCTAAATTTCATGTGATGATAATCATCAATCGCATCTTTTTTTTTGGTTGAAGATCAATCGCATCTAAAGGCCCCATATTTTGGGCTCTTCTACAGCACTTCGATAGCATTCCATAATGTCGTGCGCCAAAGAGTGTGTCACCCGAGCCTTTGGCCTGTGCGCGCACACTTCTATGCTTATGACATTTGTACCCTTGCACATTTTGTTATTCTTGGTGCTCGCCACATTATCAGTGGTCCCTGTACTGCAGGACGCACTTGAAATTTGTCAGATTTTGAGTTAACTCAATACACACTATGTTTCCACTCATGTTGAAGGTTTCATGATGTGAATGGGAAAAATCAGGGTTTTGGTAAACTTTAAACCAAAATAAGTGTGGGACCCACATGGGTTTTGAGGCGGGTCCAAGTAGATCCGTGTTCTCCTCCACGAGGAGATTAACATGGTATATTTATTTGTCTAAAACCACAAGTGGTAAATGAGAAATTGACTTCAAAGATGCCCACTTGAACATGCATTATTAGTTGAAGAATGGTATAGAAGAATAATCTCACATCGGAAAAATATAGAAACCAAAGTGGATTTATATACCATTGTCTTGGAGAATAGGGTGGGCTCCGGTTGGCTGGTTGGAACCCAATGGACATGACTATTCTGGACAGTCTCCTCAGCCTCTATTTAAAGGCAACTCATCTACATTGTAGAAGTACGAAAATCATACTCTTCTGCTTCCTAGTTAATTCATTCCTTTTGCATTTAAAGTCTGCATATCAGAGAGAGTCTCAAGCACTACTGGTTTGTTGTGTCTTGAAGTTACTAGTGGTAGCTCTCGAGAAGTGATTGCTGTATCTTGAGAGACAAATTGCTACAGACAGTGACCACCACAGCAGATCAATAATTGTCTTAAGGAGATTGAATCAAATTCAAGCCTCAATTAGTCAGTAAAATCTTCTGGTTTTATTTCAATCTGTCTATTCTATACTTTCCATTTTTTAATTATAACACATATCGAACCAATATATCCAATAAGCTTAATACAATTATTTTTGTTATTGATGTATGTTATCATTAAATCTATGAATTTCATATTCTGTAATTAATATACAGTAATTTTAATGCACTTATTAAATTATGCACAAAATTTACTGCACTTTTAAAATCTACACAGAATTTCTATACTTTTAATTTTGCACCTTTAAATTCTGCACATAAATTTCTGCAATTTTAAAATCTGCAGAAAATTTTCTGAACTTTTAAAATCTGCACAAAATTATCTACACTAGTTTTTCTGCACTGTTAAAATACAGATTATGCATTGTTATATATTCTGGACTTCATATATATACTGTATTTTCCTGTAGACTTTTTTGCATTAGGTTTGCAATTTACTGCATAATTCTCTTCCATATTTTGTGATTAGTTAAAATTCTGGAAATTTATTTTATTTTATTATTTATAGTCTAAACATTTAAATGAACACCGAAAAGACTGTTGTTCCATTGACCCCGGTAACTATCCCCACTGTTGACCCCATTGCTCATGTTGAGATATCTGAGAAGTTCAATGAGACAGACTTCAAGAGATGACAGCAAAAGATGTTGTTCTATTTGACTACCTTGAACTTGACAAGATTCTTACAAGAGGATGCCCTTACATTGAAAGAGGGTGAATTTGATCGGATGGTAGTGGCTGCAATTGAAGCATGGAAGCATGCTGATTTTCTGTGCAAGAACTACATCTTGAATGTCTTGGATAATGCACTGTATAACGTGTATAGTCCAATAAAGACCGCTAAAACTCCATGGGAGACTTTGGACAAGAAATACAAGACAGAGGATGCCGGAATGAAGAAATTTGTTGTCGGAAGGTTTCTTGATTTCAAAATGATTGATTCAAAGACCGTGATAAGCTAGGTTCAAGATCTCCAATTGATTCTTCTGAGATCCATGCAGAGGGTATGATGCTAAGTGAATCATTCCAAGTGGCTACCTTAATTGAGAAGCTGCCTCCATCTTTGAAGGATTTCAAAAACTACCTTAAGCACAAGCGCAAAGAAATGGGGGTAGGTGACTTGATTATCCGAATCAGAATTGAAGAAGATAATCAAGTATCTGAAAGGAAGGCTGGAAAGTAGATTATTGAGCCCAAGGCTAATGTGGTGGAACAGAAGAACAACAAGAAGATGAACCATTCTGAAACAGGTCTAAGTCAAAAACATAAAGGTAAGGAACAGAAAAGGTTCAAAGGTAATTGTTACATTTGTAACAAGCCAGGGCATGTAGCTTGTCGCGCCCCAAAATACCCCCTAAGAGTTAAGGGATACTTTAGTTGAGACTATACTTAATCCTGTCAAACCATCCTGTGATGAACAAAGCGAACATAATACAATAATGACAATAATCAGAGTGTGGAAGCTCATGATAGTACGGAAGTGTAAACCAAAATTTTCTTTTCTATATACAAGGTCTGTACTTCAAGTCAAAATACAAAACATAATGCAAGTAGAGGTGGACATGCCCATCGGTCAAAATACAAAATGAGGGAACCTCGCTATCGCTCCACTCAATAGTAATCTAGATACGGCCATACATCTAGATCCCTATCCGCCTGCATCTGTATCAGGATAGGTGGCTCTCTCTCTTCCATATATTCCTCTTCAACCCATGGCTCAGGGTCGAGGGCATCCTCTGGACCTGTCGACATGAAAGTATGGCTAAGTATGGAATACTTAGCAAGTACAAACTACTAGCTAGCAATGGTAATAACGGAATACAAGGATAATAATTACAGATAATTCATAACATAGAATTTAAGGCAATGCTATGATCGTGACATGCATGGAATGATGCGAAACCTCCGATAAAACTCATACTTTAAAAATCATGTCTTGTTTTTAAAAATAGCTTTTCGTGTTTTTCAAAACTTGCTTGTCGTATAAGAAATCTTGTTCTTGTCTCGTGGGAATCACATGTGTCTTGTCTTGCTTGGAATCACTTGTCTTGCTTGTCTTGTCATGTCTTGACATGTCTTGACTTGCCTTGCCATGATTTTACTTGTGAGCGAGATGTTAGTGCCTTTGTAACGACTTGTGAGCTGGGAATGTAAATTCCCTTCAGCGAATATATATATATATATATATATATAAAAGGGTACTGTAAGCACCCAATTTTACACCCCTGTCTAAACCATGGTTAGGGTCTCTTAATCATGGTTACCCATTGCCAAATCCCCTAAACCCTAGGTAAGCCTCTAGTTAGTCTTAGACCTCACCCTGAGTCAAACTCTAGAAAAACCCCAGCTAAACCCTAGAATCAACCCTAGACTCAACCCTAGTTAAACCATAGGACTCAACCCTAGTTAAACCCTAGTACAAATCCTATGTCAAAACCCTATCCCTAGGTAACCCTAATCCGAGCCCTAGCCTAGCCCTAGAGCCCTTAGGGCTTAAACCCTAAAAATCCATGGCCCCTAGGGCCTGAACCTCAGCCTGGGCCCATAAGGCCCAAAAACACCTAAGCCTAACCCCCAAACCTGTTTGTGCATGGGCTAGGCCCAAAACAAAGCAAATCTCAGTTTGGCGGTAGATCATCTATCGCCAATTATTTTTGGCCTTTTTTTATAAGGGTGGTAGATGATCTACCGCCATTATATTTTATGCCTGGTTTCACATTGGCGGTAAACCATCTACTGCAAATGTTTGAACTTCAGTTTGCAGTCTGCATACACCTCCTGTACACTCCACCCTCACCTTAACTCCTCCTAGCCGACCTCCCTTTGGTCCAATCACCTTTTCCCTCTTCTTTTTAATCTCCCCTAGGTCCCTAGAGTTTTCTCTATAAAACCCAACCTCCCCTCCATTATAAACGGTGGAAAAATCTCATAGCCAGCCCCTATTCCAAAAACTCAGGCTATAGCCCTCCTCAAGACCCTGGGCATGATCCCAGGACCCCTTTTGGCCGACCCCAAGCTTCCCCAGCTACTGCAACGTCGTCGGAGTGCACCCCCATTACGCACAGACCTCCACCACCTTTGGTCAAGACAGGGTAGGGCTTCCCCTACCCTCTTGTTTTGATTATTGCATTACTTGTGAGCCCCTGGTCATCTCCAGGGGAAATTTGCATTCATTTTGTTGATGCTTAATATGTAAACCAAACCCAACAGGGTGTTCGCTTACCTTTGTCATAGGTGGGGTGAACCCCTATGGGTATAACACCACCCTTGAAGCATTACAGACCACTATGGACCCTCTGGGAGTCCCTCAGATCATGAGGGAACCCCTGGACATCCCTACGCATAGCCCTCATGGGCAAAAATCTGGTTTTGAGCAAAACCAGGAATGACTGTAATCTTAGTGCCGCCATTCCTGCCCTTCACTGTTTGAGCTTCGTTTAACCTACTTAGGTGGGCCCTGGTCCACGTCTAAGGCCCAGGTTGAACCCCTCTCCTCTCCCTTGACCTGACCTGGTCCTTCCAGGTCCATGGTTTAGCATTAACCATGGTTAAATCCTTGAAAAATCAACACTGTACATATTGGCGGTAGTCATTCTACCGCCAATATTTATTTTGCCTATTTTAAGATTGGCGGTAGAACATCTACCGCCAATATGTGATTTCAGGCACAGTGCTTTTGGACCTTTGTGGGGCCCACTCCAGGCACCCCTTGTGGCCCACACCAGGCTTAAAATCTTCCTTGGAGTCCTCTCTACATCCCCATGGTTTCAGATCACCCAGGGTTAGCCCCCAACCCTAGTTAACAGTGGGCAAAACCTGAGTTAAAAATACTGTTTTTAATGTCGGTAATCCTATTACCGACATTAAATTTATTTTGATTATGGGCTTTTGCAGGGGCCCAGGCCTGGTAGGAGGTCACTTTAGGCTTTGCCTAGCCCCCTGGGTCCACCTCGGACTTTATCATATCCTAAACTGTGGTTAAATGCACCTCCGATTAACATTTAACTGTAATTAAGCATCCCTAACTATGGTTAGTTTGGCCTAACCCCAATTAGCAACCCTAACCCTGTCCAGACTCAGCCCTAGCCTACCGGACTACCCCTAAGCCTACCGGGCTTGTACCTTGCACTTGACCCTCCTCGGTCAATCAAACCCTAGTCTACCGGACTAGTCCATGTTAGCCAACCTTGGTGCACACACACACACCCTAGCCTCGGCACAGGCTCACGTGCCAAAACTCCGCTCGGTCTGATCTCACCTTGTGAGTACATAGGCAATCCAACCCGGGTTCAACCTCAGTTAGCTTATCATTTCTTGGATTAGTGTTAACTTAAACACTCCGACATTTTGAACAAGATTAAATTTAATTTTCTTATACCTGGGGAGTATGGAACCGTTGTAAAATGGAAGCCTCGAGGTGCCTAGCACCTTCCCCAGATTTAACTGAACCCCTTACCCTGATCTCACTCGCAGACCAAGACCTTATCCATACCCAGGGGACTTATCCCTTCTAAATGAATAGGTGGCGACTCTTAAACATAACCTTTCACACCCGTGAGGGTAAAGGGGTATGCACACCATTCCCTTCCTAGTGAGTGTCACGGAAATCCGTGCTCACAGGTACACCAACATCCTTGATCGGCCCTCTGTCCAGCTTGATCAACTTGTTTTCTTGTGAGTCAGGTATGACATATCTTGCGATATGCCCTACCCTTGACCTGCCCGATGTCCGGCTTTATCAACTTGTTTTCTTGTGAGCCAGGTATGACATATCTGAGGGATATGCCCTACCCTTGATCGGCCCAATGTCCGGCTTTATCATTCGTAGCGTAAATCACATGTCTTGTTCCTGTTTGTCCATATATATACTTATACTAGGAAAATCACGGCTTATGCATGCATAGGCGCGCGTGTGTGTAGCAATACATAGAAATCATGATGACATGTGCAATTCAAGAGTATCATGTGGCATTTCAATTCCGTTAATTGTCATGTGAGGAACCAAGAACATATAGCTCACATCTAGTCAATATCCTAATTTGGGAAAACTATACAATTCATGCTTTCGAAATCTTCATTTAATTCGTTAAATTCCCATTCATGCATTTTATCAAACTCTTGGTAAGCATCACATTCCTAGACATTTAATTTCAAGTTCTTAGTGCATACGTTTCATCAAACACATGGGTGTATTCATTATGCTTGAAATGCCATTCCACCATTTTTCATCACACACAACACAACCACACTGCATCCAATCGCCACAACCACCATCCATTCATATATCCCTACACATTCATTTATTTCTCTTGTTTATATTTAAGAAAACTAAAGCATTTCAACAAGAAAGGGAAAGCTAGGAGAGGTCAATACACCATATTCATAAGGAAATCTAGGTTATTACCAAGGGAGTTAGTAGGGTGTACTAACCTTTGAGATCAAAGCTTGATCTTGAAGGAACCCCTTGATTTGGAATTCTTTGTTTGAGGAAGAACACCACTTGAAGATGGAGGAGTCCTTGCTAGATGAGGAAGACCCACCTTGATTTGGGCTCCACTTGATCTCAATCCAACCTTCCTTGGAAGTTTTTCCCCCAAATCTCCCTTCTCCTTTCTCTCCTCTAGGTTTAGAAAATCCCCAAAATGATATCCCCTAATAAGCCAAGAGTTTAAAACCCTCAAATTCGGCATTAGCACAAGCGTGCGATCGATTGCATACTAACTGCGATCGATCGCACCTGAGGGCGATCTGTCACACATGAACCCGCATACTTTTGGTCTGATTTCTCCCTGCATACGATCAATCGCAGCTCCCTGCGATCTATCGCACTTGGAGACCACTTGGTTCAGAATGTTTGGGACCAATTTTGCCTGCAGCGATCGATCGCACCTTACCTGCGATCGATCGCACTCCCTAAATTTTGTTTTCTTCTCCCTGCAGACCCATAGGGGTGTTTCTAACCTCATTTTCATCATCCTTAGGGCTCTAAACTCCTTCCTTCATGCTGCACATGGGTCGTTATCACCCAATTTATCATAAACACTAATTTCCAACACGGGGAATGCCATTTGACTTTGAATACACTATTCAGTAGCCATAAAAATTTTCGGGGTGCTACATCCTCCCCCCTTACAAAAATTTCATCCTCGAAATTTAGACAATACATACATGTACAAACAACAAGAAAATACAAAAGAGAACGCTAAAGTTCTAATCAAATAATCGAGGATATTTTTCCCTCACTTCGGCCTCTCGATCCCATGTAGCCTCTTCCCTCAAATGGTGTTGTCATCTTACAAGGACTAAGGGAATGGTTTTGTTATGTAGGACTTGATCTCGCCTGTCTAAGATCTGGATTGGTTGTTCTATTAGCGTGAGTTCCTCCTGAATGTCTACTAGATCAAGCTCGATTACATGTGAAGGGTTCGGGATATATTTTCAGAGCATGGAGACGTGAAATACATTGTGGACCGCTGCCATATGAGTGGGTAGAGCAATCAGGTATGCAACGTCACCCACTCTAGTGATGATCTTGAATGGCCCCACATATCTAGGGTTGAGCTTTCCTCTTTTGCCAAATCTTATAACACCCTTTGTTGGTGAAATCTTAACGAATACAAACTCACAAATCTGGAATTCAAGATCTCTCCTACGGGTGTCGGCATAGCTCTTCTAGTGATCTTGTGTAGCCTTTAACCTCTCCCTGATAACTTTGACCCTATCAGCGGTCTGCTCAATCAACTCGGGGCCTAGCACCTTCCTTTCGCCAACTTCATCCCAATGCAAAGGAGATCTGCAACTTCTCCCATACAATGCCTCGAAAGGTGCCATTTGGATGCTCGCCTGATAACTGTTGTTGTAGGCGAATTTCACCAAAGGCAAGTGATCTTCTCAACTATCTTTAAAGTCTAGCATGCAGGCTCGGAGCATATCCTCTATCACTTGATTCACTCTCTCGGTTTGTCCATCCGTTTGAGGGTGAAAAGCTGTACTGAAGTCTAAACGGGAATCCATGACACTCTGGAAACTTTTCCAGAACTTGGAGGTGAATCTTGGATCCCTTTATGAAACAATGCTCTCTGGCACTTTGTGCAGCCGGACTATTTCCTTAATGTACAATGCAGCCAGTTGGTTCGAATTGAAAGTAGTCTGATATGGTAAGAAATGGGCGGACTTAGTCAATCTATCAACTACAACCCATATAACATTAGAGTTCCTAGCCGTCCGAGGTAAGCCAACAATGAAGTCCATGGAGATGTGCTCCCATTTTTACTCGGGAATAGGGAGAGACTGTAATAGACCCACCGGTCTCATATGCTCTTCCTTCACTTGCTGACATACTAAGCGCCGGGATACATACTCTGTAACATTTCTCTTTATGTTTCACCACCAGAAATGCCTCTTGAGGTTCTGGTACATCTTCGTACCCTCAGGATGCAGTGTATACTTGGAACGGTGGGCTTCATCCAAAATCTCTTTCTGGAGATCTACATCGGTCGGGACACAAAGTCTACCCTTGAACGTGATTGCCTTATCACCGTTCGTGGTGAACTCATCGCTTCCTTTGCTCACTGCCTTGTCACGGAAAGCAAACAACTCGGCATCCGCTACTTGCCACTCCTGGATCCGATCTAAGATACGTGGTTTCACCGTAATATTTGTCATCAATGGCCCATGAGTAGGAGGACTGAAACTAACATCAAGGTTGGAGGCATCCTCCAACAACATCCACTCTCGAACCATCATATATGTAACAAGTCCCTGTGACTTCCTACTCAATGCATCCGCCACCATGTTTGCTTTTCCCGGGTGGTATTGGATGGAGCACTCATAATCTTTCAAAAATTCTACCCATCTTCCTTGCCTCAGATTCAACTCTTTTTGGGAAAACAAATACTTCAGACTTTTATGGTCCGTAAATACCTCAAACTTTCTCCATAGAGATAGTGTCGCAAAATCTTCAAGGCGAAAACAACCGCGGCGAGTTCCAAATCGTGAGTAGGATAATTCTTCTCATGCTCCTTCAACTGCCTTGAGCCATAGGCAATGACTTTACCGTGCTGCATGAGCACACATCCCAATCCCATGTGGGAGGCATCACTGTACACTATGAAATCGCCACTCCTGGATGGCATTGTGAGAACGGGAGCCGTAGTGAGTCGCTTCTTCAACTCCTCGAAGCTAACCTCACATCTATCACTCCATACAAACTGAGCATTCTTCTGAGTCAAGTAGGTGAGCGGTGCCGCTAAATTGGAGAATCGCTCTACAAATCTCTGATAGTAGCCTGCTAACCCAAGGAAACTACGTATCTCGGTGACACTCTTGGTTCTCTCCCAGCTCATAAGTACCTCTATCTTCACTGGATCAACTGAGATGCCTTCAGCTGACATCACGTGGCCTAGGAATGCCACTTTCTCTAGCCAGAATTCGCACTTACTCTACTTGGCATATAGCCTATGATCTCTCAACATTTCTAGAGCAAGGCGAAGGTCTCATTCGTGATCTTCCCATATCTGGGAATACAGATGTCGTCAATGAACACAATCATGCATCGATCCAAGTACGATTGTAACACCTGGTTCATCAGATCCATAAAGGCTACTAGCATATTCATGAGACCGAAAGGCATGACAAGAAACTCGTAGTGCCCGTACCCGAGTTCTGAAAGCCGTCTTTGGAATATCTTCTACCTTGGTCTTTAATTGATGATACTCCGATCTAAGATCAATCTTGGAGAAGAATCTCACCCCCTTCAATTGGTCAAACAAGTCGTCTATCTGTGATAAAGGATAACGATTCTTGATCATGACCTTGTTCAACTGTCTAAAATCAATGAACATACGCATTGAGCCATCTTTCTTCTTCATAAATAGCACTAGGGCACCCCACAGTGAGACACTTGGTCTAATAAATCTCAGGCTTTGCAGTTCTTCTAACTGTACCTTAAACTCCTTGAGTTCAATAGGGGCCATCCTATACGGTGCTCTTGAAATCGGAGCTGTGCCAGACGTAAGCTCTATCATGAACTCAATTTTTTGATCTAGAGGTAATCCAGGTAATTCCTTCGGAAACACATCTAAAAACTCACTCACAACCGGAATGCCTGTGGAGTTTTGTGCTTCTGAGTTTGCTAAACTCAAAACCGTGAGGCAAGCAACATCTCTTTCCCTTAACCTTCGAAAGTGAAACGGCTTTACTCATTCTGGCTTAAAATTCACCATCTTCTCAAAACATGCTACGTGTCCATGGTGAGTTGAAAGCCAATCCATCCCGAGGATGACGTCAAAGTCTAAATCTTGGAATTCCAAAATGATTAGGTCGGCCAACAACTCAGTCTATCCTACTTGAACCACACTGTCCTTGTATATCCGGTCCGTGTTTATCGACTTGCCAAGTTGAGTCGAAATGGTTAACTTATGCTCTAATTGACTAGCCTTGGCTGGAAATCCTTTTGCAAAACTCGACGAGACAAATGAATGAGTGGATCCTGTGTCAATCAACACTCGAGCTAGGCATTCATTTACTAATAAGGCCCCTATGTAATTTAAATAACTAACATTAATAGGTTTCAAGCAAGAACACGCATCATACGTAGGCAACCTATTGCATAGCTAAACAACATATAACATAATAGTTAGCATTCACAACTGAAAAACTTAGTACCTTGCGTACCTTGCAAGACATCATCGGATGCACGTGCGTCTCTTTTTAACAGGGCAAAGACTCGTCCTTGAGTTGCTTGACGAGGCGGTCGTGTCGATTGTGAGGGTCTTAATGCCTGTGAAGAGCTCTGCTGCGAAGACTGTCTAATAGGGGGCCTACTCCCCTGTGATTGAGCTGGCAAATGTCGGCGAGGACAATCTCGAATCATGTGGCCTTGGTCGCCACAATGAAAACAACTTCCGGTAATTTTTCTACACTTGTCGGCTAAATGCCTCTGACCACACAGAGTACAAGGCTCGTAGGAGTATGTGGAAGGCACATATCCCATGGCCTGAGGTAGTTACAGGGCGAGGAGCATAGGTAATAGCCGGGCGTGGAGCCGGTGGAGCAAAAGGGTGGGGAGCCTGCGGTGCAAAATATAGTCTCTATGACTGTGCTTGCCCTGAAGGCTGGTATGACATGGTCCTAGCTCTCTTCTTTGCTGAGCCACTAGACTGGCCCTTCTCTATTCCTCTTCTCTTGAAAAATTCCTCAGAATTCGACTCTGCCAAGAGAGCCTTATCCACAACTTCTGAATATGTCTCATGCCAGAACATTGAGACTCGGTCCTTTAGGTAGGCCTTCAACCCCCTCTCAAACTTTCAGGCCTTCATAGCCTCTGTTGCTATCATATGCGGAGCAAACTTGGATAGGTCCAAAAACTTGGCTTCATAAGCCACCACTGACATATTACTTTGCTCCAAGGTAATAAATTCAACTTCCCTCTTCTCCTTTACTCCTATCGGGAAGTACTTATAAAACACGTCCAAGAATTCTCCCCAAGTCCATTCTTGGCCTTGTTGGGTCAAATCCCGGGTCCTAACTGTAGACCGCCACCAATGATCGGCCTCGCCTTCAAGTATAAAGGCGGCCCAAGTAACCTTCTCTACCTCAGTAGGCGATAAGACTGAAACGATCTTCTCTAATTGTCTGACCCATCATTCGGCCACTAGTGGATCAATACTTCCACAAAATACTGGAGGCCTCATCCTCCGGAAAGCTTCTATTCCCGCTTGTGTTCTATTTGGAGGAGCAGCTACTAGAGCGGCACCTGATGGAGGAGTAGCAAGTTGCCTTGCTGCCAACATAGCCAAAGTCTCAGCAATGGATGCAAAGGCTTGAGCGAAGTCGGGTTATTCATCACCCGATGGAGCATCACCTCCATTTCCTCTTGTGTTGTATCCGCGACCCCATGCACCGTGTCTCATGATTATTCCTGAGAACGACAGTACATCATGAGTCTAACTTGGATACCCATTTTACCATCAATTTAATAATTTCTTAATAATCACTAAGCATAGCAATGGCATAACATACAATTGCGTTACTAGCGTAGGACACTAAGTTTGGTTGAGGTTCAACCTATTTTGACTAAGACTAACTCGTTAGTCTATACTTGGAATACAACTCTTTAGAATGACCCTAATGCCTTGTTCAATCCTGGTATCAGTACTAAGTGACCCTAGGGACTCTAATGCCTAAGCTCTAATACCACTTCTGTCACGCCCCAAAATACCCCCTAGGAGTTAAGGGATACTTTAGTCGTGACTATACTTAATCCTGTGATGAATAAAGCGGAACATAATACAATAATAATAATAATCAGAGTGCGGAAGCTCATGATAGTGCAGAAGTGTAAACCAAAATTTTCTTTTCTATATACAAGGTCTATACTCTAAGTCAAAATACAAAACATAATGAAAGAGAGGTGGACATGCCCATCGGTCAAAATACAAAATGAGGAAACCTCGCTATCGCTCCACTCAATAGTAATCTAGATACTGCCATACATCTAGATCCCTATCCGCCTGCGTCTGTATCAGGATAGGCGGCTCTCTCTCTTCCATATATTCCTCTTCAACCCATGGCTCAGGGTCGAGGGCACGCTCCGAACTTGCCCACATGAAAGTACGGATGAGTATGGAATACTCAATGAGTACAAACTACTAGCTAGCAATGGTAATAACGGAATACAAGGATAATGATTACAAATAATTCATAACATAGAATTTAAGGCAATGCTATGATCGTGACATGTATGGAATGATGCGAAACCTCTGATAAAACTCATACTTTAAAAGTCATGTCTTGTTCTTAAAAATAGCTTTTCGTGTTTTTCAAAACTTGCTTGTCGTGTAAGAAATCTTGTTCTTGTCTAGTGGGAATCACATGTGTCTTGTCTTCCTTGGAATTACTTGTCTTGCTTGTCTTGTCATGTCTTGACATATCTTGACTTACCTTACCATGGTTTACTTGTGAGCGAGATGTTAGTGCCCTTGTAGCGACTTGTGAGCTGGGAATGTAAATTTCCTTCAGCGAGTATACATATATATATATATAAAAGGGTACACCAACATCCTTGATTGGCCCTCTATCCGGCTTGATCAACTTGTTTTCTTGTGAGTCAGGTATGATATATCTTGCAATATACCCTACCCTTGACTGGCCCGATGTCTAGCTTTATCAACTTGTTTTCTTGTGAGCCAGGTATGACATATCCGGGGGATATACCCTACCTTTGACCGGCCCAATGTCTAGGGTTTATCCTAGGGTTAACTAGGGTTTGACCTAGGGTTTAGCTTGCGTTGACCTAGTGTTGAACTAAGGTTTGCCCTAGGATTAACTAGGGTTTGATCTAGGGTTTAGCTTGGGTTCACCTAGGGTTAAACCCAGGGTTTAAGAAGGGTTGACCTAGGGTTAACTAGGGTTTGACCTAGGGTTAAGCTAGGTTGTCCTAGGGTTTGTTCTAAGGTTAACTAGGGTTTGTCCTAGGGTTTCACCTAGGGCTTAGCTTGGTTGACCTAGGGTTAAACTAGGGTTTGTCCTATGGTTAAGTAGGGTTTGACCTAGGATTTAGCTTGAGTTGACCTAGGGTTAAACCCAAGATTTGATTGAGGGTAACCTAGGGTTTACTCAGGGTTGACAGAGGTTAACGTAGGGTCAGGGGGTTTAACTATGGTTAAGAAGGGGTGTAAAAATTAGGAGCTTACAATGTCTGTCTAGGCTATGAATTCTCTCACAGTTAACTCGTGTTAGTACTGGAAGGTTAGCTTGTGAGTAAAACCTTTGTGAGAACCAAGAGTGTAAGTCAGTCCAACGGACTAATCAAAGATAAAATCAGTGGTTTTGCCCACTGTCATAACTTGTCTTCCACCAAAGATAAAAAAGATGAAGCCCAGAAAATTGTTGGTTGCTTAGCATTGGCTTAAGATTATCTTTGTCACTTCTTGCGCATCATATAAATTCACTTAGGTTAGTGTCTCCTTTAGCAACTTTTTGCCAAATTTTGGGTGTGTTTATTCAAACAGAAGGCCAGTTAGGTTTGGCCCAATTAGCTTTTAATTCGATTTGAGAGTCATTCCAATTCGGGAATTAGCCTCAGCTTCTTCACCTTCCTCATCCCCTCCATGGCAGCAGAAAGGCCTCTTATTTGAGACTTATGCAAATTTCTATTGCCAAAATTTCTATTGCCATGACTCCTATAGCCCAAATTCCTATTGCCAAATTTATCATCCAGAAACTTGGAATCATCATTCCAGTTTCTCTTGGGAGCAAGAGTCTGTTCCACAACAACAACCATATCATAGCACATATCATTCTGAGTTTAACCAATCCAATATAGAGTATGATGGACAATACTCGCAGTCGCAGTACCAGCAATTCTCCCAGAATCCTTATTTTTAAAGGGAATCTAGATTAAAATTTATGCATAAAACTGGATCCAGAAGATCTTTACACCATAGAAAGAAAATAATACTAGCTACATGTGTAGTGAATTACCTTGGTGAATGATGTTCACCGGTGAAGCAAAAACCAACTTGAACCGTCAGAACTCTTTGTAGATATTTCTCGAAGAAATACTCAAAGCTCGATCCTTGTTCTACACTATCCCCGCGAAGCTTTTGAATCTCTACTTGGTATTGAAGAAAAAATAAGAAGAAGATGGATTATTGATATAGACTTTCTATCACCCAAAACCCTAGGGTTCAAAACCCTAAGCTTCAAAAACCCAACTTGTCATGCCCCAAAATACCACCTAGGAGTTTGGATACTTTGGCGATGTGACTTATACTTGAAATCATCCTGCAAAGCATATACAAGGCATGAAAAATAGTGAATCTGAAATTTCTTTTAACATCCATTGTATTTCAAGTGCAAGAGACGACTTATTTACATATAATGATAATTTAGGTTACCTTACCCAAGTTTAACAAAAACCCAAACATGAGATCCCAAAATACATGTCACACTCTCTCTCAACACTCAACCATAAGGCTACATGTTGAGGCTCCTATCATCTGCATGCTGATCCCCAGCAAGCTTCTGCTAGACCCTTTCTTCTGTAGCACGATCATCCCACTTGAAACCTACCGAAATGACAGTTCAGCTGAGTATTGAATACTCAGCGTATACACACTACTAACTAACCATGTTACAATACATGAACATGCCATATAGGATATAGTTCATCAAAATATACACATGATCAGAGTGCGAAAGTTAAAACAAGATCACATTGCAAAATCTTAAAATCATGCTTTAATTCATACATTAAGTTCATGCTTTAACAATACGTATTTCAATTATCTTGTGAGTTCCTTATGCATCTTATGAAGTTCTTAGCTTATTTTATCATTCTGTTCACTTATCTTATACTTACTTCGAGACAGATGCTAGTACTCGTACCTGGTCATAGTATACTACCATCCTCTCTTCATTTCTTGTTAACTTGCTTGTGAGTTTCTTGTGAACTTGCTTTCATGGAAACAGATGATAGTGCTCGTATCAGGTCATAGTACACTAAACATCCTTTCATACTTATCTTGAAAATAGATACTAGTGCCCGTACCTGGTCATAGTACACTAGGATCCTTTCATATTCTTCATTTTACTTGGAGATAGATACTAATACCCGTACCTGGTCATAGTATACTAGTATCCTCTCATATTCTTGGAAATAGATGTTAATACGCATACCTGGTCATAGTACACTAACATCGTTCCATGCTTTACGTGGCTTAATTCTTTTCTTGTCTTGTTCTTGTCTTGTGGAAACCTCTCTTGTCTTGTTCTTATTCATGTTTAGAGTCACGCTTGTCTGGTTCTTATCTCGTGGAAATCACTCTTGTCTTGGCTTAGTTTCATGTGATTGTACTTAGAAAACTAGGTTCATGCATGCATACGTGCTTATGCATAGTGCTTGTAAGCATCATGGAGTAATTGTAAACATCATGATTTTTATATAAGGCATTTAAAACATTGAGTACAAAGTATAGCATATTTTTTAGCATCACAAGGTACGGTGAGCATCATATAGGTATGAAAACACTTAGGAGAACATTTCATAGCATTGCAAGCATTTCTATAGGCATGTGAGATTTTAACTAAACATATAGGACATGTTAGCAATTTTACCAAATTGGGGAAAATTCCTAAATCATATTTTCATAGCCTTAAAATAACTCTCGTACATGCATTTTATCAAACACGTAACATTCAACATTCTTATAGGCATTTCATTCATTTTTTATCATAGTAAAACATTTCATCAAACACCTTGAGTGCATATTTTATGTGTACGTTGCCCATTCCCATTTTCCATCATACATCAACCATGTCATTCATAACTATTTAAATTAATATCAACCTATTAAGTTACACATCTTAATATCATCTCAATATGGTTCACATCTTGATTTTCACAAAAGATCACTAAAATGGAAATGCATGTCAATGGATTGTTGCAAGGAGGTTAGTAGAATGTATCTACCTTGAAAGTTCTAGGGAAAAGAGTTAGGAAGACTTAAGAACCCTTGTGGAAGTGAATCCAAGCTTCAAGTGGCGAAATCCACGCTTTAGGAAGAAGATCCAAGCTCGTGGAAGCTCGAGAAGTGAGGATTCGAACTCCTCCTCCTTGATCTCCAACAAAATCCCTCTTTGGAACCCTAGAATTTCTCCTCTTTTTCTCCCAAATCCTTTCTTAGTTCTCTCTTTAGGTTTAGGGTAACCCAAAAACGCCCAAATCATCACCTATTTATAGGCCAAGGGGTGAAAACCCCAAAAATTACGCTCTAAAAAAGTTGGTTCGCGCTCCTACGATTGTTCGTAGGCTTCCTACAATCGATCGTAGGTTGCCCAGTGATTTTCCCAATTTTTGGGCTTTATGATCGTTCGTAGAGTGTCTACGAACGTTTGCAGCGCTTCTACAATCGTTTGTAGGTCCCCTACGAACATTCGTAACTTTGATAGTAAGTTTACAGATTTTCTTGCATGGGTATTTCGTGCATAACTTTTGAATCCCTTGTTGGATTTTGATTATTCAAGGACTACTCCTTCAAATGGGATCAATTTTGTGTCTAATAGACAAATCCTAATTTTGAGTTTTTAATTACCTAAATGCCCTCTAAATCTGACTGGTCTGGGATTGGATTTCAATAGCCCAGATTTTCAACCGACTCGACTTCAAAAATCCAACTTTTAGCTCAACCCCGACTCAAAACCTGGAAAAATAATAAACATGAACCTTGAAGAGGGTCCCAATACCTTTCAAAAAAATTCAAGAATCATTTGATTCTAATAAGCAATGATGAAACTAGAGATCTTACAATTTGAGGGTTGTTAAGACTTCCCCCATCCTTTAATACTTAGAACCCTTCCCCTTTTAAATTTTAACACCTATAAACATCAAGGAGTGTTCTTCAGTACCCTCACACATCATAAAATCTATAATAAAATCCTCACATCATTCACAAGGACCTAGGGAACCTTGGCCTCAAAAGCACTGTTCACCGCACTATTCACACTCTATTCACTTCCAACCCTTTATGCACTTAGGGTATTTTATATACCCTTGCTTCTACACACATAGAGTATATTTATACTCTCTTGTTGAGGTTCAACACCTGTACCTAAAACCCTCACTTAACTCATCACACTACCAAGAACAAAATGAACCATGCTACCAAGAACAAAATGTAAAGGCCTTAAGCCTTTACACACACCACACAAAGGCACTATTCATAGCCTAGTGAACTCGGTTCCGGGGTTCTACATCCTCCCCCCTTATAGAAATTTCTTCCTCGAAATTAGGACTTTCACAAGGGCAAACGGGGATACTATTCCCACACTTCACCTTGCTCAGCTGAGCACACTTGTATTAGCAACACCAGTAATTCAAAAAGGATGTTTCAATCCACCTTCGATCAACACATGGGCTAGGCACCTACTTAGCGGCAAGCATCCCTGTTTTATACGCAACTAAACTCAAACCAAATGCAAGAAAATTTTCTAGCATATAATTAACATGTTTTCATACATCTTGCATATTTAGCACACACATATCATATCAAGCGAAAACCACTATTTAATGTACTTTGAACCACATTAGCAGACGCCTGAGCATCCTGTCTTGACTTGGCGAAGGATCTGCCTTGGTTGGCCTGGCGAGGTCACTGGGTGGGCTGCTGGGGCCTCGAAGCCTAAAAAGCCACTTGCTGTGTGGGCAATTGAACTGGGAGTCTACTCCTCTGGGTTTGGGACTGTTGACGATGTGGACAATCTCTAACCCAGTGTCCATGGTCACCGCACTGGTAACATGCACTTGTGAGAGCTCAACAATCCCCAGCCAAGTGCTTCCTCCTACACTAACTACAGAACTCGGATGTAGATGCAGAAGATATGGGTTGCCCCAGTCGAGTGACTTGCATAATAGTAGGGTGAGGAACCTGAGGTGCAGAATATAGTCTATATGACTGTGCTGGCCCTAAGGGCTGATATGGAGTAGTCCTAACTCTCTTCTCTGTTGAGCCACTAGACTGGCCTCTCTCTATTCGCCTTCTCTTGAAAAATTCCTCAGAATTAGTCTCGGCTAGCTAGGCATTGTCCACTACTTCGGCATACGTCTCATGTCTAAACATCGAGACTCTGTCTCTAATGTAAGCCTTGAACCCTCTTTCAAACATTTGGGCCTTCATAGCCTCAGTAGTTATCATGTGAGGAGCGAATTGAGATAACTCTGAGAACTTAGCCTCATATGCGGCCACAGACATGCTACCTTGCTCCAAGGTAATAAATTCAACTTCTTTCTTCTCCTTCATTCCTATCGGGAAGTACTTCTTGTAGAAAACATCCAAGAATTCTCCCCAAGTCCAATCTTGACCCTATCAGGTCAAATCCCGGGTCCTAACCGTGGACCTGTACCAATGGTCGGCCTCACCTTCAAGCATAAAGGCGGCCCAGGTGACCCTCTCTATCTCTGTAGGCGACAACACTAAGAATATATTTTCAAGTTACCGGATCCATGCTTCGGCAGCTAACGGATCAATACTCCCACAAAACACTAGAGGCCTCATCCTTCGAAAAGCTTCTATTCCCGTCTGTGCTTTATTTGGAGGGGCAGCTATAAGAGCGGCACCTGAAGGAGGAGTGGTAGGTTGCCTTGTTGCTAACATAGCCAAAGTCTCGACTATGGATGCAAAAGCTTGAGCAAAGTCGGGGTACTCATCACCCGAGGGAGCATCACTTCCATTTCCCCTCATGTTGTATCTGTGACCCTGTGCACCGCGTCTCATGATTACTTCTTGAGGACGACAGTACAACATGAGTCTAACTTGGATACACATTTGGTAACCAATTCAACAATCACCTAATGTTTATAGGTATATAATAATACATCGAGGCAGATAATAAAATCATATAAGCGTACAATTAATGTTTCCTAGCATACGACACTAAGTTGGGTTGGGATTTCAACCAGTTTTGACTAAGACTAATGAGTAGTTTATACATTTGAGTGATTTACAAATTTTTTTTTGAATTTTCGTGACATGTATGATGCTTCTAAGATCTATATGATGCACACAAAATATGTATGATGCTTATGTCATGTATAAAGTGCATGCTATGTATATTGCTTATGAGATGTATGTTGTGCATGCTATGTATGTTGCTTATTAGATGTATGATGTGCATACTATACATGTTGCTTATGAGATGTATGATATGCATGTTACTTATGAGATGTGCATAATGCTTTTGTACCTTGAGCCTAAACTTTCCTTGGAGTTTATAATATGTTTATCATTTTGGACTGAGCATAGGGTCTAGAATGTGCTGCAGAATTAACGCACATCTATATCTAGAACTTTTTGGATTGAGCATTGAGTCTAGAATGTGCTGCAGATAATGCGCATCGGTATCTAGAAACGTGCATCAAACATCCATGAGCTTGTCCAAAACTATATATATATTTATTTCTTTTATTCCTGGGTTCCTACTAGTCATAGGGATGCATGAACTTACATAGACTTATTACCATACCATGATGTACGACATTGTGTTTGTTTGTGATGAAAAGATGCATTAAGCATTATTCAACGGATGAAATTTCACAGGATACGCATAATAGCATATATATCGAACCTATGTCCTTAGTTCCGCAATGACTCTAGATCTACTAGACTTGTAAGACGAAGGAGAATCCTATAGTCTCATTCGGAAGACAAATCTCTACAGAACCTAATAACACAATGTATGCCAAAGGACATACCAATTCCTTGTCAACCAACACCTAGGTTAGACTCTAGCCTAAGTCTCACAACAACTCATGGGTCTAACGGGGAAACCCGTTCATAAAACATAGGTTCTCACTTAGCATATAACCTATAGTATGCACTCAACACATAGCATATAATACCACATAACGATACAACACATAATAGTATAGGTATATAAAATTTTCGGTTTCTCTAGCGAAATAGACACTAACTTCAGTTGAAATCAACTTGTTATAGAAAAAGACTAAGTTATTAGTCTACACTTGGAATATGACTCCTAAGATGAACCTAATGCCTTGGTTTATTCGTGGTATCGAACTCTAAATGAACCTAGAGAACCCAATACCTAGGCTCTGATATCACTTTTGTCACGCCCTAAAATACCACCTAAGAGTTTTGATACTTTAATGACGTGACTTATACTTGAAACCATCATGCAAAGCATATACAAGGCATGACAAATAGTGAATCTAAAATTTCTTTTAACATCCATTGTATTCCAAGTGCAAGAGCCGACTAAAACTAAAACATAATATTTCGTATTCACATATAATGGTAATTCAGGTTACCTAACCTAAGTTTAATAAAAACCCAACATGAGATCCCAAAATACATGTCATTCTCTCTCTCTTAACACTCAACCATAAGGCCACACGTCAAGGCCCCTATCATCTGTATGCTGATCCCCAACAAGCTCCTGCTGGACCCTTCGTTCTGTACCACGATCATCCCACCTGAAATCTACCGAAATAACAGTTCGGCTGAGTATTGAATACTCAGCGTATACACACTACTAACTAACTATGTTACAATAAATTAACATGCCATACAAGATACAGTTCATCAAAATATACACATGATCAGAGTGCAGAAGTTGAAACAAGATCACATTGCAAAATCTTAAAATCATGCTTTAATTCATACATTAAGTTCATGCTTTAATAATATGTATTTTAATTATCTTGTGAGTTCCTTATGCATCTTATGAAGTTCTTAGCTTATTTGATCATTCTTTTCACTTATCTTGTATTTACTTTGAGACAGATACTAGTACCTGTACCTGGTCATAGTATACTAGCATCCTCTCTTGCTTTCTTGTTTACTTGCTTGTGAGTTTCTTGTGAACTTTTTTTTATGGAAATAGATGATAGTGCTCGTACCTGGTCATAGTACACTAAACATTCATTCATACTTATCTTGAAAACAGATACTAGTACCCGTACCTGGTCATAGTATACTAGCATCCTCTCATACTTACTTGGGAACAAATGTTAGTGCCCGTACTTGCTCATAGTAAAATAACATCCTTCCATACTTTACGTGTCTTAATTCTTTTTTTGTCTTGTTCTTGTCTCCCCCCTCTTGTCTTGTTCTTATTCGTGTTTAGAGTCACACTTGTCTGGTTCTTATCTCGTGGAAATCACTTTTGTCTTGGCTTAGTTTTATGTGATTATACTTAGAAAACTAGGTTCATGCATGCATACGTGCTTATGCATAGTGCTTGTGAGCATCATGGAGTAATTGTGAACATCATGATTTTTATATAAGGCATTTAGAACATTGAGTACAGAGTATAGCATATTTGTGAGCATCACAAGGTACGATGAGCATCATATAGGTATGAAAACACTTAGAAGAACATTACATAGCATTGAAAGCATTTCTATAGGCATGTGAGACTTTAACTAAACATATAGGACATGTTAGCAATCTTACCAAATTGGGGAAAATTCTAAATCATATTTTCATAGCCTTAAAATAACTCTCGTACATGCATTTTATCAAACACATAACATTCAACATTCTTATAGGGAAAAGAGTTAGGAAGACTTGAGAACCCTTGTGGAAGTGAATCCAAGCTTCAAGTGGCAAAATCCACGCTTGAGGAAGAAGATCCAAGCTCATGGAAGCTCGGGAAGTGAGGATTCGAACTCCCCTTGATCTCCAACAAAATCCCTCTTTGGAACCCTAGAATTTCTCCCATTTCTCTTCCAAATCCTTTCTTAGTTCTCTCTTTAGGTTTAGGATGACCCAAAAACCCCCCAAATCATCTCCTAATTATAGGCCAAGGGGTGAAAACCCAAAAAATTACGCTCTAAAAAAGTTGGTTCGCGCTCCTACGATCGTTCGTAGGCTTCCTACGATCGATTGTAGGTTGCTCAGTGAGTTCACCCAATTTCTGGGCTTTACGATCGTTCGTAGAGTGTCTATGAACGTTCATAGCGCTTCTACGATCGTTTGTAGGTCCCCTACGAACGTTTTTAACTTTGAGAGTAAGTTTCCAGATTTTTATTTCTTGGGTATTTCATGCATAAATTTTGACTCCCTTGTCGGATTTTGACGATTCAACTTGCGTTGGACTACTACTTCAAAGGGGAACAATTTTGTGTCTAATAGATAAATCCTAATTTTGAGTTTTTAATTACCTAAATACCCTCTAAAGCTGACTGGTCTGGGATTGGATTTCAACAGCCCAGATTTTCAACCGACTTGACTTTAGAAATCTGACTTTTAGCTCAATCCCGACTCGAAACCTGGAAAAATGATAAACATGAACCTCGAAGAGGGTCCCAATACCTTTCCAAAAAATTCAAGAATCATTTGATTCCGATAAGCGATGACGAAACTAGAGATCCTACAAGTTGAGGGTTGTTAAGACCTCCCCCATCCTTTAACACTTAGAACCCTTCCCTTTTTAATTTTTAACGGCCATAAACATCAAGGAGTGTTCTTCAGTACCATCACACACCATAAAATCCTCACATCATTCACAAGTACCTAGGGAACCTTGGCCTCAAAAGCACTGTTCACAGTACTATTCACACTCTATTCACTTTCAACCCTTTAAGCACTTAGGGTATTTTATATACCCTTGCTTTTACACACATGGAGTATATTTATACTCTCTTTTTGAGGTTCAACACCCACACCTAAAACCCTAACTTAACTCACCACACTACCAAGAACAAAATGAACCATGCTACCATGAACAAAATGTAAAGGCCTAAGCCTTTACACACACCACACAAAGGTACTATTCACAGCCAAGTGAACTCGGTTCCGGGGTTCTACACAACTAGGAGCAGCCATTGTAGCTCACGAAAATCCAAAAGAGAGAATTCTCTTGGGGCTCACGGTTTTGGAGAGGAGAGGATTTGTCGCGCCCCAAAATACCCCCTAGGAGTTTAGGGATACTTTAGGCGAGACAATACTTAACCTGGCAAATCATCTTGTCTAATACACAAGGCGATATATATTGTAAACATAAAGTAATGCGGAAGCTTAAAATCAAAGTGCAGAAGCGTAACCCAAAAAATTTCTTTTCTATATATACTCTGTATTCCAAGTTTTTATAATACATAATCAAGGGTAAAGGTGGACATGCCCACCTATCAAAATACAAAATGGTAATACTCTCTGTCTCTCAGTAATCACCCTAAAAGGGCCAGTGGTCTAAGTCCCTTGCCTCCTCCTGAGGCTCCACATATGGCTCCTCCTCGTCATAATCCTCCTCTATCCAAGGCCCCTGATCACATATGTCAAAGGGAGTCCGTGTACCTGCCGCATAACATGTACGGCTGAGCGTGGAATACTCAGCGAGCCAAAACTACTAGCTAACAATGTTAAAATAACAAAATACCACATGCAAGTACCTAAGAATAATAATCATAATATTACATACAAGTGCATGAGTAATTACGAATCACGAGTTCATGCTTGAAAACTCCGTCATGGAAAACCATTCGTAAAACTTGTTCTTTTCATGGAAGACAAACCATCTCATGCATGCTTATGAGTTCGTATGAATACTTGTGAGTCTCGTATTTTCTTATGAGTTCTTGTGAGCTTGCGAGTTCTTATGACTTTTCTTGTGAGCTTATGAGCTTCCTTGTGAGCTTGTGAGCTTCTTGTGAGCTTTCTTGTGAGCTTATGATCCTTGGAGACATATGCAAGATCTTAGACTTGTGAGTTTCTTATGAGTTCTTGAGAAGCCTTGCGAGACTTATGATCCGTGGAGTTTATGCAAGATCTTAGACTTGATCCTTGTGAGCATGAAGTAACCGATCTTAGAATACCAACCCAAAGTTTGGCTTTGTCAAATGCTTATGCTTCTTTCTTATGAATGCCTTTGAAAAACCTTGTTCATGACTCTTGAAATACATGCTTATGGAAAAACTCGATCATGCATAATTTATCGTGCTTGGTGTGCTTGTGAGCATCATTGTGTATAAATGTAAAGCCTTAACAATTCATATAGGTTCATACAAGTCATAGTAGCATTGTAGTATCATTGGATAATTCTAAAACATAATATATTTCCATATATTTCATCACAACATCAAGACTATGGCTTTTAGCCTAATTCATCACATCATTAAGACCATGTCATTTTCATCACATCATACTAAAAATCATGATTTATTTAGGGAATAATAATGATCTCACACATATATAACCCTATTGATTCTTGTATTGCAACACCCCCAATTTATAAACCCCTATTTACTCATTTGTTCATAATGTGATTCACCCAAAATCCCATATGTGTTATTTGCATCATAACAAGACTAAAATCACCCATTAAATCATCTTTTTCATCCTTATAAGATAACAAAGCTAGATCATAGTTTTTCTTACAAATATTAGTCATATTATGTCGCGACCCAAAACCCACCCTAGGAGTTAGAGTGAATCTTGGACGACTTAATCATTACTTACATGACTTGCTTGACGAACCAACCTGCAAAACTCACAGAACATATACAATAGAGGATAACAGCGGAAGCATAACTATAAAACACAACGGAAGTCTAACAAACCTCTAAGTATATATACACATGGTCCAAGTTTAATACAAAAGAAAACAAAACAAAGAAAGTGCGGACATGCCCGCCAAAATACATGGATATAATCACTCATGCTCACCCACAGCTAAACCACTTAGAATCTAACACCACCTACTGATAACCCTCTATGGGAGGTTCCTCCAAAGGTTCCTCGACGTACTCCTCCTCCACCCAAGGGCTAGGAGCACAGACATCAAATGGAGCAGCAGCTCCCTCAGAACCTGCCGACATAAGAAGTACGGCTGAGCATGGAATACTCAGCGGGTACTAAATACTAACCAATAGTCATAGCAAAACCATAGCAGTATAGGAAGCAGGAAGCATTTCACATATATAAAGCAGGAAACAATTCAAGCATATAAAGCAGGAATAATTCTTATCATGACAATAAAGTAAAGGAGTATATAATCATGCTTGAATTCATAAAAGCCGATAAAACCCTGGAAAACACCGTGCACTTGACTTGACTGAAAATACCATTTCCTTGCTTGAAAACTTGTCATGTTTGTCTTATCTTATCGTATCATGCATGTCATGCCATGTCTTGTCATGCTTGCTTGGAAAAGTAAACTACTTGTGAGGGAAGGGAGACCCTTCTTCCTAGAATGCTTATGCTTGTCATGCCATGTCTTGTCATGCTTGCTTGGAAAAGTAAATTACTTGTGAGGGAAGGGAGACCCTTCTTCCTAGAATGCTTATGCTTGTCATGCCATGAGCGAGGTAAAACATATCGTAGGATATGCCCCACCTCTAAATCTCATTCTTGAAAACCTCGGTAAATCATGTCATGCACGCGTGCTCGTGGAAGCGTGTACATACTTGCATTTAAATTTAAATGTGACATTTGGAGAGTTAACAATACATAACAATTCATAGACATCAATCAATTGAGCAATTCAATATTTGTGTAATTTAGGGAAAATAAGAAGGCACACTATCATAACCCTAGCAAATTTCCATAAACCTTAAACATGAATTTTCTTAATTTCTTATTCATTTCATTCATCTTGGCATTTCATCAAACATGGTGTGTTCATTATTTATCAACCCTACAACATGCTTTTCTAGGTGGGTTATACTCACATCACACTTGTATGTTTATTATTAGTACAATGCCCCTCCCCATTCATTCATTACATCATCCACACGGCATCCACTTGCCAACATCCATCTCCATTTACCATTCATACCACCAATCTCATAACACATATATAAGTGAAGGAAAATAAGAAGAAATAAAGGAAAAGAGAAGCTATAACTAGGAGGGTAGTAAGAAGCACCGACTTGATCAAGTGGGGAAGAAATCCCCCTTTCCAAAACGACCGTGAGTTGCTGCCCTAGCTTGGAACACGAGCTCCACACGAGCTTGAGCCGAGATCTTGAAGGAAAACGTGCTTGAGGATGGTCTAGGGTCTCAAACCCCTTTGATTTCTCTTCAAAATGGAAACCCTAGGTTTAGGAACCCTTTCTCCTCTCTTCTAATCTCCCAATTCTTCTAAGTGTTTAGAATGAGCCCTAAAGGCTCGGGCAATCCTATATAAGAAAAGGTATAACACCCTTATTCCGAAAATGCCCCTAGTGAAAATTTTGCAAAAACGCGAGTACCGAGCGATCGGTGTTAATGACCGATCGATCGGTTGCCTACCGATCGATCGGTTTCATAACCGAGCGATCGGTTAAAATTTCACTCTCTGGAAAATTTCTCCATACAAAAATCTTGACCAGTCGATAGCCTCCGAGCGATCGGTTTTGGACCGATCGATCGCTCCATGGACCGAGCGATCGGTGGTCTGCAGGTCCAAACTGTTTTGGCCATAACTTTTGACTCGTTCGTCCGATTTTGACGATTCAACTTGCGTTGGGTTCGTACTTCGAAAACGAACATTTCTGACGTTTTGGAATTTCCAATTTCTTCCTTATTTATTAATTGCATTACTTTAAAGGAAAAATGGCTACGAAGGGTCATGCATAAATGTGAAAAGGTCCGGGGCTCTACATCCTTCCCCCCTTACAAAAATTTCGTCCTCGAAATTTGGATGAGACATGCATTACAGAATCAAATAATATTACAAGCTACATATACAAAACCTATACAAAATTCATTCAAACAATTCCGGGTACTTCGCTTTGACTTCGGCTTCACGCTCCCATGTAGCTTCTTCCCGAGCATGGTGTTTCCATTGCACAAGAACCAAAGGGATTGTCTTGTTGCGAAGCACTTGATCTCTCCGATCCAATATGTGAATCGGCTTCTCAACCAACGTGAGATCTTCTCGAATTTCCAACGGTTCCAATTCTAGTATATGCGAAGGGTCCGCAATGTACTTCCGAAGCATAGACACGTGGAAAACGTTGTGAACCGCGGCCATGTAAGGTGGAAGAGCTACTCGATAAGCAACTTCACCAACCCGCGTGATAATCTCAAACGGTCCAACATAGCGAGGACTAAGCTTGCCTCTTTTGCCGAATCTCATAATCCCTTTGCTAGGAGATACTTTCACAAAGACTCGATCCCCTACTTGAAATTCCAAGTCCCTGCGGCGCGTGTCTGCATAGCTCTTTTGGCGATCTTGAGCGGCTTTCAACCGATCCCGGATGATCTTGACTATACTAGCAGTTTGCTCAATCAACTCCGGACCAAGTACTTTTCTTTCTCCTACCTCATCCCAGTAGAGAGGAGACCTGCAGCTTCGCCCATACAAAGCCTCGAACGGAGCCATTTGGATACTCGCCTGATAGCTATTGTTGTAGGCGAACTCCACCAAAGGCAAGTGCTCTTCCCAACTGCCTTTGAAATCCAGCATACAAGCCCGAAGCATATCTTCTATTACTTGGTTCACCCTCTCGGTTTGTCCATCCGTTTGTGGATGAAAAGCAGTGCTGAAATCAAGTCGGGAACCCATAGCTTCCTGAAAGCTTTTCCAGAATCGTGATGTGAATCTTGGATCCCGATCCGACACAATACTGACAGGTACTCCGTGCAACCTCACCACTTCCTTGATGTACAAAGCAGCTAACTGACTAGAGTTGAAAGTAGTTCGGTAAGGCAAGAAGTGAGCGGACTTCGTCAAACGATCCACTACTACCCATATCGCATCTGAACCCCTTGCCGTCTTTGGCAAGCCAACTATGAAATCCATGGATATGTTCTCCCATTTCCACTCGGGAATCGGAAGAGACTGTAATAGACCTGCGGGCCGCATGTGTTCTGCTTTCACCTGTTGGCACACCAAGCACCGTGCTACATATTCTGCAACCTCCCTCTTCATATTCCGCCACCAAAAGTGACTCTTGAGGTTCCGGTACATCTTCGTACCCCCTGGATGCACAGTGTACTTTGCCCGGTGGGCTTCATCCATAATCTCCCTCCGAAGATTTGCATTGGCTGGAACACACAGCCTTCCCTTGAATGTGATAGCACCTCGGCTAGTGAGAGAGAAGTCCTCACTACCCTTAGCAACTTCCTTGTTCCGATAAGCCAACAATTCAGCATCCGTGGCTTGGTATTCTTGGATCAAATCTATAATGTATGGCCGAACCGTGACATTTGCCAAGATAGCACTACGGACAGAGTCATTCACACTAATGTCCAGATTTGCCAAGTCTTCAAGTAGCTTCCATTCCTGCACTAACATGCATGCTAACAACCCCGGAGTTCTTCTACTCAAAGCATCAGCCACTACATTTGCTTTACCCGGGTGGTATTGAATGGTACAATCATAGTCCTTCAGAAATTCCATCCAACGCCTTTGCCTTAGATTCAGCTCCTTTTGGGAAAAGAGATACTTGAGACTCTTGTGATCAGTGAACACATAGAACTCCACCCCATAAAGGTAATGACGCCAAATCTTAAGTGCAAACACGACCGCCGCAAGCTCCAAGTCGTGCGTAGGATAGTTCTTCTCATGCTCCTTCAACTGCCTTGATGCATAGGCAATGACTTTCTTGTGCTGCATGAGTACACACCCAAGTCCAACGTGTGAGGCATCACTATACACCTCATACCCATAAGGTCCGGATGGCACCGTAAGGACAGGAGCTGTGGTAAGCCTCTTCTTCAGTTCCGTGAAACTGATCTCACACTTGTCGCTCCATACAAACTTAGCGTTCTTCCTTGTCAGGTAAGTGAGCGGTGCTGCAAGGCTGGAGAAACCCTCTACGAATCTCCTGTAGTAGCCTGCCAACCCAAGAAAACTGCGTATCTCCGTGACACTCTTGGGCCTCGCCCAATTCATGACTGCCTCTATCTTCTTTGGATCCACCGAAATGCCTTCCTCCGATACAACGTGGCCTAGGAATGCCACCTCTTCCAACCAAAACTCACACTTGCTAAGTTTGGCGTATAGCTTGTGCTCTCTTAGCATTTCCAAAGCAAGGCGCAGGTCGCGTGTGTGATCTTCCCGTGTCTGGGAATAAACCAAAATGTCATCAACAAATACAATCACGCACCTATCAAGATATGGCCGGAACACCCGGTTCATCAAATCCATAAAGGCTGCCGGCGCGTTCGTGAGTCCAAAAGGCATCACCAAGAACTCGTAATGTCCATATCGAGTCCTGAAAGCAGTTTTGGGAACATCTTCCGCCTTAATCTTCAACTGGTGATAACCCGATCGAAGATCTATCTTTGAGAAAAATCTCGCTCCCTTCAATTGATCGAACAAGTCATCAATCCTAGGCAAGGGATACCTATTCTTTATAGTGACTTTGTTCAATTGCCTGTAATCGACACACATCCGCATCGAGCCATCTTTCTTCTTAACAAACAACACCAGGGCACCCCATGGTGAGACACTTGGTCGAATGAAGCCAAGGCCTTGCAATTCCTCCAACTGAGTCTTCAACTCCTTGAGTTCAATAGGGGCCATTCTATATGGAGCTCTGAATACAGGAGCTGTGCCTGGTGCAAGCTCGATCATAAACTCAATCTCCCTGTCTGGAGGCAATCCTGGCAACTCCTCTGGAAATACATCCAGGAACTCACTCACAACCGGAATAGTCGATGAGTCCTTTGCCTCGGGGTTAGCTAAGCTCAACGCCGCAAAACGGGCAATGTCTCTACTTTTTAACCCCCGAAAGTGAAATGGTTTTCCTTTTACCGGCTTGAAGAGTACCATCTTCTCAAAGCAAGCTACATGCCCATGATGTGCTGCTAACCAATCCATTCCCAATATAATATCAAAGTCTTGGAATCCAAGGACGATGAGGTCAACCGCCAACTCGTGGCTTCCAACTTGGACCGCACTATTTCTATACACTTTATCTGCCAATACTGTTTTGCCGAGCGGAGTCGAAATGGCTAACTCCGGTTTTAGCTGACTAGGCTCCACAGAAAAGCCTTCTGAAAAACTCGGCGAGACAAACGAATGAGTAGACCCGGTATCAATCAACACTCGAGCCAAATACTCATTGACTAGTAGGGTTCCTGAAATTTTAACTAGCGGAGTTAATCCATGCATCAACAACGTATACGTGTAGGTTTATATACACATAGAACATGCCGAGTACGTACACAAAAATATAGCATAACATAACAATCACGAATAAAGAAAATAACTCCAAACGCGTACCTTGCACCACATCATCAGATGCAAGTGCATCACCCTCTGTCAATGGTTCGCCTGGCGAGACTGAGGTGTAGACCGGGTAGTCTGAGATGACGCCTGGTATGATCCTGCTGGGCGTGTCGGGGGCCTACTATCCTGAGACTGGCCTGGTAAATGCCGGCTAGGGCAATCCCTGATCATGTGGCCCTGGCGACTGCAATGATAACATCCACCAGATGCTCTTCGGCAATCTCCTGCCGGATGCCTTTTGCCGCATGAAGTGCAGACCTCATATGTGTAGGCTGGAGGGACCGGAGGTGGTGTATACCTCGCTGCCTGAGGGGTAACTGGCCGTGGGGCCGGAAGAGCCTGAGGTCGAGGTGCCTGTGGCACGTACTGCCAGGGTGCTGGAGGAGCATAAGTCGGCCTCATCTGTGGTGCTGGCCATGTATACTGATAAGGACCAGTCCGGGCCCGCCTCTCTGGAGGTGCTGAACTATTGGCTTGGCCTCTCGCCAACTCTCTCTTCTTAGACACCGCTTCGGAATTGGCCTCGACCAATAAGGCCTTGTCTACCACTTCAGGGTAGGTAGCATGCCTGAAAACGGAAACCTTCTCCATAATAACATCCTTGAGCCCTTGCTCAAATCTTCTCGCCTTCATTGCCTCAGTAGCAACCATATGAGGCGTGAATCTCGACAATTCTGAGAACTTGGCCTCATAAGCGGCCACAGACATCGAACCTTGCTCAAGGTTGATGAATTCTCTCTCTTTCTTTTCCCGTGCACCGATCGGAAAATACTTCTTGTAAAAAGTATCTTTGAACTCCTCCCAAGTCCACGGTTGACCTTGCATGGTCAAGTCCCGTGTCCTCAATGCGGACAACCACCAATGGTGGGCTTCGCCCTCTAGCATAAAAACTGCCCATGCCACTTTCTCTTCCTCTGTAGGAGAGAGCACTGCAAATATCTTCTCAACCTGGAGGATCCAAGCCTCCGCAGTAAGAGGGTCCACACTCCCGTGGAAGGATGGAGGCCTCAATCTCCTGAATGCCTCAACTCCAGCTGTACGATGTACTGGAGCTGCGGGCGGTGGAGTAGGTGCCGCCGACGATGGTATAGCTTGCCGAGCCGCCAGTATGGCGAGTGTCTCAGCAATAGAGCCTAAGACCTGGGAGAGGTCAGGCTGCTCATCCTCACCCCGTGAAGAAGAGGAAGCTCTGGTATGTGGCCCACGACCCCGTGTGTTCCGTCTCATGACTAAAGTCCTGAGAATAATAACACTACATGAGTCTAACTTGAAACCACAGTTTATTTCAATGTCATTTCGCAATAATTCAATCTGTATTAGTTGTATAATATTAATATACAGCACATCAAGTCATCAAAGTATTCATCACATTATACTTATACTTTAGTGTTCTAGCGTACCTAGGACCGTACTTGGTTAAAGCAACCATTTTAGACTAAGACTAAGGTTTAGTCTTACACTTGGAACCAGACTCGCTCCCGACTCACTTCCTTCCTAACTTTTTTCCTAACATATGCTCTTGTCAAGCCGTGGTATAAGATTCTAAGTGACCCTAAAGACCTAAAGCCTAAGCTCTGATACCACTTCTGTCGCGACCCAAAACCCACCCTAGGAGTTAGAGTGAATCTTGGACGACTTAATCATTACTTACATGACTTGCTTGACGAACCAACCTGCAAAACTCACAGAACATATACAATAGAGGATAACAGCGGAAGCATAACTATAAAACACAACGGAAGTCTAACAAACCTCTAAGTATATATACACATGGTCCAAGTTTAATACAAAAGAAAACAAAACAAAGAAAGTGCGGACATGCCCGCCAAAATACATGGATATAATCACTCATGCTCACCCACAGCTAAACCACTTAGAATCTAACACCACCTACTGATAACCCTCTACGGGAGGTTCCTCCAAAGGTTCCTCGACGTACTCCTCCTCCACCCAAGGGCTAGGAGCACAGACATCAAATGGAGCAGCAGCTCCCTCAGAACCTGCCGACATAAGAAGTACGGCTGAGCATGGAATACTCAGCGGGTACTAAATACTAACCAATAGTCATAGCAAAACCATAGCAGTATAGGAAGCAGGAAGCATTTCACATATATAAAGCAGGAAACAATTCAAGCATATAAAGCAGGAATAATTCTTATCATGACAATAAAGTAAAGGAGTATATAATCATGCTTGAATTCATAAAAGCCGATAAAACCCTGGAAAACACCGTGCACTTGACTTGACTGAAAATACCATTTCCTTGCTTGAAAACTTGTCATGTTTGTCTTATCTTATCGTATCATGCATGTCATGCCATGTCTTGTCATGCTTGCTTGGAAAAGTAAACTACTTGTGAGGGAAGGGAGACCCTTCTTCCTAGAATGCTTATGCTTGTCATGCCATGTCTTGTCATGCTTGCTTGGAAAAGTAAATTACTTGTGAGGGAAGGGAGACCCTTCTTCCTAGAATGCTTATGCTTGTCATGCCATGAGCGAGGTAAAACATATCGTAGGATATGCCCCACCTCTAAATCTCATTCTTGAAAACCTCGGTAAATCATGTCATGCACGCGTGCTCGTGGAAGCGTGTACATACTTGCATTTAAATTTAAATGTGACATTTGGAGAGTTAACAATACATAACAATTCATAGACATCAATCAATTGAGCAATTCAATATTTGTGTAATTTAGGGAAAATAAGAAGGCACACTATCATAACCCTAGCAAATTTCCATAAACCTTAAACATGAATTTTCTTAATTTCTTATTCATTTCATTCATCTTGGCATTTCATCAAACATGGTGTGTTCATTATTTATCAACCCTACAACATGCTTTTCTAGGTGGGTTATACTCACATCACACTTGTATGTTTATTATTAGTACAATGCCCCTCCCCATTCATTCATTACATCATCCACACGGCATCCACTTGCCAACATCCATCTCCATTTACCATTCATACCACCAATCTCATAACACATATATAAGTGAAGGAAAATAAGAAGAAATAAAGGAAAAGAGAAGCTATAACTAGGAGGGTAGTAAGAAGCACCGACTTGATCAAGTGGGGAAGAAATCCCCCTTTCCAAAACGACCGTGAGTTGCTGCCCTAGCTTGGAACACGAGCTCCACACGAGCTTGAGCCGAGATCTTGAAGGAAAACGTGCTTGAGGATGGTCTAGGGTCTCAAACCCCTTTGATTTCTCTTCAAAATGGAAACCCTAGGTTTAGGAACCCTTTCTCCTCTCTTCTAATCTCCCAATTCTTCTAAGTGTTTAGAATGAGCCCTAAAGGCTCGGGCAATCCTATATAAGAAAAGGTATAACACCCTTATTCCGAAAATGCCCCTAGTGAAAATTTTGCAAAAACGCGAGTACCGAGCGATCGGTGTTAATGACCGATCGATCGGTTGCCTACCGATCGATCGGTTTCATAACCGAGCGATCGGTTAAAATTTCACTCTCTGGAAAATTTCTCCATACAAAAATCTTGACCAGTCGATAGCCTCCGAGCGATCGGTTTTGGACCGATCGATCGCTCCATGGACCGAGCGATCGGTGGTCTGCAGGTCCAAACTGTTTTGGCCATAACTTTTGACTCGTTCGTCCGATTTTGACGATTCAACTTGCGTTGGGTTCGTACTTCGAAAACAAACATTTCTGACATTTTGGAATTTCCAATTTCTTCCTTATTTATTAATTGCATTACTTTAAAGGAAAAATGGCTACGAAGGGTCATGCATAAATGTGAAAAGGTCCGGGGCTCTACATATTAATCCTCTTGTTGAAAAACCCCCAAATTTCAAATCCCTATTTACTCATTCATCATTATCTAGTTTCACCCCAAACTATAGATTTACCATTTGCATCACATTAAGGTTAAAATCACATATTAAATCATCTATTCAATATTAGTATGATGACAAAGTTAGATAGGGGTTTTACTTACAAGTATAGCCATATTCATCCTTGTTATAGAAAAACCCCCAAATCATATACCCTTATTTACTCACAATCTAGTTTACCCTAAATCATACATTCACTATTTGCATTATAGCAAGGTTAATCTCTATTTAAATCACCCCTTTAATCATCTTTTCTATCTTTGTATACTAACAAAGTTAGGTAGTAGAATCACTAACATCACATTTAAAATCATACTTTCACTATTGCATGATAACAAAGCTAGATAATAGTTTTACTTACTATTTGTATCATAGCAAAGCTAGGTAGTAGTTTCACTTACCTCTTGGACAAATTTCTTTGTAGAAGAAAGCCTTTGAGTAGAATCTCAACTTGGTAGTGGAAGATCCTTCTTGAAGGAAATGATCCAAGCTTTGATTTGGACTCTCTTTGATCTCCACAAGACCCCTCTTGGAAATCCCCAAACCTTTCCTCTCCTTTCTCTCTTTTTCTCTCAAAAAGTCCTTCTCTAGGTGTTAGAAACCTTGGTCCCCCAAAAATAGGGTATATATAGGTGTTTGGGTTGAGAAAAACCCTAAAAATTTGTGTCTGTGCAATCTCGCTCGAGCGGGCTTCCTTCTCGCTCGAGTGGGTTGCTCTCGGTACTCAAAAACTCAGTTTTGGTCTATCTCGCTCGAGCGGGTTTGGATCTCGCTCGAGCGAGTTTTTCTGCAAAAATGTGCTTTGGTAGATCGGCCATAACTTTTGGTTCGGTGGTCTGATTTTGATGATTCAACTTGTGTTGGATTCTTCTTTTGAAGGGGAACAACTTTCATGTTTTATACAACTCCAAATTTTGAGTTTTCCTTTACCAAACATGGCTCCAAAGCTGACTGGTCTGTAAATGGGTTTCGACAGCCCAGATTTTCAACAGTCCTGACTTTGGAAATCTGACTATTGACTCAACCCCGACTCAAAATCTGGAAAAATGGTAAACATGAACCTTGAATAGGGTTCTAACACCTTTCCAAAAGTTCAATACTCACTCGATTCCGAGCAAAAATGACTAAACTAGAGCCCTTTAAAGTTGAGGTAAATGCCGAAACATACCTTTTCAACACCTAGAACACTTCGAGTGTTTTCACACTCTTTTCCCTTGGGCCCAACACCCTACTCAGACCTCATAAATCATTCTCCATAGGTTTTTAACCCACCTCAATGATCATTAAAGTCACACCAACATACATGAGAGGCTCCGACCTCTTTATGCCTCATGCACTAGCACCATTCACCTACAACCCATTTAAACACTTAGGATATTTTGTACCCTTGTTTTTAGACACTTAGAGTATATTTATACTCTCTTTTGAGATTCAAAACACGCACCTAAAATCCTCACTTAACTCAACACACTAACTAGAACAAAATGGGCCATCCTACCAAAAACAAAATGTAAAGGCCTTAAGCCTTTACACACACCACACAAGGCACTATCCACACACTATTCATGACACTCTTCTCGGCCTAGGGAACTCGGTTCCGGGTTTCTACATACATACTAAGGGTATTTTCATAACCTATCCACCCCGAATCCAACCCCTACTCCATTCTCATAGCTCCCGACCCTAGGTTCTTAAACCAACTAAGGTAACCCATTGGGCACAACCCAAATGCAAGGGAGGCCCCGGCTGCTACAAAATCGCTCAAATTGACACTTAAGAGTGTTTTTACACTCTTTCATGTTTTCCCAAAACACCTTACACTTCTTGATTCATACACCAACTCCCATCACTCTCAAGCCATGAGGAAACCCTCGCTCTCATTAACCAACCCAACTTATAATAAAGGCATTTGGCCCTTCCAATACTAGTGCCCTCGACACAATTCACTCACATGAACTGTCCTTGCACATGAACAGTGCTTGTAGAAAATTCAGGGCGCTACAGGATTAATGAGTGATCAATGCCCACACAGTTTGGGGTTAGGCTATATATATAGGATTTCGATCATATCCTAATCCTAATCCATTTAGAAATTATCACTTAGGAATAATTAATAATGATAACTCTTACCATTAATTAAATAAACTCCTAGTTTATCTATAACTACTTTAGTTATAATAAACCTACTAATTTAGGAGTCCTTTTCCAAAAAGAATTCCTTAATTAATGGGATTAACTAACTACCATACCAAGGAGTCCTAATCCAATGAGGAAACCAACCAAGGAGGGGGCAAGCCAAGGGGGGCCGTGAGCCATATGGGGTCTTGTACTCCTAGTTGTGATACAATTCCAAATTTTATCTCCTATAATCTTGCATTCCAAGTACTGGAATCTAATTCCATAAAATAAGGAATAATTAAAGTAATTATTTAACTAACAAACTCCTAATCCAATTAGGAATCTCCATAGTGGGCGCCCACCTTTGGGATTAAATCTCATGGGTTTGGGCCCACTTATAAGGTCCACTCTAGTAGGGTTTTATGGATATGGGTCAAACCCATTTTCCCTTATTTAGAGTTAATTAAATAATTATAATTATTATCCTTTAATTTAAATTAACAATTAATTTAAACCGTAGATTAAATTTTAATCCATTTTATTAACGATTAACATTTAATCACTTAAATTATAGATAAACATTTAATCTATTATTGAGCTTGTATTTCTTATGTGAGCATCTCCACAGATTGCTCTGGGACATTTTAACCCTGGCTTACCCAATGTTATCCCATTGACCTTAAATAGGAATGACATCAGAATTGTAAGTGACTTGAGATATTCATGTTGCAATTGAATCCCAGTGTAAGAACATTAACTATTAAGGATCCCGCCACATGAACTTTTTAATTCAATTGATCCTTCCAATAGCATTATCCTTAATGGGTCTTCGAGATTAATATACTATTTAACTCATAGCCCATTGTACATCATCCGGGTTTCCAAGACATTTGATTAAGTCATGAGAAAATTTTTCTCATGTAAAACATTTTTGAGAAAAGCTTTCGATAAGTATAATATATTTTAATTATATTTCAAACTTGTTTGATTTCAAAATCACATGCGCAGGATTTAAGCTTAATTGACTGTCTTACCCGGAACTTGGATAATTTCTCAAATTAATGAGTATGAATTTCTTGTTTGAAATTCATCATGACTCGAATAACTTTCTGACTATCCAACTGTCACTGTATCGTAGTCCCTAAGATAGAGAGTACTTTGGTGGAATAAAAACAGTTAGATTACTGATCAGTTATAAATGAACTCATCAGATCTAAGGATCATTGAAATTGTTTAATGTGAATGAGAGACCGACTATTTGATAATATGTTTATGCAAGAGGTCTCTCATTGCATGCAATCAGTCATTGTACAAATAGAACATCTTAGCATATGTTGATGTGTAGTCTCCACTACAATAGTTTGAGATAAAACTATATCTCAACCATTGAGAACATCTTAGCATTGTGGCAGCCTTATAAGTGAAGTGCCCAGCTTCACTTGCAATTGTGACTATATAAGGTATAAGGAACTTGAAAGCTATATCTGCCTGTGATAGTCCCATCACATAGCTTTCCTACAATATATCGTATGGACCTTTGTCGATATCTCATATCGCATAGATCATCTTATGATCATGGTCAATTACCAATAATGAATTCACAATAAATAAAGAAGAAGTCTCTATTAATCAAATTAATAAGATTCTTACAATCTAAATGAATTTTCTAGGCATCATGTCTAACAACCTCCCACTTGCCCTAAAAGTCACTGTGACATAGATTTCAATCTCATACTATCTAAGTGTGTTACAAATACTTTATCTGATAAAGCTTTCGTCATCGGGTTAGCAACATTAAGTTGAGACCTAATCTTTGTAACAAAGATGTCTTGCCTCTCAATAATCTCATTAATGAGATGATACTTCCTCTAAGTGAAAAGTAAGCACATAATCCCTAGTCATTTTCAGTTACTTCATGATGTGTTTCACAGCAGTCCAATGATTAACACCTGGATTGCTTTAGAACCGACTAACAACTCCCACTGCATGACAGATATCCGATCTAGTACATAGCGTGGCATACATAAGGCTCCCAACTGCTGAAGCATAAGGGCACCTCTTCATCTGCTCGATCTCATTAGCTGATGTAGGGGCCATCTTTTTAGATAAAGTAACACCATGTCTAAAAGGAATGAAAGTTGTCTTACAATCACTCATATTGTACCTAGACAAAATCTTGTCTATGTAGGAAGTTTGGCTCAATACCAACATTCGGCATTTTCTATCTCTCAGAATCTTTATTCCGAGAATATAGGATGCCTCTCCCAAATCTTTCATTGAGAAATGCTGAGAAAGCCAAATCTTGACTGATGACAACATATCTATATCATTCTCAATGAATAGGATGTCATCTACATAAAGAATTAGGTATACTACCGCTCTCCCACTGTCCTTCTTGTATATATAAAATTCCTCTAAATTCTTTTAGAATCCAAATTCTTTGATCAAAAGATCAAATCTTTGGTTCCAACTTCTAAAAGCTTGTTTCAAACCATATATCGACTTGTTAAGCTTGCATACCATGTTCTCCTAGTTAGGAGCAATAAAGCCCTTAGGTTTCTTCATATAGATGTCTTCATCTAACATTCCATTAAGAAAAGCAGTTTTGACATCCATTTGTCATATCTCATAGTCATGGTGTGCAGCTATAGCTAGCAATATCCTGATGGATTTGAGCATAGCTACAGGAGAAAAGTTATCCTTATAATCAACTCCTTGAATTTGAGTATGACCTTTTGTATCAAGTCTTGCTTTATAGGTCTCCACGTTACCATCGGCACCCTACTTCCTTTTGTAAATCCATTTGCATCCAATTGGCCTTATACCATCTGGTGGATCTACTAAAGTCTAGACGCCGTTGTCATACATGGAATCTATTTAAGCATTCATGGCTTTATTCCATTGAGATGCATCTACATCTAATGTAGCTTCCTGATAAGTATTAGGATCTGTATCCTCATCATCAGGGGTAACTAGATAAACCTCATTATTAAAATACTGAAGTCTATCCGGTGGTCTAAAAACTCTTTTAGACCTTCTCAGTGGAATAGAATTAGAAGAATCAATAATGGAAGGATTAGGTTCATCTTGGATACTGGCTGAGTTGTCTTTCATCTCATGAAATTTCACTTTCTTAAGAAGATCCATTTCTTTCTCCAAGAAGGTGGCATGATTCCTAACAACTATTATTTGGTCTGCCTTGGAGTAAAAATTACCCTTAGTTTCTTTTGGATATCTTACAAAGTTCTATTTTTTGTTCTAGATTCCAACTTAGTGAGTTCAAGTTTGCGAACCTGTGCAGGACAACCCCATACCCTTAGATGTTGTAAACTAGGTTTTCACCCAGTCCACAATTCACAGGGTGTAACCAGTATAGACTTAGAAGGAACCTGGTTCAGAATTTAAATGACAGTTTGTAAAGCATACCCCCAAAGATAGGAAGGTACATTGGCATGGATCATCATAGGTCGAACCATATCTAATAAGGTCCAGTTTCTTCTTTTAGAGACACCATTTTGTTGAGGTGAGGCAGGACTTGACATTGTGAGATAATCCCATTATTCCTTAAGTAATCCATAAAATCGTTGGTGAGGTATCCACCACCTCGATCTGATCAAAATGTCTTTATGGATTTGTCTGTTTGATTCTCAACTTCTAATATGAATTCTTTGAACTTTTCAAAAGTGTCAGATTTATGTTGCATCAAATAGACATATCCATATCTAGAATAGTCATCGGTAAATGTGACAAAATACCAGTATTGCCCTCGTGCAATAATGTTAAATGGATCACATACATCACTATGTATGAGTCTTAACTTTTCTTCAGCTCTTCCTACCTTTTTAGGGCATGACTTCTTGGTCATCTTCCCTTCGAGACAAGACTCGCAAGTAGGGAATGGTTCTACCTTGAGAAATTCAAGGGGACATCTTTTACCAACCACTTGATCCTATCAAGATTAATGTGACCAAGTCTCTTATGCCAAAGATAAGTTAACTCTGTGCAATGTCTCTTCATTCCAGACATTCTAGATGATGAGGCATTGTCACTTTGTAGACTTTCATTATTTACCAAAGGAAATATTAAATAAAGACCATTAATAAGATTACCAATATTTAAGACCATTCCATCTTTCTTAATTTCAACCATTGAATTAAAAATGATAGAGAAACCACAAAGTAAAAGTCTTGATACTGAAATCAAATTCTTGTGTGCACTAGGCACATAAAAACAATCTTCTAAAATTAATGTCTTTCCTTGAAGCAAGTAAAGAGTAAAACTGCTTATGCAACTTTTGCATCCGAGCCAACTTCAAGCATCTGCTCATGTCTTGTAGATTTCCTAGTTTCCTTGAATCCCTGCAACCAATTGCAAACATGTACAGTGGATTCAGAATCTATGCACCATGAATTAGGGAAACCATCCAGAAAGTGACTCAACAATAATTAGTACTTCAAAGCATCTCATACCTTGAGTACTGGCGCGACCCTTCTTAAGAGTTGTGAGGTAAGTCCTACAGTTCCTCTTCCAGTGGCTTATTTTACCATAGTGGAAACACTTTCCTTTGCTTTTCTTATCCTTGGCGGCATCTCCTGATGAACCTTTGGCAATTTTTGCCTTACCCCAGTTGTCTTTAAACTTACCTTTGCCCTTGTTCTTCTTTCTAAACTTTTTAGATCAATTGGAGGTATCAGGATTATCGACAATTAAAGTTTTACCCTTTGTTGACTTTTTGATCAAATCTTCTACAGCCACAAGTGAGTTTATAAGCTCACTTAGTGACATTTCACTCTTGTTCATGTTATAATTTAACACGAACGCATTGAAGGGCGAAGAAAGTGACTGTAGAATAGTGTCAACCTAAGTGATGGCATCCATCTCTCCACCAAGAATTTTCAACTCATTCAATAAGCCCATCATCTTTATGATGTACTCTCTGACTGGAGTTTCCTCAGCCATCTTGGTGTTAACAAGGGTTTTCAACTTTACTTGTCGAGCTGACCGATTTTTCTCACCAAACATCTCATGCAGGTTTTGCAAAATGTTAGAAGCTTTATCCATGTGTTCATGTTGGCTTTACAAAATGTTAGGTATCGAAGCCAGTATGTAACACTTGGTCATCTGATTGGACCTCTCCTATTGCTCCAACTCAGCCTTTTGGGCCGGTGAAACATCTAGAGGAATTTCACGTTTAGGTGTCTTAAGACACAGGTCAAGGTTATTTACGGCAAATATTATTCTAATTTTTCTTTTCCAGTCAACATAGTTAGTTCCAACTATCTTTTCATCTTGAAGAATTTCAGTTAATGGGTGTAGGCCTATCATGAGCTAATCAAATGAAAAATAAGATAGTATTAGGGATCTATTGAATTCATTAATTACTATTAATTAATTGGCATTAATTAATTATCAATTTAGGAAGAATCAATTGGCATCTAATATCTAGACACTGGCTTAATATAATCCTGTCTTTGGGCACAATATCACATCACCTTGAATAGGCAGATAGAATCTATCTTCTCCATTTTCACAGATCTCATCTTGTGAATCTTGGAGCATTTGATGTACTATCTGATTTATAAGGGATGTTATACTCACTGTCGCGACCCAAAACCCACCCTAGGAGTTAGAGTGAATCTTGGACAACTTATTATGACCTACATGATGTGCTTGAAAAACCATCGTGCAAAACACTTGAAGTATATACAATAGAGGACAAAATAGTGGAAGCATAAACTAACATGGCACAGCGGAAGTCTATGTGTATACATGATCCAAGTCTGTACAAAAGAGAAATCAAAATCGAGAAGGTGCGGACATGCCTGCCAAAATACATAGGTATAAATCTCTCATGCTCACCCACACTCACTTAGAATCTACCACCTAATAATAGCCCTCTACATGAGGCTCCTCAGCAGGGACCTCCTCGAAGTACTCTTCTTCCACCCATGGGCCAGGAGCACATATGTCATACGGAGTAGTAGTTCCCTTAGTACCCACCGACATAAACCTACGGCTAAGCATGAAATACTCAGCGTGTACCAAATGCTAACCAACAGTCATAGCACACTAATTACAACATAAAGTAGGAAGCAGTTCATATCATAACAGGAAAGTAAACAGTTTATATATCATGCTTGCATCACATCAAATCCGGGAAAACTCTTGAAAACATCGTGTGCTTGACTTGACTTGAACATACTTTTCGTGCTTGAAAACTTGTCTTGTCATGTTTTGTCTTGCTTGTCTTGTCATGTCATGTCATGTCTTGCTTGTCTTGTTGTGTCATACATGTCATGTCATGAAATGCAAATGCTCATGCTTGCTTGTTTCCTTGGAATTTAAACATGCTCATGCGCTTGAGATGTTAGTGCCCTTGAACAACTTGAAGGGAGGGTGGTGTAAACCCCCTCTTTTTAAATGAGATGCACTTGTGAGAGAGGGTGGTATAGAACCCCCTCTTTTTAATGAGATGCACTTGTGAGGGAGGGTGGTATAGAACCCCCTCTTTTCAACTTGAAGGGAGGGAAGTATAAACTCCCTCATTTGCAAAAATACAATAAAGTAAACATGGATGCTTGGAGGCGCACTAACATCTTGTTTGCTTGTTCTTGTCAAAGCGAGGCAAAACATATCTTAAGATATGCTCTACCTCTAATTACCAACCCTTACGTTTGGCCTTGTCATGGTGTTCGTGAATCGAGAATAAAACCCTTGTTCTTAAAAAACTCGATAAACCATGTCATTCATGCCATGCTCGTGAAATCGTGTACAATTAAGGTAGACTCAAAATCATTCAAGCAACATTTAATATTAACGCAATTAAATCTACAAGCATGCAATTCTAGAAAGCGAGTAAATCTACAATCATGCTATTCTAGAAAGCGAGTAACACACTATCATAAAACCCTAGAATTTCATATGCCATAAATCATGCTTTTCTTAAATGTCATCACCTATTCATTCAACATATAATGTATATTTATTATTTGTGAAATAACCTTCCCATTTCATTCATCACAAAACATTCACACAGCATCCATTGTCCAACATTCACCATCCATTCATCTATTTACATACTTATGCTTGAAAAATTTGGGGAAAAACTACAAAATGAAGGAAAAGAAAAAAGATGAACTAGAAGGGTAGCATAGGGTACCGACCTTCAATAGACAAGGGAAAACCCTCAAAATCGAGTGTGGAGTTGCTACCGAGGTTGGAGGAACCCCCTTGCTTGATTTGGGGAAGATCACCCTTGATCTTGATCTCCTTCTTCTTCAATCTCAAACCTTCTTGGCAAATCCCCAAATCTCTCATCTTCTTCTTCTTCTCTAATCTCCTAAGGGTTTTCTCTAGGTTTAGGGTAAACCAAAACCCCCCAAAGTAACCCCTTATTTATAGGGAAAGCGTGGAAATCCTAAAAATCCCAAATAAAAATTCTGGGTTCGCGATCGTTTCTACGATCGGTTATAAGTTTCTACGATCGATCGTAAACGTTACAAAGAGTTTTGGCCATTTGGAATTCTACGATCCATCATAAGTTTTCTACGATTAATCGTAGCTCACCTACGATCGTTCATAGGGTTTGGACGATTGTTCGTAACTCTTGTAGAAAATTTCCAGATTTTCTTACTTTGGTATTTCGGTCATAACTTTTGACTCGTTCGTCGGATTTTAACGATTCAACTTGTGTTGGACTCATCATTCGAAGGAGAACATTTCCTGCATTAGAATTTCCTAATTCTACTTTATTCATGAACCAAATTGCCCCTAAAGTGGACTGGTCTGCAAATGGAGTTCACAACCCGGGTTTTCAACATGTTCGTAGAAGATCATAATACTTAGGACTTGTCCCCAGTCTTATATACACATAATATATAAATGGAAATTATTTCAATAGAATAATTAAACAAAAATAACAGATATCATCTCATGATAAAATAAACAAGTATCATCTCATGATAATAATAAACATTATATGAGATTAATCGTTATGGGTCAATGAAAACTAAAATGCATGGATGCAAGAGAATGAGATAAGAATAAAGGCAACTCGCAAACTCCTTCGCGATCCCTTCCTTTATCATCTTATCGAGATCATCATCACAGCATCCTCCTTCGTAGCATCTCCACCAATGTATGATATAGAAATTAAATGGCATTAGGGAAACCAGATTTCCATTCGCTATTTTCAGGGAAACCGAATGAATCTTCCCTTTACAAATTTGCCAAAATCCTACTACATATTATCTTCTAATATGAATGTATGATAAACAATTTATCATAATATAAAATTGACCTATAAGTTTAATCTCATACAATTAGATGCAACATGGTGATGGAGTACTTTTTTTGATATTTTAAAAGACTAAAAAATTGATAACAATTATCAATTAGCTCGATAAAATCTACATCTTATATAGATCAAACCTAGAAAATAAAACAATTATATTTTCCACTAACAATTTTCATAAAATTATTATTGAAAATATAAGATAGGATTTTCTTAAATCTCTACAATATTTTATTCTTTTCTTGAATGCAAGATCCTTTCTCGAATACAAGATCCTTTCATAAAGATTGATTCTACTATTATCCAAGATTGGTTATACTATTATTAAAGATAAAATAAAAAATTAAGAGAACCAAAAATCCTAAATATGATCTCATCAAAATTAGGGTTTTAAAATTTTTCGAATAAAATCTATTTATAAGAAAAATATTTCATTAATTATCTTAACAATTAATAAATAGATTTTAAATGATCAAATCATTTAAAAGGAATTTCAAAACAAACTATTTATTTCAAAATTTAATTATATCACATATAATAATACTAGTTTATAAAATTATTTAATTATTATCATTATCAAATCTCATTCGATAATTTAATAAAAAATAATTATTTATTTATTCGTCTGATAAACAAATAATAAACTAGAGCATTATTAAATACATTAAATTAAATTCATCTCATGAATTTGTGAACAAGGATTTCGGTCTCGTGCCCACAGGGGTGTTGTCCTAGAGATGTGGTCAATTGATTTTATGTTTAGAGTCACCATTTATTTATTCGGTAGGGATAAGTCCCATGATAATGGATAAGGTCTTGGTCTGGCCCGAGTTGGGCTGCCTACGTACTCACATTGGGGTGAGATCAGATCGAGCGTAGTTCTGGCACATGAGCCCGTGCCGAGGCTGAGGGTTGTGCTGTGTGTGCACCAAGGGTGGCTTAGGGTCTAGTTCGGTAGACTAGGGGTGAGTTGACCGAGTTAGTAAAGTGCTGGGTTGATTGGGTCCGGTAGACCCGGGTTGAAGCCCGGTAGGCTTAGGCCCGGTAGGTCGGGAAGGATTCCGGTAGACTAGGGTGTGGCCCGGTAGGCCCAGAGTTATGCCCGGTAGGCTTAGAGCGGCCCGGTAGGCCTAAGGTTAAGCCCGGTAGGCCTGGATCGGCTTGGTAGGCCTGGATCAGCTCGGTAGGCCTAAGGTTAAGCTCGGTACGCCTGGATCGGCCCAGTAGGCCTAGAGTTAAGCCCGGTAGGCTTGGATTGGCTCGGTAGGCCTAGAGTTAAGCCCGGTATGCTTAGATCGGCCCGGTGGGCCTAAGGTTAAGGTCCAAATTCAGTTTTATGGTCCTATTAATTTATTTTGTTGATTTTAGGGGTCTTATCCCAATTTCCCAAGTTAAAGGGACTAACCATGGTTTAGACATGGGTTTAACCATGGTTAGTCGTATTAACCAAGGTGGGGCATTATACAAGCTCACGTTTGGTGTCACAATGCCATTTGAGATTTTTCCCAATTTTTAGGAATTTTTCAAAGAGGGTTTGTAAGTCAACCTTAGTTAAGTTGTAACTGGGGTTAGTTTACCCATGGTTAAGCCAAGAAAGGCAAGGGCAGGCCTGGGCTGGGTCCTAGGAGTTAAGCCAAGGCCTGGGGTAGGCTCCCATGGGGGTGTGGGCCCACTGTATGGGCCCAAAAGCCTGAATTCCACACTGTCGGTAATCCAATTACCGAGAGTTAGCATGGTTTTTTGACGTTTTTAAAGGCTTGTAACTTGGGTTCTTCATGGAATTATGGGACCTATAATATACCAGATTGAAGCCTGGGGTGAGGAGAGTCCAGAGGGCCTAGTTTGGGCCCCATGGATTCCCTGGTGTGGGCCCCACAGCATGGCAAAGGGGCCAGTACGCACTGTCGTATAAAATGATGAATGTCGGCATTAGAAGTGCCGACATCCTGGGCAGTTCGCAAAAGTGGGGATTTTAACCCCTGTTAAGCTCATCTCTAGGACTTTGTACCTTCAAAGAAGTTGTAGAGGAGGTCCAAGGGAACAAAACCCTAGCCTTGGTTTGGTCCAAAAGCCAATCAGGTGGGCCCTACAGCCCTTCGAACAAACTGGTCTCAGGGTGTCGGTACTGAGATTACCGACACCCTGGATTTCTCTTTTTTTTTTTGAATCAGCCTTCCCGGCTGCTACTGGGCATGCACTAGGGGCTTCCCTACGCCATGGGGAGCTTCCAAACCCCTTTAAGTGTCCTCATTTGCCCTCGGGGGGGGGGGGGGTTCCCCACACCTAGGAAGGTGGGTGAGATCCCCCCATTAGGGGTATACCTGCAAAATCCGAAATAAAGTCCCCTGGATAGGACCAGGGGCTCATAAAAGATGTTAAAACAAAACAAGGATGGGTAGGGGAAGCCCTACCTCATCGTTGGTGTTGTGGAGCCACGTTGGCTCAGTGGAGGAGCACGGTGGTGCTGTGGTGGAGCTGGGAAGCTGCTGTAGGACTGGTGAGGATGCCTAAGTGACCTAGGGAGAAGGCTGGGGACTCGTCAATCACACAGGGGTTCGGATGGAGGTTTTTGGGGATTGGATTTGAAGGTTGGAGGCACTGCCCTTTATAGGGGAGCCCCTCGGGAACACCATGGGTATTTATACAGGGTTAAGGGAAGCTACAGGAGGTGAAGAGGTGCCCTACAGGCCGGAGAGTGAGTGCACAGGGTGTGCCTGACCTCCCAGGGGGTGGTTGTGCTGTAAACCCAAAAAACCAAGGTGTCGGTACTGGAATTACCGACACCCCAAGTCCTTTGAAAACAAAGGGTGTCGACAATCCAACTACCGACACCTCTGGATTTTGTCCGTTGGGCTCTGCCCAAGCCTGTAGGTGCACTTGAGTAGGAGTTTTTTGAATTTTCGGGCCCTCAGCTTGGGCTCAACCCGAATTTGAGGGTATGGGAAGCCTTAGGGCCTACTAGGGCTTGGACCAGTCTTAGGCTAAGCTATGTTTAGGGCTAGGCTTTAGCTAGGGTTTGCTAGGGCTTAACCTAGGGTTAGGGACTTGAGCTGGGGATTTAACTATGGTTAGATGCCTCAACCCTAGTTAACAAAGGGTGTAAAAATTGGGTGCTTACAGCTGCCCCTCTTTGTCGGAGAATGCCGTGATTGGCGATTTGAACGACAAAGACTGGAATCATCCGATTTTTACACCGAGATTGAGTTTAGGAAAGTGTAGCGCGGTGCACAAGATGAGTGCAAGTGGTGAATACACGTGGAGTGATGCGGACTAGGGGATAACGAGTAACTGGGGAAGATCGTAAATGTCGAAATGGCGCGGCCTAGAGACACTCCGTAGGGGAATGTGATCGAGACAGTGTCTCCTAGAGCGGATTCATCGAATCAATCGGAGGACACACGGGCTGTTGAGAAAGAGGACATGCTGGTGAGACTGCGGTGTGATACGGCTGTCACGTAGCACCCAGGAGTCAAGGACACACGGGGGTGTTGTAAAAAGATGGACAAGTTAGTGAGACAGCGGTTTGACAAGATTGTCACGTTGCACTAGGAAGCCAAGGACACATGGGGGTGTCAAAAAAGAGGGACCAGCTAGTGAGACAGCGGTGTGACGAGATTGTCACGCTGCACTAGGAAGCCAAGGACATACGGGGGTGTCACAAAAGAGGGACAAGCTAGTGAGACAGCGGTGTGACGAGATTGTCACGTTGCACTAGGAAGTCGAGGACACATGGGGGTGTCAAAAAGGAGGGACAAGCTAGTGAGACAGCGGTGTGACGAGATTGTCACGTTGCACTAGGAAGTCGAGGACACACGGGGGTGTCAAAAAGGAGGGATAAGCTAGTGAGACAGCGGTGTAACGAGATTGTCATGTTGCACTAGGAAGTTGAGGACACATGGGGGTGTTGGAAAAAGAGGGACAAACTAGTGAGACAGTGGTGTGATGAGATTGTCACGCTGCACTAGGAAGCCAAGGACCCACGGGGGTGTCAAAAAAGAGGGACAAGCTAGTGAGACAGTTGTGTGTCGAGATTGTTACGCTACACTAGGAAGCCAAGGACACACGGGGGTGTCAAAAAAGAGGGACAAGCTAGTGAGACAGCGGTGTAACGAGATTGTCACATTGCACTAGGAAGTCAAGTGAAGGACACACGGGGGTGTCACAAAAGAGGGTTTGAGGTGCGATACCTGCAAGAGTTGAGTTGCTCGAGGAGGACTAAACTTGAACATGTAGGTACGATGCTATGGTGTCATGCAGGGATGAAGACAGAAGTGCTTTCCCATGACTGTACGGTGATTCGCAATCTTTGGAGATGCATGGCATCGGCTTCCTTTGCTCGCTTGTCGGGGCTGCTTGGTGTAGGAGGGTACAAATGGATCTTGACACCATAAGTTTGTTTTTTTTGAAAACCCTTGTGAGAGATTTTTTGTAAAGATTTTATTGTTGACAAAATGCTTTGTTAGCTGTTGATTTCCCAGTAAACTGCCCATATTAGGGTTTGAGAATCATCTTTCCCTTTCAGGAGCGAGGAGTATGACTCAGAGCGGGACACCGCTGGGGATGAGTAGGCTCATGATGCTGTGGTAGGCTGATGGCTTTGTCCGAGGAGAAGCTTAGCTACAGGGCTTTTGGACTCTTGTTGGGGAGTAGCATTGTTTGCAGACTACCGGAAGCTTCTGCTGGGGATCCATTGGGGATGGGAAGTTGCCTGCCGCTGGAGTTCTACCGAGGAGTGGACTTCTGCTTTGATCCACTGCTGGGGAACTTGACATGTGCCGGGGGTTTCCCGATATCTTTCCATCTGTAGAAAGGTTCTCCGCTGGGGAATGCTCGGGGAGGTCGACCCTCTGCCGGGGATATGCCTTGCTGAGAGAAACTGATCGCGGGGGATGATTGGGGAAGTCCGGTGAGTCTGACTACTGTCGGATAGTGTTGCCCAATTGTTTTCAGCTTTTTCTCCCTTTTTTGCCCTTGGAATGACCAAGTCATGGGGTTCGCATAATTTTTGCGTGATGAGGCCGTTTCCGGTTTTCCTTACGCCTGCGAAGCTGATGGATTTTGCCCCTTTTTTGCCCACAGTCACGAGACTATGTCTGGGGGTCGCATAATTTTTGCTCAATGAGGCCGTTTCTGGTTTTCACTCATGCCCACGATTTACTGGGGAAGGCTTGTAATACTGGGGGAAAATATCTTCTTCTGTCATTACCCTGAATGGCGCTCTCCTGCAGGAGATTGTACTCCTCTGAGGATGTAGATATGGTATTGTGTTTGCACCCGTAGCTTCTAAGGGATCTAGAAGGACTTTAGAGTAGGACGAAGCGTAAGCTAGGGGACCGAAGGTCGGGACACCCTAGGGGATTGTTGATTTGCTCTCCCTTGGAGTTTTTTTTTTTTTTTTGACAGAGGCCGACTCTTCTGGGGAAAATTTTTCCGTTCGCGAAAGAATTTTGATTCCACCGGAGGAAACTGACTCCGCCAGGGGATGTTGAGAGAGGTTGTCTCTGCTGGGGAGAGAGAGGTTGTCTCTACTCGGGGGTTTGCCGTGGTTCCACCGGGGATGAGGAGAGGTTGATTCTGTTGGGGATGAAAATCCTATGGGGGAGTCCCTGTTGTTTGGAAATGTTTCAACTTCTATTTTGGGATTTCCCTGAATGGAAATTTCTTATACTTTAATATCGACTCTGCCAATGGAAGCTTAGGGAAGAATTCTGAAGAAATCGTCTCTGTAAGGGAGTTTCTGATTCTGAGAACGTTTTGACTTCTATTTTGGGATTTCCCTGAATGGAAATTTTGTAAACTTGTTAGTGGACCCGACTGGGGGAGTTGATAGGATAGTCTTGCTTTGGTGGTGACTCTGTGGGGATAGTCGGTGAAGTGTCTTCTTCTGGGGGAGAAGGACTCTGCTTTGGGAGTGTTTGGGGAATGATTATCCCTTTTGTGACCGCACCTGATTTGTTAGGTTGCCTACGTATCCTTTGCAGGATCAGGTCATGCCGTAGTTCAGCCGAGTGCCACGGGCTGGCAAAGGAGGGTGTCCCTGAAAAATTTTTCATGAAAGAAAGGTTGTTAGGCTCAACGGGCTAACTAGCGGATTTCATTGACTTCTTGTAAAAGGGTTTACAACATTGGGGGGGAAAATAGTGTGCCAAAGATGGCCTCCTGTCATTTCCCGGCGAAGCTAAGAGTGCAAAGAGCCTATCAGATCTAGACCCTAAGCGTAGTATCTCTTGACTTTATCCATGTTGACGGGCTCAGGGAGATCATTATCGTCCATTTGACCGAGCCGAAGGGCACCATCGAGAAATTTGTCCTGGACGATGTACGGGCCTTCGTAGTTTGGTGTGAATTTGCCCCTCGGATCAGGGCGGTTTGACAATACTTTCCGGAGAACCAGGTCACCGACTTCGATATTGCGAGGCTTGACCTTCTTGTTAAATGCTCTAGCCATGCGCCTCTGATAGGCTTGTGAATGATTGATGGCTTTCAGTCACCGCTCTTCAATCAGATTCAGCTGCTCATACTAGGTTTGTGCCCATTCTGCTTCTGACAGCTCTGCTTCCATTAGCACACGGAGTGATGGGATCTGTACTTCGACGGGGAGGACTGCTTCCATACCATATGCCAGAGAAAATGGTGTTGCCCCAGTTGAGGTTCTGATGGACGTTCTGTAGGCCATGAGTGCGTAGGGGAGCATCTCATGCCAGGCAGAGTAGTTCGTTGCCATCTTCTCAATAATTTTCTTCAGGTTTTTGTTGGTCGCCTCAACTGTACCATTGGTCTGGGGCCTATATGGCGTGAAGTTGTGATACTGTATTTTAAATTTCTGGCAGAGATCTGTTATCCCCTTGTTGCAGAAGTTGAGAGCATTGTCTGTTACAATCTCATATGGGACTTCGTACCGGCAGATGATGTCCCTTTTTATAAAGCGCTGAACCACAGAGGCTGTAATATTGGCATATGAGGCTGCCTTGACACATTTTGTGAAGTAATCAATTGCAACTAGAATGAATCGATGTCCGTTTGATGCTTTCAGAGCTATGGGTATGACGACGTTGATGCCCCAGGTAGAGAATGGCCAGGGGACAGTCAAGTTATGCAGCCTTGTCGGCGGTGCATCGATCCTATCGGCATAGATCTGGCACTGATGGCACTTCTATACATGGTTACAACAGTCCGCTTCCATTATAGACCAGTAATAGCCCAGCCTGAGAATCTTCTTGGCAAGCATTAACCCATTCATGTGTGGGCCGCAAGCTCCTCCGTGAACTTCTTCGACTACCTATGTTGCTTCGCTGGAGTCAAGGCATTTGAGCCAGATCAGATTTGGTGATCTTTTGTACAAGACTCCCCCTGTGAGGACAAACTGTATAGCCAATCTTCTGATTGCCCGCCAGTCCATTTTGATGGCATCGAGGGGAAAGGTTTCATCCTCGAGATATTGCTTGGTGTCCGTATACTAAGGCTTGTTGTTTGATAGTGCATCTAGCTCGAGGTAGTAGGCACACTGCTCCTGCTGCTGAATTTCAATCGGCCAAAGCATGATGTCCTTGGGGATCTGAATCATGGAGGCGAGAGTAGCCAGTGCATCAGCAAACCTGTTATGATTCCTGGCCCAGTGGCTAAATGTGATTCTTTTGAGCTGGGAGACCAGTAGGTTGAGGTAGGCTAAATACGGGACTAGCCTAGCTTCTCGGATGGCCCAAAACTTGTTTGCCTGACATATTACTAGAGATGAGTCACTGTAAACGTCTATCTCTTCAATCCCAATGCCTAGGGCTTCTTTCAAACTGGCTATGCATGCCTCATACTCCGCTTCGTTGTTGGAGTATCTGAATTTCAACTTGACTAAGATTGGGAGTTGTGCTCCCTTGGGTGAGATTAAGACTGCTCCTACTCCGTGCCCTTGATTGTTGGCAGCTCCATCAAAATATAACTCCCAGCTGGAGCACTCTTACTCTTCTGCTTCTGTGTACAGGATTGCTTCATCTGGAAACTGATCATGTATGGAGACATAGTCCTTTGTTAGACTGTGAGCCAAGTGATCTGCTATCGCCTGCCCCTTGATTGACTTCTATGTCATGTATGTGATGTCGAATTCAGACAACATCATAAGCCATCAGGCCGTCCTTCCGGTGGTGGCTGGCTTTTCCAGCAGATACTTGAGTGGATCCATCTAAGATATCCGGATTACTAGGTAGGATAGCAAATAGTGCCGTAGACGTTGAGTTGGCCAGACTAGTGCCAGACATGTCTTCTCAAGGGGGCTATATCTCACCTCATACTCCAGCAGGCGCTTGCTGATGTAGTAAATGGTTTGTTCTGTTCTACCTGTCTCATCGTGCTGTGCTAGGACGCATCCCATGGAGGTTTCTTGCACTGAGATATAGAGTAGTAGGGGCCGTCCTGGCATAGGAGGCACGAGTACTGGAGGATTCAGAAGGTACTGTTTTATCCTGTCAAAGGCTTCTTGACACTCATCTGTCCAGACTATCAGAGTATTCTTCCAGAGAAGCTTGTAGATTGGTTCGCAGATTGGTGTGAGCTGAGAGATGAACCGGCTAATGTACTGAATTCTGCCCAGGCAACCACGGACCTCCTTTTTAGTTTGGGGAATTGGCATTTCAATGATAGCCTTGGCTTTGGCTGGGTCAATCTCGATTCCTCTCTTGCTGACTATGAAGCCGAGGAGCTTTCCTGATGAGGCTCCGAAGACGCATTTGGCTGGATTTAGCCGCAGGCCGTACTCTCTGAGTCTGTCACAGAGTCTTTTCAGGTCTTCCGGGTGTTGCCTGGCAGTAAGCGACTTGACGATCATGTCATCCACATAGACTTCAGTTGACTTGTGGATTAGGTCATGAAATAGTGCCGTCATGGCCCTCTGATAGGTTGCCCCTACATTCTTAAGTCCGAATGACATAACCTTGTAACAAAATGTGCCCTAGGGCATGATGAATGAAGTTTTCTCCATGTCTTCCTCCGCCATTCTGATCTGATTGTATCCCGAGTAACCATCCATGAATGAGAGAGTCTCGTGTCTTGTGGTATTGTCGACTAGAATGTCGATATGCGGGAGAGAGAAATTATCTTTAGGAGCTTGTCCTATTCAGATTCCTGTAGTCGATGCACATCCGGACCTTACCGTCTTTCTTGGGTACGGGCACTATATTGGCCAACAATTCAGGATAGGTTGCTACTACCAGGAAGCCTGCATTGATCTGCTTTTCAACTTCCTCTTTGAATTTTTGTGCCCATTCAGGCCTCATCCGTCTCAGTTTCTGCTTAACTGGTCTGACGTCTGGGTTCAGGGGCAATCTGTGTACCACCAATGCTGGGTCTAGGCCGGGCATATCTGCGTATGACCAGGCAAAGACATCACTGTAACTCTTCAGAAAGCTGATCATATCTGACCTCTGCTGAGCGTTCATGCTCGTGTCAATCCTGACTAGCTGCGGGTTGTCTTCGGATCCAAGGTTCACTGACTCAGTAACCTCAATATTAGATTACAGAAGACCTTCACTGCGTTCCAGAAGGTCTAGGAGTTCTTGAGGCGGCTCCTCTTCTTGCTCTGAGTCATATTCCACCTCTATTAGTTCCAGGAGGGTTTCGGGGGTAGCCCTAGTGCAGGCGATTTCCTGGCAAATCAATTAGCTAAGTTTAGCATGCTTATGATTTTTTGTTTTTGGTGGCTTCAGGACACTAGGCCTTCCAGGGGAAGAGTCCGTGTAATTTTCGTCATCAGCCAAAATGTTTTGATGCAAAACATGATTTTTGAGTCAAAAGATCAGATTTCATTTATAAAACAAGTATGATCGTTTACAAAAGTTGACTCAAACAAAAAGAGACCAACAGTGGCCTGACATTTGGATTTTGCAAATGGGAGCAAATAGAAATAGAAGGAGGAGAAGGGGTGGTGCTGGTTCACTGCTTGACCTTTTCTGCATTACAGCTGCCCTGACCTCGGCTGGCCTCGATCGTGAGAGCCTTAGTCCACCAACAGATTAGTGGCTGGCGACTGGATGATGCTCCGACGCTGTTGGAGAGGGTGCAGACCTGCTCTCTTGCTAGATATTCTGCTTCTGCTGCAGCATCTTCGACAGTCAGCTCGTCGAACAAGGTGGCCATGCTGAAGACTTCGAGGATTGGATTCCCTGACAATTCAACATTGGGCTGAGGGGTTAAGACAACAGGTGCAGTAGGGTAAGGCTCGAAGGTTCCAACTAGGAAAGTTATAGAAATGTGGGGTCGAGGCTCTGGTTTCGTCGACTGGTTACTCTTCTGTGTGAGCTTGGCGAGATAATCCTGATATGTGGGCTTGTAGCCCAGCCCAAAGGGTGTGACGTAGCGTGGAGGGGTATATCTCTTCTTCATTCCTTGACTCCGGGCTCCCAGACTTGCCCCTGGTTGATAGCTCATTTTTGCCATCATCCTGACAAATGGAGGGATTTGCCTCTTGCTCTGTTCCTCTATCTGGGCGATAGAGCTGACTTGCTCAAACTGATATGACATAAAAGATGTGCCTTGTCCGAGCTCATGTATGTCCCCGAAGGAACTTGCCAATTCCTCTGATAGGATGACGACTAGGTGGTCGTCTTGGATGAACTTGATTCTTTTGTGGAGAGAAGAGGGAATGGCTCCGACCGCGTGGATCCACGACCTCCCGAGGAGCAGTGTAAATGAGGCAGGCACATTCACCACTTGGAAGTTGGTAGTTGATTGAGCAGGTCCGACTCTGATAGCCGGATCTATGTCGCCCAGATTCTGTCTGGTTGAGTTGTCAAAAGCCCGTATTGTCATGAGTCTCTTCTTCACCTGACTAAGGTCTATACCCAGGCTTTGTAATGTTGACAGTGTACAGACATTGAGGCCGGAGCCGTTGTCGATTAGCACGGATGAAAGGGTTCTATCCATGCACTGTATTGCTATGTAAAGGGCCCGGGTATGGTCCCTGTCTCCGTCTGGTATTTTCTCTTCTGTGAAGGAGATGATTTGGGGTTCAAGTATTTGGCCCACCATATGCCCTAGCTTCTCGGGCGTGATGTCTGGTGTTATATGGGCGCTGTTAAATACCCAGAGGAGTTGTTGCCTGTGATGCTCAGAGGTCAAGAGAAGACCCAAGATTGAGATCTGTGTGGGGACTTTTCCCAACTGCTGTGTGATGTTAAAATCTTCTGCATTCTCAAGAATTTTTAGCAGAACTGTAGATTCTGCTGCTTCCTTGTCAGGGTCTGACACCCTTGCTTTTTCTATTTCTTTCTCTTTCCCTTTTCCTTTTGCTAGCTCGACAGCTAATGGTTGGTACACCCGGCCAGACCTGGTTAGGTTGGCTATGCTCTCGCTCTCATTGATGAGAGAGTGGAGAGTGGGTACATGGTTCAGTATAAATGGCTGAGAAGAGGGGTGAGGAATTCGTACTGGGCCTGTGGAAGTGGAGGTTCGAGCTAGAGTCGTGGGCCAATTGGCGGGACAAGGGATTGTGTAGACAATCTGCTCTCTGTCAGTTTCGAGAGCGGGGATTTGGACTGGGGCCTGAATGGCCTGGATGTTTGATAGGGGGAGAGGGATAATGACTGTAGGCCTGATGATGCCGTCATCCACTGAAGGTGCGATAGGTCTCGGCTGCCCTGCCCCAGGCTCTTCCCACTGTATGAAGTTAACTTGATTGTTGTGTGGGGGCAGTGGTGCCTGGTCGATACTGGTGTTGATGGGAGCCAGCTCAACCCTACCCTCATCTAGGAGATCCTGGATGGCGCATTTGAGGCTGATGCAGTAATCTATCGCATGGTCTGGGCCTTGGTGAAAGGCGCAGTGTTGATTGACATCATAGTTCTTACTTCTCTTGTCTGGAGGTAGAAGAGGTGTAGGGCCTCTGAAAGCAAGAAGACCATGTTTGGTCAGAAACTCTCACAGTTGGCTGAGAGAGTAAGGGAGAGGGGTGAAGTTTCGAAGGGGCTTATTTTGTTGTAGGTTTTGACCCTGGTTAGGCCGGGCTGGCCTGGTGTTTCTGGCTGGCTGAGCCGGAGCTGCTGGTAGTTTGATGGGTGCTGTAGGAGCCACCATGTTTACACTTTCCTTTTTTTATGGTCCCGTGGACCACTATTCCTGCTGGTTGAGGCTGCTGTCTTTGGAGGATCAAGCCCTAGACTGGAGTGGATTGCCCCACTCTTGATGGCTGTTTCAATACGGGCGCCCGTCTTGACGATGGTGCCAAAGTCAACTACAGGCAATGTGACCATTAACGTAGAGTAGGGCTGCTTCAATGTGCCCATGAACATGCTTGCGAGTTGTTCCTTTGGGATAGGAGTAGGGATTTTAGCCGCCATTTCCCTCCACCGGGTGGCGTACTCCAAGAAGGATTCATTATTGCGCTGGCTCATCTGTTCGAGCTGACTCCACTGAGGTCGGAGTTCCTGATTAAAGGAGTATTGCTCGATAAAGTAGTCCATGGCGTCCTACCACGACTTGATCCTTTGTTTATCCACTGACATCCACCATGTTAGGGCTACTCCCTTTAGGCTTTTCTGGAAGTACTGTATCAGGAGAGGCTGGTTCTTCTGGTATAGGAGCATGTCCCTCAGGTATAATTGAAAATGCTGTTTCAGACAACCTGTCCCATCGTACTTGTCGAAGTCTGGGACTTTGAAGCCTACAGGTACAACCTCTCCTGTAGAGAAGGTCAAGTCCTCCAGTGATAGACTGGTGCTGGTAGAAGTACCTTTCATCCTTTTCAGTTATTCCTTCATCTGTTTGATCTCTTCGTGCTGGTCACGAAGAGCTGTCATAGTGTCTGTGGAAGAGGATGGTCTGTCCTGATTGATATGAGAGGCCTTGGGATGCTCTGCTCCATCATAATGTTCATACTTTGCCTCTCCTCCACCTACAGTGGGTCCAGGGTTAGGGATAACGAACGGGTTTTGGTGAGGTTCAGGGATTGGCTGTTCTGCTGATTCACCGGTCGGGTTTCAGGAAGCAGGGTTGTCGATATGGGTACCCAGTAGAATTGTGAAGGAATCCAGAACCTTGTCTAGCTTGGATTGCATGGCCGCGATGTCCCTGTCATGAGACTGTAAGATCTCATTGGTTCTCTGCTGCTGGTCAGTAGGTTCTGCCATTGAATCTGAGCTGTTTTTCGACTGGGCTCTGATACGTACTTGCTCGGAGATTGGTATTTCTGTCAAGACCGCGTCCTCTACTTCTGCGAGAAGGGCAGTGAAGGATCGATTCATGGGTTGGCTCATGCAACTGAAAAGAATGGAACGGCTAATCACGATCATGCATGTGTAGGATAGAAAATGCAGGAAGAATTTCCATTAATTGCAATGCAGTGAGTGAGGTGGGTACAAGACGGACTCAAGAAATTGGAAAAGACTCAACCCTAAGTAGGTCCATCAGGGATGACAAAGTCTAGCGGCTGGGGCACGCCTTTAAGGTCCATTATCTGTTTGCTGGAGGGATGTGATTTCGACTTCCATGCACTTAATTGTTTCTGAGGCGTTGCACATGTGGGATCCGTACTGACGAATCCGACTGGTCATCTCTGCTTTTGCATTATCAAGCTGTTCCTGATGGAAGTGCAACTGGGCCCTGATAACGGCGGTTTCTTGGGCGTCACCTCTACGCCTCCTCTGAAGAGACTGGACCGTGTGCTCGAACTGGTTAACCTGTTCCTGCATGGCTAGGAGTTCGCGGTCTCGCTCCGGTTCTTGTCGCCTGAATGCGTGTTGGGCTTTCCGAAGCCGCTTCTCTTTCTCTTGAATGTATAGCTACCTTTCCAGGAAGAAATCTGTCCAGGGAACCGCCATTTCTACTATGGGTATGGTTCTGTGAGATGGAGCTGCAACTGGTGTAGGTAGTTCCCTAGGTGTAGGCATACCGGGTAGAAGGTCAGGGTTTTCTACCCACAATTTGTATACAGAATCGGTTGGTGGTCCTGTTGTGACCACAAAGTCTGGCCAATGGTCTCTCTGGGAGCTTCGCCAATCTGCTTAGAATCGGCGGGTGAGGTGTTCAGACTGTTTTGTGAAGTCGACGAAGTCCTGTTCCAGGTTGTCTATAACCAGGATACGTTGAGGGAGTCCAAACTGTCTAAGGACCCGGAGTGGTACATAGGCTGCAGAGCCGGTGACCCCTGCTAGGACCATGCATTGTCGACTTGTTATGACAACGCGTGGTAGCTGTCTGCGAACCAACTACACGTATTCCCATGTGATCTGTTCCTCTGTTAGGTCTTGGAGAAGCCGGTAGAGAGTCTTGACGTCAGAAGTCACGATTTGGCCCTGATTCTGTGAAATCTTCCTAGGCAGGCTGTATGCATCTCGGGGTACATCAGGTACTAGCAAGATAGTGAGCAAGTGTGAGACCAGCCATAGATGTAGAAGCAGTGCACTGACGTGGAAGACACCCTTTCTGCGTTTTGTCGCAAGGTTGAGATCCCTGAGTAGCTCTGCTAGGATGATCGGAACAACCGTCTTAGATTCCCGCATGTCGTCGATGATCCCTATCAGTACTGAGTCGGCAAAGGGGCGGCTCTTCGGGAGCACCAGTTGCGACATGATGATCAGTGTAAAGGCATTAAGGCTAGAGATCTCAGCTGTTAGGGAGTCAGGATCTCACCTGGGCTGGTACAATTTCTCTAGAAAATCAATGGACACCCGGTTGTAAGTGCCACTAGGATCGTACTGCAAGGAGGCAGGTCTGATTCACAAGAACCGTGAGAGGTCTGCCTGGAAGTTTACCTTGTAGTGTGGTACTATGGCATCTCCCTCCATGTTTAAGCCCAGAATGCGTTGTATTTCCTCCAGTGTTGGACACAGCTCGTTCTTACCGAAATGGAATACCATGTAGGTAGAGTTCCAACACTGGATGACGGAATTAATGAGGCACCAATCTGTCTTAACCATGGAAAGGTCTAGGGTGTTACCCAGTTTGTAGTACCGGGCCCAAGTGAGACGCTGATCCCGATTTAGTGCCTCAATTTTCTCAAGGAGGGTCTGGTCACATGCCCCCTGAGAGGTCAAATGTATGGGCCGTGAAGGCTGGCTGCTTGACGGAACAATCCCTGACAGACCTGCCATTTACCTGGACAAATGTACAGACTCTATGTAAGTGTACTGTGTGTGTAGGTAAGTGATGCAAATGATGATTTTTTTTTTCTTTTTGTTAGGGTGTGACATGGCACACGTGCCTCGATAGGGCAGTCGGACAGAGGTCCGGTGTGCTTTATCCTGGTTATTGAGGGATATTCTAAACCCTAACCTGCTTGCACCCTATACCTATCCCCGTCAGGGTTGACTACCCGGGCACATCCTACCCGAATAAGCACCCACCTAGGGGCATGTGATGAGTCGAACTTGTGCTTGTAATAAAACACATCCTACTCCTCATCCTCGGCATAGCACATGGGGTCCAAATCCCCGGCATGGAGGTCTTCACTCAGACCTACCCCTTTGCCTTGTCCTGATAGGCCCCCGGTAATTCCGTGGACCTCCAAGACTCTTAAGCCCCTGTCACTGAGGATAATCATCCAGCAGCCGTGAGTGTATTAAGCCTGTCTAAAGGGTTTTTTGGGTTGTTACACTACTGTGACATGCATGCTATGCACAGTACACAATACAACCAAAAGAGGTAAAAGAATTAGTATTAGACTAAATCTTAGGACATTTGATTTAATTTGAGGTTTAATTGACTTAAACCTAGGTTCCGGGTTGAAACTATAGTTAATTCCCAGCAGAGTCGCCAGAGTTGTGAACAAGGATTTCGGTCCCGCGCCCACAGGGGTGTTGTCCTGGCGATGTGGTCAATTGATTTTATGTTTAGAGTCGCCACTTATTTATTCGGTAGGGATAAGTCTCATGATAATGGATAAGGTCTTGGTCTGCTTAGAGATCTAGGTAAGTGGTTCAGTTAAGCCCGGGGAAGGTTTTAGGCACCCCGGCACTTCCGTTTTACAATGGTTCCCTACTTACTAGGTTTAAGCCATTTAAATGTCAAGTACTAATCAAATGCTATTGATTTAGTTTATACTAACGCAAGAAGGAGAAAGCTAAACTAGGGTCGGGCCCGAGTTGGGCTGCCTACGTACTCACATTGGGGTGAGATCAGACCGAGCGTAGTTCTGGCACATGAGCCCGTGCCGAGGCTGAGGGTTGTGTTGTGTGTGCACCAAGGGTGGCTTAGGGTCTAGTCTGGTAGACTAGGGGTGAGTTGACTGAGTTAGTCAAGTGCTGGGTTGATTGGGTCCGGTAGACCCGGGTTGAAGCCCGGCAGGCTTAGGCCCGGTAGGTCGGGAAGGAGGCCGGTAGACTAGGGTGTGGCCCGGTAGGCCCGGAGTTAAGCCTGGTAGGCTTGGAGCGGCCCGATAGGCCTAAGGTTAAGCCTGATAGGCTTGGGTTGGCCCGGTAGGCCTAAGGTTAATCCCGGTAGGCCTAAGGTTAAGCCCGGTAGGCCTGGATCGGCCCGGTAGGCCTAAGGTTAAGCCCGGTAGGCCTAGAGTTAAGCTCGGTAGGTTTGGATTAGCCCGGTGGGCCTAAGGTTAAGGTCCAAATTCAGTTTTATGGTCCTTTGAATTTATTTTGTTGATTTTAGGGGTCTTATCCCAATTTCCCAAGTTAAATGGACTAACCATGGTTTAGACATGGGTTTAACCATGGGTAGTCGTATTAACCAAGGTGGGCCATTATACAAGCTCACGTTTGGTGTCACAATGCCATTTGAGATTTTTCCCAATTTTTAGGAATTTTTCAAAGAAGGTTTGTAAGTTAACCCTAGTTAAGTTGTAACCGGGGTTAGTTTACCCGTGGTTAAGCCAAGAAAGGCAAGGGCAGGCCTGGGCTGGGTCCTATGAGTCAAGGCAAGGCCTGGGGTAGGCCCCCATGGGGGTGTGGGCCCACTGTATGGGCCCAAAAGCCTGAATTCCACACTGTCGGTAATCCAATTGGCGACAGTTAGCATGGTTTTTTTACCTTTTTAAAGGCCTGTAACTTGGGTTCTTCATGGAATTGTGGGGCCTATAATATATCGGATTGAAGCCTGGGGTGAGGAGAGTCCAGTGGGCCTGGTTTGGGCCCTAGGGGTTCCCTGGTGTGGGCCACACAACAAGGGAAAGGGGCCTGTACGCATTGTCGCATAAAATGATGAATGTCGGCACTGGAAGTGCCGACATCCTGGGCAGTTTGCAAAAGTGGGGATTTTAATCCCTATTAAGCTCATCTCTGGGACTTGGTCCCTTCAAAGAAGTTGTAGAGGAGGTCTAGGGGAACAAAACCCTGGCCTTGGTTTGGTCCAAAAGCCAATCAGGTGGGCCCTACAGCCCTTCGAACAAACTGGTCTCAGGGTGTCGGTACTGAGATTACAGACACCCTGGATTTTTTTTTTTTTTTTTTTGAATCAGCCTTACCGGCTGCTATTGGGCATGCACCAGGGGCTTCCCTACGCCATGGGGAGCTTCCAGACCCCTTTTAAGTGTGCTCATTTGCCCTCAGGGGGGGTTCCCCACTCCTAGGAAGGTGGGAGAGATCCCCCCCATTAGGGGTATACCTGCAAAATCTGAAATAAAGTCCCCTGGATAGGACCAGGGGCTCACAAAGGATGTTAAAACAAAAAAAAAGATGGGTAGGGGGAAGCCCTACCCCGTCGTTGGTGCTGTGGCGGAGCTGGGAAGCTGCTGTAGGATTGGTGAGGATGCCTAAGTGACCTAGGGAGTGAAAGTATGCCTCTTTTTAAGTTTAGAAAAACAGTTCTTGGGGGGACATACATCGAATCCCAAGATCTGACTAAGGTTCTAATTGATTTTATTCAATGAGAGTTAAAATCAGAATACCTTTGCGACTTTGAAATTGTTAAGTCAAATCCACGATAATAGCGATACCGGCAAAACTTCACAACTGCCAAGTCTCCTTCGCAATCCACACGGACCTTTTTTTTCTTTAAAGCTTTCTCTAATGGAAGCTAATGGCCCTTCCAAAAATCTAGCTCTAGAAATCTTGAAAGATCCAATCTTTATCCTTCAAGATGGGTTCTTGATCTCGTCTTGATATTCAAAGCTAGAACACAAGAATGGAGAAGAAAAGGGGAAAGGGTGCTGACCGTACACCTCTAATTGGAAAGGGGAGGGCGTGAGATTGAGGGGAGAGGAATATTTCCAAATCTGGAAATTCTGGAAAAAATTAATTGTGTCCAACTCCTTGGACGTCCACCTCTTTATAGGATATGCTTGGGTTGCTTACAACCCAAGACTCCACTTTCTAATCCAATTAGAAGTCCTCAATTAGTTTCCTATTTGGTTTCTCCTTTAATTAATTAGGATTAATCAAAATAGAAACTAATCTTATCCATTAATGTCCAACTAATCCTATCCTTATCCTAATCCAATTAGGATTCCTTGATTAGCAAGAAATTAATAGAATCCCTAACAAATAGGGAATCTTTAATTAGTAACTAACTAACTAACCTTATCCAATAAGTAGTTTAGTTAATTAGAAACAAATTAAATATAATAACAATTATTATATCAACCTTGAAGTGGGTGTCCCACCCTAGGTGGGCCCCACTCCAACACGCCACTTTAAGGGTTGTTGACCATTTGGTCAATTTTAATATTCTTTTAAAATATTCCCCAATGGGTCCTACCCATTTGGTTTTTCACATTTAATGTAATTCCACCTTTTAGAGCTTTATACCATATAGTGATTTCTTAGAGAAATAAATTAATTTAATTATTTAATTAAATTAAACACTTTAAGAAAGTCCTTATGTGTGGGATCTAAAGGGATCTTTTATTTCCGGTTGTGGGACCAAGTACTCAACCTTTCGGTTAAAGCATTGTTACTAGGAAACACCTTTCCTATACTCCATTATGATTATAGAATTTTATCTATATCCCTGGACTTCCACCAATCACAATTAATGTCCATTAACACAATGTGATTAACCTCCTAAAAATAGAGAATTACTTGCAGGTATTTCTATCTCAAGATTTGTTTACAGATCAGTCCTTCCACTTCCAATATTGTTATAAGCTTACGGGACAATATTTAATACCGTATTTAATCCCTGGCTTATATTGAGAACCCATTCTCTTTAATACTTTTAGTCAAACTTGGACTAGCAAAATATTTTAAAAATTCTTTAAAAGAAATAATATTTATTATTACATTTCTTTTATACAGAAAATAAATTCCTCAATAAAACCATTTCATCGATAAATACCAGTGCTGGGTTTTTCAAGTCCGGTTTTGATATAAGTATCAACTCAATATTATTTACTCTGTAAGAGTAGTGGAATCCTTGTCGAGCGTACACACACTTCTTCCAGTACAGCGTACATAACCCAACGAGCCCGTATTTAGTCCGGTGTGTTGGACATTGACGATTGGCTACATCAAAGCTACATAGGCAAATACTAGAGAAGATGTCGACCTCTCAGGTTAAGGACAATCTGTCAAATGGACTACCCTAAATATAAAGACAGTATATTTCTAAGGGTATCCACTGAGCGATCCAGTTGCAATATAAGTACTTCTTACTTATATCCACATTTTAGTCAAGAGACCTTTCTCTCAGTGATTGAGATTCATCACTCCATCATATGGAACTAACAATGTGTAAGTTATTAGGAATACATTGTCCAGATGCATCCTGATTAACTTAGAACAATTTTAGGTCTACAAGGAACAGGAAAAATCATATCTCCTTAGCAATCAGTTATCAACTAATTGGATGGTTTTCCTACAATGTTACCTAAGGGACAAAGTAGTCTCATCCAATGGGATACTTTAGATATATTACCCAATGTAGAAGACAATGTGTGAATGTAAAATATGCATTTATTGATTAAAAATAGATAAATACAATTCCGGAATGGCTTTGTGGGTATACATGTCTAACAGGGAGAAGGCTAGGGACTCGTCACTCACACGTGGGTTCGGATGGAGGTTTTTGGGGATTGGATTTGAAGGTGGGAGGCACTGCCCTTTATAGGGGAGCCCTTTGGGGACACCATGGGTATTTGTACAGGGTTGGGGGAAGCTACAGGAGGTGGAGAGGTGCTCTGCAGGCCGGAGAGGGAGTGCACAGGGCGTGCCTGACCTCCCCAGGGGGTGGTTGTGCTGCAAACCCGAAAAACCAAGGTGTTGGTACTGGAATTACCGACACCCCAAGTCCTTTGAAAACAAAGGGTGTTGGCAATCCAACTACTGACACCTCTGGATTTTGTTCATTGGGCTCTGCCCAGGCCTGCAGGTGCACTTGAGTGGGAGTTCTTTGAATTTTTGGGCCCTCAGCTTGGGCCCAACCCGAATTTGAGGGTAGGGGAAGCCTTAGGGCTTGAGCCTTAAGGGCCTAGGGCCTAGGGCCTACTAGGGCTTGGACCAGTCTTAGGCTAGGCTATGTTTAGGGCTAGGCTAGGGCTAGGCTAGGGCTAGGCTTTAGCTAGGGTTTAGGACCTAGGGTTTGCTAGGGTTTAACCTAGGGTTAGGGACTTGAGCTGGGGATTTAACTATGGTTAGATGCCTTAACCCTAGTTAACAAAGGGTGTAAAAATTGGGTGCTTACAGAATTGATTTATCTATTTAATTATCCTTTAAAATAAATAAAAAAATACTCCCTAACCATGAGCTAATCTAGATTAAAATTTGTGCGGAAAACTGGATCCCGAAGATCTTTACACCATAAAAAGCAAATAATACTAACTACTTGTTTAGTGAATTACCTCAGTGAATGATGTTCACCGGTGAAGCAAAAACCAACTCGAACTATCAGAACTCTTTGTAGAGATTTCTCGAAGAAATATTCAAAGCTCAATCCTTGTTCTTCGCTATCCCCGCGAAGCTTTTAAATCTCTACTTGGTATTAAAGAAACAAAAAGAAGAAGATGGATTGTTGATGTAGACTTTCTATCATCCAAAACCCTAGGGTTCAAAACCCCAAGCTTCAGAAACCCAACTAGGAGCAGCCCTTGTAGCTCACGAAAATCCAAGAGAGAATTCTCTTGGGGCTCATGGTTTTGGAGAGGAGAGGATTAATGAGTGATCAATGCTTACACGGTTTGGGATTGGGCTATGTATATAGGATTTGGATCATATCCTAATCATAATCCATTTAGAAGTTATCCCTTAGGAATTATTAATTGATGATAACTCGTACCATTAATTAAATAAACTCCTAGTTTATTTATAACTACTTTAGTTATAATAAACCTACTAATTTATGAGTCATTTTCCAAAAATAATTCCTTAATTAATGGGATTAACTAACTACCAAAAACCAAGGAGTCCTAATCTAATTAGGAAACCAACCAAGGAGGGGGCATGAGCCAAGGGGGGGCGTGAGCCATATGGGGTCTTATACTCCTAGTTGTGATACAATTCCAATCTTATCTCCTATAATCTTGCATTCTAAGTATTGAAATCTAATCCCATAAAATAAGGAATAAGTAATTAGTAATTAGTAATTATTTAACTAACAAACTCCTAATCCAATTAGGAATCTCCATAGTGGGCGCCCACCTTTGGGATTAAATCTCATGGGTTTGGGCCCACTTATAAGGTCCACTCTAGTAGGGTTTTAAGGATATGGGTCAAACCGATATCCCTTTATTTGGTGTTTAATTAAATAATTATAATTATTATCCTTTAATTTAAATTAACAATTAATTTAAACCATAGATTAACTTTTAATCTATTTTATTAATGATTAACATTTAATCAATTAAATTATAGATTAACATTTAATCTATTATTGAACTTGTATTTCTTATGTGAGCATCTTCACAGATTGCTCTGGGACATTCTAATCCTAGCTTACCAAATATTATCCCATTGACCCTAAATAGGAATGACATCGGAATTACAAGTGACGTGAGATATCCATGTTGCAATTGAATCCTAGTGTAAGAATATTAACCATTAAGGATCCCACCACATGAATTTTTTAATTCAATTGATTCTTCCAATAACATTATCCCTGATGGGCCTTCGAGATTAATATACTATCTAACTCATAGCTCATTGTACATCATCCAGGTTTCTAAGACATTTGATTAAGCCATGAGAAACTTTTTCTCATGTAAAACATTTTGAGAAAATCTTTCGATAAGTATAAAATATTTTAATAAAAATATATTTCAAACTTGTTTGATTTCAAAGTCACCTGCGCAGGATTTAAGCTTAATCGACTGTCTTACCCGAAACTTAGATAATCTCTCAAATTAATGAGCATGGATTTTTTGTTTGAAATTCATCATGACTCGAACAGCTTTCTGACTATCCAACTGTCACCGTATCATAGTCCCTAAGATAGAGAGTACTTTGATGGAATCAAAACAGTTAGATTACTGCTCAGTTATAAATGAACTCATCAGATCTAAGGATCATTGAAACTGTTCAATGGGAATGAGAGACCAACTATCTGATAGTATCTTTATGCAAGAGGTCTCTCATTGCATGCAATCAGTTAGTGTACATTTAAGCACCCATATGTTGATGTGTAGTCTCCACTACAATAGTTTGAGATAAAACTATATCTCAACCATTGAGAACATCTTAGCATTATGGCAGCCATATAAGTGAAGTGGCCAGCTTCACCCATAGCTGTGACTATATAAGGTATAAGGAACTAGAAAGCTATATCTGCCTGTGATAGTCCCATCACATAGCTTTCCTACAATATATCCTATAAACCTTTGTCGATATCTCATATCATATAGATCATCTCATGATTATGGTCAATTACCCATAATGAATTCACAATAGATAAAGAAGAATTCTCTATTAATCAAATTAATAAGAATCTTACAATCTAAATGACTTTTCTGGGCATCATGTCTAACAATTTTGACCAACAGAGTGCCCTCCCGACTCCTCAGTCCTACAATTATTATACCTCGATGAGCTCTAATTATGAATCGGTACCTCAGCTTCCCTTCGCTTCGCCTCTACAATCTACTACTAAAATTGATCTAGAAGTCCTCTCCCAGCTTATGACCCGACAAGAACAATCCTTTCAACATCTGGATCAATTAGAAATTGAGAGCGAGATAGGTAACTTCCTGCGCCAAACAATTCTAAATCCTGCTGAACAGGAGATAGTTTCTGAAGTCAAAATGCAGTCAAAGTATCAAACTTTTCAGGGAGAGATCCAAGTTGATACCACCCTTTGTTCAAGCAAAACTGTTGATATTGGAGTACTACCATCCTTGGTGCCCCCAAAAGCACCGCCTTCTAACCCAAGCTCAGAGAATCTCAATTTCACATCCAACTCTGATGCTTTCATGTCTGCTCCCAAATGCGATATTCCTATGCAGATACCTTAGTCTAAGGACAAGCCCATTTGTCAGTTGAAATCACTTTTCCCAAAAAGGCTTGTCCGGAATAACCAGGACCAACAATTTTCAGAGATCATAGAAATTTTCAAAAACTTACCAATCAATATCCCGTTTAGTATTGCTATCAAGCAGATTCCAAACTATGCTAAGTTCCTCAAAGACTTATGCACAGTTAAGCTACATAAACAAGCACCTAAGGATCCATTTCTAGTAAAAAAAGCCACTGCGTTCAAATTAAAGGATCCTGGAATCCCTACCATTCAGTGCATCATAGGAAATGATTTTAGCTGCACCACTTTGCTGGTCCTAGGAGCTAGTGTGAATCTCCTGACTTTTTCAGTCTATCAATCGTTAGGCTTAAAGGACATACAACCTATGGGGGTCATTCCAAAGCCACTGGTTAGTGTTGGTTGAGATCGATCTTATCGATCATCTCTTTGTAGATTGATGACCTCCTCAGTCTATCTATGTGCTTCATTTTGTTTGGGGGTGCTTTTATGTACCCTCTTTGTGTCTGGTTGAAGACGTTAAACTTAGCGCTGTCGGAAAGGCAATTCCGAGATTCCTAGAGTCACATGAGTCGCATGTTTATTTTGCATATCTTATGGAAGTATTTTCAGGTTGTACAGATATCATCACTTATGCAGATCATCGACACTGTATAATTTCTGCCAAACTGGGAATACCCTTCCTCAATTTTTGCATCTTGTAGTCCACATTCATATCTTTTTGTCCTGGTCATGAGCACCGAGGACGGTGTTATCTTTTGTTTGGGGGTGGGTGTTTTCCAAAACTCATGTTTTCCTTTTGATTTCTTTTTTTTTTAAAATTGTTTTCATTTGCTAACTCTTTGGAGCTTTAGAGATTGTGAAAGCTTCCGGCCTGTCCCGTAGGCCGCCTAGGAGGTAGAACTCTGGGTTTTGCAGGTAAGATATCTAGGTTTATTTTCTTCTTTTTAGAGTCCTCTAGTATTTTCAAAATGCTTTCAAGTACCTTTACAATGATGAGACAAAACTAACTGTTAGTCTACTTATTGAAAATGATGTCATCTTTTGAAATACATGTTAGCTTTTAGTTCAGTAATACTACTATGGATTTAAACACTTAGAAAATTCAGATTCGGCACAACTTGCACAAAATCAACATCAAAGTCATCCTAAGTTTAGATTCTCTAGAGATCCAAGAAGAATATTTGTGGAGACCTAACCCAATGAGCTTTTGAGCATTTGACCATTTCAGAGGGTTATAAAATAATTCTGAGTCACAAGTCAATTTCTTCTAGCCCATACTTATTCCTTTGAGAGATCTCATTAATTCTTGATTTGATCATTAAACTTGGAGTGACATCAAATATTGGATTATTACAATAAAACTTTCTCTGTATCCATTCAAGGTATAAGACATGAGAGTGTAACCCTAGAAAGTGATTTAGGCCATATTTGTAACCTTCTAAATTTTTTAGCTGACCTTAATTTTGCATTTTTAGAAACCCTTTTTTGAGCCTTAAATGAAAACATTTCTTCTTAACCCATTAACCAAAAACCAAATCCAGATAAGAAGTATGACTCGTCACCTTATTTCTGAGAAGGATATAAGAGTGATTGGTATGGGTACGCCATGAAAGATAGAAATTGAGAAAGCAAAGAAAAACCAAGTGGGTTTAAGCTGAGAAGAAAATTTGAAAAGAGAAGGTAGAAAGCTGAAAACAAATTGAGCTGCCTCAAAAAGATTAAGAGATTAGAAAAAAATGAGAGAAAAAGATTTGGTGTTACACCCTCAGGAAAAGTTAGAAAGAACATCGAGATATTCTCTTAGAACTTTGAATCCCTGTGACCCCTTATTTTCCTAAACCTATCCTAAGCCTCAATACAACCTAGTAAAGTTGTCGCGCCCCAAAATGAAAGTATGCCTCTTTTTAATTTTAAAAACACAGTTCTTGGGGGGCATACATCGAATCCCAAGATCTGACTAAGATTCTAATTGATTTTATTCAATGAAGGTTAGAATAACATTCTCCTTTGCGACTTTGAAATTGTTAAGTCAAATCCACGTAAGAATAGTACTCGCAAAACTTCACAAATGTCAAGTCTCCTGTCGATTTACACGAACCTTCTTTTTCCTTTAAAGCTTTCTCTAATGGAAGTTAATGGCCCTTCCAAATTCCATGCTCTTTTATCTTTTCTTCTTTTCTTTGATCTAAGAACCTTTCTTGATCAAACAAGATCTAATCTTGATCTTCAAAGAACTTGTTCTTGATCATCAAGATCAAAAACCAAACAAAAAGGAAAAAGGGGAAGGGTGACCGTACACCCTCAAAGGGGGAGAGGGCTGGGCGTAAACTTGAGGAGAGGGAGAGAAGAAAAAAATTCTGGAGAATTATATTCCTTAAAGGGCTGGGCATCCACTACTTTATATAAGTTCCCTCTTGGTTGCTTGAATTGTAATCCAATTATAATTCATTAACCTTATCCTAATCTAATTAGGATTCCTCAATAGTTTCCTTTATTCATTATTCTCCTATTCCAATTAGGATTAGTCTTAAAAGAAACTAACCTTATCCATTAGTAACTAATCTTATCATCCAATAAGGAATCTTCAATTAGTAACTAACTAATGGAATCCCTAACAATTAGGGAATCTTTAATTAGTAACTAACTAACCTTATCTAATAAGGATATTAGTTATTAGAAGCTAATTAAAATAATAACAATTATTATTCCTCCTTGAAGTGGGCGTCCCACCCTAGGTGGGTCCCACCCCACATGCCTAAAGGGTTTCCAAAACCCTCTTGGTCACTTGAATTATTCTTTTATAATAATTTCCAATGGGTCCTACCCATTTGGTTTTTCACATCCAATGTGATTCCACCTTTTAGAGCTTCACTATACCATATAGTGATTACTTAGAGAAATTAATTAATTTAATTATAAATTAAATTAAATACTTTAAGAAGGTGCTTGTGTGTGGGATCTAAAGGGATCTCCTAATTCCGGTTGTGGGACCAAGTACTCAACCTTTTGGTTAAAGCATTGTTACTAGGAAACACATTTCCTACACTCCATTGGGATTATAGAATTTTATCGATATCCCTGAACTTCCACCAATCACAATTAATGTCCATTAACACAATGTGATTAACCTCCAGAAATTAGAGAATTGCTTGTAAGTACCATCTCACAATATATTTACAAATAAATCATTCCACATTCCGATATCACTTGTAAGCTTCCGGGATTGGAACAATTCCACTGTCTTAGTCCCTAGCTTATGAATAGAACCCTTTCTCATGATTACTTTTTCATTGAACTGAACCTCCAAAACACTTTTGAAGAAACATTAGAAAAGAACTGACATATATATTTATATATACTTTTCTATATTAAAAATATCAACTTCGATAAAAACCATTTTACCGAAAAGCACCAGTACTGGATTTAACAGTTCAAGTTCAACAAGTATCACCTTGATATCATTATCTCCAATTAAGAAGTTGTGGATTCCTTATTGAGTGTTTACACACTTCTCCAAACATTGTGTACATGACCCAACGTACCCGGAGTTAGTCCTGTGTATTGGACATTGCCGATTGGCACATCAAAGCCATATAGACAGATGTTTGAGAAGATGTTAACCTCTCAGTCTAAGGACAATTTGTCAAATGGATAACCCTAATACAATCTGACAGTGTATTCCATAGGGTATCCACTAGTGACCCCATTCAGTATTATGTACTTGCTACATATACTCACATGTTAGTCAAGAGTCACCACTCTCTGTGAATGAGAGTCATCACACTATCTCGTAGAACTACACATGTGCAAGCCATGATGAAGTACGGCGCTCAACCAGTACTCTAGAGGCTTCGAATAATATTAGGTTTACAAGGAACCGGAAAATCATATCTCCTCGCAACCTTTGCATGATTTTCCTACAATGTTACCTATGGAACTTTATGTCATCATCATATGAGACAGTAATTAATACAAATATCCTTTATAGTTGGTTGTGTGAATATGATGCCTGTCTAATCAACATAGAAAAGTCTCTTATTGACTTTCGAGGGCATATATGTCCAACACAAAACCCCACCTAGGAGAATGTGAGATCTTGGCACGTGACTTACTTAACAAACCATCCTGTTAAAAACATTTATGACATACTAAAATACGAACCTAAATTTTTTTTCAATTAATAACATCCACTAAATCCATAATCCATAACTGCAACTGAAATATAATAAAATCCCGATCATAACCATAAAACTAAACTAAACATGATTCTCCATAAAGTCAATTAAAGTTTCCTTAAAATTTAAATACTAATAAATCAACTTCAATAGTAGGGCCATCGATCAAGATCCCGTTCTTCTTTGGGATGATTCCTTCAGGATCCTCTATGTATTCCTCTTCTTTCCACAGTCCGGGTGCACAAATATCAAAACCAGAACTTGCCTACAACAAAGTCATCGGCTAAGTAACAAGTTACTCCGCGTCTATAACGAACAATAGTAAACAATATAATGAACATTAACATACATGCATTTCATACTTCAGTTCACATACATAAATCAGAGTGCAGAAAGTGAATATGTACATTATGTCATTTACTTTATTTCTTTTCTTACTTTTCATACTTCTTACTTTATCGTTTTATGAACAACACATCCACATGCATTGGTAATAAATTAAAATACCGCTTTACCGTATATGGAAAGGACATACTATACTTTACTTTACCGAGATACCACCCTTCGTACATTATCCGGGACGGACAGCTTAGTATATATTCCGGTACGACGACTTACTTACTTTGTTATACTTATCGCCCTTTTGATGGTATTCGGTGGTGCAAAACACAAACATGTATTATTGCTTTTGTGTGTCTTTCTTTCTTACTTACTTACTTAGTTTACTTTTGGTCTTACTTGTAATCTTATTAGTACTGTAAAGTCCATGTTTTTTGTGTTGGCATATTCCGGTGTCAAAACAAGTGAATCTAGGTGTCTAGGTGTGTATCTTGTGTCATTGCCGTCAAACATTCATGACAAGTGAAGTTGAAGACCATTGAAGACTCGGTTTGATCATTTCCTTCATAGGATGGTAAGTGACCTAGACTAATCATACGGATCCTAGGTGGTGAGATAAGCAATGCTAAACTTGTTTAAACTTCTAAAATTTTTCAAAAAACCAAGGTTGCTTGTTTTGGGCATATCTCCCAAACCGTAGCTCGGATTTTACTCCATAATATGTTAAAACGTCGTGTCGAAAAGAGCTAAAACTTTCATGAAGGGTGCGAGACCCAAAAACAAAGTTTAAATTTCAGGTTGGCACCTTAGGGTGAAAAAAATATTATCTTTGCATAGAGCCAAGAAAGTAATTATACTCCCACTAACCAATTTGCACACAAAGGATACTTTCATTCTTAGATGAAAATCAAACAGTTTGATATTTCATCAAAATAAAAGTTAGTATAACTACAGATTCTGGGACCTGTGGGTTCTAGTGTACTATTTAGTTATAGTGAGAGTAGAGAGTTGATCTCTATCAATTCTCATAGTTAATGGTCTATTGGGCTTCCACTTCTAGAACAATTCTAGATTCAGTTTCTCTACTAGGAAACTTGTATTCCTGTTTACAAATATCTTTTGTTATCTAGGAATAGAGATTAAGTATCTCTAATGTGAATCCCAAGCTCATCTTCCATCAAATCATATCCAATATAATTCAATTTAACAATACCATCATACTATGGTTTGTATTGGGAATTATCTGAGACAAGATGTAATAAGAGTAGATTATGAAATTTCTATTAAGAGACACTCTTCTCAATCATGGAAGACTTACCTAGCTATTTTTTTATTTCAATGCGGAATTCTTTAAACTTTTCAAAGAAGGTGAAATAAAGTTAGCTACCTCTTAATGGAAGATTCATACGGTTACGATCATCCAACTTTTGTCTCATTCCCAAGTAGAAGTTTTATCTACTCAAATTTCTCCTTCTCCTTAACAAACATGCAATTATTGCACTTATGCAAGATCATACCATGCATTAGGAGCTAGAGGTTCCAACAATTAAGTAGGACTTGATGAGTATACAAGCGGGACAATCCTTCCAAAGGTTTGTTTTGTACCCAATGAACAATTGCTTCACTATGAAGCACAATCCTTATACTTTCCTTTTTCTTTGAAGAGAGCCCTTGTCCATACTACCAGAATATATTTCCAATGGAAAATCTTGAATTTCTTTCCTTTGCATAAATACTCGGGATTTCAAAAATCCAACACTTTTGAACATCTTTGTAAGTAGCAATGAACTCTTCAAAGGTTCTTAGCCATATGCAACATGTGGGATTTCAGACAATCTGATTTCCTACTTGTTCAACATAACCATATTAAATGACTCCGGGAGTTTGTCGAGGATCATATCCTCTAATCCCATAAATTTATCTTAATTTATCTCAGCATCAAGAATTGGGATTTATGAATCCAATGATCTCTATCATATTCTTTGTGATTGGGTTTCCCTAGTCAACTTAGTGTCCACTTGTCCTTTTATATAGTAAGCTACCTAGCAGCCATATTGTATTCTGTAAACATCTCAAATGAGATTTAACATCAGTAGTGAGAACTTGGGCAATTCTTTAGATAGTAAGCACAAACTTGAGATTCTTTTTCCATTCCAAACACTTTGAATTGGTCAAGAGATTCTCACTAAAGTCTTGGTAAGGTGGTTAAAGAATGACATGACAATAAAACATACATCATAATATTTCACACATAATATCATTAGACCAGGGCTTTCGATCTTTGATGATATTGCTCATCATTCAATCAAATTTCATAAACCCCTCAATCTATAAAATTAGGAAATATGCTACTTCATATTTCTGATGAGCATTGGGTGTCTTATAATACACATGCAATCTTCCATTTTAGGATAGTACCACACATGCACTAAAATAATACCCTAAACAATAGTATTAAATGTCCATAAAATAATTGATCTCTCTCAATTAAAATTCACTTGAGATAAAACCCTGTATCTCTACCAATGGCATTTATGTAATTACTTGATTAACTATTAATCAAATAAAAACTTATAAATACTATGTAGCTGGTAATTCTGAGCACATGTAATTGATCCAAATCAACTACAATAATTATGGTATTATTCCCATAAACTTTTTAGAGAACTATAAAGGATATCATAATTAACATTTAATTAAATGATAGCTCGTGGAGTCGAAGCAGATAATTAAACAATTTAATTAAATCTCAGCCCTTGCTCTCGAATCAAATAATTAAACTACTTAATTAATTGATAGCCCATTAAACGATTTAATAGCATCTCATGCTCCCAAATCAAATAATGGAAATATGGAAAAATTTGAAAGCCTCTTGGAAAATTAATTAAGAAAACTCCTTTTCCCGTTTTAGATTTTCGACTCAAGTTTTGACCCTCAAAACAATTGATTCTGGAAAAACTTTCTTCACAAAAGTTGTAGATCTTTTCGACAGCTTTGAAACTATGTACTGACAGACCTAAATCAGACTTACGGTCAAAAAGTTATGGCCGAAATATCTAAACTATATCAATTCTTCTAATCAAATACCAATCCGAAAATCCATGAATCAATTTTAATCGAAATAAGCTTTAATTTCCAAGAACGCTTAATCAAGGGTGTCTAACACCATGAGATTTATTAATTAATATTTAATAAATAAAATCCCATCTATATATGCTAGCCAAAATGTCAATGGGTATCTAAGTGGTCTAAATCAAAGGGAAAACTTGCTCTGGGCTCTCTAAAATAAATTAAACAATTTAATTTAATATTCTAAAAGGATCTCTAAATCCTTAAAGGCTATAATCAAGATTTAAATATCTCTAAATACTTATCCCTTATGAAAAGATGTTTTCAAAAAACCCAAAACCAAAATTAGTATCACACTAATTTCTAAGGGCTTGATCTCTCCCTCAATAACTAGAGGGCTCCCTTAGCCCTAATAAATGATTATCCAATAATCAAGAATCTAGAAGATTGATTTATTAGGGTAACCAACATTCATAGGGGATGCATTCTTGATATAATTAAAATTTGATTATACCCTCAAATCAAAGGGAAGCATAGCCAAGGCTCTGATACCACTGAAAGTATGCCTCTTTTTAATTTTAGAAACACAGTTCTTGGGGGGCATACATCGAATCCCAAGGTCTGACTAAGATTCTAATTGATTTTATTCAATGAAGGTTAGAAATCACAATCACCTTTGCGACTTTGAAATTGTTAAGTCAAATCCACATAAGAACAGTACTCACAAAACTTCACAAGTGTCAAGTCTCCTGTCGATTCACACGAACCTTCTTTTTCCTTTAAAGCTTTCTCTAATGTAAGCTAATGGCCCTTCCAAATTTCCAGCTCTAGGAATCTTGAATAAAAGATCCAATCTTTATTATCAAGAACTTTTCTTGATGATCAAGATCCTTGATCTTCTTTTTCTTGATTATTCAAAACTTAGAACACACAAGAGAAGAAACGGGAGAGGGGTGACCGTACACCACTAGAGAGAGGGGCTGGGCATGAGATTTGAGAAGAGGGGAGAGGTTTCCAAATCTGAAAATTCTGGAAAATTAAAGAATGCCCAAAGCCCTGGACGTCCTTCCCTATTTATAGGCTTTATTGGTTGCTTGTAACCAAAGTTTCCTAATCCTTATCCAATAAGGATTCCTCAATTAGTTTCCTATTTGGTTTCTCCATAATTAATTAGGAATAATCAAAAATAGAAACTAATCTCATCCATTAGTGTCCAACTAATCTTATCCTTATCCTAATCCAACTAGGATTCCTTGATTAGCAAGAAACTAATAGATTCCTTGTCCTACAAGGAATCTTTAATTAGTAACTAACTCTAACTAACTAACTAACCTTATCTAATAAGGATATTAGTTATTAGAAACTAATTAAAATAATAACAATTATTATTCCTCCTTGAAGTGGGCGTCCCACCCTAGGTGGGTCCCACTCCACACGTTCCCAATGGGTTCTAAACCCTTTTGGTTACTTTAACTATTCTTTTAAAATATTCTCCAATAGGTCCTACCCATTTGGTTTTTCACATCTAATGTGATTCCACCTTTTAGAGCTTCACTATACCATATAGTGATCACTTTGAGAGATTAATTAATTTAATTAATAATTAAATTAAATACTTTAAGAAGGTCCTTGTGTGTGAGATCTAAAGGGATCTCCTATTTCCGGTTGAGGGACTAAGTACTTCACCTTTTGGTTAAAGCATTGTTACTAGGAAACACATTTCCTACACTCCATTAGGATTATAGAATTTTATCTATATCCCTGGACTTCCACCAATTACAATTAATGTCTATTAACACAATGTGATTAACCTCCAGAAATTAGAGAATTGCTTATAAGTACCATCTCACAATATATTTACAAATAAATCCTTCCACATTCCGATATCACTTGTAAGCTTCTGGGATTGGAACAATTCCACTGTCTTAGTCCTTAGCTTACGAATAGAACCCTTTCTCATGATTACTTTTTCATTGAACTGAACCTCCAAAACACTTTTGAAGAAACATTAGAAAAGAACTGACATATATATTTATATATACTTTTCCATATTAAAAATATCAACTTCGATAAAAACCATTTTACCGAAAAGCACCAGTACTGGATTTAACAGTTCAGTTCAACAAGTATCACCTTGATATCATTATTTCCAATTAAGGAGTTGTGGATTCCTTATTAAGTGTTTACACACTTCTCCAAACATTGTGTACATGACCCAACGTACCTGGAGTTAGTCCTGTGTATTGGACATTGCCGATTGGCACATCAAAGCCATATAGATAAATGTCTGAGAAGATGTTAACCTCTCAGGTCTAAGGACAATTTGTCAAATGGATAACCCTAATACAATCTGACAGTGTATTTCATAAGGTATCCACTAGTGACCCCGTTCAGTATTATGTACTTGCTACATATACTCACATGTTAGTCAAGAGTCACCACTCTCTGTGAATGAGATTCATCACACTATCTCATAGAACTACACATGTACAAGCCATGATGAAGTACAGCGCCCAACCAATACTGTAGAGGCTTCGAATAATATTAGGTTTACAAGGAACTGGAAAATCATAACTCCTTGCAACCTTTGCATGATTTTCCTACAATGTTACCTATGGAACTTTATGTCATCATCAAATGAGACAGTACTTAATATAAATACCCTTTATAATTGGTTGTATGAATATGATGCTTGTTTAATCAACATAGAAAAGTCTCTTATTGGATTTCGAGGGCATATATGTCCAACAATCTCCCACTTGCACTCTAAGCCAATTAGATATAATGCCCATTTTCTCAGTGATGTTTCTCAAATACCAGCTGAAGCATAACTTAATATGCATGGGTCTGTCATGTCTGCTTTTCCACAACTATTGTAGTGATGCAATAACACTTCCAACTCTTGCAAATTTGTTATCAATAACCACAGTCTTAAAAGATTAAACAAAAATGATACTGTCCAACAGTCATTTTCAGAAGTTAACATGCTTGTACTTTACCATTGTACAATGCTCTGGACTAATCTGACCAATATCTTATCACATCACCATGTGATGAATATTCGGTCTAGTACAAGTATATTGTTTCATAATATCACATATCTAAGAGAAACAGATTCCATTCCATAAAGGTAGAAACTCTTTTCTTGGAATCTTACTTGAACAAAAACATTATTGTTATTGGGAGAATAACAATATCATTTTTCTTTTGTCTCTAAACCATTTAGGACTAAGAAAACATGTTGTCAAAGTTTTTTTCCTTCATTGTAAAATTGTTAGATCAAATCTAAGAGAAGAATAATATTCATACTTCATTTACAATGAAAAAAATATTATCTTTGCATAGAGCCAGGAAAGTAATTATGCTCCCACTAACCAATTTGCACACAAAGGATACTTTCATTCTTAGATGAAAATCAAACAGTTTGATTATTTCATCAGAATAAAAGTTAGTCCAACTACAGATTCTGGGACCTGTGGGTTCTAGTGTACTATTTAGTTATAGTGAGAGTAGAGAGTTGATCTCTATCAATTCTCATAATTAATGGTCTATTGGGCTTCCACTTCTAGAACAATTCTAGATTCAGTTTCTCTACTAGGAAACTTGTATTCCTGTTTAAAAATATCTTTTGTTATCTAGGAATAGAGACTAAGTATCTCTAACGCGAATCCCAAGCTCATCTTCCATCAAATCATATCCAATATAATTCGATTTAACAACTCCATCATGCTATGGTTTGTATTGGGAATTATCTGAGACAAGATGCAATGAGAGTAAATTATGAAATTTCTATTAAGAGGCACTCTTTTCAAATATGGAAGACTTACCTAGCTATTTCTTTATTTCAATGCGGAATTTTTTAAACTTTTCGAAGAAGGTGAAATAAAGTTAGCTACCTCTTATTGGAAGATTCATATGGTTACGATCATCCAACTTTTGTCTCATTCCCAAGTAAAAGTTTTATCTACTCAAATTTCTCATTCTCCTTAACAAACATGCAACTATTGCACTTATGCAAGATCATACCAAGCATTAGGAGCTAGAGGTTCCAAAAATTAAGTTGGACTTGATGAGTATACAAGCTGGACAATCCTTCCAAAGGAGCTAGAGGTTCCAATAATTAAGTTGGACTTGGTTTTCCTTATTCCGGACTTAAATTTTATCGTCCCTTGCTTAATTATTAAAATAATAAAAAGGGTAGATAGACTTTTAGGGAAACCGAACCATTCCCTTGACTTTGTGAGTTCTCAACTCAAACCTTGATTTGAGGTTCACCGAATTGATTTTTCAAGTGCCCTTAATTTTCTCTTCATACATGTGCATTGGTGAGTGCACAATGATACACATTTGGTTAAATTATATCTAAGACTAACAGTTAAGGGCCATAAGATATCTCACCATAGCGTCTCATTCCACTATGTTAACCAGGCCTAGGCAAGCTTGACTCTCATCAAAGGTTCATTTACCCAAATGTATATCACGTATAAAGAAACATAAATGAAACACACAACCTTAATTTCAAATGATTCGACAATCTAAAATCAACGTTTATATTTAAACACACATGTCACAATCTAATTTAAATATCAAAATCCCCTTTTGTTTAATCGAGATCAATATCATAATTACACCAGACATTTTATCAATAATAATTCTCATGAATTGTAATCACAAAATCAAATTAACATATAATTATAATCCCACAAATAATTCATCTCAATCATTCAATTCTTTCATATCTTCTATTTAATTCAATACATTCATCTCATTCTCCTAATATATCCTTATACATTCAATATAATTTCTTAATCCCCTTGTTGAAGCATGAACAAAATATAACATGGTTCTTCACATCCTAATTTAACGATTCGAGAAATAGTGAAACAAGAATCATAAACATGGTTATTCACATCCTACTTTAACGATTCAAGAAATAATGAAACAAAAATCATAAATATGGCTATTCACATCCTACTTTAACGATTCGATAAATAATGAAACAGGAATCATAAACATGTTCATAGATCCTACATATTTTTACGTTTTTACTTAAGTTTACTTCTTTTAATTCATCTTTTAGATTAATATTCAAAATATGGAAAACTAGGTTCGTTGTTTACCTCTCTTGATTGCTTCCCTGCGATCTTACGCTTGCGAATAAGGCTCGATCAAGATCTTTAAGTTTCTTTCCTTCTTCTTTGGTTGAATCCTTGAAATCTCTAGGCTTTTTCCTCTTTGAATATCTCAGAAAATCATATTCTCTTCCTCTTTAATTCTCTTAGAAAAGCTCTATTTAAGGTTTAAGAGGCTATTGGAAACCTAATTCATGAGTTAAAGAGGTATTTATAGAGTTGGGGGACCCAAGGGAAGCTCAAAAAGTCAAAAATCATGATTTTTTGGAAAAATTCCTGTGTTGGGCTATCAATCACACTGATGGGCGATCGATCGCCTCCCCATATCTTTTTTTCTATGGAACCCTTATTCGGTATTTTAGCCGTAACTTTTGACTCATTTATCGGAATTAGACAATTCAACTTGCGTTGGACTCGTCATTCAAAGGGAAACAATTTCTTGTCTAATAGACAAGTCATAATTGTAAGTTCTTGAAAGTCAAAATATCTCATCAACTGGGATGAAGGTGAAAGAGAACTCCAAAACATTTGGGTTAATACTGTGAACCCAAGGTTTGAACCCTAGACTCCTAGAAGTTATAAAATAAATATACTAATCTTGTTTTAGGCAATGAGATGGTTCCGTAAACCCGACACTATTAATTTAATAATAATAATAATACTAAATCAATTACTATATTATTATATAAGGAGTAACTATATTTAGACATTCCACATTAATTCTCATAGGAGCACATGTATTTTAAAATTAGACTCATATTCTAAGAAGTTCATATAAATGACATGAATACCGAGAAATTAAATTCGGGTCTCTACAAAAGTCCTACTTAATTATGGGTTAACACAATCATAAAATGTGGAGAATGGAGAAAGAGAAACTATAGATTTTGATTTAAGGTTCTGAGTGACATGATATTTCTATCATGAGATCTTCGGATTTTCTAATGTCCTTTCTAGACAAGATATGTGAGATATTTGTCAGTTTTCATCATCATATCTCCTCACATATAACTCGAGAGAAAAGATAAAAGACCATTTCTGTGTGATTCACTTCTGAGTGGTATACCAGTGAGAATTGAGGTCAAGACATACAATCTTAGAGGTGATATGAAAGCCTTTACTGTCAGATAATGATGATATTGAGCACACACACACGCTGAGTCTATTTTTTTTTTTTTTTTGTGTTGACAGTCCATCTGTACTCTTACTGTAATTCACTGACTAAGTTCTAATGTGTAAATAATGTTTACATCTTTGCAATAATTTGAAAAACAGAGTTGCCTTTGAGTAAAATAAAAAACAGTGTGTAGCATGTGTCAAGCTCTTTTAAGCTCTACTTTTTGCACTGATTGCCAAGGACTGACAATATGCTATTTGGAGGTGGTGATATTTGCTTAAAAGTGCTCTTTTTCACTAACATATTTTAAAGCATTATAGTATTCTTTTACGTAAAATTTGTACTCTTACAAACTTTTCTATGTAAGGGTACCCTCTATTGCATAACACACATATTTCTGGTAAAAATTGTACATTTGCATGAATTTAACATGTTTCTGA